>LR812527.1:11725255-12957755 GCA_903798195.1 Danio kyathit | reverse complement strand
CATCTATATATTTTTATTTAATAAATGCTTATTTAAAATGGTGTTAGTGAGGCCAGCAGGGGGCACTCAACCTGTGGTCTATGTGGGTCCTAATGTCCCAGTATAGTGAAGGGGACTCTACTGCTCATTGAGCGCGGTCTTTCTGATGAGACGTTAAACCGAGGTCCCGACTCTCTGTGGTCGTTAAAAATCCTAGGATGTCCCTAGAGAAGGGGTTTAACTCGGCATCCTGGCCAAATTTGCCCACTGGCCTCTGTCCATCATTGAGTGTCTAGAAACGCACAATATAAATCTGAGGAATTATTATTAATTTGAATTTACTACACAGACTTGGGTGAAACATCACAATTTTATTATGAAAAAACTTCTTGGAGAACATGCACAATTGATTATGTGACAGAAGTGTCGAAGACAAAATGTTTGGTCCACAGTGGACCTGAGCTAACACTAACAGTAAAACTTTACAAAAAGTTCTCAATTAAAGATAGTTAATGCATTAAAAACAAACACATTTGTAATTTCTGTTTATAAAATGGCTTGCCAGCTCAGGTCCACAAGTTTATCATTGTTAAAGGGATTAGTTTGCCCAACAAATGAAATTTCTGTTGTTTACCCATCCTCCATTTAACCCAAACTGGTTAGATTTTTCTTTCTTCTGTTAACCACAATGGAAAATAAACTGAAGAATGTTGGGCAATAAAAGCAAACATTTGACATCAATTTTTTCCTATTCCTAATTTCCTACTATGGGTGTCAATGGCTGTTTTTTCCAAAATTCTTCACAATATCCTATTTTGTGTTCGACAGAAGAAAGCATTTGAGCATGAGTAAATCTTTTTGGATGAACAATCCCTTTTGTTAACTAACACTAACAAATGAAACATTTTAGCCAATGAACTTTGTAATTCTCAACTAATATTAACAAAAATGAATAAATACTGTCACAAATGCATTACCTAATGGAACCTTCTTGTAATGTTATCAATATTGTAAGGCCTTGTTTTTTTACACGAACAAAAGCCATGCAACAATACTGCAACCAGCGTGGCTTATTTTACATGAACATATGTACAGTTACACAAGACATAAATACAAGTAGCTGAACATAAAAAATGCACTGTCGTCTTGTTGGATAAACTGATACTCCTAACGCTGTAGAACACCGAGAACTACAAAACTGATGAGCGAATCCTCTCAGAAATATTTCCCTAAAAGATATACTAACCATTGACCTGGTAGATCATCACAGGCCTCTCAAAACTGATCGCTTAACTCTTAAATTTCAGGAAGTGTGGCTGACACTACCTGTTGTACGCCCTCTCCTTTTTAGACCTCTCCAATGCTTTGTCCATGGTCTTCTCATTGTCTCCTCTGCACTTGGGACAGTACCATTTCCCTTTGGGCTTATGGTGCAGATCAACGCATGAGAAGTGAAACCATTCAATAGTGCATTCGTCATTATCGCAACCGATCATCTCTCCGTAGGAGACCTGCTCACACAGGCAGTAAGTGGGTTCATTGGGATCAATGGGCAGGTCTGTTGGCGACGGCTCTCGGTCCTGCTTGCTCTTTGATCTCTTCTTCTTTTTGGATGATGTGGTTGATGCCTTAGGCTTCTTTTCTTTTGGTGTGCCTGATGAAACATCTTCGATGTGCTCCAAGCTGTAATTAGAGTTCTCCCGATTCTCAGAACCATTTTTCTGCCTTCTCGAACGCTTCCCACCAGATTTGTCAACTGAACTTGGGGTCTCCTCTCGTCTCCGATCTGCACTTGGTTTACTGGCCGAGAGCACTAAAGCAGAAATCGGCGTCATGGCTGTGGTTGTTACGGCGCTTGGGGTGCTGCCCACCGACACGCTGCTCTCCGGAGAGTCCTGACAGGCCTGGAAAAGCTCGCCGTGCCACTCCAGCTGTCGGCTGCGGTTTTCCACCATTTCCACCATTTGGCCTGCGATCTGGATCTTTTCATCTCCGAGTTCTTCTGTGCGGATCAACGAGCGCTGGATGCAGTGGAGCAGACGACGTCTCTGGACCGGATCCGATTCCTGTCTGTGCTTTTCATAAGCCTCATCCAATTCGTTGAGGATCTCTGTGTGATCAGCACACCAGGAATAGTGTAAAAAAAATATGGTAAATGTTAACAGAATTAGGTCTATCATAATAACTGATATTTAAAATTGAATTTAAGTTACACACTTAAAAAAGTAGTTACTGTAACAGACAACAATATAAAAGTGGTACATGCACTGCTATGATGAATCAATCTATGCATTTTTTCATCATTTTAAAGGGTTGGTTTACTCAAAACCCGTAGCCAGGGGGGTTTGAGAGTGGTTCGGAAGACCCACCCCTCACTGACAAAGGTCCAGAATTTGTCCCATGCATGAGCTAATTTGTCCTATTTTGACTGCTATGTTATCATGGTGAAAATAACCCATCAAAAAAGGCTTTAAGGCCAAGCAGAATCCTTTGTTGGCTGTCGCTTCGGTGTGACTTCAGTTCAGTTTTGGCCAATGCTAACAAATTTTTTTTTACGAGTCCAACATCCTGCTGTGCAAGAAAACATACAATCTGACTTAAGAGGAATCTTCTTTAGCTGCTGTGTTGTTTTTAAATAGAGAAAACATTTTACAAGTAACTTTCATTCTAAATCTTGGACCTTATTCTTGAAGCAAAAAATGACCAATAAAAAGCTGTGAAGCACCAAAAGCGACTCATTTTAAAATTGATTTGAATACTATCTTGGCTAAAATAGTCAAAAAGTGTGATTATGATGACCATGCGACAAGCTTATTTAGAATAGTGCTTAAAATGTCCCTAAACTGCAGTATTTACATTTCATAATTAAATAGAAAATGAGGCGTATAATTGCAAAAAAAGTCCAAATTTGAGAAAAAAAGAAGTTTAACTGGAATCAAAGGAAGCTCTAAGAATACTTAACTTCATTTTATTAGATTTTTTAATGTAAAAACGACTTTCCCTATGCCTTCTGCATTAGTTCAGATAGAGGTAAAGTCGGTTTTATATTCGCACATTCGTTCATTTCGAAGTCTCTATATTGTTTACCATGTCACTTTGAATATTCGATCGGAATTAGCATTCAAGTATGACTTCAAAACAACATTAACACTGTCTTATTGACTGTGAACAATGTTGTACTTTGATAATCATTGGCTGCTAATATGATTTCCCTATTTAGAATTTGCAAATAACACTTTTATGAAATTATATTATTATGGAGAATGTCTGAATATCCGAATATAAAACCAACTTTACCCCTATTTAGTTCAGGGTGTGCGTCAGGATGTATTACAGGCAATACGAAGCTTGCAGCATGTTGTACTGCTGACTCTAATAGCAAGATGTCATACTGACTGTAGTAAACATGGACCCTAAACAACCTATCAATGTTTTTCAGAGCACAAAGTGTTCTTGAAACTTCATATGACTAAAGTTGAACCACTGAAGCCACGTAGAATATTTTGGCAGTGTTTTTGGTTCTTTCTCTGGAGTGTTGCTGTCTAAATTATTTTAATTTGTGTTCCTGAGGTGAAAAAAGGTCTCAGGGGATTGAAAGGACATGAGGGCGAGTAATTATTAATAGACTTTTATTTTGAGGTGAAATAGCACTTTAATCAATCGATCTTGTTATAAAATTATTGTAAATGACATAAACAAAGCCCTCAGTTGAAAAAAAGCTTGGAAAAATTAAAACTAATGTTGTGTGGGTGTGTGTAACGATTACTGCAGGAGATTTCTTACTTAGCTTTTTTACTATAAAAACAGTTCGTGAAATCAAATAGCCCCTGTAATGACTCCCAGTAATGTCTTACCACGTTTTGCAGAAACGTTACACAGAGTTGGTAACAATATGGATTGTGTACTGTTTCTATGATTTTTTCAGTGCACAACATCAGCACTCAGCTGTGATTTCAAGCTACGCGATTATTGTAACAGGAAGTTTGGTGGCGCTAGACGCTGCCAGACTCCATCCGAACAGGATATGTAGCGATTTCATAGAAACCTCTAGATAATGAACACAACTATAGCAAATGCATTTACTCAATATATTTGATAAACTGGGCAGCTTTACACTCTAAATCTTGCCTGTTTCAAACTTGCCTGTTTCACGTGCTAACGTTAACAGTTAGCCGCTAGCCAGCTAGCTGGTGTGACATGTAACACCCGTTGCTCAAACAATGCAGTGTTACTGTTCTTACACTTCTGCCATGTGGAAATGTCTGCAATCTCTCACCTTGATATTTGGCGTCTATTTCCTTCATAAGAGACACACATCTTTGTAGGTCTAATGGCAAAGACTCGACCAGGTCCAGATACTCCTCAACATAGTTCACCACAACATGAGACGACTCGCCGTTTGATGAAGGATTCAGCATCTTTTCAAACGCATTTAGGAGGCTGTTAGATATATGATAAATCTATTTTAATAATTATCCTATGCAATGACCTTTTTAAAAAGTAAAAATAAAATAAAGGGTGCTGAGAAAAGTTACTCAGGTTTTGTTATAAGTAGTAGTGAACTGTGCAGGACTAGTGACGATTCTATGGCGGAGACCTACCTCATGAATATTAATGTATATACGATGACGTTGATGCGTAACCTTCCAACCGAGTGTCTAGGTAAGCAAAATATGGTTAATATTCATTACTGAACCCGTTACGTATAAATATTTATCACAAGGCCGCGCAATCTTCGTTTATAGCTGCACGACGCGTGGTGGCGTCTGTCAGCAAGACTTTAACAGTCATTCCGAAGGATGTTAGTAATTAAACTGCTCTGCGTGTTATTTTATGATTAGATGGGTTTAGTGGAGTTTGGGTTGTGGTAAATAAAAAAACAGAGGAAAATAAGACTTGACTACGCACAGCCTAATTTGTGTTTGAAGGGTTGCAGAGAGTTCAAATTTATAATATATTATATTATACAGGGAGTGCAGAAATATTAGGCAAATGAGTATTTTGACCACATCATCCTCTTTATGCATGTTGTCTTACTCCAAGCTGTATAGGCTCGAAAGCCTACTACCAATTAACAGAGGTGTAAAGAGTACCTGAAAACCATACTTGAGTAAAAGTACAGATACCTTACTGTAAAAATTACTCAATTACAAGTTACAAGTCACCAATTCCAATAAGACTTGAGTAAAAGTATTAAAGTATCCGATTTTAAAAGAACTTAAGTATTTTACTCATACTGAATGTAGGCTTAAAGAACACCAAGAAAGGTTTAATTTTCCTAATATATAAATTAAATTGAACACCTTAATGTTTCAAAATGGCAGAAAAAAATATATTTAAAAAATAGAACAAAAAGTCTCAGTCAAACTCAAATGTTCAAAAAAGGCACAAAAAAAAAAAAAAAAAAAGTAGTAAAACATAGTAAAAAAATCAGAGCTGACTTTGATGGGATTCATCTCTCAGTATCAGAGGGGGGAAATATTTTTATTTTGAGTAGTTTTTCAATTGATTAATTATGTTTTCTCTGTATTAAAATTAAACAAAGAGGAGCAGTGTTATTTTTCAACTTAGTAAACTACATATAAATTCAAGCTTCGGCTTCATCACTGGCTGCAGCCATGTTGCTAATTCACGTTCACATGATTTAGCTCATAAATAGCATACAGTACCTTCAGCACCCTGCAGATGGCGATATCGCCTCATCCGCCCAACAAATTAGCTGTGGTAGATAAAGATGCTGACTTGTCGTGCACAATCACAATGTAATGAGTAACGGTAAGCATCTGTTCAAATGTAGTGAAGTAAAAAGTACATATATTCAATCAAAAATGTAGTCAAGTAAAGAGTAAAAGTTGCTTATATTTTTGATACTCAGTACAAGTACAAAGTAGCCAAAAAAATACTTAAGTAAAGTAACGAAGTCCATTTACTCAAGTACTTTACACCACTGCCAATTAAGCATATTAGGTGATGTGCATCTCTGTAATGAGAAGGGGTGTGGTCTAATGACATCAACACCCTATATCAGGTGTGCATAATTATTAGGCAACTTCCTTTCCTTTGGCAAAATGGGTCAAAAGAAGGACTTGACAGGCTCCGAAAAGTCAAAAATAGTGAGATATCTTGCAGAGGGATGCAGCACTCTTAAAATTGCCAAGCTTCTGACGCGTGATCATCGAACAATCAAGCGTTTCATACAAAATAGTCAACAGGGTCGCAAGAAGCATGTGGAAAAACCAAACCAAAAACCAAGGCGCAAAATAACTGCCCGTGAACTGAGAAAAGTCAAGCGTGCAGCTGCCAAGATGCCACTTGCCACCAGTTTTGCCATATTTCAGAGCTGCAACATCACTGGAGTGCCCAAAAGCACAAGGAGTGGAGGTGGAGTACTGGTTTGGGCTGGTATCATCAAAGATGAGCTTGTGGGGCCTTGACCTAGTTAATATGTTAACTGCAAACATATTTTGTCTTTTATATTTGCAGGAAATATTAAATAGCATTTTATTTTACGGAGTGTCTATTTGCACTAAGTGTAAATAGCCCGCCTTGTTGGCAGAGGCTATTTACACTAACTCCGCCCACGGTAGGTTTAACCAAGGTCAAAACTGTCGCGACGTGCCTCAATCGGGGTCAAATGCTGGTCAAATTAAGGCGCGAATATTTGAATTTTGCGCGAGCGGAATCATGGGATCGATCAGACGTTGGATGTATGCGGTGAAGTGAATCGGAGGAACGCGTTAACCTGCTAATTTCTTGGTAAGTTCTGTTTTTAACTTTCTTGGTAAGTTTTTTTTATAGTTCTGTTATTTGTTTTTTTAACGGCCATGGATGTTACAAGTAGTATTATGTGTTTAGTTGGTTATTTCCACATCATGTAGATGGCGTGTCTTGTTTTGTAACATTATGCTAATAATAGGGATGATAAGAATCACGATTTGCATTACTGAATTGGCATATCGCTGCGATATACCATCGAAAAAGCTATTTATGTAACATGATGTGTTCTACCTGTATTACTTACAAACACACAATATTGTATGCAACATAAAATTTATTTCTCAAGTGCATTTTTCTAATCTCCACTGCTGCTATGCTTACTATTCTAATTTTTGGGCATGTGACCATCTAATTTTTGAGCAAAATTAATTTCATATTATAAGTTTGATCGATTACGTGCTGTATCCTTATTACTTTTTGCTTTGCTTTCCTGGTGAAAAAACAGCATATGCTGGTGATGCAGGTGTTGATGCAGGTTTGCTCGTTTTGAGACCAGCATCTAAACATGCCTTACCAGCAAATGCTGTTTTTTATTTATTTATTTATTTTTATACACGCACTTCAATCAATGTGCATAAATTTAGCTTGAGGATGGAGTTTTGAGATTCACATATTTAGTGAGTGTCTCTAAATTTCAGCATTTGTACACATAACAGGAACAGTATGAGAGATTTCATAAAACCAAGTTTAAAGTGATCATATAAGTGTCAGGTATAGCTTGTGTCTTTTTATATTTTGGATATTTAAGGAAAAAACTAAACTAAAATAATATTTTTCTCTACTAATGGTAGTAACCAATGTTGCTGATGTTTAATTGTTTTTCAGGAAATGAAGAATATACTGTTAAGTATCAGTGTATTGTTAATTCCAGTTTACCCTTGAATGAATGGAATACTTAGGAAAATTTACAACTGGAAATATTAACATTGCATATTGTGATTTTAAGACTTTTAAATTATTGGACATGTGTCCAAATATTTCTTTTTAAATACCGAACTGATTTCTGAGTTTGAAAAACTATTATGAGTAAGCTATTGTTTATCAATTAAAGTATATATTTTCAACCTTTTCACTTATTAATTCAGTTTATTTCCTCAATAATGAATGTATTTATTACTTTGATGCTGCTATGCATATACATTTATATTATCTATTATTTGTAAATGTTCCAGTATGAGTAAAAAAAATCTTTATTAAATCTTTTCATGTTACCTGGTAAGAAAGTCATCTACAAAATTTTGCATCATTAATTTCATCATTATTATTTACTGATCCATTAATGCCTTAAGATAGTGTCATACCGCCACCTACTGGGTGATTTTAATTTAATATCTGTACTACCTTTTATTCATTATTAGGTTAATTTCATAATCTAATACTGAATAAAAATGTGTACTGATTGTACTTTAATAACTATTGACCTTGTTTCTTTTTGTTTAGGTTGTTCATGCTTATCTGCACATCCTGGCCTCAAAATCAGAGACTAAAGTGTTTGTCTTTCAGTGTTTCCTTGGGCAATTTTGGAGGAAAAGAGACTATAAAACATGGACATATGATAAGGCAAATAATTTATATAGTTTTTTCTCTTTTCCATCTATAATCACTTTGGATATACAAATCTTTTTTAAATCACTTTTTTACAGGTGCAATTTCAGGATTTCCAATGGGCTTTGCTACCAGTGTGCAGGTTCAGTCACCGGTTCTAAGTTGCTTTCAACATTCCAGAGCACAAAGTCTTTCTACCTAATTCACCCAAAAGTACAGCAAAGCAACGTGGATTCCTGTTCCATTAGTGGTATGTATTATATGCTATCCTGTGTTCAAGATTTTGTAGTGTATGTTGGTTTTGCATCTGGGTTTTCAATCAGGCCTAAGAAAGTTTGCAGCTCCTTTCTTGCTTCATTTGTTGTCAGATGTGAACACATGACATGTATGCAGTACATTAGTTTTCTTTTTTTTAATCATTTATGCAAAATGTACAGTTTGTATACTTTTTTTGAGTTTGTGTGTGTGTGTGTGTGTGTGTGTGTGTGTGATTCTTAATTGTTGTCCTTTTACTGTAGTGCTGTACAATGACTCTTTCTCTTTCTAACAGCAATTTCACAACGACATGAGCTTGTTTGTTAATAGAAATCCAGGAGGGCTGGACATCGAGTTCAATTTATGTCATGCTACAAACTGCTGGGTCAAGTTGTGGTGTTTTTCTGCTAATGGTTAGTTGCCAAATTTTCACTTTTTTTTTTTTTTATTGTTTTATTTTAGGGCAACGCAGTGGCACAGTGGGTAGCACGTTCGCCTCACAGCAAGAAGGTCGCTGATTCGAGCCTCGGCTGGGTCAGTTGGCATTTCTGTGTGGAGTTTCCATGTTCTCCCTGTGTTGGCGTGGGTTTCCTCCAGATGCTCCGGTTTCCCCCACAGTCCAAAGACATACGCTATAGGTGAATTGGGTAAGCTAAATTGGCCGTAGTGTATGTGAGTGTGTGTATGGGTGTTTCCCAGTGTTGGGTTGTGGCTGGAAGGGCATCCGCTGCGTAAAACATGTGCTGGATAAGTTGGCGGTTCATTCCGATGTGGCGACCCCAGATTAATAAAGGGACTAAGCCGAAAAGAAAATGAACGAATGAACGTTTTACTTTAAAATTAAATCCAAGGTGTGTAGCTGTTTTGGCTCATCTCAGATGAAATGGACAGTTCATCCAACAATGCAAATGTGCTGTTATTTACTCCTCTTCAGGCCACAAGCTGTAGGTTACCTTGTACTCCAGTGGGACAGTAAAACATATTTTTACCCATGGTTCTTGGGGATTCATATGATACAAATTGATGGTCAATATCTTTTGGAAAGTCAAAGCCAAATGAATCACTTACACCTCGGATGGTCTGAGAGTGAGTAAATTAACTAATTAACTAGGTAAACTGCGTTTTTAAAAATTTCACATAAACCTAAAATGTCACTTGTCTCTATACTTTTTCCTGTAGACGTTTCTCGTGTTAGTCTAGTTGTAATGGTACTCTACACTGCATGTCTAGACACCTCTAATATACAGGTGCATCTCAATATATTAGAATGACATCGAAAAGATGATTACTTTCAGTAATTCAATTAAAAAAAGTGAAACTCATTTATTAAAAAGATTTATTGCACACAGACTGATTTATTTCAAGTGTTTATTTCTTTTCATTTTGATCATTGTGGCTTACAGCTAATGAAAGCTCAATTCGGTATCTCCGAAAATTTGAATATTACTTAAGACCAATAAAAAGGATTTGTAACACAAATGTTGGACTACTGAAAGGTATGAACAAGTACAGCAATCAGTTCTTGTTTTTATGATTTACTTCAGTAATGTGACATGACATGGAGGAAGTCGGTTTATGGCACTGCTGAGGTCTTATGAATGCCAGGTTGCTCTGATAAGAACCTTCAGCTCTTCTGTGTTGTTGGGTCTTGTGTCTCACATCTTTCTGTTCACTATAGATTATATGAGTCTTAGGTCAGGTGAGTTTGCTGGCCAATCAAATTCAGGCATAGCATGGTCCTTAAACCAGGTATTAGTACTTTTTGCAGTGTAAACAGGTGTCCAAGTCCTGCTGGAAAAATCAAACCTTTATGGAGATGCTAATTTGATTTTCCAGCAGGACTTGGCACCTGTCCACACTGCAGAAAGTGTGTGTTTTAAGGCCCATGGTAGTCCCTGTATGTGATTGGCCAGCAAGCTCCCCCGACCAAAAACTGTTATGAAAGAAACTGTTGTGCATTGTGAAGAAAAAGATATGAGACACCAAATTCAACAATACAGAAGGCCACTATTAGCGAAACCTGGGCTTCATCAGCAGTGCCACCAACCATCACATTGCTGTAGTAATTCATGCAAAATAGCCCTGAACAAGTAATAAGTGCTGTACATATTCATAGTTCAATATTTCTGTGTTAAATCCTTTTTCTTTTATTGGTCTTAAGTAATATTACAGTTTTCTGAGATTTCATTAGCTGTAAGCCACAATCATCAAAATAAAAGAAGTAAACAGAAATATATCAGTCTGTGTAATGAATCTATATACGAGTTTCACTTCTTTAATTGAATAACTGAAATTACAACTGTTTTTGATGACATTGTAATTCATTGAAATGCACCTGTAAATTGATGAGAACTTTATATACTTTATATTATACAACTTGATATTATATTTTGACCATTTTCTTGTTAAAGTAGCATTCAACTTATGTTATTGTACAATCTATTGTAGTAGTGTACAAAAATTTTATAACTTATCACATCATTAGGCAAGCCTTCATCTTGTCATCAAAGATCACTGTTGCTTGTGTTGTTGGAAATTCCCAGCTCTCCACTGAAACAGGAGCAGGAACATGTTACAATGTTGTTGGTAGTTTTAATGCAACATAATATGTACAGACAACTAATTAACAAATAAATCCATTGTTTTTCCCAGAATGCAGAGCACTTGTAGCAGAAGAAAATAAATGAATTCACCCAGCAGAAAGACATAGATGTTTTAAAATACATTAAACACAAACTTACAGGAAGATTGTAAAGTGCATAAGTGAGTTTTTCATGTTAATGTTGTTTTAGCCTAATTTGCAGAGACAACTACAAGTTAGCCATTCATATGTTTATTATTGTTTTTTTTTTGTTTTTGTTTTCCAGAATGGAGAGGCCTTGCAGCAGACGATAATGCTTTTCGTGGCAAGAATGACAAAAAATAAATAAATTGTGTTTATTTTAAAATGTGTCATGTCTGTTTCTATATAGATTTAATTTATAATGTTTCTATACATTTTAGAACAAATCCTATAATCCTAACATTGTTATATCTATAGATGTCTTCAAGGATTGAAAATGACACTACAGTAATTGATCCTGCACTTTTTTCACTGATTAGTATATTTTGTTTTAGTAGATAGGCGTAGTGCAACATTTACTGTAGGTGTACCTTCTTTCAGCTCTTAGTGCAAATATATCCCTTTTATTAATACAGTATAAATATACATGTACCTTCTGCTAACATTTTGTTTAAATGGCATATACTGCTAATACTTAGTGTAAATAGCATCTACCATCTATTAACACTTAAGTTTACTGTAAACAGCATTTACTGTTTATTAATATGTAGTGTAAATACCGTCTTTTAACTGTAATTGACAAACAATTATTAAAATTTTGTTTACACTAAGACTTGCTAAATAAACTGCTTAAATATTTAGTGTAAATAGCATCATACTTTTAGTAACACTGCAATAGCATCTAGCTTCTATAAACAGTGTAAATTGCATATATATTCTATAAGCACTGAGTGCAAATAGCATCTCTTGCTATTTGCACTTAGTGTAAATAGCATCGCTTGCTATTTGCACTTAGTGTAAATAGCATCGCTTGCTATTTGCACTTAGTGTAAATAGCATCGCTTGCTATTTGCACTTAGTGTAAATAGGATCGCTTGCTATTTGCACTTAGTGTAAATAGCATCGCTTGCTATTTGCACTTAGTGCAAATAGCCGCTGCCTTTATTTTAAATTTCAGTTCCATTAAATGATTCAAAGTAACCAAATTTATTATTGTTATTGGCAATATGCATACAGTTTTGTATGCAACATCTGAATTGAATCACTGCAAACTCTAATGTGGAAGTGAAAAATCAGGCATGGCTGTAAGCAGTGGGACATAAATAACAATGCTACTTTCGTCCTAGCAGGAACTCTTGCCATTTAAATCTGATTTACTTTTAAACTCCAAAACTCAGACATTGCAAACTTACAGATGTGTTATTATACTAAATAACAAGTAAATTAGTCATTACTGTGACACGTGAAAAGAGAAAAACAACTTGTAGTAAAATACCACTAATGAACTTTCTGCGCTTAATAACTGAAATTCGGACAGTAATAAAATGACTTGAATTTTTTATATCGCTCTAAAAAAAGTTATAAATTGTGTCCTCTCTAAATATCCTTTAGCAAGGATCCTGTACATCAAATGCTGACATGTTAAAAGATTAGTTACTTGATTCCAACACCAAGAATGTCCTGCAGGGGTCACTTATGTTAAAGCAATGAGCCTCTAAATCCTGTTTATTCTCATCTCTGATGTCTACTGCCACATCACGTAGATATGTCTCTTTTCCTTTGTTGTGGAATCCTTGTTTCCGTTACATCCCTTAAAAGTTAAGCTTTAACTGTTGTGAATGACCTTTGAAAACTGTAAAAGGTAATTCTACAAGTGTAATATTAGCTTAAAAATCTGTTAGATGACCGAAATGTCATAATGTGCAAATGAGAGGGGAAATGAGTGTAAAGTTCTCCAGCGAGAGCACAGCAGAGCCTCGTAGTCTTGTGTACTCTGACCCGAGCCCGAGCGTTGTCGTAAAAATTCACCTATTACGCATTTCTGTGTCAATGGAGAATTCCGAGTTTGGACCAAATTAGGTTAGTTTCCACATTAACTGAATGTCAAGAATCGAGGTGTAGTTGCTGTACAAGTGAGGTTTTGCATAGATGCTGGCAGGCTATGGATAATGAACATTTAAACGGCTTTATTTATGGAGAGCATTCTTTTGACGGAATTTTGCTCATTTAAATGTTGGCGCAGTAATCTAACATTTAGAAATGTGCTGTAAGCATGTCATTTATGTATCCATTTCTTGTTCAAACCCTGTTTGAATTTCTTTTTTTTTTCTGTTGAACACAAAACAAGTTAATTTGAAGAATGTTGGAAAGCAGCAGCCGTTGGCTTTTATAGTTTTTCATAGACTTTCATAGCAAATGTTTTTACCAACGTCCTACAGAAAATTGAGTTTTGTGTTCAGCAGACAAACAAAATCACATTAATAAGAGTTTAGAACCCTTAAGTGTGATTTGCGCAGTGGGTAGCAAGATCGCCTCACAGCAAGAAGGTCGCTGGTTTAAGCCTCGGCTGGGTCAGTTGGCATTTCTGTGTAGAGTTTGCATGTTCTCCTTGTGTTCGTGTGGGTTTCCTCCGGGTCTCCGGTTTCCCCCACAAGTCCAAAGACATGTGGTATAGGTGAATTGGGTAAACAAAATTGTCCATGTGTGTGTGTGAATGAGAGTGTATGGGTGTTTCCCAGTGATGGGTTGTGGCTGGAAGGGCATCCGCTGCGTAGAACGTATGCTGGATAAGTTGGCGGTTTATTCCGCTGTGGCGACCCCTGATTGATATAGGGACTAAGCCGAAACGAAATTGAATGAATGAATGATTTCCTGACTGCGTGGTGGCGCAGTGGGTAGCGCTGTCGCCTCACAGCAAGAAGGTCACTGGTTTGAGCCTCAGCTGGGTCAGTTAGCATTTCTTTGTGGAGTTTGCAAGTTCTCCCCGTGTTCGCGTGGGTTTACTCCGGGTGCTTCGATTTCCCCCACAAGTCCAAAGACATGCGCTACAGGTGAATTGGGTAAACAAAATTGTCCATGCGTATGTGTGTGAATGAGAGTGTATGGGTGTTTCCCAGTGATGGGTTGCAGCTGGAAGGACATCTGCTGCTTAAAACATATGCTGGAAAAGTTGGCAGTTCATTCTGCTGTGGCGACCCCTGATTAATAAAGAGACTAAGCTGAAAAGAAAATGAATGATTTCATTAGAATTATTTTATCTCTCATTAGGTCTAAATTCATTCTCAGCTTTAAAAGTTGAATCGCATGGCCTTAAACCAAAAAAGTTCCATTTTAAAATGCAAGTAATATTGTGTAATATATTATTATTATCATTATTATAGGAATGGACTTTAAAGTTTAAGTTCCTCCTGTGATGAAAAGCTATATTTTCAGTAAATTGTATCCAGTCTTCAGTGTCACATGATTTTTTACAAATCATTCTAATATGATTTGCTGCTCAAAAACATTTCTGAATATTCTGAATATTATTATCTGGGACACACTTTACTATAAGGTTTCATTAGTTAATGTATTTACTAACAAGAACTAATTATGAACAATACTTGCACAGTATTTATTATAGTTCAACATTTACTAATGCATTATTAACATCCAATCCAAGTCATGCTTGTTAACATAAGCTCATGCATCATGAGTTAACATGAACTAGCAATAAACAATCGTATTTTCCTTAACTAACGTTAACTAACATGAACAAATACTGTAATGCACGTATGTTCATTGTTTGTTCATGTTAGTAAATGCATTAGCGAACATTATCTAATACAACCTTGTTGTACAGTGTTGCCATTATCTGAATATATTTTGTATTGAAAGGAGTTAATGTGAGAACTAAAATCCAATCTTGTTTGTTTGTTTTTTCCAGAATTTTTGTATGAGGAAAATGTTAAAAATAACTCTTTATTAATAAAAGAATGTTTTATAACAGACCTTGTATACAGGGAGTGCAGAATTATTAGGCAAGTTGTATTTTTGAGGATTAATTTTATTATTGAACAACAACCATGTTCTCAATGAACCCAAAAAACTCATTAATATCAAAGCTGAATATTTTTGCATGTAGTTTTTAGTTTGTTTTTAGTTTTAGCTATTTTAGGAGGATATCTGTGTGTGCAGGTGACTATTACTGTGCAGAATTATTAGGCAACTTAACAAAAAACATATATATACCCATTTCAATGATTTATTTTCACCAGTGAAACCAATATAACATCTCAACATTCACAAATATACATTTCTGACTTTCAAAACCAAAACAAAAACAAATCAGTGACCAATATAGCCACCTTTCTTTGCAAGGACACTCAAAAGCCTGCCATCCATGGATTCTGTCAGTGTTTTGATCTGTTCACCATCAACATTGCGTGCAGCAGCAACCACAGCCTCCCAGACACTGTTCAGAGAGGTGTACTCTTTTCCCTCCTTGTAAATCTCACATTTGACGATGGACCACAGGTTCTCTATGGGGTTCAGTTCAGGTGAACAAGGACGCCATGTCATTAGTTTTTCTTCTTTTAGACCCTTTCTTGCCAGCCACGCTGTGGAGTACTTGGACGCGTGTGATGGAGCATTGTCCTGCATGAAAATCACGTTTTTCTTGAAGGATGCAGACTTCTTCCTGTACCACTTCTTGAAGGTGTCTTCCAGAAACTGGCAGTAGGACTGGGAGTTGAGCTTGACTCCATCCTCAACCCGAAAAGGCCCCACAAGCTCATCTTTGATGATACCAGCCCAAACCAGTACTCCACTTCCACCTTGCTGGCGTCTGAGTCGGACTGGAGCTCTCTGCTCTTTACCGATCCATCAAGGGCCCATCAAGACTCACTCTCATTTCATCAGTCCATAAAACCAAAAATCAGTCTTGAGATATCTCCTGGCCCAGTCTTGACTTTTCAGCTTGTGTGTCTTGTTCAGGGGTGGTCGTTTTTCAGCCTTTCTTACCTTGGCCATGTCTCTGAGTATTGCACACCTTGTGCTTTTGGGCACTCCAGTGATGTTGCAGCTCTGAAATATGGCAAAACTGGTGGCAAGTGGCATCTTGGCAGCTGCACGCTTCACTTTTCTCAGTTCATGGGCAGTTTATTTTGCACCTTGGTTTTTCCACACGCTTCTTGCGACCCTGTTGACTATTTTGAATGAAACGCTTGATTGCTCGATGATCACGCTTCAGAAGCTTGGCAATTTTAAGAGTGCTGCATCCCTCTGCAAGATATCTCACTATTTTTGACTTTTCGGAGCCTGTCAAGTCCTTCTTTTGACCCATTTTGCCAAAGGAAAGGAAGTTTCCTAATAATTATGCACACCTGATATAGGGTGTTGATGTCATTAGACCACACCCCTTCTCATTACAGAGATGCACATCACCTAATATGCTTAATTGGTAGTAGGCTTTCGAGCCTATACAGCTTGGAGTAAGACAACATGCATAAAGAGGATGATGTGGTCAAAATACTCATTTGCATAATAATTCTGCACTGCCTGTAATTGTATTTGTAAACTGTTGTAACACACTATACGAACTGCATCGTTTCATTCCTAGAAGTCATGCATGAGGCAATCCAAACAAAATGTAGATCACTCTGCTGAACAAACTGACCTCTGTCAGCGGTCGAAATCATACATTGTGTTGTTGTCTTGTCTGTTTGATTTTGCACATTTTTAGGGCACATTTTTGTTTAGCAGAACTGACATCACCTCATACTTCAGTCTCTAATCAAATCTTCCGATCAATAAATGGGTCACACTTTATTTTAATGGTCCGTTTTGTTGAATTTAAGTAACATTGCATCTACATGCCAACTAATTCTCATTAGATTATAAGCAGACTGTCAGGTTGGGGTTAAGGTTACTGTTAGTTAACATGTACTTGCAAAGTTTCTTATAGTCAAATGTCTGTTGAAGGAGCAGTATCAACAGATATTAAGCAGACAGTCACTCAAATGGACCATCAAAATTGTTACCCAATGAATTGCTCTCTAGTATCTGATAAGTTCCACCCCCTTCAGGATGCTTCTCATTTTCTTTTCATTTAATGCACTTGAATTCGACCAATCTCACTGGCGGAGCTGTGATAAAACAAAACACTATTGGCTGTTTTTCAAAAAGGGGAGGAGCTACTTGATTTCCTGCCATGTTTTCATGTTTCAGTTAAGATTACGTCACATGTCAAATAACATTTCAAAGCACTTCACAAGACCTCTAAGAAATGCAGACCAAGAAGTGCAGAGTAGACGGTGCATAGGACTGAGCTAAGTTTGCATTTATGTAGCTCTAATAAACCAGAATGACGTGACATCCTAACTAAAAGTAGTCTGTAATTTGTTTTTGTCATATTTCAGTTTAGCACATCAACATACATAATGTTAAATCACAAAAGGCTATATGTTGGAGTACCCAACATGGGTACAAAACAGGCCAACACAGTAATCATAAATGGAGTACAGCTATGATTATAACATGATGACTGATTAAAAACTACTATTTCTGGAAGTTACAATCATCAGAAATGAGTAGGAAGTGTACAGGAAGTGAACTACAATACATCTATGACCACTGTACATCATAGATCAGCTCTTCTTCAGTCTCTCCCATGCAGTTCACTCACTGTGGTGTTTTTTAAGCCATCTCTTTATCACCAGAGATTTTCATCTGGGTTTAGAAGAGGCCACCAAACCATTATTTTAATGATTTCAGCATCAAGGAACTGCTTTACCTTTATTTGCTGTGTGACAAGGCTCATTGTCATGTATGAACTTTGCTGGCTAATTGAGCGATGAACCACATGTTGCTGAAGGAGCTTCTGATAAACATTGCATTCACTTTGTCATGTTGCTGTAAAAGAGGCCAAACTCCACAAAACCATGACACTTCTCCTTCACCTCTGTCATTGACGTCTGCCCACACCTCGGGTTCAGTTTGATGACAACTTTGTTTATTTCATTATTGTAGTCAACTTTGCATATCCAGCCCATTTGGGGGACTTTGATAAGGCCCAATCCCAATTCTACCCCTTAGCCCTTCCCCTTACCCCTGTCCCAATTCTCTTTAGCTGGAAGGCGTAGGGCTATGGAGAAGGGGTAGATACCCCTTCGAACAGAGATTTTTCAGGACCACACTCAAAACCAAGGGGTAAGAACATTTCCCAGAATACACCAGCTTAAACGGCAGTATAGCTGCACCCGGAAGTAAGGAGATCCACAAATTAGTATTTTTTGTCATTATTTTTACAACAAAGAAGCACATGTTTTAATACATTCATAATCGCGTTCGTGTTTTTACCATCATGCTTTAAAAATAAAAAAAAATGCAAACCCCCCCCCCGCTAAATTTGGCTATCTATAATCCCTAATAATAACTCCTGTATGTCCCACAACAATCTGACACTCGATGACACTCAAATACCCTGTCAGAAAAGTCTAGTGGCTGGGAATGCACTGTTGCAAACTATTTTCAATAAAAAGGCGCTAAGCTCTGCCCTAAAAGTCGCTAGATTACGTCATATGTCAATTTGCATATTACTGACGTCATCACGTTTTACCGTTTCGGTTTGTTTAACAGCCTATGGTTAACAAAGGGGTATTTATATTAGCACTACGCTTTATGTATATATGTCAATTTAACTAAATCTATTGCTGTTTGAATACAGTATATCAATATAGATGTGTAGTGAATTTGCAGTAATCTCCCAGATGTAATAAACTCAGACAAGTTCCGAAACTCTCACTAAAATATCTGTGATTGTAAACAAGAAAAGAATAAATGGTCAAATTAAATTGTTAAAATAAAGGAGAAGCAGATCGGTTTGACTGTACAAGGGAACTACCTTCACACTGCCGGTGCTAAATCATTTTCCGTCGGTACGCAGAGGGGTGATCTGCTCTTAGGCTGCAGGTGGGAGAGACTGCTGTACGAGGACTGGGCCGCTTGTCAGTGCTCTGAGGCGGGGGAGGGGCCGATGGCATCACCCGCAGCTCGCTGAGAAGAGTAGGGACGGTACAGTATGGACAAATGACAGTCTATAAAAATCTCTAGTAACACACTAAAAAGTCGCTAGATTTGTCGCTAGTCGCTTTTTTTTGAAAATTTGTCACTAGAGAGGTCTGAAAAGTCACTAAATTGCCACTAAATTACATTATCACTAATTGCCACATTATATCGTTATGATAACATGATATATGCCTTCAGTGATTTCCTGAAGATAAATACCAAAAAATAAAGCAACTGGAATAACTACAGCAGTCGCGATCATCTGATCTCATATGAAGCAAGAGATCGCGATGATATATGATGACGAGTGCAGATGCTAGGACGTTGAAGCCCTTCATCTTCACACTTTGTTTCAAGGGCCAAGGGGAAGGGGTAGGGGTACAAAAATAGAATTGGGATTGGGCCTAAGTGAGTGTAAAAATTCAATATTCTAGTAATCACAGATTCGAAATGAACAATGTATCTTGCTTTGAAAGATTCATAGATTTGACCATCACCTGGAAAACCTGTGGTCAGACTTTAGTTGCTCACCAGCTTCCAACAGGGTTTTTCAGATGAGTAAAGAAATTTTAAGAAACTTTTAAAGAAACAGGTGCCAGATTAACACCATTGAAGGTCTATATTTGGTTAGTGTTCAAATATCTAAAATAAGGTGAGTGAAAAATTGGTGCTTCAGAATTTTTGTAACTCATAAAATATGCTTATAAGACTGGCCTTTTAGGATAAATTCAAATAAGACTGACCTGACGGCAGTAACCTCAAAGTGTCAAGAAGGTTGTTCTCTAATTTGCATTCTCCACTGTATATTCAATATTTGCTCCTGTCTATTTTTTCTCAGGAAGCTGCTGAGAATTAATGACTGCAGCATTCCCATGACATAAACCCATTGTTCAGACTCTTACAGTATAAACAAACCTAGTCTTGTCTTGGTTCCATCTTATGACCCAGCATGAGGTCGTGATGACCTGGATTACAGTCATCATTCAATCAGTTTACTAAGTACTGTTCTACAGTCACTTCAGTTTTGTAGGATAATTGAGTAATTATGCTCATGGTTCAGACTCAGCTGAATGGGTTTTCAGACAGTGGGTAATGGGCAGGGGGACACTGAATGACTGACGAAACAAGTGCTGATGTTAAACTAATCTCACCATTATGCTGCTACCTGAACTATATCCAGATTTCATAAAGGAATAGATAATCGCTCTCACTCTGCATGTCTCATTTTGCTTAGTACTTCAATGTATCTTCAGGAACAACAGGCGTTCTGTTGTGCCTATATACTCGCTAATTACTATGGGCTGTTGACTTGCATTTTATGAATCACAGATCACATTTTTTGCCAAAATCTTCTTTAATGTTACACTGATGAAAAACTCACATAAATCTTGGATGTCATAACAGTAATAAATAAATGAATAGTAAATATTCAGTAACACTTTATTTTGATGGTCCATTTGAGTATTAGTAGACTGTCTGCTTAATATCTGTTGATACCGCTCCTTCAACAGACATTTAACTGACTATAAGTAACTTTGCAAGTACAAGTCAACTTACACTAACCCTAACCTAACAGTCTACTTATAATCTAATGAGAATTAGTTGGCATGTAAATGCAATGTAACTTAAATTCAACAAACGGACCATCAAAATAAAGTGTGACCAAATATTCATTTTTGGATAAACTATCCCTTTAATATGCCCACTTATGGTCAATTCACTCCACACACTCAAAAGCTGACAGACAAACAGCATCAGTCACTTTGTCTGGTTTTGGCAGTTCAGTGTGAAGTCTGTCTCTTCTGCTATTTGTCGGAGCCTGTTTTTGCCAAATTAACATGCTGAATTGATGCTCGTGAGTCGTGAGGTTGTAGAATTTCAGAGAAATTACATACTGTTATCCGATGATTGTGTTTGTCGGCATCTGTCTGGGCAGTAAATTAACATGTACACTCTGTGCTCTCTTGCTGATTATGTCTGGTGCTGATTCAATACGCAGAATAGGTAAAAAATAGTTAACATTATTTGACTAGAGCCAACAGTGTGGAACAACACCAAAAAACAACTAATGCCAACCAATGCTTAAAAGCCAGCCAACATTGCCAATGGGCAATTTTCGGATTGGAATGTGCTTTCACTTTTGGTCCTTTTGCTGTAATCGTCTGATGCTTTATGTTAAAAGTAATATGAGTGGTTCTCAGGTAAATGTCAGTTTCTTTTTATCGTGTCTGTTTTTGCCATTCACATTCTGCTTATCCTCTGTATTGCTTCATCTCTTCTCAGGTGTGTCTTGATTCATTCCGAGACAAAATCTTGCTTCTGTTGGGGCCCAGAATAAAAGAAGAAAAAATTAGATGGGAGAAAAAGGAATTTTTCACCCCAAAGAAAGATTATATACTTCGTTTCAACCCTTTTTCCTAATTTGAACAAACGTTATGACAATATGAAGAATGCTAGTAAACAAACAGTTGACAGTAGACATTGACTTCCATATTTTTTTCCCATATGAAAATCTGTGACCACCGTAGGCTTTCTGGTTACCATTATTGCTCCAAATATTTTCTTATGTGGTGAGAACACAACACTTTGGAAAATAATATATACAAACAATCATACTAGTGACAGCACTTATAAGATAAAGATGCAGACATGTTGTTTCCTACCAAGCACTTACCAAAAAGTAGATCCACAATGAATGTATACTGTATGTTTGCTTGCTCTCTGAGAAACAGTTGCTGTTTGTGCAGTTTCTCAGTTAATTAAATTAGCTCATGTTGCAAAATTGTAGTTCAGGAGTGTCCAAACTTGGTCCTGGAGGGCCGGTATCCTGCATATTTTAGTTCCAACCCCAACTAAACACCTGAACCAGCTAATCAAGCTCTTTCTATGTATACAAGAAACTTCCAGGCAGGTGTGTTAAAGGAAATTGGAGCTAAACTGTGCAGGACACCGGCCCTCCAGGACTGAGTTTGGACACCCCTGTTGTAAAAGTATCTTTACTTACAGTTGCTTTGCAAAAGAGAAGAGAAAAGCGCATTGCGGCAGTGTACTTCTACCACGGTTTCATTTTGCTTTTATTTTTTTTACTTCTTGTTCCAAGTACAACACCATACGAGGCAAGCTACCGAGCAAACTGACTGCTGTGTTAAAAGCTGTCCACAAGGAGATAATCGAAAGCACTCGATTAAGAATCACAGGCACATTTAAGATGTTTTTGTGCTATTTATTTACAACCATTTATCCATTGATAACATGTCCCTTTTAAACGTTTCACACTGTAGTTGGTGTCGTCATACTAACTTTCTGGTAGCATTAGTTTTACCCAGAAAATGCAGGCAAATGTATTGCAGTTAACAAGGTACGTGTTTGCAGTTTAACAAAAATGTAGGCCTGGGGACATATTCCCAATGAGCCTGGGTTGTCTTTAAAAGTTTTTGGATCAGACCTAGCAGAACAAGTGTGTTTTCGTGATGGAACCTCCACCCACAAAGTGCTAATCGGCAGTTGATGACTACTGATCTATGCTTATAAGCTTAAAAAATGCAAGGGAAGAATGTTTCCATTTTTACATCATGTAAACAGCCTTAGTGTATATAAAAATATTGTTTAGACAGTATAAAGACAGTAGAAGTGTATTGCTGGTCCCCACACAATTAGCTATATAAAGAAGTTTGAGTGCATGGATGAGTTTGTGTGCACATGTGTGCATGTGGGTGTGCATGTGGAGTCTTGGGCATGCACTGAAACTAGAAACAAATAATGAGGAAACGTTATAGTATGGGCTTCCCATATGGTGACAAGCCGTTTGTTATCACCCTTTTGACCTTTTATGGGCATAAAGTGGCCCAGTGCTAGTGCTTGATAAGAACATTCCCTCTGCTGTCATTCACCCTTCTGCAGTGGTTTCCTCCCACTGGCTGGTGCTTTTTCTGGCATCACTTTTGGCTAAACAGAGACCTGAAGTTAAATGTAGTGACCCTGGATGGTTCTAGATATAGCAATAACATTTAGGGCCCTATCATACACCCGGCGCAATGCGGCGCAAGGAACTAAAATAGACTGTTCAATAGACCAGCTAAGAGGAGGTCTAAAATCCAGCGCAGAGCGTGTAGATGTGCGCCTCGCTTAAACATTGCTTAATACACACAGGATGTACAGCAATACGCAAATATCTTTACAAATGAAAAATAATTAAAGGAATAAAATATTACAAAAATTATTATTTTCTACATAAATATAAAACTGCTTTCATGCCTTCACCTCAGGGGGCTTTTTCAAGTTAATTCATGACAATATGCTTTTGTATAATGTTATTATTAGTAGTAATATTATTTATTATATGCATATTTATATTTGTTTTATTAAAAACACTCTTAGATTTGCCCACCTGTCAGGTTTTAGACCATATGGGGCATAGCATGTGTATTTGGATATAATTTTGACCACAAAATTTGATAATATATTTTGACCACATTTTATTATTACTGTTCATTTCTTCGTTTGCTGGGAATTAGAACTGAATTTAGAAATAGTTTTGAAACAAATTATATAGGCTAATGGATGTCTGTGCGTACAACACATTTCCTTATCCACGAGAGTGAAAGTGGAAGTAAAGAATGAGGAGGCTCATTCTCTCATTCTCACACTGCAGATGGTCTGTTTAACTGTTTTTTCGCTAGTGAAGCGCTCAGTTATTCCACTTACAAAGTCCGCCATGTAAATAGCAAATGCGCTATGGCGCAATGCAACTGACTCTTAAAGGCAATGGAAGATGAGACTCTGATTGGTTTATTCTTAAAACACACCTATAACTCATTAAGAGAATAAGCTCAACCCTGTTAGATCATGCGCCTCGGCGCAAATCGGAATTTTCCGTCCTTAAAATAGCAAAAGTGGATTCTGACACGCCCTTAATGCTTTTGTGCCCTGGCTTGCGCCTAGATCGTTAAAATAGGGCCCTAAGTTAAATATAGAAACCTTAAAGTTTGCAGTCTCATGCTGAATGTTTCAATGTTTCATGCCAATTTACACCAAAATAGCAACTTTTAGTAAATTAAATTAATAAAATGAATTTGAACTTTCTTTATCTATACTTTACTCAACCCAACAGATGATTTGCAGAGGAAAAACTGCAGAAACAGAACTTGAGGCTGAATCACTAAGGCCCTTCAACTTCAAGTCAACCAAGTTTTGAATGAATAACCTGAATAAGCACTTTAAATATGTTTGGCATATTTTGTTTTTTTTTAAACATTTTTGGAACATTTAAAGCATTTTACCATAATGCTGGTGTGCATTAAGTGATTTGTATACTTTCAGAATACACCATTATAAAAGAGCGTGTAGCATCTAATTATTTACTAATTTTCATTTGCCTCACCTGGAAGAAGATGAAGAGTCTTCTTCAGCTGCACAGAGCCGGACACAGATGGGTATGTGGCCACACAGATGAGCTCACTGATGTTGAAATGATCATCCAGATACAGTCGATTCTCAACAGTGGAGAATGAGCCACCCTTCGTGACAGAATTGATTACATACAGAAATCTAAAGGCAGGTTCCCAGTGAAGAGTGGGTGCTATCTTTGTATATCTGGCCGTACAGACAGCAATCTTCTGACCATTATCACTTTCCAGATGCATGGAAAGAAGAGAAACTAAAAACAAAGAACTTTAGTGTCAGCATTATATCAATATAATAACTTTAGTGTCCTTTTCTTTTGGTCATTATGTAACATTAGGGGTTCCGCTTAAGAGACCAAGTCACATATACTATGAGTAGTATGAAAACAGTGCCAACAGAACTGGCTATTGGATACTGGGTGCAAGGCCACTCCCCTAGGCATGCAGGTATTTAAGTTAGCTTATGTTCACTTATGTCTTCCGTATGAGATCAGGCGGCACGTTTACTATGAGCATTACTATGCTTGCATGTTGTGCTGCTGAGTCTAATGACAACAGGTCATACTGCCTAGAGTAAACACGGACCCTGATTTGACGTGCAAGAGAATGATTACAGTAGGCTAATAAAGTCAAATTTACAGTTTTTTTTTTTTGCCACACAAAAGTGTTTTTTTGAGCTGACTTTACTAACATCAACTACTTTTCGGCTCTTTTCGACTTTAAACATCTCAGGACCGTTGCTGACTATGGAGGATAAAGGAACTCTAGGATCTTGGAGTTCCATAAATGAATGAAGGTCTCATGGGATTGAAAGTGCATGAGGGTGAGTAATTCATAACATAATTTTCAATTTTGAGTGACCTAATCCTTTAATTAACATGCATGGAGAGGAATACAGTATTTCCAGCCTGTCATATAATGCTCCATCAGAGGGCCATATGTCTGTGACCACGTTAGAGAGTGGGCTTTCATCATTAAGCACTGGCTCAGCTACACTTCCTCACTCTGGGGTTGTTGCTCAGTCTGATTTGATGTTGTGATGACTGACATGTTTTTTTTAGACAGTCAAGAACATTGAACAGTAGGTGAAACCACCTCCTGGTTCAAAGCATTTTCAGCTCAATGAGTGGTAGATGGGTGCAGGCTGTGATTTGTCCATTGTTCTGTGATATGCATGAAGTTTGTGGCGCTTTGTATGGGGAAAACCTTTCAGTGCTTGAGCTTTGAGATCTTTCACCCTCACTATCTTCTAAGATGCAGCAGCCTCGACCCTGCATGTCATGCAGTTCCATCAAGCTGAGACATTAAAAGAGCTTCATGAGGGTAGCTCCCATGCAGCTGGAGATGAGACAGGAATTGTACATGGTGCCTTACTTTGCTCACCGTGAGACCACTTGCCATCTCCTCCTCTGGAGTCTGTCATGGCTCGGAGGAGCTCAATCACACAACCAATGCACTCTCATGATAAGGTCTATCTAGTCAATTTGAGGAAGTTCAGGTAGACCTGTTCACTTCACAGTAATTATCCCACTGCCAGTTGTACTATATCCTCACCAAGGCATTCTTTGGCTTAGAAGCAATAGACACAGCTGGTCCTGGGTTGGGTTGCACCAGTTCATGTGTTCTTGCTTAAACTGAAACGTAAAGTCCACATTAGAGGCTTAGTAACTACTAGTTTTTGTAACTAGATGTGTTCTTACTTCGGTTGCACCACGTTCCTAAGGGAAAACGTAGCTAGTAGGTCGTAAGCTCCCTGTAAAGTAATCCGTAGTCGCACTGAATGACGTAATATCCAAAAGGAAACATTTCAATCGTTAAACTGCTTTAAAACTCTGTGTTTATTCATTTGTATTCATATATATATACATATATTAGTGGTGGGCCGTTATCGGCGTTAACGTGCTGCGTTATCGCGAGACTCTTATCGCGCAATAAAAAAAATATCGCCTTTAATCTATTCTGAAAGTTGGGTTGGGAGCTGGGTCTATTCTACGCAAGCTATGATGACTTTCACCTTGATATTTTAGCGCGGATGTATACCTGACAGGTGAGCTGTCTGACAAAAAAGTGCCCTTCTGAATCAAATCAGCAGGAGGCCTGACTTTAACTGCA
Source organism: Danio kyathit (assembly GCA_903798195.1). Lineage (NCBI taxonomy): Eukaryota > Metazoa > Chordata > Actinopteri > Cypriniformes > Danionidae > Danio > Danio kyathit. The sequence goes on along the minus strand of LR812527.1, from coordinate 12,931,076 downwards.
GTTTGGCAGTTTCACTTTAACTCATGAACGTTTTATTCATGTGCCGTGACGAACTGGGGTATTAGACGCAAATACTGAGTAAGGACTGGTGAGAGTGTTACGGAATTTAATAACTCATGCCAAATGGAAAGAAAAAAAAACTTCCACATTTCGCAATGTGTGTGTGCCTCTGTGTGTGGCCCTTTACTGACAGCCGCCTGTGTGGATCTTGTCGGAAAATATAGCGAAAATTCCTACAATAGTTTGTCAGTAATGCCACTAATATCTGCATACTCCATGTCTTAATTCCATTTCTGTTTAGTTCAGTTATGACTTTAGTCGCATTAAGGTAATCAAAAATCGCTGTTTACATGTTGACTCTTAATCAGAGTATTGTTTTAATCATATTAAAATCATATTAAAGTATTGTTGCCCATGTAAACATACACAATGCTTGACACACCGTTAGGGCTCTGTGAACTTGCCTTTGCGAAGCAGCATTTTCTGTATGTACGTACATCAAAAGCAAGTTTGAAATCGCTGTTTGGAGCTTATGTAGGCCTACAGTTCAACATTCATGTTTAACTGAATAAACAGTTAGTAAACACAAGTACTTCTTATTGAAGATCATTTATTTTCATCACCAATCATCATAGTAGAACAGTTTCTCAAGCAGTTTGTGATGCATTTTTGAAACAGAAGATGAGGCCCTGGTCTAATGTGCCACCTGGCTTGAGAAACCCGTTCTCAAAGACTTATTATTTGGTAGCACGCATATTCTGAATGCCATCGGCAGAGTTCAAATGAGCCATTTTAATCTAGATTAATCTAGATTAATTTCGAGATTAATCTAGATTAAAAAAATTAATCTATGCCCACCTATAATATATATTATATATATATACAGTATAAACAGTATATATATATATATATATATATATATATATATATATATATATATATATATATATATATATATATATATATATATATATATATATATATATAACGCACTGATTTGTCGTTGTGTTCACGTGATCAACATAAATGACTGTGATTGGCTGTGAAGTAGTGATGGGTTGTTCTTAAACGATTCGTTCATTTTGAACGAATCTTCAATATGACTCGCGAACTACGAGTCCTTTCAGGGAGTCTTTTGAGTCATTCATCACGGAAAGACAGAAGCCAATCATTTGCGTTTAGAGCCGGAAAGAGATTTGATCCGTTCATCTCTCGAGTCCTCTATCGGGTTTGAGTCATTCATCTTTCTTACTTGACTTGACGCTACAGCAGAATTCGGTGTAGAATTTAGTAAATGGTTTCAAATCCTCTTTAGAGACAGGTGCATCATAATTATATATTATATTACATATATTATAATAATATTATTATTATTATTATGTGCATTTCTGATCTTAAACTGTAGCTCCACTGTACACTGCAACGAGAACCTCAGTCAGTAATTCTTATGTAAAACTAAATGTTTGTTACATCATGGATTATATTTAGACTTTTCTTAAAATCATCAAACAATGTGTAGCTAAAAAGCATTTTCTTAGAAATAAAAAAGGTCTGTCCTATTGTCACTAAGTTGTTGTTACTTTTTTCGGGTGGATATGTGGTTTTATATTTTGTTATTTTACAAATAAATGGACTCATGCTTTAAAAAAATATATATAGTTTGTCTATTCACTGCCTTGCTATAAGAAAACAAACACTAAGCTAGGCTATATGATAAATTAATCAAATTCTACAATTACAAGTGATTTGTAATTTGTTCATTTGTACTCCATTTTTTTGTTTAATAATGTTTTTCTAAGCAGACTTTATGTACTGGTCTAATATTTGTATAAAAAAAGATTGCCTTTACATTTACTCATTTAGCAGAAGCTTTTATACTGCGACCAACAAGTAATGACAAAAGAAGCACTTCAAATCATCTGAAAGAAGAAACAGACTTGGCCTATCAAAGGTTCGGGAGCTTGTGTTTTTGAATGCTAACATGCCTTAAGCCAAGTCCAACAAGTAAAGCCACAGAGTGTTGTTTCAAAGCTTATTTAATTCTAATTATTTAAAAAAAACAAGATTGTTGTGCACTGCTGTTTTAATATTCTAAAGTCAATTAGTTAAGCTTATTAGGCTCTGTGGCTTTTGTATTTTTTATTTGAATTTATTTTTCATTTAAATTGCTGTTTCATAAAAAAAAAAAATTCTATTGGTCATAGTTGACCTATTTGATATAAAGCTTTTATGGCACAAACGTGTTATTTAATTTAAAGCTTACTTGTTTTTATTTATTAAAAAGCCTAGCTTGATGTGCACTATTTTGTTTTTCTTTTGTTTGTTTTTATTATTTTGATTTTAAAGTAATCTGTTTTGTTATAAAACTTGTCTGGTAAAAATATTAATAAAACAATAAACAACAATTAAACAGACTAATCTTGCTGTCATCCCTTTTCTAGCATTATACATGTGGGGAGACTGTAATTATTTAGTTGGAACTTCAGTGAAGTTCAGTGCTGCAACAAAAATATTTAGTGGTGTGTAAGTTGTAACTTAGTGTCTCTTTACGTCACAACTAGGCTACTGTTTAACTTACACACTGCTGGTGCAACCGGCCCCTGGAAATTACACAACTATGTCTTTCCCCCAGTGAGTGTACTTGCAGACATTCTGTGCAAGGTCAGGGAGGACATGGAGAAGGTCTTGCTGATTGCACCTTACTGATTGACTAGGATCTGGTTCTCAGAGCTTATGCTCATCATGACAGCTTCTCATTGGCAGTTGCCTGCAGTGGTAGACAATACCTAACATAGGCTCATTCTGACAACGTAGTCTTATATTCGTTTCTGGAGACCGCAAGTTATGTAGCCAGAGGTACGTATGGCTGCATTTCATTTTTTAAATGAACGATACGGGGCGGTATGACGCAAATCCTTTTCGCGCTTACCAGCAGACTGCTTACCTCCGTATGAACAGCTTTCCCACTGTAACCAGTTTGTCCCATTAGCTCGCCATGTACGTCGGTGGACTTGAGATGCAGAGAGGAGTTGACCACGACGACGAGGTTCGAGTTCGGTAAAGAACAGTTCCAGAAAGCAGGTAAGACAAAAACAGAATCCAAAAAATAAACTGAACAAGTAAACAACAGGATGAGAATGTGGTAAAATCTAAAAACGTGGTAAAAATCCGACGAGGGCTTTTCTTTTTCTGGATTGCTTTTGAAAATTGTTGGTTGGGTTTAGGGAAGTGGGTGGGCGAGTCAATTGATAAAATTGGTTGGGTTTAGGGAAGGAGGAAGGTGGGTCAATCGATTGGTCGGTCAGTCAGTCAGTCATTTAGTCAGTCAGACAGTCAGTCAACAGCAGCCTCTGGTTGATTAACTTGAGGGCAGGCATGAATGGCACTTGTGAGAGAAGTTTGAGATCTCAAAAAGCGTTCACAGCCGCCTCTCGTGGATTTGCGAAAACAAAAACTGCAAAAATACGTACCTCCTAGGACGTATTTCGCAGTCTCCAGAAATGTATATAGAGGCACATTTTCAGAATGAGCCTGGGTTGCAACACCACTTAATTCATGGTGTGTTGTCCTGAGGTCTGGACCTGGATATGTCCCAAAAGCTTCCACAACTTCTTTCTAAAATCAGATGGTGAACTTACAAACACTTCTCAGAGGAGGCAGACCCAGCCTTGTCTTTGCTGCGTCTCATTTATGCTCTGCTTATTTACATGAACTGCACTGGGACCTTTGTCTACTTTGGATGTTAACGTCAGGGAAAGGCTGTCTTCAAACAGAAGTTGGTTTACTGAATAGTGGATGCCATCATGATGACGTAAAAGATCCAAGGTGAGCCTTGCCACTGGGACTCAGAGCTTCAGGGCTGGAGCTGTGCTTCTCTAGCAGAGCTGCAGGCTGGGAGAAACTGAATAAATTAATAAGGTTCTAAAATGTCAGAGTGGAGCCGCTCTCTTCCAGCGTTTAATCCCATATGTGTATTTTTAAACTGCATAGTTCCTGAAGATAAACCTGTGTCCTTCCCTCAACAGAATTATCTTAGTCCATATGTATGTGTCCATCTGACTTTTTGTACCCAATTATTTAACATGGTTCAGTTGTTATGGTTCAGTGGTTTAGAGACCCCTATTAAAACAGAAAGAGAGCCCTGGACCATGCTTAACACTGTCATCAGCATGAATCTGAAGAGTTATATAGCCACACATGTTAGAGAATTGGTCTCATGTGCAAATTGAATTCACCAGCTCTATTGGAATATTTTCATACTACTCAGAGGTGATTGGTTTCCCTTCTTCAGATAACAAGGGTTATGTTAGGTGATTGCAATCTCAAATGCTATTCTGTGTGTGTGTGTGTGTGTGTGTGTGTGTGTGTGTGTGTGTGCGCAATGAAATGAAGTCTTCACTAGTTTCTGAAACATTGAGAGATGTATATCTACTAGGGTTGGGCCGATAGACGATGTCATCGTCCATCGCCGATGGCTGATAAACTTCACGATGCTGAGCCGGCATCGCGATCCATCGCCCCGCCCCACATGTATATTGATATATAACTTAATATTTGCATGTCATCTTAAAAGCAATAACAGTCTTTTCATGAGCTGTGTTATATCATACTTATAGCTGCTGTTTGCACGGCTGACAGCATCGTGAGGATTAAATACATCGTGAGGATTATACAGCACCTCTCGCGCTAAAAATGTGTAGATTTAGTGGCAAACGCTGTTACCTGCAAACCTCGTCCCACAGATTTTACAGTGAATGGCTTATTTTCATAGCCGACATGAAGCCACTGGAAGTCTTTTATCCACTCTTGGAAAAGTGTAAATGGTGGATTAACATTCAGCACATGATCACTAATAAGATGTGCCATTATTTAACTTTAGGTGGTTTCTAAAACTAAATCTGTCAGTGTTATTTTCATTCTCTCATCTTCAGTGCGTCACATTTCCGTGGCTGTTGCTCCTGTCATGTGAAGGCATAGATATATACATTAGATGTCGCCTACCCTGCTGTTGTCTATTAGAACGAATGCGTCAATAGAGCCGCCATTTTAGTACAGGGTAGCGCTCCTTTGAAATGAATGCGGGACCAAGGTGAAGCGGAGGACTGTGGCCATCCAAAGCCAGAGAAATACACATATACACATATATCTATGATCGGGAGTTTTCCCCGGTGGTCAGTATGCAAATATTTTTTTCAATTACGAAATATAATAATTTTACATCACTTTTCTACATTGATGGATGTGACCGCACGGGCATTCCTGACAAAAAGTGTGTGTTTGTGTGCATGGAAATGCATTATCCTCCTTCCCTGTTTAATTTGATCTAATCCATGTCCCGAAACACACCCCCTCTCCTGCTTTCACTTCTCATTCTGACGGAGGGAGCGAACCGTTTGTGACTGAATATCCGTTATGAACGACTCGTTCACTTAGCCGACAATAATACAAGTTTCTAGCACGGCAGCATCTTCTTGTCATATTTCATAACATAGTTTGCTTATTTTATTCAACAAAACTAGCATAAGTCTAGAATTTAGTGCGAGTTGGTGCTACTTTGCCTTATGGTGAATGCAGTAAGAGACTGTATTATCATCATAATAACACTTGTTAAGCACAAAAGTTCATAACATACAAAAACATAAAAAACAAAATCTTACCTATGAAATGTTCTGCCTTTGTGCTTTGTTTTCTTTGTTTGCTCGTTACTACAACGCAAACACAGCGCTAAAGTCCAGCATCTTCACATTGGCGCACTGTCTTGACTAGTGCGGTTGAATGACGTTTGTCCTAGAAGCACTGTACCAACGTGGCGGCGCTATTGACGCATGCTCAGGGTCCCTATGCAATATCTAGTGTATATATCTATGATGTGAAGGCAGAAGGCGTTGACTGAGTGATTGACAGCTGATATTAACCAATCCATTCGCGTTCAGTTCTAGCGCAGTGGCCAATAGGAAGAGCACAAAGGCGGGGCAAGCATTACGGGCTTTTTCACTTCAGCAAGTTCACACACGACAACTGTTTTAATCTGTTCCTGAGCGCTGCGTTTGGTGTTTTAGGTGCAAAGATGCATTCTGCATAAATGTCTCCTAAATCCGCGCATGCGGTGATGATTTTGCAGTGAAAACAGGTCGCACGGTAAAAATGTATGCACTAGCACAAATGCTTTCAAATACATATTTTCGGTCGCATAAAATATCAGGCGCAAGTGTGACCAAAACGGTCGAGCTCTAGCATCTTTACTTGTTATTATGTCCTCATAATAATAATAAAATAAGGAAGTTATCATTAATCACAATACAAATTACACTGAACTCCAAACGAACTCTCGTCTCGTCTCCGCCACTAGCTGTGGGGAAAAGCCATTATGACACAGATCACTCCGCCTGATCATGCCAGAGTCCCGCAGAAAAAAAGTGATTGACAGATGGTAATTTGTGAGTAACTTTATTTATTTATTTATGGTTTGGTCATGGGTAAAGCAAAGACCATGTTGGTCAGGTAGTGAAAACGATAGGCTACAATTATTAAATTCGTAATGAATTAATTGATATTTAACAACAAAGACCCCCACCCCGCCTACGACGACGATACCATCGTCCATCGCCGATGTTCACATTAGACATCGTACGATGCCAAATTTATCAACATCGCCCAACCCTAATATCTACTCTATCATTACCTTAATTCACAACCTTAATTCACACTATTTCAATTTAGTAAGACTTGATTTTTATAATTAAAAGCACAAATCTCATGCTTTTTTGCTTATTAACTTGGTTAATAATCTATGTAACAATTGTTTTTCAAAATTTATAAATTATTTTATTTATTGTCTGACCTGTCAGCTTTTCAATCCCAGAAGCTCCATTATGTTGTGTTTCAGCATCTTCATCTCCTAAAACAATTAATGGCACAACAGATTAATGCAAGCAGGTAAATGTGAGCATGTAGTAACTACAAACACAATCATTCACTTAAGTGAGAATTACAGTTAGAGCCAGTGTTGCCAGACGTACGATAATTATCGTATTTGTACGATAATTTCGACCTCTGTACGATGTACGATCAATAATGAAAAAAAATCCTATAATGTACGATAATTTCAGAAATGTATGGCATTTAAAATGAGTTTCATTGTAATCTTAGGGCTTCTATACTTATTGATAGCTGCATCGTGTGTCTACTGTCTGTGACAGGAGAAGGTGGAGTTAGACATGTTTTCTATCATCTTACGTTACATCTTAATCAACGTGGAGAATGGCTCTCTCTCACGAGTTAACGTTCCTGCTGCGCGAAGTGTTGCCAGATTTTTTTGCATTTCGGCGGGTTTTGGATAGTTTTTGGGTTAGAATCAGTCAGCTATATCTGGCAACATTGGCTGCGCGCGGCCGTGCATCAGTCGTTTTCAAGTTGAGGTTAATCGTTTAAGCAGTAAAGTTTTAGCAGTAAAAGTATGCTGAAAAGGAAGGTGAGAAGTTTGCCCTTGATGTTCTCGTTTTCCCCCATTCATTTGCATCATGTGAACGTGTTTTTCCAAAGTAAATCTCATTAAAACAAAGTCACGAGATCGGCTCATTACAGATCCTCTGAATGGGCTCGTGGTGCACACCTCAGACTAGTTTGTTAAAAAATCGGGAGGGTGCTCTGCTTTCAAGCCAACCAGCACTATGTTGCGCTCCATTAATACCCTCAACATCTGACAACACATGCAGTTATTCGATGACAGAGACTCGGAGGTGGAGTTTGAACCTTCCCACTAAGGTACGCCTAGTGTTTTTTTTTACATATTGGGGTAATTTGCACGTTGTGTCAAAACGCTATTTTTCTAGATAATAAAAAAGTGACACCAATAATCCAATTTTAACTCGATTAAGACAATACTCGGATTAAGAGTCTACCATGTAAATAGTGATTTTTGATTAATTTAATCAGATTAAGGTCATAATCGAACTAAACAGAAATTGAATTAAGACATGTGTAGTTGGGTATGCCGATTTTAGTCGCATTATTGAAGTGCAGTACAGACACTGCAATCAAACTATTACCGTCATGTAGGACTTTTCGCAGCGTTTTGCAACAGGATCCACTCACACACAACGGTTTGACACTATTCTCTGCATACCGAGTCAGTAGGACCACAGACACCTGCATCGCGTAACGCGGAGGATTTTTTTCTCCCATTTGGCATGCTGTATCAAATTCTATTAAAACAACACTCTTCCACCAGTGCTTATACTGTACGCCGTAGTCACATCCAATATCTAAGTTTGTCACAGGGGCATGAACGAAATATTCCTGAATGAAAGTGAAAGTGCCAAACTGCAGTTAAAGTCAACAAACTAAAAATGAAACACCTGAAATTACATGAAACTCCGGAGGAAACGTGGAGAGCATGGTGACGCAATGACGTTAATCGAATTATGCACTATAACATGTAAAACAGGATCATGAAAGGAACGTTCAAAAAACAACTCATGTTAACACCTTAATCATATTATTGTCTTAATTAGATTAAGGCAAATAATTCGAGTACTGATGTCCATGTAAACGTGGTCAAAGTTTGTTCGTTACATTCATTGTAAAGTGTCCTTGAGCTCTGGAAAGGCGCTATATAAATATTTTTATTTAAAAAACAAATGTTACACACATACCGTTTGCTATATGGAATGCAAAAACTTTGAAGCTCAATATCTCAAAATCATTCAGAACGCAGATAGAACCTTATAATTCCAAGGTGACGAAGTATCTCAAACTTCATTGCACACTGTTTCCACATCATTCAAACCAGAAACTGTAGCAAAACTTTGTGCACCAGTTTGAGCTTGAACATATTTCATACAGTATATGACAAGGGAACCAACCAGAAATGGACAAACGAAGAAAGAAACATCACATGATCCCGTAGCAGGACAGGAAGTACAACACACGTTACAATGTTTATATTACACATTGGTCAAATGGCATGTGGTTGTTACTTTCAAAAAAGTAACTAACCCAAAACCAGTGCATGCAAATGAAACAGCAGTTTTCTTATTTTAATCACAGTTTAAGCATCTAAATCAACACTAAAGTCTAAATCAATAGAAAACATTTTTCTTATCAGACCAACAATTAGTAAAGAGCTCAGTTTAGCCACATTGCGAAAGCATAAAAAAGTTCATGTTACATCTACAAATTATGTTGGACAAAGAAACTAGACTTAAAGGTGAAACCATTAATACAGAAATAGATCTGAATAGTATTACATTAAAATAGTGAGAATGATGCATTTCATGGTTTTAAGCTGTTTAAACTCACCTTTTGTATGACTTATTACCATAAAGATGCTTAGGAAAATGACCACCATCCGCGTCCCACCGTTTGCTGTCATTACAAATCTCAGACTCATCTTCATTCACCTTTAAATGTGCCTTTTCCTTTGTTTTTCTTCTTTGCTTTCTTCAGCAGTAAAGCTGTTTTGCGTTATCTACTGATAATATTGCCCCCCCACTCTTGCCCACTTCCTGTCTTGTTCATCTCACGCCAGTCATGTGTACAAAAAGAGAGTGCAAGATTGTTGGTTAACGCTACGCATGGATGGTCATGTTTTTATTTTTTATTGGTTGTTTTAATTTTGTTGTTTTATCACGCTGGCAGAATTATTGCCCTCATTTAAAAATAGAAAAATGAAAGGTTTTTATTAAATGTTGTAAATGAGTCTAATTTTTTAAAATGTAAATACTGTCACTTGACAGATAGAGAACTTTGCAGAAGACATTGGCGAGCAAATCAAGACAACAACTAGTGTAATTCTGTTATAAATAAGATTTTTACTCTAATAAGTTCATTATAAAATGCAAAAAAAAAATAATAATACTGAAATAGTTATATGTTTTCTAGTCATTTTTAAATATTATTAAATGAATTAGGAAATTACCCATGGCAGCTATATTTACCTTCGGCCCACTAGCCTCAATCAAGTTTGGTTTTTGGCCTAGCTTTAAGTCACAACAACCCAAAAGACTGAAAGGAGCTTTTGAAAAGGGACATGACAGTACCCATGATAAAACATAAAACATAAATCAATGTAGTTTGCATATCATCACATTTGCTGCCCATTGCCAATGTTTAAAATATAATGTTTTTATTGGTAATCATGCTAATCTCTAAACCAGTTATTACTTTGATCTGCTATTATTACTATTACTGACATAATACACTGCTAAATGTTCTTTGTGCTAAGAAAAAAAAACGGTTATTTTAAATACTTTTCACTGAAATGATTTTTGTCTTTGGCAGGGGTGACCAACCTTGTTCCTGGAGATCAACCTTCCTGCAGATTCAACCCTGGAGTCAGTTGCAACCCTGACCAAACACATCTGGCTGTAATTATCAAATGCTGTTCAGGTGCTAATTAATTGGTTCAGGTGTGTTTGATTAGGGTTGGAGCGGAACTCTTATCATATAATTCCTATTAGTCCAATTGAACACATGAGCATATAAGGAAGAGCAATATGATGGTGCGGTGGGTTCATATTTTAGACGAAAGTTGGCCAAGTATGGTAACCCATACTCAGAATTTGTGCTCTGCATTTAACCTATTCAAATGAACACACACACACATCATGAACACACACCCAGACCACTGGGCAGCCATTGCTGGGGTGCAATTGGTGGATCGGTGCCTTGCTCAAGGGTCTCACCTCAGCTGTGGTATGGACTGATTTCACGCGGCTGCTATTATTAACAGCGAAATCAAGGCTGCGGTGGGAAGAAACCCGGAAGTATTGCCTGAGTCACACAGTAATATTGTGTACCTGGCTGTATATCTTATCAGCGAAGAGAAAGTGACACAAATTTATCCTTTCACCGCCTTCCGAGTGACCCGAAGGTCCGTTCTAAATGAATAGTGAAAATAAAAAGGGATTTTGACCTCAGTTTAGGGAAATGGCATTACTTAGCTAACGTTTTCTTTCCCAAACACACATTTTAGATGCCATTCATCAAACTCAAGTTAATGAACTGATTCTTTCACTATATTAGACTTGTCACGATACAAAATTTTGGTAATGAAATAAAAAAAACGCCTATTTCTCATTAACATTTAAGCGCTGTTGATGGCGTTCTTAAACAGTCTCGTCTCCACAGCATATTCCACTAGAACGAGTTCCACCAGAATAGAGTCCATTTTGCCTCACATCACTCATAAATTGCAGGTCTACTGCTGTCTAATTCATTAAGTTTAGTTGTGCTATGTTATGTCTTCGGTGATCAACTTGTGATTAACCAAAATTACATAAACGACCTCAATGAAGCAGCAGTAGACCAACAACTGAGTGTTGAGTGAATTGAGTGAAATTGGTATTTTGTCAATTGAATTTCGTGTGTGCTGAAGAGATTGAGATGCAAATCCGTCTAGCAGCAATGTAAAATGGTGGCACATATTCTCAATGAAGTAGGCTACTTCATACAAATAACATTGTTTTCTTCACAAAACGTTGAAGAACTTTCTCTACACTCTCTACCTTGTGTGATGCTCGTGCGCCAATTTCCTATGTTTGTGGACAAAACTGCTTGCGAGCTCTCAAATATACGCTGCTCGCGTGCAAATTTTCTCACTCTCTAATATATATACTGCTCACGCACAAATTTTCTTGCACGTTCTCAGAGATTATATGCAGACTCACAATTTTGTGTCTTGTGTTCCCTCTTCCTTTCGTGCTTTTTGATATGATTTATATTGGTGCACTGTTTATTAACAATAACCAACATACTAAAATTGACTTACATATTACATTTTTAATCTAATAAATCATAACATTTTTGGCTGTGTTATATGATGAGATGTTTCCAGTTTCAAACACTTAAAGACAGAGAATATACCAGTGGCGCCCCCAGAAAATTTTCTTAGGGGTGGCTAGAAGAGGCCGCACCAAATCTTGGGGTGGCACACAAAAAAAATGTATGAATTCAGTGTAATGTTATATTTTTGTTTCTGGTAAATGAAATAATGTGGTTTTAATTCATTTAATTAAATACTCTTGAAACATTGCAAAAGGCATTACTATATATGCACACACTCACTATACAGACTCTAATAATATCATTTATCCATATTCCTTTTTGAGCCACATTATTATTAAAACAGCTTTTTCTATTGATGTACCCTAGGGTAAATAATAAATTGCCATTGCTGTCTATATTGAAGCTGTGTGCGTGCTGTCAACGACGATCGGGGAGGGGGGTGGGGAAGTGAATCAGCTACAATAGTGGCACCAATCAATCCACAATAATTTAGTGGCTGCTATTTATTTATTGAAATATTGTGCATTTACATAAGTACATTTAAATTAATAATGTCAACAGCAAAATCATATTGGGGTGGCTAGACACAGGGGTGGCCGTGGCCACCCCTCGAAGGCGCCCCTGGAATAGACGTTGGATGTAAAGAATACATTTTATTTTAAAAAACATTTATTAAACATCCTAAAGGTGCACCATACTAATCAAATAAAAAAAAACCTTTAAACAAAAACTAATGCAAACAGAAATGTAACTGTGATAAAAATAAGGAAAAACTTAAGCCTACTGTACTATTCACTCTTAAAATAAATGTCACTATCAATCCCATTTTATCATGGCAACTAAAATAAAGTGAACTAGTCTTTTCTGTCTTTCACATTGTTGAAGAGATTGTGACATTTTCCCTGTCATCCTCTTCATTTTGAGGAGAAGCTGTTCCACAGGGCCCCTGAACACCTATATTGGCATGTGCAGTGTTTTGAACAGTAAAGTACTTCGATTAATCTGTTGTGGTAATACTATAGTTGCTATGGTAACACAACATTCATTCATTCATTCATTTTCTTGTCGGCTTAGTCCCTTTATTAATCCGGGGTCGCCACAGCGGAATGAACTGCCAACTTATCCAGCACATGTTTTTATGCAGCGGATACCCTTCCAGCTGCAACCCATCTCTGGGAAACATCCACACACACTCATTCACACTCATACACTACTGACAATTTAGCCTACCCAATTCACCTGTACTGCATGTCTTTGGACTGTGGGGGAAACCGGAGCACCCTGAGGAAACCCACGCAAACGCAGGGAGAACATGCAAACTCTACACAGAAACGCCAACTGACACAGCCAAGGCTTGAACCAGCGACCTTCTTGCTGTGAGGCGACAGCACTACCTACTGTGCCGCGTTGCCGGTTTTCCTTAAATACTATTCTACAGTTGTGCCTCCAATAACTCAAATGTTGTCAATTAGCCAATCAGAAACTTCCAAAACCTTAACACCATCATCTGAGCTTTTTCAGAGGCTTAATAATCTTATTGTATGTAAACTTGACTTTCAAGAAAAGTTATAACAATTTCTCAAAAAATATCTCTCTCATTATTCTGCGTAACAGAAACAAATGTGATCATCCTAACTTACCTAAAAGAGAAATAGCTTTGTCACATTAACATCTGACTTTATTTTAAATGGTTATGTACCTTTTTATACAGTGTATGTAAACTTATGTAAACTGCTTTCACCTGTATGTGAAGCTTGGGCGATATAGTAACTGAAAATCGGCTATTGCACAATTAAACAACACTTAAAGCATCAAAAATACATCAACAGCATTTATATGCACCCTATCAAATTGTTACAATCATGAGAAAGATAAGCACATGCAAGGTTTTTCATTTAGATGTCAGATTTAAAAAAAAATGGAATTAATAATAAACACAATGTATAATTTTTTTTTGTAAGGATAGGCTATTAGATTTTTTTTTTAATGTAGACATCCTCAGGTCATTCAAAAATGTGTTTTTGCCATTCACACTCCTCTGTATCGCTTCATTTCTTCTCAGGTGTGTCCTCCTTTATTCGGAGACAAAATCTTTCTACTGTTAGGGCCCAGAAGAGGAGAAAAATTAGATATAAACATACTGTATAAGGAATATTTTACCCCAAATAAAGAAAGTTCTGTTATCCTACTGATTTGAACTTATGAAGAATACTGGTAAACAGATAGTTGACAGTAGCCATTGACTTCCATAGTATTTTATTTTCTACTATGAAAATAAATGGCTATCGCTGGCTTCCCGGTTACCAATATTGTGGCAAATATTTTTATTTGTGTTTAAATAGAGGGCAAAACACTTTTGAAAAGAATAGCAAACATATGATGAATCAGTATTTCTGGGATGGGGTTTTTAATGAATAACTTGATTTTTATTAACTAGTAAATGTATGAACTACATGGCACACCTATAGCAGATAATCTCACAATGACCAAACACGAGGAGCCTCTCCCTTTCGTCATTAATTTAGTTAATGTACGACACAAATAAAATAATTATGTTGTTTCTTAAACACTAAAATCCAGATGCACAATGAATGTATAAGATCCCTATCTGAGAAACTGTTTATACAATTCCTCGTTTAGCTGATTATTTTTGTCATGTTGAATGTTGTGTCTTGACATATAGTTAATTGACAAAATGAGGTACCACTTTATTATAACCACACACTATGAGTCATTTATGAAGCATTAGCAAGTAGTTTATTCATCTGTTGTTAAGCGTTAAGGGCCCTATTTTAACGATCTAGGCGCAAAGTCCAAAGCGCAGGGCGTAAAGGCAAGGGCATGTCAGAATCCACTTTTCCAATTTTAAGCGAAAAATTCCGCTTTGCGCCGCGGAGCATGGTCTAACAGGGTTGAGCTTATTCTCTTAATGAGTTATGGGTGTGTTTTGAGAATAAACCAAACCAATGTCCTATTCCCTTTAAGAGTCGGTTGCGTCGCGCCATAGCGCATTTGCTATTTACATGGCGGACTTTGTAAGTGGAAAAACTGAACGCTTCACTAGCGAGAAAACAGTTAAACAGACCATCTGCAGCGCAAGAATGAGAGATGAGCCTCCGCATTCTTAACTTCATACCTGCCAACATTTGTCTCTGAAAATACAGGTAGACAGACGTGAGGGGGAGGGGGGGGGACTCCCGGGAAAAACGGGAGTGTTGGCAGGTATGCTTTACTTTCACTTTCACTCTCGTGGATAAGGAAACGTGTTGTACGCACAGACATCCATTAGCCTATACATAATTAATTTTGTTTGTTAAGCGCAAAGATTTGTTTCAAAACTATTTCTAAATTCAGTTCTAATTTTCAGCAAAGAAAACAAATATAAATATGCATATAATAAATAATACTTCTACTAATAATAACATTATACAAAAGCAATTTGTCATGAATAAACTGAAAAAGTAGTTTTTATATTTATGTAGGCTAGAAAATAGTAATTTTTGTAATATTTTAATCCTTTAATTCTTTTTCATTTGTAAAGATATTTGCGTATTGCTGTACATCCTGTGTGTATTAAGCAATGTTTAAGCGAGGCGCACAACTAACATGCTCTGCGCTGGACTTTAGACCTCCTCTTAGCTGGTCTATTAAACAGTTTATTTTAGTTTCTCAAAATAGCAACGCGCCAGCAATGCACCTTAACACACCTCCTTTTTTAGACCAGAAAGCCTATGGGCGCACATATGAGCGCAAATGCATTTGCTTTTTAAACAGTGTGGTGAAAAACGTCAAAATGACTCTTGCGTCGAGCTGAAACTAGCAAACAACAATTGCATCGCGCCTTGCGCCGGTTGTATGATATGGCCCTAACTCTACATTAATATAACTACAGCTACAAATGCTGTATCCTTGCTTTAAAAACACATGCATAATGTGCTTAATTATTGTATTTTCATACTTTGTTAACAAAATTTTCACTACTAAATGAAGTATTGCATTATTTACAAAGTAGGTGTTTTTTTAAGTTCATTTAGGGTAAGTGAAGAAATGATTGATAAACTATTCAAAGGAACGGTTGTATATCCTTTTATTCAGGCATACAGTAATAGTTACTCTGTATGTTAATAAATGCTTTATCAGCACAACTTCATGCAGTTTTGTAACCTAATCAAAAGTGAGGACAATTTATGCTTTTTAAATCCCCTATAAATGATAATTAAAGGCTCAGTATTAAAGGGCACCTATTTTACCCCTTTTTAAAGATGTAATATTAATATTATGGTTCTTCTGAGTGTGCCAGTTTAGGTTCAGTTCAAAACACAATTCAGATTTTTTAATTATGATGTGTTAAAAAGTGTCATTTTGGGGGCGTGTACACAGTTCGTCGTTTTAGGGGCGTGTTGCTTCACATGAAAATTAGTTTCAACTTCCTGCCCAACTTAACAAGAGGGCGGAGTCAAGAGCTCCTCCGCTTTGTGTATGGCTACAGACAGGCAGACAGAGAGAAGCAACATGAGTGAGAGGACCAGCATTCAGCTGTACATGTACGACTCGAACACAGACCAAGCAGAGAGTACAAAATCATTTGTGTCTTTGTATAGTTTTACAGCCAACTGTGTGCTAGTTTAAAGCTCCGAGCTTGTAGCCTACACCGAGACTAATAACCAAGCACACTGAATTAACTTTGAATGAAGGGCATATCACACTGAATGCACCGCGACGCGGCGCGCACATGACAGTTGAAAGTATCGCACACTTGCGGCGCCGGTGTGTGTCACCTGATAGAAACTTATGTTTAGATTTCAGAAATGCATGCCGCTGTGTGGCGCGACGCTGCTTGTCGCCGAGCGGCGCTTCTGGTGTACGACCTGCTTGAGGCTATAACTAAAGGGCGTCATACACCGGATGCGCCGCTCAGAGCCACGACACGGCATACCAGACGCGCACATTCGCATGTTATTTAAAATGAAACTATTCAGATAACGCTCTGTGGTGCGGCAGAAATATGAAGTGTCCTGAGCAGGGCCAGCGCGTCCATAGAGGCGGCAGAATAGTGAGCGAACCCCCCGGTCCTCACTTTCATCCGCGACACCCTCCCGGTCCTCACTTTCATCCGCGACAACGCGAAATGCATAGTGATGTGCGTCGTTAGTTCGTTATTTCCAATGGAGGGACGCACACGTGAGGCAACGCGCTCGCACTTTCCAGCTGCACCTAGTTAAGATGACAGGGAGCTTCTGTGACCGAGGGAAATGCAAACCGCTGAAGTTTAAGGAAGACGCAATGAAAGGTACACATGTATATGCAAACCCACCAAAACTCACAAACACTGGCGGCAAGGAGAGCGATAACGTTGTGAATGTTGAGCCCAATGAGCCTTACATGATCTAAAAATAGAGCAAGGGAGTTTCTTTGGTGACATCGCTTTGACTCACACGCTGAAAATGGCGGACGTGAAACAACATACTGAGGATATGGAAATGCGCACCTGTCAATCAATATTGGTGGGCGGGGGTACCGCACTCCTACGTCAAGTTGCGGTCGATCTCAAAACCGCTCCAATTGGTCCACCGTTTTTATGTTGTTAAATTGAAAAAAAATAGACTGGGTGTGTTTATATCACCCCAATATGACAGTCTATACACTATACCTACACATATGTCTGTCCAAACAGCTTGAAAAGTAGATTTTTCACCATAGGTGCCCTTTAAATGAACAATTTCCCCCTGCTGTCATTTTCCCTCCTGCAATGGTTTCCTCCCAATGGCTGGTGCTTTTTTTGGGATCACTTTTGGCTAAACAGACTGGAGACCTTAAGTAATGACCCTATACTGTTAAATATATAGGATTCTTTTAGAAACCCTAGATTTCGCAGCCTTAAGATGAATCTTTCAATGTTTTATGTCAATTTACACACTGAAAAATTAACAACTTTTAACTGTTTTAACTTTCATCAGTCAACCTAAGAGAGTAGGTGAGGATTTGCAGAGGAAAACTGCTGAAACAAAACTTTAGGCTAAATGACTAAGGTCCTTCAACTAAGCAAAATAACTCAAAATCTGAATAAACACGGTCTCAGTGTAGTTTTCTTTTCTGTTCTTATTTACATTACATTAGACCTAATTGGTTTCTGATATGTGTTTACAAGAACCCCTTTTTATGCGAGAACTACTTTTTTAGAACCTTTATTTTTTTGTACTTACAGCAATGCAACATGCAGTGGTTGTTTTTTTTTTTTAGAAAATCTTTAATGTATCACAACTCAATAAAAAATATGCAAAATGCCAAATCAATATTGAAAATATTTTAACCAATTTATCATAATTCTGGGGTGTGTATTAAGTACTTTTGTATACCTTCAGAATACACTATAAAAGGGCTTGTAGCATCTATTGATTTACTTAAAATAATTTTTTATTACTTCACCTGGTGGAAGTTGTAGAGTCATTAGCTTTACAGAGTCGGACACAGATGGGTATGTGGCCACACAGACGAGCCCACTGATGTTGATATTATCATTCAGATTAACTCGATTCTCAATAGTATTAAACGGGCCACTCTTCTTGACAGTAGTGATGTTGGATAAAACACTGTAAGCATGTTCCCAGTGAAGAGTGGGTGCTTTCTTTTTAAATCTGGCCATACAGACAGCAGTCTTGTTGTCTGGATCCAGACGGGCGGAAAGATGGATAACTAAAAACAAAGAACTTTAATTTAATTATTATTTAATTATAGTATTATTTTGTGTGTAGGTGTAATAAACCCAAGCCATCAACTAGGTAACATACAGTGGATCATTCTCTGAGTTTCTTTTTGGTACTCACCTCTGACAGAGATATTTAAACTATTATAGCTTCCTCCTTCATATGATAAATCACAGGTGTAAAATCCTTCGTCTCGCATTGAAATGTTGGAAATTGATAAAGAAACTCCTTCTGTAGAACTGTGCAGCTTCTTTCCATCTCTACAGGTGTCGTCCGGTTCGGGGGACAATCCAATTTAAAATTTCTTGCTTTGCTTGCTGATATTCCACACGACATAAATTAAATCGTGCCACTTAAATTTAGTGACATTGCCGCACCATAAAGTGACATTGCTGCCCTCCATAAACATCTGCTCTTTGTAATCTGGAATAAAAAATGAATTTCACAAAATGATATTAAATATTGCGTAATAAATAAATGCAATTAAAATACAAATATATAAATGTAGCTATTTTTACATAGTTTTTTTATATGTTTATTTATACACTAAACTTATCTACGCTAGACTGGCATTATACTCTGATGTGTCACTTCCTTCTTTGACACTAAAATAGTTCCAACATGCACATCAGCTCTATTCTAACTATAGATATAACACAGCTGACACTTTCCATCAAAACATATCTATGAGACTCGAGAAATGAACGGATCAAATCTCTTTCCGGCTCTAAATGCATACGATTGGCTTCTGTCTTTCACGTGTTGAACGACTCGGGAGATGAACGGATCAATTCCTTTTCCGGCTCCAAATGCATATGATTGGCTAGTATGGCTCCTAGGCTTGATGAACGAATGACTCAAACCTGATAGAGGACTCGAAAAATGAACTAATCTTCTCTCGCGCTACAAAACGTGCACATGCGCGAAATGAATGAATAACTTTAAGAACGAGTAATTCGTTCTTTTGTCACATAACGTGAAAAAAAGCATACAAGATGAGTTATTAAATAAATCAAATTGTCTTTGTGAAGCGTTCTGTAACATATGATGCTGCAGGCATTAGAAACATAAACACTGTTTAAATGTCGTTTATTGTTTTATTACTTTTTTTTTTTTTTTTCACCAGAAAAGCTTTATAACAAAACAGATAACTTTAAAATCACAATAATAAAAACAAACAAAAGAAAAACAAAATAGTGCACATCAAGCTAGGCTTTTTAATAAATAAAAACAAGTAAGCTTTAAATTAAATAACACGTTTGTGCCATAAAAGCTTTATATCAAAGTGGGCAACTATGCCCAATAGAGTTTTTTTATGAAACCAATTTAAGTGAAAAATAAATTCAAATAAAAACTACAAAAGCCACAGAGCCTAATGAGCTCAACTAATTGACTAGAATATTAAAATAGCAGTGCACAACAAGCTTGGCTTTTTTGAGTAATTAGAATTAAATAAGCTTTGAAACGACACTCTGTGGCTTTACTTGTTGGACTTGGCTTAAGGCATGTTAGCATTCAAAAACACAAGCTCCCGAACCTTTGATAGGCCAAGTCTGTTTCTTCTTTCAGATGATTTGAAGTGCTTCTTTTGTCATTACTTGTTGATCGCAGTATAAAAGCTTCTGCTAAATGAGTAAATGTAAATACAATCTTTTTTTATACAAATATTAGACCAATACATAAAGTCTGAATAGAAAAACATTATTAAACAAAAAATGGGGTGAAAATGAACAAATTGCAAATCACTTGTAATTGTAGAATTTGATTAATTTATCATATAGACTAGCTTAGTGTTTGTTTTTTGATAGCAAGGCAGTGAATAGACATTTTAAAAGCATGGGTCCATTTGTAAAATAACAAAAAATAAAACCACATATCCACCAGAAAAAAGTAACAACAACTTAGTGACAATAGGACAGACCTTTTTTATTTCTAAGAAAATGCTTTTTAGCTACACATTGTTTGATGATTTTATGGTCTAAAATATGATCCATGATGCAACAAAAATTCAGTTTTACATAAGTATTACTGACTGAGGTTCTCGTTGCAGTGTACAGTGGAGCTACAGTTTAAGTTAAAAAACGCACATAATAATAATAATAATAATAGTAATAATAATAATAATATATATATATATAATATAATATAATATATAATTATGATGCACCTGTCTCTAAAGAGGATTTGAAACCATTTACTAATGTCTACACACAATTCTCCTGTAGTGTCAAGTCAAGTAAGAAAGACTAATGACTCAAACCTGATAGAGGACTCAAGGCATGAACAGATCAAATCTGTTTCTGGCTCTAAACGCATATGATTGGCTTGCCTTTCTGTGATGAACGAACGAATGACTTACTCAATAGAGGATTCGAGACATGAACGGATCAAATCTCTTTCCGGCTCTAAACGCATATGATTGGCTTGCCTTTCCGTGATGAACGAACGAATGACTTACTCAGAGGATTCGAGACATGAACGGATCAAATCTCTTTCCGGCTCTAAACGCATATGATTGGCTTGCCTTTCCGTGATGAACGAATGACTCAAACTCGATAGAGGACTCGAGATATGAACGGATCAAATCTCTTTCCGGCTCTAAACGCATATGATTGGCTTCTGCCTTTCCGTGATGAATGACTCAAAAGACTTGAAAAATGAAAGATACCTGCACAAATGTGCGCACGCGCGGATGAACGAATCATTTCCTGAGAGGACTCGTAGTTCCCGAGTCATATTGACGATTCGTTCAAAATGAACGAATCGTTCAAGAACGACCCATCACTAATATATACACACACTTATGTATACAACAGTTCTGTCTGGTTCTCGAATCTGATTGGCTGATAGCTGTGCGATATTCTGCAATATCAGATCTCGTACAACTTCCTCACCCTTCTGTATTACTCCCCCCACATAGAGTGACAGATCAATAAACTCACTACAGTTTGACAAATATTGCTGCTGTTGGGCAACAAAATGTATGTTTGAGGCTTTTTTAGGCAAGAATAGTTGTTTAGATTGCAACTATGCAGTTTATTTAAAAGGATAGTGCCTATTTAAAATATTTATAATTTCTAATTTTAATAGATACAGCGCATCGGCATCCATCAGCCTGTCATTGAGCAGAGCAAAGACGGTTGATGTTGTCCATTCACTAGATGGCGACAGAGACCTCATAAGAAGCCCTTAGAGGAGAAAAGATTGGCGTATTTTCAAACTACAGCTGATGAAAACATTATAAAATTGGTGAGTGACATTCTAAGTTGATCTCGCTTTCTTATTTATGTTGTCATGTATTTATACTGTAGTATTTGTAGTATATTGAGTGTGAGATGGCACTCACATATCAGGAATGTATGTATTTTGTGATGGCCACTCTTTGTATACCCTGAGTTACTTTTTGGTTGGCCATTTGTTTGTTTCTAATGACTCTCCTGTTTTCGTTACTTAAGGTTTCTGTTTTTATTTATGACAGTTTAGTTAACTATAACCACACTGTCAAAAGCAATTAGTTTGTTTTACTTAAAGGGCCACGAAACCCCCCTGTCTCAGCAGGGTATTTTCACACCTCTAGTTTGAAAAAAGTCAGTAAAGTGGGCGTGTCCAGCTCTGGGAGTGTGGGAGTGTCGGGGGAGGGAAAGAGGGAAGGACTTGCAAAGAAGGGAGTTTCCATTTGGGCACGTGCTGATTTCACAGGCAAAACATACACACGGACGCAATATGTTTGATACCGCACGGCGAATAGGAGAAAAAAATCCTCCGCATTTCTCTGTAACCTATGTACTCGGTAGGTAGCGTCAGAAATCGGTGTGTGTGTATAGACTATCCTGTCACAAAATGCGCCGAAAATCCTGCACAACGGGAATAGTTTGTGTTTACATGTTTACACTCGGAGAGCAGCATTTACAGCGGATCTTTTAGTCTATAATATTGTACTATAATATTGCAGTGATATTAACATACTGTAAACTTAGTAACTAAATCATTTTGTCTTTAAAAACTGAAAGAGCACTGCTGACCATACGAACTAACTTTGCAATCTGGTTTAAACAAAGGGCACTGCACTGCACTGCAAACACTTACCAAATCTGTAGACAGACAATCAAACTGGAGCTGTGTCTTTTTATTAAAAGGAGACTAGCGGCAAATCCGGATTTCACCATTTCCAGATGAGAAAAACTCTCGGGTATAAAATGTTCCTTACAAACGCATTTCTGTTGCGTGCACTGTAATCCACACGCGATTCCAGCAGCTCTCTCATAGAGGGAAAATGAAAACAAAACCTTCGTTGCAGCACACAAATAAATGCAACACCGACGACCCGTGTCTCCAAATTCTTGTTCTTTCACTTGTTTTGGCAACACAACGTGGCGTCTCTCTGCCGTCTGAACGCTGTAAACAGGTAAAACAGTCTCCGGAGCTATCATGCATATTAATGAAATTTTGCGTCATACACAATAGAGCGCGCTGATTGGTTTGAAGCACATCTTCAATGAATTAATGCCGCACACTCAGATACGTCACAATGTTCTCGAAAAGACAGACAGCCACGCTCCAGGCTGGATTTACACCTAAGTATCTCATGATCGTGACGTAGCTTCAAATATTCGTTTCAAACCGGAAGAACGAATTTGCTCAAAATAACGCAAAAACAACCAATTTTCACTTTTTAGTGCAATATATGTGTCTTAATAGTGTTTATAGCAGCGTGGGACACATATATGACTGTCAACAGCTCAACACATGTGTTTTGGTGTTTTGTGACCCTTTAAAAACGTGGGTAAACCCATTGCTTTAAAAGCAGTTAGTTGAATTTACTTAAAAAAAATTGAGTATCCCGTTGCCTTAAGCTTATTAAGTAAATGAATTATGTGCATAATCATGAAAATTAAGTGGTCAACTTAACAGTTCCAAGTTACAATGGATTTAGTTGTCAACTTGATGCTTTTAAAGCAACAGGTTTGTTCACTTAAAAAAAAAAAAAAGTAAAGTAACACATTTTAAAGTGCAAACACATAGTGTTCTCAAAAACTTTCACTGACTGCCTGTTGAAAAAAAATGTCTAAAAGGTTGTGCTGTTTTTAGTACCATATTTTATACGATTTATTTATTTATTTAGAAAAAAAGGAAGAAAGAACGGATATATTGACTGACCTGTCTGCCTTTTAATCACTTGAGTATTCTGTGCTTCAGTGTGTTGATCTCCTAAGGATGTTAGTGGCACAGTATGTTAGTAACAGGTTAATATGAGTATTGAGCACTCAGAAACACAATCAATGTGACATTTTTTTGCTTTCGTGCTGATGTTCCACACAACATAAACTAAATCATTCCACTTAAATTTAGTGACATTGCCACATCATAAGGTGACATTGCTCTCCTTCATAAACATCTGCTATCTGAAATCGGAAATAAATTAATGAATGGTTAGCACTGTCGCCTCACAGCAAGAAGGTCACTGGTTCGAGTCCTGGCTGGGTCAGTTGGCATTTCTGTGTGGAGTTTGCATGGGTGTTCATGTGGGTTTCCTCCAGGTGCTACGGTTTCCCCCACAGTCCAAAGACATGCGCTATAGGTGAATTGAATAAACAAAATTGGCTGTAGTGTATGTGTGTGAATGAGTGTGTGTGGGTGTTTTCCAATACTGGGTTGCGGCTGGGAGGGCATTCAATGTGTAAAACATATTCTGGATAAGTTGGCGTCTCATTCCGCTGTGGCGACCCCTGATGAATAAAGGGACTAAGCTGAAGAAAAATGAATGGATTAATATTTGATTAGATAAAAATGTAAGCTAACTCAAATTATGCTTTTTGATGTGCCTCTTTCTTTAATCGCTGTAGTCACAACATACACAACAGTACGGTAGCCTAGAGAGCTTACCGTTCTGAAATTAAGAAAACACAAGATCAACAGAACACAACAGAGATGTTTCATGTGGACCCCAAAACGTGACAGACGCCACTGTGCCGTGACTATTGCTCAGTGAAGTTGTAGGTGTTCTTTGAAAGGTGGGCTTTTTGTTTGTTTATTTAAACATCCTGATTTCCTTGTCTTCTGCGTTTCATTAACCTAAATAACCATAGCCTAAATAGCCAGCTCCGTCACCTTTTAGGGTCCCCTTGAAACATTTCCGTTGTGTTCCGGGCTATATGAAAGCGTTTTCGAATATTGTTTGCATTGTGAGAAAATGCAGCACGTTTTTTTAAAAATGTGTATGCATTGTGAAGATTTGCAGCATGTGTGCTGTCAAACAGATGAAGATATTTTCTCAATTTGCTGTTGTTGTTTTTTTGTGTTTTCTTAAATTGTAGCACATTAAGCTCTCTCAGCCACCATACAACAGCCTTTTCTAACATTAGCTATACCACAGTCCACAGTTCTAGAAACAGAAACAAATTAACCACATTGGTAAGTAACAAATGTCAAGTGACATCTGCAAACAAATGATGTTAGCTAAGAAGAAGCTAGACTGTACAGTGAAACCATTTATCTAAAAACAATATTGAAATCAAAGTCAGTTTAAACTCACCTTTTGAGTGACTTCTTGCAATAAACATGTATATGAGGATGACCACCACTAGAAACCCACAGTTTACCATCATTATAAATCTGCAGTCAGACTCCTCTTCACACACCTTTAAATGAGCCTTTATCTTAGTCTGAGTTCTTTTCCTTTTGTTTGCTTTAGCAAGAATGCTTTTGTTTTTGGTTTATCAGTTGATACTAGTCCCCCACAAATATGACTGCTTCGAGCTCATAGAAAGGCAACAGTAACTCAAATAACCACTTGTTATAACCGAGGTATGCAGAAGAGCATTTCTGAATGAACAACACATCCAACCTTGAGTCAGATGGGCTACAGCATCAGAAGACCACACCCAGTGCCACTCCTGTCAGCTAAAAACAGGAAACTTCCACATCCTGTCTTGTTTATTACACCAGTCACTCAACGAAAAAAGATGATTGGTTTGCAGTAGGTGTTGTTGCTCATATTTTTGTAAGTTAATTTCGTAAATTCATCTAGATGGCAGCATGGAAAATATAATGTGAACTTTAAAACTCCTGTTATAAGGAACACTGCAAAAAATTGACTCAACTTTTTAAAATTAAGGCAACAAACTTTAGTGCAGTAATTGGGTTGAAAGTTGAGCCAACTCAAAAATGTCCTGAAGTTTGTTGCCTTAAAATTATAAGTTGAGTCAACTTTGCTTTAAGCTATTGTTATTTATTTAATGACAAAATACATAATAAAACCACCATACATTACCTGTGGTAAGCCTGTAATAATTATTTAGATATTAAAGTGACGAGGATGGATTTTGCAGGAAACTGGATTATAGCATTAATCTTAAACATGTAAAATGAAGCTTTATGCCACAACCTCGAACTGAAAATACTCTATGAAGTAAAACAAGATCAAACAATCTCACACATTATTTACAGAAAGAGGACATGACAATAGCCGGGTTTCCATCGTAATATGAAGCAAATATATTCAAATTTAAAAATATATATATATATATATATATTCCCACACGTAAAGTGGGTGCTTTTCAATAAATTTGCGAGAGTGGCTGACTGTAGTATTGGTAACCTAGTAACCAACAGTAAACAAGGCAAGCACAATGGAGACAGCTGATTAGTCACGTTTGTGTAATGTTCACTACATCTGTATTAATTCAGCAAATGCATTTCCATCTCACATTATTTGCATTAATGCTTATATAAGCCAAGGCATAAGCTATCTAAGCTGCTGCTTAGGGCCCCATGGTCACCACCTGTCTCACCCCTATTATATGAATATATAAATTATGTCAATAATCTTTTTCATAAACATGTCGATAAAAATAAGTTTCTGTTTTTCAAATTTGGTTCAAAATTTCTTATCACACAGCCGAGTACTATGAATCATAGGCAGTTGGTAAATGCACTGCAAAAATGCTTATATCAAGAAACATTTTCTTGA
Organism: Danio kyathit; assembly: GCA_903798195.1. NCBI lineage: Eukaryota > Metazoa > Chordata > Actinopteri > Cypriniformes > Danionidae > Danio > Danio kyathit. Next base: position 12,904,616 of record LR812527.1, on the reverse strand, counting down.
CAGAGTTTTGTCAAAACTTGCGAAATAATTTGCCAATTAGGGCAAGTCAAAGAATGTTGTTTTTAGTTTTAAATAAGATTTTACTTAGATTCATTTGTTTGTTTTACAGAAGTCAGATTAGCCTCCTGCCATGATAACAGTATATAATATTTTACTAGACAGTAGTATTCAGCTTAAAGTGCAATTCAAAGGCTTAACTAGGTTGATTAGGCAAGTTAGAGTAATTATGCAAGTCATGCCTAATTGATTTGTTCTGTAGACAATCACAAAAACAATCTTGTTTAAGGGGGTTAATAATATTGACCTCAAAATGGTTTTAAAAAAAATGTAAAAGCTGCTTTTATTCTAGCCAAAATAAAACAAGACTTTTTCCAGAAGAAAAAATATTATGTGAAAAATACCTAAATCTGTATCATTTGGAACTAGATATTAAAGTTTGAGGACAAACTTTATGCTGGCTTGAGAAAGCCTGTTAGAAGTAGTTTTTTTTAGTCTGAAAAAGTAAAAAGTTGGCTAAAAGTATGTTTAAGTGGTAGACCAGTGGTAGACCAGTGTTTTAGCATTTTACTACAGGGAGAGCTGATGAACCCAATTGCCAAGACACAAAGTCTAGTTCAAAAAAAGATGTTTATTTGGGAAATCCAAAATTATCAAAAAAGCAGCCAGGCAAAAACATAGGAAGTGTACAAGCTAAGCAGGTAACAAACATAAAGTTCTCCATAGAGCAAAAGGTACTTTAGCCAAAAGCACAAATAAAGGAAGGTAATGACTAGAGGACTTACGGCAACGGCGAGAGCACATCAAACTCAAAAACCAAGTGACAAGTGAAGACAAGAGAGTAGAATAAATAGGCTAGTCTAACAAGACACGGCTGAACCGAATTAACACAAATGAACCCCAAACAGAAACCCTGGGGAAAATGGCGACATCATGCGGAGAAAACAAACAATAGCTCAGAATATGACAGAATTAGCATGATGTTAGCATGATTCTAGCATGAATTAGCATTTTGTTAGGATGATTCTAGCATGAATTAGCATGATTCTAGCATAGATATATACACTAGATGTCGCCTACCCTACTGTTGTCTATTAGAAGGAACGCGTCAATAGAGCCGCCATTTTAGTACAGGGTAGCGCTCCTTTGAAATGAATGCGGGACCAAGGTGAAGTGGAGGACTGTGGCCATCCAAAGCCAGAGAAATTATGCAAATATTTTTTTAAATTACGAAATATTATAATTTTACATCACTTTTCTACATTGGTGTATGTGACCGCATGAGCATTCCTGACAAAGAGCGTGTGTTTGTGTGCATGGAAATGCATTATCCTCCATCCCTGTTTAATTTGATCTAATCCGTGTCCTGAAACACACCCCCTTACCTGCTTTCACTTCTCATTCTGACGGAGGGAGCGATTCGTTTGTGAATGAATCTCTGTTATGAATGACTCGTTTACTTAGCTAACAATAACACAAGTTTCTGGCACCGCAGCGTCTTCTTGTCATATTTCATAACATTGTTTGCTTATTTTATTCAACAAAACTAGCATAAGCTTAGAATTTAGTGCGAGTTGATGCTACTTTGTCTTATGATCACTGCAGTAAGAGACTGTATTATCATCAATAACATTACTTGTTAAGCACAAAAGTTCATAACATACAAAAACATAAAAAACTAAATCTTGCCTATGAAATGTGATGACTTTGTGCTTTGTTTTCTTTGTTTGCTCGTTACTACATCCGTACACAGCGCTAAAGTCCAGCATCTTCACATTGTCACACTGTCTTGACTAGTGCGGTTGAATGACGTTTGTCCTAGGAGCACTGTACCAATGTGGCGGCGCTATTGACGCATGCTCAGGGTCCCTATGTGACATCTAGTGTATATATCTATGTGATTCTAGCATGAATTAGCATGATGCTAGCAGGAATTAGCATAATATCAGCATGATTCTAGCATGAATTAACATGATTCTAGCATGAATTAGCATGATATTAGCATGATTCTAGCATGAATTAACATATAACTATGATTCTAGCATGAATTAGCATGATATTAGCATGATTCTAGAATGAATTAGCATGACGGTAGCATGATTGTAGTATGAATTAGCATGTTGTTAGCATGATTCTGGCATTAAACTAGTATGTTGTTAGCATGATTCTAGCATGAATTAGCATGATATTAGCATGATTCTAACATGAATTAGCATATTAGCATGATTCTAGCATGAATAAGCATGATATTAGCATGATTCTAGCAAGAATTAGCATGATTCTAGCATGAATTAGCATGATATTAGCATGGTTCTAGCTCAAATACGCATGTTTTTAACATGTTTCTAGCATGAATCTGCTTGTTTCTAGCATGAATTAACATGTTGTTAGCATGAATTAGCATGTGCTAGCATGACTAGCATGTCATTAGCATGTTTCTAGCAAGATTAGTATGTCAGTAGCATGTTAAAACATCAGTGATTGGCTGCTGGTTAGACTGAGTTGAATGAGGCCAGACTCTAGTCTGTAGGACAGTCTGATGCAGAGTTATGAGCTCACAAATGTTGATCCAATGTTGTCAATGACAGTCTTTTACAATGAAAGTCTATGGGACAGTTGCTAGGGTGCTGTAAGTGGATGCTAGGGAGTAGCTAGTAAGTTAAAAATCAGTTATTGGCTGCTGGCTTGACTGAGATGGGCCCAGTTAGAAGTCTGTAGAACAGTCTGATGCAGAGTTATGAGCTCACAAAGTTTGACCCAATGTTAAGTCAATGGGAGAAATTTGGATTTCATTTTTTTTTTTTTTTTTTTTTAGGGGTTTTTCACCTTTATTATGACAGGACAGTAGAGATTTCAGACAGGAAAGTATTGGGAGCGGAGAGAGGGGAAGGGTTGGCAAAGGACCTCTATGTCGGCTCACTTTACCACTAGGCTATTGGCGCTGACTGGATTTCATTTATATATGACACTTTTATCCATTTTTAACCAGTGCAGCGATGTAAAACTGTTTGTCAGTTATTGTTCCAAAGGCAGTTACATGCAAAAGCATCCCAGTGCCACAATATCCAATTTTTATTTTTTTATTTTTATTTATGCTTTTAAATTGCATTATGGGACATTGATGTTTCTTCCAACAACAAGGGTTATTAACATTTTAATTCATTTAAATGATTTGTTGCCTGTATTAATGTTGTAAATTATGGTACAAAACCCTTGTAACAAACTACCAGCACATTTTCTGTTATTTTACAGATGTATTTCTCTATATATTATTTCTTATACATTATATTATTTCAAACTACCAAAATGTCAATAAAAGAATTTTCCAAATCAAAAGTCCACAGAGCAGAGATCAAGCTCCCATAAAGAAATTCACAACTTTAAAGAGTCCCTATTATGGGTTTTTGAAAATGAGCTTCCATGCAGTGTGTAACACAGCACTGAGTGAATAAAAAAAACATCCAGCTGAGGTTTAAATCTGAAAGTGCACCGTGTTTAAAACTATTGATTCTTTAACAAAATAGTCGACTCAGAGTCGAATAAACAAACTTGAGTTCGGTTCGGATCTTTTGCTTGAACGCGTCAACGTCGATGCGGTACATCACCAAGTATGTAGTTTTAGATCCGGTAAAATGTGAATGCGCTTTCCCTTCAGACACTAGTGGAGCTGAGATTACGATCACTGACAGATGGAGATTCGGCTGTGGAGAATAAAGGGTTAATGTTCATTTTCACAACAATATCATAGTATAGCTAACATAGTGCTTTGTTTGTTCCAGTCATTTTTCTGATGATTGATATAACATACCCTGTACGCAAGATTCATCAGCCATTTGCAATTAAATGAAGGAGCAGCTGAGACTTTGTAGGGACTTTGTCTGTAACTGTTACAGTTCATATGGATCAGTTTCTTCTTCCTCCAGATCATAACATGTAAGTGTCATTAAAATTGTCACCTTGTTTTGTGTAGTTTGCAAAATATGTATTTAATTGTGTGTAATAAGTTGTAATCGCCCTGCGTGGCTTGTAATCGCTTATCTGTTATAGATCAGTGCTTGTACTGTATCTCTCAGGTTAAATCTTTAAAAGAGTCACGAAACACCAAAACACATTTTTTGAGCTGTTGACAGTCATATATGTGTCCCACACTGCTATATATAAACACTATTAGGACACATATATTTCACAAAAAAGTGAAAATTGGTTGTTTTTCGGTTTGTAACGAATTTTTTAAGCTGTGTCATGTCGCTTAGATCCTTGCGTGTATTCCTGCATGTAGACAGGCTGTCTGTACTGGGGAGTACAACGTGACATGATTGAGTGTGCAGCATTAATTTATGAGAAAGAATTGGTTCAAACCAATCAGCGTGCTCTATTGTATGAGCTGCAACTTCATTAATATGCATGATATAGCTTCGAAGACTGTTTTTACCTGTTACAGTGTTCAGACGACAGAGAGAGATGCTACGTTTTGTTGCCAAAACAAGTGGAAGAACAAGAATTGTTTGGAGACATGTGTCGTCAGTGTTGCGTTTATAAATGTGTTGCAACAAAGGTTTTGTTTTCATTTCCCTGCGATGAGAGCACAGCTGGACTCATGTGTGGAATACAATGCACGCGACAGAAATATATTTGTGAGAAACTTTTTACCCAAGAGTTTTTGCCATCTGGAAATGGTGAAATCCGAATTTGCCGTTCGTCTTCTTTTAAAAAAGGCGCGGATCCAGTTGGTGTTGATTGTCCTGTCTCTACAGATTTGGTAAGTGAGCGATCAGTGTTCTTTGTTTGTTTATTCAGAGGCAAAGTTAGATTGTGTCATCAGCAGTACTCTTTTAATTTTTAAAGACATACCTTAATCAAAATGATTTAGTTACTAAGTTCACAGTATGTTAATATCACTACAATATTATGGACTGAAAGATCCTGCTCTCCGAGTGTAAACATGTAAACACTTTAATCAAACAATTACCGTCGTGTAGGATTTTTGCCGCATTTTGTGACAGGATAGTCTATACACACGGCTTTCTGATGCTACCTACCGAGTACATGTAAGTTACCAAGAAAGGCGGAGGTTTTTTTTTTCTCCCATACGCCGTGCGGTATCAAAAGTTCCATTAAAACTACACTCTTCCAGAAATTCCTCACAACCAATATCTCGTTTCTCACAGGGGGCATGCATGAAATGTTTCTAAATGACAGTGAAAGTGCCAAACTGCAGTTAAAGTCGCCAAATTATTAATTTGGCAAATAATTTGATTATTAATATCCATGTAAACAAAGTCACTGTCTTTCTCCCCTGTGTCTGTGCGTTTGTTTTACCTCTGTGAAAATCAGCGCTTGCCCAAACGAAAACTCCCATTTTTATGCAAAACCTTCCCTCTTTCCCTCCCCCGACACTCCCACCTAAACAGAGCTGGACACGCCCACTTTCCTGACTTTTTTCAAACTAGAGGTGTGAAACATAGACTGTAAAAGATATGGACGTAGTATCCGTGACGTCACCCATAGGTTAATGAAGAACCCAAAAGAAGCTACTAGAAGGCGTGGCCGACCGTCGCCATTTTGTTCGCGCGTCATCGTACCAACCCCGGACATACCATACAAGGGCAAAGAGGCGGAGCGTGAGCGGATCTACAGACGCCCTGCTTAGACGGGCTTTCCTAAGGGAGAAACGCTTAATACTTCATCACCTGCGACTCGTTTGTGTTCTGACCACATGTGCTTGGTTGTACACTTTATCAATAAAGTGTTTAGACTTTTAAAAGCAACGTCATAAGCGCAATGCTTAGTGGCTCAATGCATTACACATTGGCCACTATAAACATTGCGCTTATGACATTTTTCAACAGGAGGAAAGTGCAAATTACTTCCAAAAACTTCAGATATAGTCTGTGTTAGTAAATGCAAGGCTAATTATGAAGTCCAGGCAGAACACTGTATGACAACGCTTCAGATGACTGTTCTAGAGCCTACAGCTAATAATCTGTCAGATTCTGGAGTGCATTACATGTCTAAAGAACATTATAAATGATAAATGATCTTAAATAAAACAAATACATTCATAGAGATGGTATATAATTATATATTTCACTCACCTGGGAAATGGAGGCCACGTGAATGGCTTGTGAGCACAATTAAGTGCACACAGCATGCCATATCATCTGATAATTGTAGGAAATAATTCCAAAATGCAACTGACTGTGTAAAGCCACATATAACAACACAAAAATACGATGAATATGCCGAGATCAGCGGCTAATCAGCCGTAATCAGCTGAGGTGAAGTGACGGCGACCAGCGAGACCTAGCTGTCTCTCAAGTGGACACGCCCTTAATTATGCAAACTTAATATAACCTAATATAAAGGAAACGGATGAGTTATAAAAAAATTCACCCCCTCACAGTTGTCACGAAGGGTAATATTAGCTATATGAACCAAAATCGTTCTTTGTACCAGGCTGTAAACACCTTTTTTTATGCTGTAAAGTTGGCCATTCTAACAGTGGGCTCAATAGAAATTTGCTCTATTATGGAGCCAGGACTAGCGGAATTTCGATGAATTGCAGTTTCAGTTACTTCCGTATTGGCTTCCCGAGGGAGAGCGGGAGGTTGCTGCTTGGTGTGAAAACACCCTGCTGAGGCAGGGGGGTGTCATGTCCCTTTAAAGCGTTTCTGAACTCGTGATTCTCTGCCGTTTCTTGATGCTATGGCCACCATCAGCTGTTTCTCACACAGGCAGTGCGGTCAATTTGCAAAATAGTTCAACTTTTGCCACTGTGTGTGTCGTTGTTATTACTTGGGATTAGGGTTAAGAGTAGAGTAATATGCTGGTGTTTAACTGCATTGCTTTATTGCATTCATGCATTGGGCTCTCACATACTCTGTGTGCTACTTCATAGCCGTGGTGGGCATTTCTCTCTGTCTTGCGCTGAATGCAGTTGACCAATTACAACAAACTGAGTCATCTGTCCAATCAGCACAGAGTAGCCTCACACAAAGAAGGGGTTTGGGGACAAATGAATCGCTGAACGAATCATATGGGAGTCGTTGGGATAATTAGGTAAAAATAAATGCATATTATAAGACCATGAAAGTGTTTTTTGAACTTTTTTATCAGCCTGTTGTTAGAGACTCCCAAAACTAAAATATGACCTTTTTAATGCATAATAGGGGCTCTTTAAAAAAATAGACAACATTTGTGAAACAAATACAATATATTTTTACATTGTATGTATCAAAAGATCAGGGAATATCATGACCTCTTTAAGCCTCCAAACACTTACAAAATATGCTATTTCAGTTCTTTCATTAGTTTTGTTAAATAAATGACTGTTTTTAATCAAATGAGTGTGAGTAATTTCTGAATGCGCTATATTTCCTCTCCAAGTCTGCTTGGCTCCAGTCCCAGTCAGTTTCCCAGAGCTCTCCAGTTATCTACACCGGAGGAATGTGGATTGTATGCTATCAGTTGGTAAACATGAAACTGTTTTTAGCACTCCCTCCTACCGTCTCTGTTTGTCTAGGTCGGTCAGACTGACCATAGGGGGGGTTGAGGGCGTCATTGCAGGTGCGTCAGAAATGACCCGGTCCTACAGTGACACAACAGAGCAATCGATACAAACAGCTCGACACAGTAAGCTGACGGCTCACCTTCTAATGTCCATTCAAAAGGAAGTGCAGTGGTAGGCTTTCAAACCAGCATCAGCAGGTGTGTGCAGGATCCACATGCTCATTTTTACGTGATCCATGAGTCAGGTCTGCAAGCGCTGGGATGATGAAAGGCGATGACGCAGAGACGTGACAGCAATGCAGACGCTAGTATATGTGTATGTCTCCATGTCTCTGCAGGTTAAAATAGAGCTGGAGGTGTTCAGCCCCAGTCTGGATTGAAAAGTATGTGTGAAACTCAGATCTGACCTTTAGGTCAGTTAATTATGTTTTGAATGTGTGTGTGTGTGTGTGTGTGTGTGTGTGTGTGTGTGTGTGTGTGTGTGTGTGTGTGTGTGTGTGTGCTGGCAAATCTGCACCTACAGAATGATAAATGTGACAACCTCACTCTGTGAACATAGTCATGATATCACAATAATATCCTCATTTGAAAAAAGCAAACAAACAAAAGCTATTACAACAAATGCATTTACAACATTTATATATATATAGATAATATATATATAGATTATATATATATAGATTACTTAATAAGTTGTTAATTTATATATAAAAACTATTGTTTAATCATTCATTACTATTCATTTATAAACAAACTAAAGTTAAAATACAATTTTCATTCATTGCTTTCCCTTCGGCTTAGTCCCTTTATTCATCAGGGGTCACCACAGCGGAATGAACCGCCAACTTATCCAGCATATGTTTTACGCAGCGCATGCTCTTCCAGCTGCAACCCAGTACTGGGAAACACCCATGCACATTTACACTCATACACTATGGCCAATTTAGCTTACCCAATTCACCTATACTGCATGTCTTTGGACTTGTGGGGGAAACCGGAGCACCCGGAGGAAACCCATGCGAACACGGGGAGAACATGCAAACTCCACACTGAAACACCAACTAACTTTTCAAGTAGAATATTCAGGTCATCTTTTGTGAAATTACCTTCATAACGCAATATATATCGCAGAAAACAAAATATTGCAATGTCAGTTTATTTCCCAATATCGTGCAGCCCTAGTCACAAATATGCATTTAAGGGTTCAAATGTGCTGAAAACATCTTAAAGCCTGACCAATAAAAGACGGTTTACATATATAATATACACTCATAAACACTAAACACCACAACACTAACATAATTAACTAAAAAACAAACATTGTAACACAATTCACTTATTAAAAAAATAAATAAAAAAAATAAATAAATATATATATATATATATATATATATATATATATATATATATATATATATATATATATATATATATATATATATATATATATATACACACACAGAGTTGAAGTCAGAATTATTAGCCCCCCTTTGAATTTATTTTTCTTTTTTTAAATATTTCCTAAATGATGTTTAACAGAGCAAGAACATTTTCACAGTATGTCTGATAATATTTTTTCTTCTGGAGAAAGTCTTATTTGTTTTATTTCGGCTAGAATAAAAGCAGTTTTAAATTTTTTAAAAACCCTTTTAAGGTCAAAATTATTAGCCTCTTTAAGCTATATATTTTTTGATAGTCTACAGAACAAACCATCATTATACAATAACTTGCCTAATTACCCTAACCTGCAAAAATCCTAAAATCTGGACATACCAATGCATAGCTGAATAATAAGAGTTCAGTGCATGGAGATGACACAGCGTGAGCCTCAAACACCATTGTTTCCTCGTTCTCATGTAAATCCAGTAAGTGTATAATCCCAGTAAAAACAGGACAATCTGAACAAACACAGACTGTTCATGGGATCATCAATTAATTAAATTTAAGTTACTCTGGTGGCATAAAGATATTTCACTAACTCAAGATATTTCACTAACTCATTCGTCCAATTATTTCCCAGCAGGCACACAACATCATAAGACGTTAATATGAGTAAGGACAACGCTAATTTGACGTCCAATAATGATGTCAAATCATGTTGATATTTGGTTGATTTTAGGTTGTGTTGGAAAGTGACCAAAATTCAATGTTTAATAGACATCATAGTGGTACTGGTAACGTCCACAAAACGTCAAGGTGTAACATGATTAGACGTTGATATTTGGTTGATTTTAGGTTGGATGTTGGACATTGAAGTCGGTTCTGACGTCAACCCGATTTTCATTTCCAAACCAAATCCAACATCCCTGTGACGTTGGGGTACTACTTCAACATGACGTCCTGTGCCTGCAGGGTTACATTCGGCTAAGTCCCTTATTTATCAGGGTTTCGCCACAGCAGAATGAATCGCCAACTATTCCGGCATATGTTCTACACAGCAGATGCCCTTCCCTTCCAACACTCTCACATTCACACACACTCATACACTATGGTTAATTTTGTTTACCCAAATTTGCCTATAGCGCATGTCTTTGGACTGTGAGGGAAACCGGAGTACCCGGAGGATACACAAGCCAACACGGGGAGAACATGCAAACTCCACACAGGAATGCCAACTGGCCCAGCCGGGACTCAAACCAGCAACCTTCTTGCTGTAAGGTGACAGTGCTAACCACTGAGCCACCGTTCCGCCCTATCTTATTATAACTCATTCATTCATTCATTTTCTTTTCGGCTTAGTCCTTTTATTAATCTGGGATCACCACAGTGGAATGAACCGCCAACTTATCCAGCATATGTTTTACGCAGCGGATGCCCTTCCAGCTGCAACCCATCACTGGGAAACATCCATGCATACTCATTCACACACATACACTACTGACAATTTAGCTTACCCAATTCACCCACCGTTCCGCCCTATATTATAACTCCTTCTGGCTAAAATAAACCTTTCTACCTCTTCAGTTGAATGTAATGTAATTTAACAAGGAGTCTACTCTATTTAAAATATTTTTTTGACAAAGGATGTGATTATTTAGCACATCTGTGGGAGCATCCGAGTGCACATTATTATTATTCTTGACCATTCCAAATATGGTTAAAACCAACCATACAGTCAATTCCAAAGCATGTAAATAAACCTGAGAATTTTTTTTCACATACCTAAGCAACATACCTTCTATGTATATATCAGAAAAGAATTTTATATACTCCACCAGTGCATTCTACGGCTCCTTGACAAATAAAATATGTTCCATGTTCCTGTAAGAACAACAGAAGTAACTGTTTTATCCTGGTTTGGATAAGTAAATGTGTGGGTATACGTGTGCGCACATTGAACAATGATTCATGCCTTATGATGAGACAGTAATTGTCAGATTGGGGAGATACAAGGAAAAGCTAACAAAAACATAATTTTCATGCTGCATTCAAGGAAATGAATGGCTCATCTGGTTGTGACGTTCATGTGTGTGTGCACACACACACTAACGCAAATAAAAAAAGGTCTTTTGCTGTCACAGTGTCTCTTACTGCTTCATTTCACTCATGATAAGCCTCCCTGCTGGGTCCTGTGCATGTGCGTGTGTTTCATCTGCCTTGCGTAAATGTCACAGTGTGTGTGTGTGTATGTGTGTGAAATGTAGCCAATGGGGATGAAGTGAAACGATCAGCCTGCTGTGACTGCACTGCCAGCATCCAGATGTTTGAGAGACGAGGCCATCAGGTCAATATATCAGCTGACTTGTGTGTTCATTTGTTGTGTGAGGTCTCTGTGGACGGTGTCGGGTCATACACACGCTCTGCTGCATTATGCGCATGACAGGAACCATCCGGGCCTGTGTGAAGACCCAGCAGCCCTGGTTCAGGGTGACCCCATCAGGAGGAGGGTTAAATATTTATACCAGCTTTGACTGCGAAGATTCACTCTGCCCAAGGGAGAGGACCAGGAAAATGCTTTTCACATCACTGCTGGATCTCAGTGTAAAGGAAAACAGCATGAGAGAGAGAGAGAGAGAGAGAGAGAGGGGAGAGAGAGAGAAATGAATTATAAAAAGCCACTTTATTACAAAAATCACTAGGATGCACATTGATGCAGCCAAAAATATAAATAAAAATAATAATAAATCAATTAATCGGTTAAATTTTATCCAGAGAGTGTCAAAAATGAGATAATATTCTACAATTTCACAAATGGATACATTTCTGCAGCATTTTAGCTCAAAAGTCTACAAATCTTTAGTAGATTTGTAAAAAATAAACATCCAATAATACTCTAGATTTAAGTAAATCATAAAAAATAAATAGATTCCTGACATGTCCAAGAAGATGACATTTAAAAATGTTTCTTGTGACATACTTAAAACCAAAGATATAGAGAGAGCAGAAAAGAGAGAGAGATATATGATGATGATGATGATGATGTCCTATCCACAGTAAATGTCATTTGCATGTGCGTGTATGTTTGTGAGTGAGTGTGTGGGGGAAAGAAACAGCGTTTTTTTATGTTAAATGTCTCATTTTAATATGATAGTGATTTTATTAAGTAAATATTCTCTATGGCGTAATGTTTTTACTGCACTTTTTTTTATCATAGGACATAATCATAGTCATAGGACAACATGGGCTGCATGTTATAGTTTCGAGTAAAGGCATTAGCTCTTAATGCACAACCTTGAAATTATAGAAACAACAATGGCTGTCAACTTTTTTTTACCACCCTTGGCTTCACAAATATTTTCCACATTTGTTAATTGTTATGGACCAAACCAATCAGGGGTGCGTTTCCGAAAACCATTGTTAGCCAACTAAGGTCACAAGTTACAAAGAGTGTGTTGATTTGGCATTTCCCAAATCCATCGCTCCAACGAACATTCGCAAACTGCATCGCAAAATTCAATGCTTGCAACTACACCTCTGGAGCTTGGAAACATAGTTCCTAGCTGTGTTCTATTCTCAGTTATCCATCCATGCCCTCGTTTAGAACATTCCAACATTTAAACTTGGAATGATTTTTAAAAAAAGCATTAAGGTCATCTCTCTTAGGTGTAATTTGCTTTCAAAGTATTTGTACAGTTCAGTTTTAGCGATCTTCATGTTTACAATTGTGCTCCCTTTGCAGTGCACTTTGAAAACAATGATGCCATTTGGAACAGTCATGGGCGTGGCTCATGGCGAAAGCTATAGGTGACCTATTATTTAAAAGCGGAATTTATGTTACGTCTCCAAAGCTTGTGAAAACAAAAAACATAGCATACGTTAATGGTTTACATTTATAGTAGGTTATTTATTAACTATTTGTACTGTATATGACATGGGCCTGTTGGTTAGAACATTAGTTAGAACAAATTATGGGGTCTAAAGAAGTTGTTACTCCACCCCATTTAGAGTATTATTATGGCCGCTTTACGTTATAACTAATGTGGTTCAAATGATGGATTTGCAACAGAGAAACTATGAGTTTTGGGAAACACTCGTCACTACATCGTTCTTTTTCCAAACGATGCATCGTACTATGGTAGTTCAGCCGCAAGTTACGTAGTTGTTTGGAAACGCACCCCAGCATAGTATTATAAGAAAATCTGAAAACAAAATCAGGTCTTTTTCACCCTAACTTAACCCTAATCTGAATTTTATTTAACCCGTATGTTATCCCCTAACCCTAATCTGAATATTACCTGTGTATTTTAATTAACCCTAATCCCAGGAACGTGCAGAGACCTTTTAAGGGGCAGGGGCTCAAGTGGAAAAAAGGGCACTTTTTATATAATAATAATAATAATTGTACTTTAATAAATTAAATATATTAAAGGAGATTTCACCCTAAAATCACTATATACTCACCCTTAAAAAGATAGTTCATTCAAAACTAAAGATTCTGTCACCTTTTACTCACCTTTTACTTGTTGCAAACCTATTTGACTTTTTTCCTCTGTTGAACACACAAAATAATATTTTGAAGAAAGCAGGAAACCTGTAACCATTGACTTTCATGGTATTTGTTTTTCCTACTCTGGAAGTCAATGATTTCAAGTTTATAGCTTTCTTTAAAATATATTTTTAAATCTTTAATTCCTTAGTGTTCAACAAAATAAAGAAACAAAGATTTGGAACCACTTGAGGGTGAGTAAATTTACATTTTTGGGTGAACTATCCCTTTTCAATCTATTATTTTTGTATGAGTTTTTTTTTTCTGTTGAACAAAATAATAAAATATTTTGAAGAATGTAGGACACACTGATAGCCACTGACTTCCATAGCTAGCCTATATGTGCATGTTTTATAGCTTCAATTAACATTACATATTCTGAATAAATGACTGCAAAAACGAGAGGGCAATATTTTCACTATCCAGCTGTCGTTTCTCCAATACATTAGCCTGTATGCCTAAGATATTGCCCTGGTTGTTAATCAGGAGGATGTTAGCAAGACAAAATAGCCTATTTGCTTTTGAACTTTTGGATGAATAGCTGACATTAAATTTGAGCCTCAGGTAGTCTTTTGTTAACTGTTACTCACCTCTACACAATATAGATGAATGACAGATTGGTTCTATCGATTATATCGTGCCGCCGTAAAGGAGGTCAGCTAGTAATGTATGATTTACACACACTCTGTCTGAAAAGTGTGTATGGGCCAGACTGTAAAGCTATGATCTGGATGCAGTACGGATGCAGGAGTTGGCATATATGCTGATAGACGTTACTCCATTATTGACACCTCACTTTTGAAACCAGAGTAACAATGTAAATAGAGTCTTCATAAGAGCATTCGCCTCACATGTGGTTTTTCTTTCCAAATCGCTGGTTCGAGGCTCGCTTACAATGGCTAGACCAGGGATGGGCAAACTTGATTGTGGAGGGCCGGTGTCCCTGCAGACTTTTGCTCCAACACTAGTCAAACACACCTGAACACACTAATCAGTGTCTTCAAGATCACTAGAAAGCTGCAGGCAGGTGTGTTTGATTAGGGTTGGAGCAAAAGTCTGCAGGGACACCGGCCCTCCAGGATCAAGTTTGCCTATCCCTGGGCTACACTAACACCAAGATATACTTTAAAACTTAGTTTTTTATTATTGTTTGACAGGGAAAGCGGTCCTTAAATAGAACACGCATTAACTTATACAAATATATTATTATTAGTATTTTAAAAATAATTTTTATTCCCAGGAAAAAAAGGGCAACTTCTCTCCAGGAGAAAAAAGGGCAGGGGCTCAAGCACCCAAAGCCCCCACCTCTGCACGTGCCTGCCTAACTCTAAAACGCTGCGTTTAAGATTTGATTTCTTTAAAAAAAATACAGCGATCTTCACTGCCCGGCTGAGATATGATATAATGTGGGTATCAGTCCAAACAAGAACCACTGCATTAAATCATATTTTTCTGCATCATGTCTTAAAATATGGAAATTAATTTTACCCCAGAATTTTCAATGGAATTTTAACACTAGTTTGCTGCTAATGACGGCGCCTGCGTTTCAGCAGTTTTTCGTCTCTTTTTATGCTTTAACAATAAAATGAATGCTTAAGTCTATTTAACAGGGATGTATTGTAATTACAATACAACATCGATGCTGTATAAGGAAACTTATGAAATTGAAAATGTAAGGATGGCTAAACCTCTCCAGAATGTCAGATCCTGAGAGCTGATATGGAATTTGATGAGATGCAATAAAACAACAAACTTTTTGGTCTCAGAAGAAGATGAGGAAACCAGCTGTTCAAATGTTCTATTCAAATCACTGTTGACAATCCAAACGTAGGCTGAAAACACAGGGCTACACCTCACCAGGGGGGAGTGCGAGAAATTCACCCTTCTTATTTCGCCTCAAGCCCCCCTTCTTGACCTTTAAGCTACCTTTCTCCATCAGAGCACATTCCACATAAATTGCTCAAGGTTTTAATATGATGTATGTTATAGCACTGTATTCATGTTTGGTATCATTTTAAATGTCTCTGTGTGATTGGTAAAGTGGTCTTAATTTCACTATACTATTTCATTTGTATATGTTGATTTGGTTTTTGACTTTTATAAAATCTCTGCCAGATGCTCCTCCCTCTAGAGATGATTAACTTCTCAAATTCACCAGGCAAGGGTCTCTGTGACTTTTCTATTGTCTTGAATTTATGGCTGTTTGTTCTGAGTTTAGTACATAAGGTAAAGGTGTGATAAGGCTCATTGGAATCTTGTAGCCAAGACCCCATTGCAGTAACTCGTGTGCTGCAATGTATTTCTCTGGTCAGGTATGCATCTTTAATTCTTTAATCTATCTTTGAGTTAATGGATGTTATATTGTTACAGTATCATCTCTGAATTGGCTTGATGATTGTTTTATTATATAATTGGCATTATACAATTTTACCTGACGAATAAAATGTTAAGTTTTGACTCATTCTGAATTCTCCTGAAATCTTTTATATCCAGTAGATTACGTGGAGCCATTTCGCTACCTTTATGATCGGCATAATTTTGGAATTATTGGACATATAGATTACACGTAGTATGGCACACGGTAACATAGAGATCTTTTAATTTCTTAACCACTGAAACTAGCAAGTTACGGATTTTGATTAAGTGAGATGTTTTTTTTTAGTATGAGTTAGCAGTTCGCAACCAGACTAATTAAATATTAATTCATCCCGTATCCTCTGACTAATTTCAGAGTGTCGACATTCTGTCCGTGAGCTGAGACGCAACCCGGGGCGTGGAACTCTGAGCGGCGTTTGGTCCCTAATGAACGTATAAATTGAAGAGTATGGGAACAGATAGATCAAAACTCTAAATTAAGTCATAAATGATTATTGTGATCCGTTCCTATAATTAGAAATACAGTCTAAACATTACGATCACTTAAAAATGGAGTCAGATAAAGTTCGGAGCTAGAAAATGAGTATAAATAAACTCTAATAAATAACAGAATTCTTTTCAGATCCACTGGAAAAGGCTTACATGCATTTAACCTTCGACCATGCTGTTAGTTTCGTCATTGGGCTAATAGGTGGACTTTTACAAAAATAGTCACATTACGCTCTCACCGGAAGTACATCATTGGCTGAAAAACACTAGCTGGTAGTGATGCGCGGATGGCGGTTAAATCCGTGGGCGCTGCGGATAATCCGCGGGTCGGGCGGGTCGGGTAATAAAAAAATACATTATGATTAATTGCGGGTGGGTCGCGGGTGGATGTAGCGGGTCATAGCAGTTGACCAGCAAAAAAGCAGAGAGTGGACTTCACAGAATGTGAAGATGAGAGACGCCCAAAATAATGGATGACGTGCAAGAGTACTGTGCTAACTTCAGTTAGAGGAGTCATCAGAGGGAAATCTGCTATCGTTCTGTGAGAAACAAGATCGCTTATTTACACGACTGCAGCGCCTTGCAATAAGAAGCTTGTGCATTCCTGCAACAAGCGGTTCGCGCGAACGCTCATTTAGTGCAGCCAGCCGTGTTTTTGAGGCGAGGCGGAATCGCCCGAATCCAGGCACAGTAGATGCTATTCTGTTTTTGCACAGTGTTAAGAAAAGGGCCAAGTACACACAACATAGCTGCTGTTTAGGCTGAAGGGACGCCGTTTTTGTTCTCTTTTTCCTGTATATGTAAAAGCTGAATCTGCTGTTAATAACGAACGATCCACACCTAAGTTGCAGGAGAGGGGAAATAGTGTGGCCGCTTTACAGGAGTTGTAGTCCATAGCGAGGGGCATTGTGGGTAGTGTAGTTCGACACGCATGCTGTGTGATGTGAGCTCTCGCTGTGTGCTGTGCGTGCGGCGAATTAGAGGGAGAAAGTTTTATCCGGTTTTGTTTTATGTTTACTTCAGTAATTCCACCCGGGAGCTGTTTTGCACTGTGAACCTGAAAACTCTGAAATAAGCAAAAGAAGGGCATGCATCGAGTACTTTTGTCCGTCTCATCATTTGCTCGAGCATGAATTAACGAGCTGTTACTCTGCCGCCGGACATTGTGGAGAAAGTTACACCTATCATCATGCTTAAAACAAAGAATTAGAATTATTAAAGTGGCAATCAGGTGTGGGTCGGGTGCGGATATATATATCAGATAAAATAATATGTGCGGGCGGGTGGCGGGTGGATGATTAGAATGAAGGAGCGGATTCGGGTGACATTTGAGCTGATCCGCGCATCTCTACTAGCTGGGCATATAGTATAGTAGCTGAAACAAGAGAAATACAAACATAACTCAGGACCTTGTGAAACTAACTAAAAGTCAATCAAACAGAATTTACCTGAGCATAAATCTGACAACTATACCTTATTTGCCAAAATAGTGTAATGTATGAGAAGGGACTACATTGGAGTGTGAACTTAATAACCATTAAAACAGTATGATCTTAAAGGTAACCCTGAGTTTGAATATGAGTAGTATGAATGAATTTTGCACATATTACATTCGCAATGTTGCCATTATCACATGAGCATCAATTTTATTTATAAATCCTCTCAGGTGGCCTTGTAGTATTTAAAGTGTTTATTGGATGCAATTTTTTAGATTATTGATTTGATTATATTTGGCTTCCATTCTTCACCTAATACATATTGTAGGAAAGTCTGTTTTGGAATAATTTTGAGCACGTTGTGCATCACCTTGTGTTCAAGTGTGCCTCATATATCCTGAAAAGTAAAGCCAAAATATTTCAATTGGAGGCAGTTAGCTGCAATCTAGATCCTAAATCTCCTTTTTCACCACAAAATAGTGTTTTCATGATTTTAGGTAGTTTTAATCAACATGATTTATGTTAAAGCAGATGTCTTCAACCCTGGCCCAGGAGACCTCCAATCCTGCAGATTTTAACTCTAATAAAACACATCTGAATCACAATTTTTTTTTAATAATTAGTATGCATGTGTGCTGAAAGGGGTTGGAAATAGGTTTGATTTTAGGTAGCCATTTGATGCTGCCAAAACAGGATGTGGCATCATGATTATGCACTTGTGTTTGGACGTAACTTTGAAACCACACCTCGCACTCATAATCTCTACAGCACAGACTTCAGTTCCAAATAGCATCATTAGCACACAATAGCAGTGGCCATACCTGATACATTTTGAACTCACTGTTCTACAGTAAAAGTGTCATGGTCACAAGTTGAGTGCCCACCAGACACTAGAAGTACACCATACAACATATCCCATCATACCCTGCAGTCACACACCGGTTTCAGCTCGGCAAGTTCAGCTCGTCATGACAGATTACATGCTTCTCAACCACATTCCTGAAGGATCACCAGCTCTGCACATATACTATGTCTCCTTAACCAAACACATCTGATTCAGTTTATCATTAGCAGAGACTGAAAGACCTGTAATGGTTGCGACAGACAAAGGAGACATCCAAAACATGCAGTGTTGGATGCTTCATAAAAGAAACATTCAAAAAGAGACTCATGTAAACATCTTAATCATATTATTGTCTTCTTCAGATTAAGGCAAATCATTCAATTATTGATGTCCATGTAAACGTCACTGTCTATTTCACCTGCATCGGTGTTTGTGTTGCCTCTGTGAAAATCAGCGCATGTACATCCTGAAACTCCCCTTTTCATGCAAACCCTTCCCTCTTTTGCCACTCGACACTCCCACCTAAACAAAGCTGGACTCACCCACTTTCCTGACTTCTTTGAAACTAGAGGTGTGAAAACACCCTGCTGAGACGGGGGTCTGGTAGCATCTAACAGTACAATCCCAGCACCCCAGTGCTTAATAACTGGAGAAACTATTAGGTGATTCTTGTAATCAAGTCACTGATGCATTATGTACAGTGTAATGGTTTCTCATGATGTGGTTTTGCACACGCAGGCCATACATGCATGGCTTTAAAGCAATATACACATGTTAGTTCACAAGCAGCCGTCCACATTAAGACATGTGAGTGAACCACAGACACCAACTGCACAGTGCATACATGAGACACCTCTAAAAATACCCACAGCTCACATCCGCCACCACAAACAGAGGCCTTGCATTCAGCACATGCAGTTCTGGTAATGAATAGTGGGAGGCTGTTTTTGTTGTTGAAGATGTTTATTTGGGTTGTAGACGATCGTTGAAAGATCTTGAAAACTAAATCACATGCAAAACTCTATTGCTCGCACAAGATTTACACTATGTGAAATATGTAAGGGTTAACATGCAGTCAAATGATCATTATCAGAAAATAAACATATAGGAGCCTAGTCACGCTAAAGGGGTTTAGTTTGTAATATAAACTAGCTGGCTCTATATTCATATGTGGTATCACTTTATTTTGATGGTCACTTTTTGTTGATTGTATGTTACATTGCAACTACAAGGCAATTTCTCATTAGATTATTAGACTGTAAGGTTGGGGTTAAAGCAGGCTTAAGAATTAAGAATTCAGAGGCCCCTGGGCACAATGTCTTGTAGGGCCCCCTACAAGGCCGCACCCCTATAGTTGAATTAAAATCTGAATCTGAGTCTTCCATAATACACACACTGATTAATGATTTCTACTGTCTCCCTCGGGATAAACAAGAGTAGGCAAAAAGCACTTGATTATAAAGCTGAAAGTATCCAAAATCACACACACTATACCAGTTCTCTCCTGTCTCTCTCCTCTTCAGGGGCTTTCTTCTGTCTCTCTCTCTGTCTCTCTCTCCATGAGGTCGGAGAATATGGGTGAAGCAGGGTGACTAACATTGTAAATACAGATTAATTATATTAAGATGTCGCTAACATTTAACACCAGGTGGAAAATAACTGTTTATAAAATATTTATTGTTATTATTATCCTTATTAAATACCTTGTGACTCATTTTATATATTTTATATACTTTATTTAAATTTTTAAACAAAACATTTCCTTTCTATTGAAAATAAATGTATTTCCAATCTGAAATGTAATGGGGAAAAAAAAGAAGATCGTGTTCATCAGTCGCTGGATTCGAACCGGGTTCATGATCGATCACCTCAAAACATGTTGCCGTGCACTTTACGAGCTATGCCACTCCCACCTGCTATCTACTGCGCTCTTTAGTTATGTTGACTCTGTCGATCAAACGGCGCTGGTGGGATGCACTCAACTAGCTTATTCCAACGAGGTGCGCTATTTGCACTTAGCCTAAATAGACACTCCAAAATCAGCATTTTCTTCCCCCCTCGCAGGGGCCCCACAATGTGCCCAGCCTGTGCCCATAATGCCCATTGGTTAATCCAGCCCTGGGTAAAAGTTGGTTAAAGTGTAAGTTGACATTTACTTGCAAAGTTTTATATAGTCAGGAGACTGTCTGTTGGCAGAGCAGTATCAGCAGATATTAAGTAGATCAACTACTAAGTGAAGTTTATTTATAAACTAATTTCGAGAGGATCACGTGCTTATGATTGATCACGGCTGGTCCCACAATAACCAATTCATGATTTAACAATCAGACCATTCCTAAATCTCCATTAATAATCTAAGTTCCATACCACAGTCATCTTCGTTTTGAAGAATCCCCCCTTCCTCCCCTGCTCCTCCTCCTTTCCCAGATGGGCGGCCTGGCAGTCCAGTGGTTAGCACTGTTGCCCCACAGCAAGAACGTCACTGGTTCTAGTCCTTACTAAGCCAGCCAATGTTTCTATGCAGAGTTTACATGTTCTTCCCGTGCACGTGTGGTTTTCCCCGGTTTCCTCCCACCATACAAAAACATGCAACTTAAGTTAATTTACTTATCCAAATTGGCACTATAGACATGCTAGTAAGTAGTTATCTCTTGGTAACAATCCCTAATTGCTCATTAGCTACAAACAGCAGGGGAGTTCACAAGATCTACCTGAGCTCAAACTCCCCTTTCGCCCTGCAAATAGAAGGGGAGCCCCGGGGTCGAGGATCTTATTAGCTCAGGGCTCTCTCCTGGGACAGCATGCCAAATACACTTTATAATCAACCATCAGCTAAGTGTGAACTCTTGAATACTCTAATGAGGTACTAATTCTCTAATTGGTTGTCATGAAATTGCAATGTAACATATTCAACTAAATGTGGAAAAGGAACCATCAAAATAAAGTTATATCTAATAGTCTTTTTAGCCTGCGTATATATGACTAAGAAACAAGCATATGGATGGACATTGAACATTGATTTTTGTATTTTTCTTTATTCTCATTAGTATATTAATACACATAAATCAAGTTTTAAAAGTATTTTATATTCAGAATAATCTGCAGTGAAGAGCCAAGAGCTCCAGTTTGATCAATTTCTATAAGTACCTATATTGGTTCACAAAAAATAAAAAATAAAAAGCTTAGCAATAAAAATACTAAATTTAAATACATGTAATAGGACATGCATATATGGATTATTGTCATTAAACTCTTGATGGTTTGTGCTTTAAGAAACCCTCTGCCTTCTCTACCTGTACAACCTGTTACTGCAGTAGGTTTTATTTAAATATGTAGCAAATAACCACTTATTCCTAGATATAAACCAGGGATGCCCAAACTCGGTCTTAGAGGGCTGGTTTCCTGCAGAGTTTAGCTTCAACTTGCTTCAAAGTTTCTATTATATCTAGTAAGAGCTTGATTAGCTTGTTCAGATGTGTTTGATTGCATGTGTTTGGGTTGGAGCTAAACTTTCCCAGTACACTTTTTTTTTTTTACTTTTCCCCTCCAGGACAAAGTTTGGGCACCCCTAATTTAAATTATACAACAAACCATATGAACATTGAGAAATTAAACACACTGACCGCAGATTCAGTGTGTTTAATTTCTCAAAAAAAAAAAAAAAAAAAAAAAAGAACAGCACACTTTTCTAAATAAAGTCAACCAAAAAAGATGCATGCCTTGCATTTGCATTCTGTGTGATTGGGCTGTATAAACACTACATATACAGTATTATAATATACACTACCTGACAAAAGTCTTGTCGCCTATCCAAGTTTTAGGAACAACAAATAATAATTTGACTTTTAGTTGATCATTTGGTATCAGAAGTGGCTTATATGAAAGGCAAAAACATGATCATGCCTTGATTTTAATTATTTAATTAGAACAGTAAGGTCTGACTTTGCTTAGACAAAAGTCTCATCACTTAACAGAAATAATGTACAGTATATAATATAAAGTCATGGTGCAGTGGAACAATACTTAATATTGTGTATGAGTCACATGAGCTTGGAGTACTGCATCCTTACATCACTGCAATGACTCCAATAACTTATTAATTAGACTCCTAGAGTCTATCAAGATTCTTTGGATTCATCTTCAATGCCTCCTCCTTCATCTTACCCCAGACATGCTCAAAAATGTTCATATCTGGTGACTAGGCTGGCCAATCCTGTTGCAACTTGACCTTCTTTGCTTTCAGGGACTTTGATGTGGAGGCTGAAGTATGAGAAGGAGCGCTATCCTGCTGAAGAATTTGCCCTCTCCTGTGGTTTGTAATGTAATGGGCAGCACAAATGTCTTGATACCTCCGGCTGTTGATGTTACCATCCACTCTGCAGATTTCTTGCACGCCCCATACTGAAAGTAACCCCAAACCATGATTTGTTCCTTCACCACACTTGACTGATTCTGTGAGAATCTTGGGTCCATGTGGGTTCCAATAGGTCTTCTGCAGTATTTGTGATGATTGGGATGCAGTTCAACAGATGATTCATCTGAAAAATCTACCTCCAAATGATCAACTAGAAGTCAAGTTATTATTTGTTGCTCTAACAACTGACTTTTGAGGAGGTTTATTGTCTTCATGATTGTATTTATTGTGAGTGTGATGGGACTGCATGAAAGTCTTTTGACTAGAGGGGCTGTCAGTGAAACTCTAATAGACATCTAACAATAGTCTACAAACAGACTAGTAATCAAACAGACAGATTAGACAGACTTCACATTCATTCCTGTCTATTTGATCACTAGTCTATTTTTGGACAATTGTTAGACATCTTATTTATAGATTTTCACTGACAGACCAAATTTATATACTGCTCATTTTTAGAGTTCATTTACTTTGAAAAAAGATTTTCTCTTTAACGTCATCAAGTTGTTTTTTTTCTTCCTCCTTAAATGTGAAATTTTCATAAGCCTACTGTGCACAATAATAGTTTGCATGTAGTTTTTCTCTCCAGTTCTTTTCCTCAGAAAAAAAAAACAACAACATCTGTGACCCACCACTTGAGAAGTACTTTGATAGATTACCTCAAAGTTTCCTTTTCCTGTTTCTCTTTCTCATTTCTCTTTTACTTGAGCTCTGTCTTTTGTTACTCAAGCGGTGTGCTGACGTATTTCCTCCTCTATGATGCAGTCTCAACGAACATCTGTGCGATTGTGTGTGTTTCTTTAATATTATTTTCAGTAAGAGGGATGGAGAGTGCACTCATATCTGTGAGAGCACTTTTGCATTTGGAGACTGGGAAGGGAAAGGAATTAAAGAGTGGGAGGAATAGCATTTCTTTGCAGTCTGCAATATGGAAAGTCTCCTTGTCCTGCAGGTGCATTGTAGAGATAAGAGGAAGAAAAGGAGGAAGAGAGAGAGAAAGAGGGGGAAACCGCATGTGTGCAACACATGAAGTATCCAACTGAAAGGTTGCAAAGGAGAAAATAATAAGACATTACACAACCCTTCCTGAATATGAAGGAAAGAAAGACGATTCCCCCTGTGCAAGAATGAAAGAGCGGAAATTCCTTGGTGAATGTAACGGTATGTTCTCGATCGTGCTTTTAAATCCAGAAAACAGCTTGATTCTGCTGGCGTCTCATGCGTGGCACAGCACTTATTCATATCCTAAAATGAGACTAAAGCTCTTCTAAAGTATGTGTTTTTTCATGTCTCGTCCAGCTCTTGAACTCAGAGGACAGGTTACATCACGACTCTGCCCTCACAGCTCACTGACTCACATTGCAGTTTGGGGAATTTAAAGGTCACCTGATGTGCCTAGAAACACTCAGCTTTATTCAGTCTGTTCACGTCATTTCCACTGAAACAGGAAGTCAGAGCAGGCAATATAATCTGTGTCCAAAATCACCTACTACTCAGTAGGTACTGCATTTGAATTTACTTCTCGACCATTAGGAAAGTATGTTCTATTAGTGGTGGGCAAAGCGAGGCTTCATGAAACACTGAAACAGTCGAAGCAAATGTATCGAAGCTTCGAAATGTTTCGAAACCCCACTCTACGGTGACACCTAGTGGTCATTTTTTTATGTTATGCACTAAAACAGCTTTAGCTAAGAACAGTTGAGCAAATTGAGGTATTAAACCCCACTTTGTAGGAATGAACCTTCAAGTGATTTAGTGGAGCGGTTAGGGTTGCTGACTACCATGCAGGGATTGCGGGTTCAATTCCAGGCTGATACAGTTATTTTGAAATGCTTCAATATTAGTTTGAATTGCTCTGTTTTGTATCGTTTTGTTTCAACATTGGTCTGACATCCGAATAAACACTTTGTGAATAAATGTCTTGTTTTGGTCATAAAACAGGGTTGTTGCTAGATCAGAAACGGTCGTGGCCAGAAGTTAACAATACTATTCAATAAATTTCCCATTTATTGTATTTTATTAATGTCTACCCAAAACCTAAACCCAACCATCACAGTACTGTGAAAATATTAATTATTGTTTTACAGTGTTACAAAAATGATGCTAAATTGAAGGCGTATCAGCAGCTGTATCCTTTCTGGACTACACCATAAAACAGTAACATGATTAAAATACATAAAATCATGATTTTGGAGTATTTGTACAAGTCGGGATTCAAACCCAAAAGTTATTTGAAGCACAATAACAATAGGCACACGTCCGGCCAGTGTTGCCAACTTAGCAACTTTGTCGCTAGATTTAGCGACTTTTCAGACCCCCCTAGCGACAAATTTTTAAAAAAGCGACTAGCGACAAATCTAGCGACTTTTTTGTGTGTTACTGGAGATTTTTATAGACTGTCGTTTGTCCATTACTGTACCGTCCCTACTCTTCTCAATGAGCTGCGGGTGATGCCGCCGGCCCCTTCCCCGTCTTAGAGCACTGACAGGCGGCCCAGTCCTCATACAGCAGTCTCTCCCACCTGCAGCCTGACAGCGGATCACCCCTCTGCGTACCGATGGCAAATGATTTAGCACCGGCAGTGTGAAGGTATCTCCCTTGTACAGTCAAACCGATCTGCTTCTCCTTTATTTTAACAATTTGATTTGACCGTTTATTCTTTTCTTGTTCACAATCAGAGATGTTTTAAGTGAGAGTTTCAGAACTTGTTTGAGTTTATTATGTCTGAGCGATTACTGCAAATTACTTATCTATAATGATATACTGTATTCAAACAGCAATCAATTTAGTTAAATTGACATGCTTGCATAAAGCGTAGTGCAAATATAAATACCCCATTTATTTACCATAGGCTGTTAAATGGAAATGGTAGAATGTGATGACGTCAGTAATATGCAAATTAGCGTATGACGTAATCTAGCGACTTTTAGCGACTTTTCAGGCAGAGCTTAGCGCCTTTTCGTTGAAAATAGTTGGCAACAGTGCGTCCGGTCCACTAGGCCATATGACACAGAATTTTTCTTCTGACCCTGTCAGTCAAATGCAGATTCGCCAGGTCTCGAAACGCTTCTGAACTGATCAATGCTTTGAATCGCTTTAGTCACGTGACCAGGTGTTTCCAAACACTTTAGTCACATGACCTGGGTGTTTCGAGTCATGCTTCGGTGCAGTGTTCGAAACACTTGCGCTTCGGTATCTCGACACTGTGTCGAAACGTCAGTTTCACGTCAGCCATCCCTACATTCTATACAGTATAAATGTGAGTAGTATGAATTGAACTTGGACATACTGCATCCGCAATTTGTCATGATCACATGACCTACCTGCGTCAGTTGCGTTGCTTCATGCTTCTATTCATGAATTCGCTCACAAAGCATTATGGGATAGCATAGCATCCATTGGATGTGCACTTCAGAATCTCGCTGGAGTAGTAGGTCATCCACTTCTCACATACTGTTTTTCGAACTCTGAATTTGGACATACTACTTGGCTCTGTAATAAAATATAACGAAGACGTAGAAGATCTCAATGAAGATGTTTATATTCAACATAGCAGTCTCAAAGTACACAGCAGTACATTGGGTTTAGCTAGAGTCAGAATAACTCTGAACATTCTTAAACTCAAACCTTTTATACCATTTAGTTTACTGCGTCTAAGGCCCCATTTACACTAGTATGTTCTAGTTTTAAAACGGAGTTTTAGAATGAAAATGATCTGCGTCCACACTGGTGTTTCACCTAGCGTTTCTGAACAGCTCTCCATCCACACTACACCGCTGAATACGCACATCACGTGACCATACACACACTCTGGCATGCGCTGCATCGTATGCGCGCATCTGAGCTCCAGGCAGTCAGTGGGTGCTTTGAGCACAGAACCCAGGTGAGAGCTGTGCATGTTGGACGGTTCATCAAGAATATACCATTGGATCTAATCTCACTATATTTGTTAAACGTGATATTTAATTCATCTTGTTGGTATATCTAACGACATATTTCCCGACTTTGGTCTTTTGAATCTATTATGCCGAGTTCAGACTGCATGATTTTCAAAGTAGTCGTGTCACGGATGTTTTCACACCGCATGACTCTCTGGGGTAGCGTTCTGTCGGTGCTGTGTTTTACTTGTTCTGAGGTAACGTGTTTTGGCTGAGCGCAAAGATAAGTTAATATATTAATTTATGTAACCACGTACACTGATTCTGTCCATTTGACTGATTGCTTGCCTTTATTTCCTATAATGTATAAACTTATAGTACGTTATACTTTTATAATGGCCATTGTTGATTATTAAAACTGATATTCAGCAAAAGAGACAGGGTTTCAGATTTTTAAATGAAAAGGAAAGGAGGCAGTTATAGTTATAGGCTCCATTTTGTTATATGCATACAGTGAAGATGACTGTCATATAAATATGTAGCTACATGACTCCTCAACATTTTTGGTGTCTGTTAAGATATTAATATCAAAATGAAAATAGGCAGTTTCTTACTATGCATCCGGAAAGTATTCAAAGTGCTTCACTTTTTCCACATTTTTTAGCCTTATTCTAAAATTGATTAAATTCATTTAACTCCATATGATGGCGAGAATGACGATTTCTTCTTCTTCCTGTTTTATGGTGGTCGACAACAAACTTTTTGATGCGTTACTACGTCTTGCTCCGGTCGGTGACATCGCCAACAAATTTGGCTAACACGAGAAATTTACTTGATGGAATGATGACTGAGAGAGAGGAGTTATTTCTCAAGCAGGACGCAGTGGTGCAGTAGGTAATGCTGTCGCCTCACAGCAAGAAGGTTGCTGGTTCGAGCCGCGTTCGTGTGGGTTTCCTCCGGGTGCTCCGGTTTCCCCCACAAGTCCAAAGACATGCGGTACAGGTGAATTGGGTAAGCCAAAATTGTCCATAGTGTATGTGTGTGAATGAGAGTGTATAGGTGTTTCCCAGTGTTGGGTTGCAGCTGGAAGGGCATCTGCTGCGTTAAACATATGCTGGATAAGTTGGGGGTTCATTCCACTGTGGCGACCCCAGATTAATAAAGGGACTAAGCTGAAAGAGAATGAATGAATGAATGATTCCTTGTGAGCATACTTCGAGAAGTACTTTAAGATGCAATAACGTTAATTCTGATGCTGTGCTCAAAAAATACTTCAGCAATTTATAGTAAGTACTATAATGTTTTTAGACTACACAATAGTGAAGTACTCAAATTTGTTGTAGTACTTATTTACTATATATAGAGGGTAGCTTTTAGAGTAGTTAAGCTACATTTAAGTAAAGTAGCTAATAGCTTAACTCACTACATTTTTCAAGTAGCTTGCCCAACATTGCTTGGTAGTGTGTTTTCCATATCAAACTTGCGAAGTCTGAACTTACAAGGAACGATGTAAGGTTGAACTTTGTGTAGACTACTTAATATTAAGGAAAAAGCCCCAATCAGAATGTCTGGAGCCCCACCTCCATTTTCAGATGTCTCCATTTTCCCCCATCCACACTGAGACGGAGCAGCAGCATTTTAGAATGAAAACGGCCTCTTCAGGCTGCACGGTGGCGCAGTGGGTAGCACGTTTGCCTCACAGCAAGAAGGTCACTGGCTCGAGCCTCGGCTGGGTCAGTTGGCGTTTCTGTGTGAAGTTTGTATGTTCTACCAGCGTTCGCGTGGGTTTTCTCCGGGTGCTCCGGTTTCCCCCACAAGTCCAAAAATATGCGGTATAGGTGAATTGGGTAAGCTAAAATTGTCCGTAGTGTATGTGTGTGAGTGAGAGTGTATGGATGTTTTCCAGTGATGAGATGCAGCTGGAAGGGCATCCGCTACATAAAACATATGCTGTATAAGTTGGCGGTTCATTCCGCTGCGGCGACCCCGGATTAATAAAGGGACTAAGCCGAAAAGAAAATGAATAATTAAACGGCCTCTTCAGCTCCATTTTTGGTGCAAAATGTTCAATTTTTGCAGCTTGAAAACTCTGGGGTAGTGTGGATGGAAGGCGTAATCCTAGCAAAACGTATGCGTTTTAAAACGAAAACGTGTTCGTGTAAACGGGGCCTAAATGTTAATAAAGTTGTTCCTTGGCTGTTGACAGCTGTTCTCTCTATCTCTCTAAGTAAATGCAGTTTGACAAACCCATCCCCATTCTACAATTGCTACCATTTGCTTAAGATGTAGTCACCTCAAACAATGCAGAGACAACAAACTGCTGACATGTCTTTTCTATCATAATTTAGCCTTTTTGGGAAATGAGCATCAACACACTATTTGCAGTGGAAGTTTGGTCAAGGCAGTGTTGCGGACGAAAGTGAAGAGGGTTGAGGAGTCGCGGAAGAAAGTGAAAGTGAACAGCGGAAGGGGAGGAGGGCGGTTGAGGAGGTGGATCGGTAAAATGAGGTGCCGGATCAGATTTTAGAGGTGCCGGAAGCCCTGAACCTGATGCTGAGCAAAGATAGCCATTTCCGAGCAGCACCTGGTTTGCATGATCGTTTCGGAGCTACTGTAGGCCTAAATAATAATAATAGGCTAACAATAATTATAATTATTATTATTTACTTAGTTTTTTAATAGTTGTAAGGACCAGAATAAGAACACATTGGGCCCTGCATGTGGCTATAACAAATGGTACCATTTGTTTCTATTGAATTTTCTCCTATTTTAATTATATGTATGCTATTGGCTCATTGTAATTATTTATTTGATAATTAATAAAATTTTATTTCAATCTTATTAGTTATTATTTTGTTGTTGTTGTTGCTGTTATTATTATTGTAGCACACATTGCCCTGCACGCAGGCTTTTAATTATTATCATTATGTAATTATATAAATTAAGTTAACATATTCTATCATTTGAACCACACACAGTTGGCAGGCTTACATTCATTGCGTATCTATAAATTATTTATAAATGAAATAAAAACATAAACTAGTAGTATTATTAGACATTTGCCCCAAAAAAAATGCATTACGACCCTTGCATGAGCAGAGCGAAGTGTTTATATAACTATTATATTTTTATATTTTATATAAACTATATATTTTATATAAACTATTCAAATATATACTATTATATAGGCTGCAAGCTAAATAAAGGCGCCTTGTCTTTATTTGCTGCTGAATCTGAATTTCACGATCTGAATTTCTGGTTTTGAATTTTAGAATATTGAATTTGATGTTCTGAATTTCTTCATCTTGAAAATTTGAAACTGTATTTTTACAAACCCAATATCTGCAGTCTAGGAATTCAGAACACAAAAAATCAGAAGTTTGAAAGTACGTCTATAAAAAATTCAGCCTTAAAAAATTCAGTTGTCTTAAATTTCAGATGTTCAATATTCAAATTAAGAAATTTAAATTCAAAATTTTTTTAACGGCATATAAAAATTCAGCTTGAATAAATTACAATTGTCAATAATTCAAATTAACACAATTTAAATTCAGATTGTTCTGGCATATTATTAGCTCCATACTTCTTTACTCACAAAAGCGAACATATTTACCGTTACATTTTTCCAATTCAAAACTACGCGAGTGACACATTTTGTGTACTCTATAAAAAATGCATTTTGTTTATATCACAGCTTGACCAGTGCATTTCACAGCCACAGTCTAATAGTAATGCAGTGTTTGTCCAGCCATTTCTCCGTTATCTCCTGGCTTTAAAATATATCATTCTGTGAAGAACTCAAATGTGTTTTGTGGTTTGCAGACTGTGAGTGAGTTTTGGCAGTTCACATGATACTAATGCAAAACCCCACTGGAAAGCATATTTACACGGTCTGAAGCATTTATATGGTGCTCTAAGTGACATTATTTATAGAAAATAGCAATTATGTGAATAAGTGACTGATTTTGGCTATAGGTTTAGCATCTATTTATAGTGTAAACTAGGAGGGATGCTTCAGGCCATGTCCACACTAGGCATGGGCCGGTACAAGTTTCTGACGGTATAATAACCTTGGATAAAAATATCACGGTTTCACAGTATCACGGTGTTGTGTTTACTGCTGTAAAATAATTTGGTCACACTTTATTTTGACAGTCCGTTTGTTGAATTTAAGTTACATTGCAACTAATTATCATTAGATTATAAGTAGACTGTTAGGTTGGGGTTAGGGTTGGGGTTGGGGTTAGTGCAAGTTGACATGTAATTGCAAAGTTTCTTATAGTCAGTTAAATGTCTGTTGAAGGACTGTTAAATGTCAGTGTCAACAGATATTAAGCAGACAGTCTACTAATACTCAAATGGACCATCAAAATAAAGTGTTACCAATAATTTCTTTTTAAATGTCTTAAAAAACAACAACTTTTTTCCCATTTAACACAATATATTACATTTTAGGAAACATTTAGAATATTTTGGAACACTAATCATGTCAGGCTACATAATTTAAATAAAAAAATGACTTCTAGTATGTTTATTAGCTTCAAAAACACAGATTTCCCCACAAGACATAAATAAAAAACACTTAAAAAACCCTCTACATATACCTTAGAAACAGTATAACAAAACATTTTTGCAGTTTTAATACCTTGACTTTTCCAAACCACGGTAAACCTTAAAACCGGTTATCGTCCCATAATATGCATATAATATAATATCCCAGAAAATTCATTTTTAAATGGAAAGATATTAGTGTGGACTAGGCGTCCACACTAATATCTTTCCATTTAAAAATGCATTTTCTCTCCATTTTGAGCTTCCATCCATTCATCCATTCATGATTTTTAGGTATCGTTTTAAAATGTGCTCCAAACTAGATTTTATTTGAAATGCCATTTTCGTGGCACAACTTGGACTCTGTCTCTGATGATGATGGCACATTTTTAGTCATGTGATCATTTCAGCTAAAATGGTGGAGGTCAAGGTGCCATGGTGGCTCAATGGTTAGCATTGTCGTCTCACAGCAAGAAGGTTTCTGGTTCACGTCCCGGCTAGGCCAGTTGGCATTTCTGTGTGAAGTTTGCATGTTCTCCTCGTGTTCATGTGGGTTTCCTCCAGGTGTTCCGATTTCTTGTTCCACAGTCCAAAGACTTGCGCTATAGCAGGGGTGGGCAAACTCGGTCCTGGAGGGCCGGTGTCCTGCACAGTTTAGCTCCAACT
The DNA here is from genome assembly GCA_903798195.1 of Danio kyathit. Classification (NCBI taxonomy): domain Eukaryota; kingdom Metazoa; phylum Chordata; class Actinopteri; order Cypriniformes; family Danionidae; genus Danio; species Danio kyathit. The sequence continues at coordinate 12,872,530 of LR812527.1, read as the reverse complement.
CTAATCAAACACACCTGCTTATTTCTAGTGATCCTGAAGACACTGATTAGCATGTTCAGGTGCGTTTGATTAGTGTTGGAGCTAAACTATGCAGGACACCGGCCCTCCAGGACCGAGTTTGCCCACCCCTGCGCTATAGGTTGCGACTCCTGAAAAATAAAGGACTAAGCCAAAGGAAAATGAATGAATGAATGAATGGCGGAGGCCATTATACAGTAGTTGTTTTGGATGTCCTCCATTTAGACAGTATTGTTAAAGATTAATGTCATTTATGTATGACCAGATTGCTTTTCCTCAAATGACACAGCATGTTTACCCAGAGTTGTCGTATTTGCAACTTTATACTCCCTTGTATACTCTCAGGAACAACTCCACCTCACTTTTAGTCCATTTAAAATCTTTGGTGCTTTTACTTGACACTTTGTTGCAACCCCTGCTGAAAAATCCAGCTTAAACCAGCCTAAGCTGGTTGGCTGGTTTTAGCTGGAAAATGACCAGCTAAAACCAGCTTGACCAGCCAAAACCAGCTATGACCAGCCTGGTTTAAGCTGGACATAGCTGGTTTTGGCTGGTCAAGCTGGTTTTAGCTGGTCAACTCCCTGCCTGACCAGCTAAGACCAGGCTGGAAATGGCTGGAAACCAGCCTGGAAATGGCCAAAACCCCTCTAAAACCAGGCTGGTCAACCAGCTAAAACCAGCCAACCAGCTTAGGCTGGTTTAAGCTGGATTTTTCAGCAGGGACATTTCTCTGCATTTCTTAAAAAGTAAATAAAACACCATAAAGCATTTTCATGATGAAAGTATTTTCAGTGGTTTCAGTGTGGATGACCAACTTTTGGATACGATTCAAAACAATACTGGGGATGTGAAGCGTTTTAAGATGAAAAAGCAATTTTAAAATGTATCCAGATAAATGCAGATGCAGTCTCAGTTTCTAGAATGCATTTGATTGGACAGAAAATTTGAAAAGCTGAAGTGCAGAGTGATGTCATTCATAGTGGAAACTCTGGGAATAGACCGTTGTAGACAGCGGACAGTTTGTTTAACACAGAACATGACGATGACAAGTTGCCTTAGCGTCACTAATGTTGTACAGTATATTACTCTTACTCATACTCTTCCTTTTCAAATAAGTCTTTTGTTGAAGTTTCTAATTCATACATTAGAAATATTTTGGAAACTAGAAATAAAATGGACACTACCCAACACTATTATACATCATGGAAGAGCTAGGATAAAAATTAAACTACTTCGACTGTGCTCATCTGACAATATGAGAAAATAATAAAAAAGAGACAATCATATAGAGGATGGCTAAAGTATGAGTTTATCATGAGGTAATTTTCAATTTTGAGTGAACTATTTCTTTAAAAGGCTTGTTCTCGATCTCTTTGTAGATCTTGGATCTCTTCCAAAACCTAATGATCTGCTTACGTAAGCAGCATTTTAAGACATCAAATAAACCCATTCCTGACTGAAGACTGCTCCAGATGCTAGTTCACAATGGGGTTGGGCAGCATGTAAAGAGTGAGAGTAGAAAAGCGTTTTTGAAGCTGTTTGTATATATTACTATACTGTTATTGCCACTGTGACATGAAAATGTGACTTAAGCTACACTGAAAGAAATTGTTTATTTATATAAGCTGAATTTAAACAACAAAATTAAGTTGAACATTATTTGTTTGTTAAAATTCAGCCCGTATAAATTCTTTACAACCACTTACTTACTTCCAGGGCTGTTTATATCGAAGTTGATATTTGAGCCACAATATGTTGGTGATTCATAACATCAAATTTTTACGAGGTGGGTTGTTAACCCAACGCTCAACCCCCAATTTGGACCAGGACATACACTTATACACTACAGACAATTTAGCTTACCTAATTCACCTATAACGAATGTCTTTGGACTTGTGGGGGAAACCAGAGCACCCAGAGGACATGCTAACTCCACACAGAAATGCCAACTGACCCAGCCGGGGCTCAAAGCAGCGACCTTCTTGCTGTGAGGCGACATCGATACCCACTGCGCCATCGTGCCGCCAATGTTTACAACCACTTACTTAAAAAATGTAGTAAATCCAATAAATAATTGTTTCATTGTACTTACAAACTACAATAAATTCGACGGAAAATGCAGAAAAGTGCAAATATGCTAAACAAAATGTAATATAATCGAATTGTAACAAGTACTTATTTATTTAGATTCTGATAATGTATTATTTTTATATACATTTTACAGGTAATCAGTTACTACCCAGCAGTGTGTTTTCGAAAACCCTCGTTAGCCAACTAAGGTCGCAAGTTCTGTTGTTCCAAACATAGTTTGTTGATTTGGTGTTTCCCAAATCCATCGGTCCAATGAACATTCGCAAACTGCATTGCAAACTTCCTCTAGACTTACCTCTTAAACTGTTATTAGAAGCATAGTTCCTGGCTGTGTTCTATTTGCCGTTATCTCCTCTATGCCCTAGTCATTTAGAACATTCCAACATTTAAACTCGGAATAATTTAAAAAATAATATTAAGGTCATCTCTCTTAGGTATAATTTGCTTTCAATTTTTTTTTACAGTTCAGTTTGAGCGATCTTCATCTTGACAATTGCGTTCCCTTCGCAGTGCACTTTGAAAACATTGATGTCAATTTTAACGCAGCCGTGGCTCATGACAAAAGCTATAGGTGACCTATTATTTAAAAGCGGAATCTCTGAAGCTGGTGAAAACAAGAATATACAGCATACAGTATGTTAATGGTTTTAATTTATAGTAGCCTAGGCTATTTACTAAGAAATGTCTCTATACTGTAAATGAAATGGGCCTGTTGGTCAGAACATTTCTGTAGTAAATTGTATGTGTCAAATTGTAAGAGTAGACTTTTCAAACCAAAAAATCCTACTTATTTTTTAATAATAATAATAACAATAATAATAACAATAATAATAAATTAATATTCATTCATTTTCTATGGGGTCGGGTCGCGGGGGCAGCAGTCTTAGGAGAGAACCCCAGACTTTCCTCCCCCCAAGACACTTCCTCCAGCTCCTCCGGGGGTATCCTGAGGCATTCCCAGGCCAGCCGAGAGACATAGTCCCACCAGCGTGTCCTGGGTCTTCCCCGAGGCCAACCGCATTACTGCTGCAGCTCCACCAATCCGCCAGTCAATCTCACATTCCATCCTTCCCTCACTCGTAAACAAAACCCCAAGATACTTGAACTCCTCCACCTGGGGTAAGGACTTTCCTCCAACCTGGAGATGGCAAACCACCTTTTTCCGGTGGAGCACCATGGCCTTGGACTTGAAGGTGTTGATTCTCATGAGATGATGAGAATGAATTAATATTACAAATAATAATAATTATTATTTTCTTAATAAATAGCCTACAGTAAATTACAACCCTTGATTTATGTGATTTAAGTGGTTTTTATGTTTAAAATAGAATAAGGAATGTTCTCAATAATATTTGTAAAGGAAACCTATATGTGCTGTTTACATATATTTCAATTAATATGGAAAACGAGTGCATGTTTTTACTAAACTTAATTTTTTTTTTAAATACGTGTAAAACAATATAATTTGTACAAAAAGTTCTGAAGTTTTTCTCTAAAGAAGTTGTTACCCTGTTTCGAGCATCATTATGAGCGTTTTACGTTCTAACTAACGTAATTCAAATGATAGTTCTGCGACAAAGCAACTAGGGTTTTGGAAAACACTCATCGCTACATCGCTCATTTCCCAAATGATGCATCGTACTATGATAGTTCAGCCACCAGTTATGTCGATGTTTGGGAAACGCACCCCAGAACCGCAAACAACACCAGTACAAAATGAGTTAAAGTTAAGTTGAGTGTTATTTATTTAGATGAAATCTGAGACCTAAATATAACCTTCCTAACAGTCTACTTATAATCTAATGGAATCAGTTGGCATATATATGCAGTGTAACTTAAATTCAACAAACGGACCATCAAAATAAAGTGTGACCATATATTTAAATTCATATAAGTTATTCCAAACAAAACAAATACAACATTTCAACTAAATTTTATATTTTTTATGTTTCTGTTGTTTTTTTTCCTGGTTATTAAAATTGTATTTAAAATTTTCCCCAACATATTTATTTGGGTGTACTAATTTTTGCACTTTGATCTTAAGTTTATTTTTTGTTAGATTATTTTCCAAATTTTGCTTTGGTAGTGAATAATTTAATGTATATGCACAAATATATTATTGTAAAGCATTCTGTAGAAAATATTACCTTAAAAGAAAGATCTGTGAGGGGTGTATATATATATATATATATATATATATATATATATATATATATATATATATATATATATATATATATATATATATAAAATATAGCGTAATGAACCGCCAATTTATCCAGCATATGATTTACGTAGCGGACGCCTTTCCAGCTGCAACCCATCACTGGGAAACACATAGACAATTTATCTTACCAAATTCACCTATACCACATCTTTGGATTTGAGGGGGACCCGGAGGAAACCCACGCGAACACGGGGATTCGAAAGCACAGACTGATATAAAGAAGCACGCTACATTTTTTAAATAATGTCTTTAAAGCTGCAAAGCTGAGTGGAATAATCGGGAGATGGATCCAGGCCGAGCAGTATGCTCACTTTAATGTAAAGATATTTTCCCACGGGCGCGGGAAACAAGTGTCAAAGAGAAAGCAGCTATTTGCAGCAGTTTCGGAAGCAAATTAAAAATCCCGCCGCTTGTGCTTGCACAGCTCTTTGTTGCCATTTTCATGTGCTTACATTTAGCACATTTTGTATGTTACATTGAGGCTGCAATGCATTAAAGCTTTTCCTTGCAAGCAACAACTGGCAGTAAGCACGCATTCTCTCTCTCTCTCTCTCGCACGCGCGCGGTCAAGTGCGATTTCTATCTATTATGACAAAAATTTAATTTAATGTTAATAGGCCTAAATAATGGCCTATATTTTAAAATATATTGCTACATATGTAGCCTATTGAGACGATCTGCAAGTTCTTGTCAGCCTTTTCTCTTGCAAGCCGTATTATTTGATTGTTATGTTTAAATGATTACATGTTTGAAATCTAAAAACTAATGTGGCTCACTCGCTGTGAACAGCTGTCTCGTCTCAGAGCTCTTTCAGTTCTCGAAGTTGCCATGGTAGCACACAACATAATCGATGTATCCATGATCAACCTTTCAGGTTTCACGACAGAAACGTGCACGAGCAGTTATCTAGATTATTTAAACTGAACTCAGACTAGTTAGATCAAATTATCTAAACTTACTGTTATGGAACCAATTTAAGCGTGGACGTTTAGTTTGGCTCACTGAAGCCAACTCGACTTTTATAAAATAGCCCCCAGGACAGGTTAACGCTCAGGCTAAGTCAAGTTAAGCTTAATCAAAGTAATGTTAACATTCTCCTACCGTAATTTGATGCCATTTTATTTCACTTAACCTCTTAATTGTGATTAAAACTTTAGTCACTTAATAGTAAATTTATATATACCAAACATCTTTAAGAAAAACGATAATACATTTAAATTAAAATAAGTTATTGCAAACAAAACAAATACAAACTACAACATTTAAACTCATTTTTTTAATGTTTATGTTGATTTTTTTTCCTGTTTATTAAAATTTTACTTATTTTCCCTCAACATATTAATTTGGGTGTACAAATTTTTGCACTGTGATCTTCAGTTTATTTGTTGTTAGATTATTTCCAAATTTATTTAAATTTATATAAAGAAGTAGGCTACATTTCCTAAAGAATGACTTTAAAGCTCAAGCTGTAAACCCTGAGTGGAATAATTGGGTGGTGGATCCGACCCGAGCAGTAGCCTCACTTTATTATGAAGATATTTTCCCACGGCCGTGGGAAACACACGTGTCAAAGGGAAATCAGCATTCTGCAGCGGTTTCGGCAGCAAATTAAAAATCCCACGGCTTGTGCGTGCATGGCTCTTGCCTTTATTTTAAACTTAATGTGCTGAAGTTAAGCACATTTTGTATGTTACAGTGAGCCTGCAATGTATACAATTTTTCCTCGCAAGCAACAATTGGCAGTAAGCGCGCATTCTCTCTAGCTCTCTCTCTTTCTCGCATGCGCGCGCAGTCAATCGCAATTTCAATGTATTGCGACAAATGTTTAATTTAATGTTAATAGGCCTAGATAATGGTCAATTTTTTTATTGAGACGATCTGCAATTTCATGTCAGCTTCTCTCTTGCTTTGTTGCAAGCGGTAGTTTTTGATTATTATGTTTAAATTATTATATGTTTAAAACCAACGCGGTTCACTCGCTGTAAACAGCTGTCTCATTTCTGAGCTCTTTTAGTTCTCGTAGTTGCCATGCTAGCACACAACATAATCAACGCATCCATGCTCGTCCTTCAGGGTTTCGCGACAGTAACGTGCACGAGCAGTTATCTAGATTATTTAAACTGAACTCAGACTAGTTAGATCAAATGATCTTCAACTTGCTGTAATGGAACCAATTTAAGCGTGGACGTTTAGTTTGGCTCACTGAAGTCAGGTTTTTTATTTTAATCCCTGCTTTTCTTAACCACTTTTATGAAACAACCACATGGAGCTCTAGAAAAATATTATTACTAAAAAATAAAATATTACCTGCACTCAAAAAAGATGACCTTTGCTATTTGTTCCAATATGTATTCGATATACGCTGAAAGATTTTTTTAAGACAACTTAATTGTTTTATGTTCAATCCACTTAAATTTGGAAACCCCAATAAGCTAATTTATTGTCCTAACACAAATCAATTGACCCTTCGCTAAGCCACACCCAAAAACCGTCACGCACCAATCGTGGCTTAGCAACCGTAGCTATGCGCAGGGGCTCTGTCAAGCTTTCGAGCGAGGGAAACGGACCAAAGCGTTGTGCATATGGATTGTGCAAATCTGACACCCGGTATCCTAAAAGTTTGGACAGGGTGGTGGAATTTTTTCCCTTTTCAAAACCTAAAACCCAAGGGGAGAAATGCCAGCGTGGATTAAGCTGTGTGAGGGGCGCTAAAGCAGTGGAGTTAAGTTGGTTTTGTTTTGATATTCCTGACACATTCAGTGATAGACCGACGGCAATAACTCAAACACCTCTTGCGTTACCCTAAAACGATCTAAACTATGTTTCCTACAAAAATACAAAGCAGGTTCTGTTTCCCAGCTGTCTTTTTCTTTTTTTCGCTCGATATTATGAGCACTGCTCCGTTTAAGCCTTCGCCATAATAGTCATACTAATAGCAGTCATATTTCCATTTGTTTCAAGCTACGAATATTTGAAATTACACATCAACAGAACAAAACAGAGATGTGATCACAATCTGAGCACTTGCGATCAATATACTTTAACATTACCCGCAGCTGTTTTTCAGTAATTTATAAAGAGCACACAAACATACAGTACTGACAGTTATAGGCAGGGGCATTGCTAGACATAAAGTTCTACTGGGGCACAGCTCCCCCTAAAAAAAAATAGAATAAAATAAATAAATATATATAAATAATATATAAATAATATATATAATTATATATATATATATATATATATATATATATATATATATATATATATATATATATATATATATATATATATATATATATATATATATATATAATTATAAATAAATAACAGTATTATTGTTATTATACAATTATTATTCTAAATAAATAACAGAAATTAATCCTAAATATAACTGAAAAACCATCTAAAGACACACACAACTGGAGTGATGCTAAGATAATTTAAGAAATCTTTTGCATGAATATTAAGTTCATTTGAATAAAATTCTATAGACAATTCTATAGAATACAAAAAAGGATGTTTTATAGAATTATCTGTTGTGTGTTGTTTTAGACCCAACTCATGGCAGAGAATTAGATTACCTCCCTGACTCATCATCCCTCCTTTTTGCTTCAAACAAGGAGCCATGCTTAGTCTGAATAAGATCACCATCATATTATTTAAACTTTGTTTTGTTAACTTGCAAAACTCCCTCCGTGCTGACACTTTCAAATAGAAGACTCTTACGCCAGTTTCACAACGCATGAGCGGCGCGTAAGCAGCGCGGCTATTTTTCCGGCGTGCATGTTCGCAACCGGGACTGAGGCGCACGGGTATGGTTTTTTCTGCGCATGTGCTCAGTTTGCTTTTTAACTAAACTACATTGCTTTCACCAGCATTGATTTGGTTGCACATAGAGAATAACGTCTTTATTTTAGAATTACGACTCCTAATAAATCCACTTGAATATAAAGTAAATCTCATCTCAAAGCATTTACTGGGGATCTGGCGATTTTTACTGGGGCACGTGCCCCAGTAAATGGGGTCTAGCGACGCCCCAGGTTATAGGTAACGTTAACTTACTGTACAAAGTTATGGGTCAATGACGCTAATATTTGGTACAAATCCATCCATTTCCCCTTTCTGGCTGTTCCTTCTGTGAATGAATGTAGAAGCAATGTCCATGCGTGTTTTCTTGTGGGTTAGTAACGCTGTATTTCATTGCACAACAATTAATCTATCAGGCTTTTTGGCTAAAATAGAGAAATCATGGTTTAATCTAATATTATTAGATTATTTTTAAATTTCACCTCTCCTGCTGTGCATGAACTAAGCTATTGGATGGTTAGCGTATGAAGCAACTAGGCTAACCTAGTTTCAATTTTGATTGAATTATTTTCTAATCGGTTGCCTATTATATCGTGAATATACCCCTGTAATGCATACTGCAGTCCTTTTTTGTCTGGCTTTCTCGGATATCTCACCTGTTCCTGAAAAATGACTAATTATATCCCTGGGAATGTCTGACACCAGCGCATACACGTTGTAATAGACTTGCCAGGCACGAAAGCTTGACAGGCGTAGCAACAGTAACTAAGGAGGGCGGGGCTTAGCGAAGGGTCAATTGTGTTGAGAACAGCCTTTTTTAAAGTGTGACCTCTGATGATTCTTGGGGATATAGGCAAAAAAAAAACACTAAGATCAATAGATGTATGAAATAAATCAGAAATGTCTGCATCAGAAAAATGTGGTTAAATAAATCATCTGTTGTTAGAAATCGCTGCACAGGGATAAAGTGAGGTTGTTGACTAGTTCTTGGAAGGCTACGGGCTTCGTCATTAATCTGCAGACTAGCGTGCTCGTCTGTGTCGTGCGTTCGTTGAGTTCTTGGGGCTACAGGATCTGAGTCCTGTCACTTTTCATTTACGCAGACATGTGAAACGCGTCCCTTCAGAGATGAATCATGCCTGCTTGTTGAGCTTTAGACTCAGATCTATATTCACACACAGTCTTCTTGACTCACTGCCTGCGCAAACATCTAGAAACATCTTTAAATTGTGAGTTTCGGTAGAAGTAAAGGTCAACAAAAGTGCAAACACTTCCCTCTGCTGAATGTTTGACCTGGCTTTCATGAATTTTCATGAGTTTCACCACAGCAGTCATTAACACAGACACAGTTACTGTAATTCACCCTAGGTTAACGGTTAATCCTGGGTTTTCGTATATTGTCAAATGAAGCATCTTTTCTTTCCTCTAATTGATGCGCTTTGTCATATTTTCCCCCTCCTATGCTGATATACAATCTGTAGTGTATTTGCCACTGTCCAAAACAGCACGGTTGACCAGCTAATGATGCCTGGCTGCATCCTACTCTCTATTTGCACATTGTGTGTATTTTACACACATTTCTGAGAATATGTTAGTCATGTTAAATGCACTTGGTTTTGTTTATTTATTTATTTTTGGTAAGTAAAATGGGAATTTTTTGGGCTTTCATTTACAGGATAACTGTTTTTTCGGTGGACTAAAAAAAGAAGAAGACTGAAGGAGCACTGAATGTGCACATGGTTTATTTCTTCAAAAAGTGCCTGTGGCATGCATAATACATTTGTAGTCATTCTTGTGTGAACGGGAATGTTTTGACAAATTTTTTTCTGTATGCAAAGACAATTTAAAAAATGCTATACATTTTTATTATTATTATTGGTTTAGTAAGCTTATTGTTGTTAATGTGCAAACATGTGTTTGGTAATTTAGCAAAATCCCATTAACCCTGCTAGGGTTATGTTTAAACCTGAAATTTAATTAAATTAACAAGGTCACATTTTATCCTTAGTAAATACTGGTCAAACATTACCTCTGTCATATTTAATTCTCATGAAACAATATCTGGGAACATAGAATTTCTCATTATTTACTCATATCATCCATACCTGTCTTCATTTCTTTCTATTGTAAAACCTGAAAAAGTATAAATGAATTAGGCAATATCTTGAAAATATCATAGTAAAGTTATGACTATCAAGGGGAAAATATCAATCACAACTATTCTAATTATGAATTATTACAAACACAATAATGTGAAGATGCAAATGAATGATATAATGATTCTATGAGTAAGGTAACTGTATAAAACATTTTAAAACCCAATCTTAATTTCTTTATTCAAAATATAATTTTAACTTTTTTCTATATTTACATGTTTACTTGCTTCCTTTTTTATAACAGGGGTTCCCAAACTTTTCAGTTCATGACCACCAAAGTAACAATTCCCAACACCTATGGAACTTACAATCGGAAATACAAAAATTTTGGATTTTGGTTTTCTTCAAGCTAGAAGGGCTATTGCATTATACTGGAAACATCAATAGAAATAGAAATAGAAATAGAAATGTGGAAAAAAGAAATATTGAACTGTATTGGACTGGAGAGACTAACTTATATCATAAAAGGCAAGCAGAAGGACTTTGACTATCTTTGGGAACCATATATGAATATTATGTAAATTGTGTGTTTGTAAACATGTATTTTTTTTTTTTTTTTATTTATTTATTTATTTATTTATTTATTTATTTATTTATTTATTTATTTTTTTATTGTATTATTGTTTTTATTTTGTCATTATCTATTTTTTATTGTTTCAATTCATTATTTTTATTTATTATCATTTTCATATTTATCATTATTTTATTTATTTATTTTTTATTTTTTATATGTTATTTGAATGTGCATATGTGTGTATGTATATGTGTATATACATATATAAGAAGGGTGTGGATATGTGCTGTGTAGGCTGCATTGTTGTTGTATGCCTAGTTGATGGGGAGAAAAGGAAAAAAATCAATAAATAAATTTGTAACAATTCCCAACACAGGCTCATTGAGCTATGTATAGCTGCATTTTGTCTTTAAAACAAATGCTACGGGGCAGTATGATGCTCTGACAGCTTCTGTTTCTTTTCGCAGTACCAGCTGAACATCTTACATCCATGTGGATGGATTTTTCACTGTTCCAGTTTGCCCAGTAGATCACCATGTACGTAGGCGGACTTGAGGCGCAGAGAGGAGTTGACTGGCAAAGAGCGATTCTAGAAAGCAGGTAAGACAAAAACAAAATGCAAAAAATTAAATAAACAAGTAAATAACAGGGTTAGAATGTGGTAAGATCTGAAAATGTGGTAAAAACCCGCGGTGGGCGGGTTAATCTATGCTTTTGAAAACACTATTGGTTGTTTAGGGAAGAGGGTGGGTCGGGGGATCGGTAGGTCGGTTAGTCAGTCAGTCAACAGCGGCCTCTGGTGGATTTACGTGAGAAGAGCAGGCGCAAATGGCACTTGCGAGAGAAATTTGAGATCTGAAAAAGCATACACAGCGGCCTCTGGTTGATTCACGCAAACAAAAACTGCAAAAAAAAAAAAAAAAAACGTACCTCCTGGGATGTAATTTGTGCTCTCCAGAAATGTATATGGGGTCAGGATCAATAATGAGCCTGGGTTACCAATTCCAGTTTCAACTTCCTCTATCCTCAGAGGTGGTTATAAACATGCATACATTGCACAAACACCAATAGGCACACATATGTTTTATAGACACTATTCATTTGTTTAATTCAATGTTACCCTCACCTAATACGACTAGTGGGCACAAAGTTTAGGGCACAAATTTATTCAGTACCGTAATGGTGTCAAAGTTTAATATTGTCTGACGCTATTGCTGTGTCATTTATCTAACGTATTCACCTCAGACAAAAAATTAAAAAGGCTGATGACTTTTTATTTGCATATTTTTATGTAACTATTAAATAATTTTTTTTATTTTCAGTAGGTTATGGATAAAACATTGTAATTCTAATAGTTTAATAGAATTTATTTGATTTTGGGAAATCATCAAGCGACCCCCTGTCATTTTCCCGCAACCCTCCAGGGGAGACAGTCCTTGCTGCAGCCCGCAGCTTGATGACGTAGTTGACCAGGCCCTCTACGTAGTAGTGATTGACTATTGCCTACACCTCCCCCTACCCTAAACCCAACCGTCACAGTACCATGGGTGTTACCTTAGTGGACGGTACAAGGTTAGCTATGTAGTTGATGATTGCCTTCACCTCCCCGTACCCTAAACCCAACCGTCACAGTAGCATGGGCGCTACCTTACCTTAGTGGGCGGTACAAGGTCAACTACGAAGTTGACGATCGCCTACGTCATCAAGCTGCAGGCTGCAGCGAGGACATCTTGCTCCAGGTGGTTCCAACCCCCACTTTGAGAATATGACTCCCATTTTATTCTTGACAGGATGGATGAGATTTCAAGCACCTGTTCATCTTTCACACCTCTGATTCATCTTTTGGCTCATGTCTCTTTCACTTCTCATATTTATCTTTTCACTATATATATATATATATATATATATATATATATATATATATATATATATATATATATATATATATATATATATATATATATATATATATCCCAAATTTTGTTTAACAGAGCAAGGAAATTTTCACAGTATGTCTGATAATATTTCTTCTTCTGGAGAAAGTCTTATTTGTTTTATTTCAGCTAGAACAAAAGCAGTTTTTAATTTTTTAACAAACGTTTTAAGGTCAAAATTATTAGCCCCTGTAAGCTATATTTTTTTTCCAATAGTCTACAGAACAAACCATCGTTATACAATAACTTGCCTAAATACCCTAACCTGCCTAGTTAACCTAATTAATCTAGTTAAGCCTTTAAATGTCACTTTAAGCTGTATAGAAGTGTCTTGAAAAATATCATTTACTGTCATCATGGCAAATATAAAATAAATCAGTTATTAGAGATGAGTTATTAAAACTATTATGTTTAGAAATGTGTTGAAAAAAATCTTCTCTCCGTTAAACAGAAATTGGGGAAAAAAATAAACAGGGGGCTAACAATTCAGGGGGCTAATAATTATGACTTCAACTGTACATATACAGTATATGACGTCAATGTAGCAGCGTTCAGTCTGTTGGTTTGTGTGTGTGTGTTTGTGTATGTGGCCGCAACCCTGACACTCTCACCACTGGAGCCAAAAGGCCAGAGCCCCACATTAATCTCATTAGCACAGGTAAGTCTCTTAACTCCAGTCCTGCTAATCCTATTATACAGAGCAGAGAGGGAGATTCCCATTTTTAAGAGACATGAAAGTGAATGGATGAAGCATTATTGACCAGTTAAAGACTTGTATTCCATCAAAACAGAAACAACAACCGTTGGAGCTGATGGTTCATTCTTGTAATAAGTGCAGTTCCAGGAGAGCTACTGTGGATCAGTTGAAGCTCATCTGGGCTGGAAGAAGAAGAAGAAGCAGGAGGGGTGGTTAAGACAGATTTCTCCCAGTGACATCAGGCTTTATCTGCTCACAACTCTCTGACGCCAACTCAGCCAGCTCTCACGTGTTGAGGAGACGAGATGATTAAGACCGTCTGCTTTATTACGCGCACTCTTACGCACAAGCGCTCACACATAGTCACACACAAGCAGATTTATGCAGATGCTGCATCTTTGAGACTGGGAAGAAAGACACCGCTATTCCAAACGTTATTAGACCGAGGACAACAGACTTATTAGTGTATGTGTATTTTCATTTATTAAAATGACAAATATATATATATATATATATATATATATATATATATATATATATATATATATATATATATATATATATATATATATATATATATATATACAGAATTATTAGCCTCCCTTAGAATTTTTCTTTCATTTTTAAATATTTCACAAATGATGTTTAACAGAGCAAGAACATTTTCACATTATGTCTAATAATATTTTTTCTTCTGGAGTAAGTCTTTTTTGTTTTATTTTGGCTAGAATAAAAGCATTAAAAAAAAAAAAAAAACATTTTAAGGTCAAAATTATTAGCCCCTTTATGCTGTTTTTTTTTTCTTGATAGTTTACAGAACAAACCACTGTTATACAATGAGTTGACTAATTACCCTAACCTGCCTAGTTAACTTAATTAACCAAGTTAAGCCTTTAAATATAAATATAAGCTGTATAGAAGTGTCTTGAAAAAATATCTAGTAAAATATTATTTATTGTCATCATGGCAAAAATAACATAAATTTGTTATTATAAATGAGTTATTAAAACTATAATCTCTAGAAATGTGTTGAAAAAATCTTCTCTCCGTTAAACAGAATTTGGAGAAAAAAAATAAATATGGCAACGCTGTAGCGCAGTCGGTATCACGATTGCCTCACAGCAAGAAGGTTGCTGGTTCGAGCCTCGGCTGGGTCAGATGTTCTCCCCGTGTTTGCGTGGGTTTCCGCTGGGTGCTCTGGTTTCCCCCACAAGTCCAAAGACATGTGGTATAGGTGAATTGGGGATGCTAAAAGTGACTGTAGTGTATGTGTGTGTGGATGTTTCCCAGTGATGGGTTGCAGCTGGAAGGGCATCTGCTGTGTAAAACATATGCTGGATAAGTTGGCGGTTCATTCCGCTGGACTAAGCTGAAAAGAAAATGAATGAATGAATATATATGTAAATAGTTTCTCTATTTTCACAATTGATATTACCTTTAGTATTATTACTCATGTACTGTATCTTGAAGGAGTAATGATAATAATATGCTGAATTGCTAATAAATATTTGTTTATTATTAGTAGTATTATTGTTATTATCAGTGTTACAAATTGTCATGTTGCTCAGTATTTTTGTGAAAACTGTGATGCATTCTTTTCAGGTTTCTTTGTTTAATATTATTAATGTCTTTGTCACTTTTGATAAAAAATAAAGGTAACATTTTATTTAGGTACCAATTCTCACTATTAACTAGTGGTTTATTACCTGCCTGTTATTAAGATACTGGCTAATCCTTAATAACTGTTAATAAACAGCAAATTATGAGTTCATTTAAGCTAAAGTCGTAGTTGATTGTTTATTATTGGTGAGATTTGAACCTTGAAATAAATTGACCAAAATGAATGTTGTAATAAAGTTTTGTTGGTTCCATTAAGAACCTTTGACATCCATGCAGACTCGGGTCAGCGGCATAGTAACGCAACGTGCTGACCACTAAACCACGATGGCGCTGTGTTGATGGTGCGGTTTGTATATCTTCCTCCAACACAGTCAACTGCGGACAAACACACAGAAAAATATGAATATATATTAACAGGTGTTAAATACGATTTCGACGCCAGACAAGTTTATAACTTGCCAAAAATAAATCTCAACTATATAATTAATTACCCAGGATAGCGAAAACAAAACTTACACAAAGCCATCCGTTACATACATAAGAGTAATACAGAACCATACAAAAAACAAGAGAACAAGAAAATAGGATTGAGCTTAGAAAGATTTAATGAACTAATTTAAATGGCAAGTTCAACTACAAGCAACAAAAAAATAAAGTCAATATCCCACAATCATTAAAGAAATCCTTACGTTCATTTTAAGTAATACAAAACAAAAATTCCCCTCAAAAAACAACAACAAATGAACCTTCAAACAAAAAACCTTTTAATTTTCTCATTCACTCATTCATTCATTTTCTTTTCGGCTTAGTCCCTTTATTAATCCGGGGTCGCCACAGCGGAATGAACCGCCAACTTATCCAGCACATGTTTTATGCAGCAGATGCCCTTCCAGCTGCAACCAATCTCTGGGAAATCAATTTTCTCAAATATAATACAATGAAAATAAATGTAAGTTGGGTGATGAATGCATGTATGTGTGTGTATGCGTGAAACTGACCCAAGCAACTTGCAATACGGTGGTTTGAAGAGGTTACACATCAGCAGTTCAATGGCAGGTGATTTGGCAGTATGGACGGTGAGAAATGACAGATTGCAGCAGTTGTCAGAGCTGTCCTCACCCACCGACACAGGTAACTTTGGCAGCATGATGATGGAAAAGGACTGGTACACGTCAGCAGTTACCAGGTAACTTGCAGTACGGTGGTAATGGAAGACAGTTCAATGTGTAAACGTGAGCATCACCCGCATCTCTTCCTCAGCTTCCTCAGACAAACACCCAGGCAGAGCCACACCCACAACTTGGTGACGCTAACAGAACTTCCACTGGAGGTCAGACTCTCCTTCATCAGAAAAAAACTCTCTTTTATATAATTTCACCGCGTCGTAATAAGTCCTCATATCCAATGGTGATGAACTCATTTTGTAGAAGGCAGTGACGAAGGAAGTAAACACACAGAGTGGCAGTACAGAAAGTTTCTGTATTGTCACAGTATATAACATAGTAATTATTTATTCTATGGCATCACTGAAAAAAGACACTTTTGGAATTTTTATATTTAAGAGTGTAGGACATATTTTATATTTATTTGTTTTGTGGTGGCATTTTTCAATATGAAATTACATATTATTTGTATATAAAGTAGTTTAAGACAATGCTACATCAGTAAGTTCTAAGTAATACAAACTATTAAAGACTGTTGATCGTCAGATGATTATTTAAAGATGATAATTGCATTTCGTGGTGTGAAGAAGCTGTTCAATTCAACATCAATATTTCCCTTTAATGCAGTGTGAGCTGTCCTGAATGATTTGCTTAGTAGTGTAAACACAAAGCTGGACAAGTTAATCTCCTGACTCACTGGAGCTCATTTACCCAGCACCATCCCCACTGTCCCAGCTTCACCTCTGTTCCTTTTCTCCTTCAGGTCATCCCCCTGTTCATAACAGTCATGTGCCTTCTCAGACAATGCTCCTAACATCAGTGGTTTATTTTTCCCTTTAGAAATGACCTCTCAAAACCTTTGGGTGAGTTGTTTACTACCTAAAAGAAGGCTTGGTAAAGTCCCACTAATGGTAAATGTAATGCATGTGCATTATAAACTTTTGTACTTGTTTTCATAGTTCCTTTAACTATTGGTGGCAAACCCACTTAGATTTGGGGACAACAGTACTGTAGTTATCTAAATTATCTAAATTAGTTCCTACTGTGCTGGTCTAACATGATCCTCCAGTGACTTCATCTTTTGCCCATGGGCTATTTTATTGGTTGCATTCGCATCATCAATATTAACTGTGTTGTTTATCGGCTGATAGCAACATCAAATGTAGCATTCAACCAAATCAACAACTAGAAGAAGGAGGACTCTGTTATTGATGCTGTTATGGACTTTAATTGTGTGTAGAAATGGAATGCAGACGTATCAGTTCTGCTTTGAAAGAGAAAAAAGTGTTCTAAGAGACACAAATCTCCTACAAAAACATGTAGAACTGCATGTGACCAAGGCTGGGAAATTAACAAAATGCTACAGAGAGGGGCGACATGGAAATGATGTTCAATTCAATTCAATTCAATTCACCTTTATTTGTATAGCGCTTCTACAATGTAGATTGTGTCAAAGCAGCTTCACATAGAAGATTATAGTCAATTGAAACAGTGTCAGTTCAGTTTTCTGTGTTTAAGTTCAGTTCAGTTTAGCTCAGTTCAGTGTGGTTTAAAACCCCTTCCGACCCGAATTATGTTCCAAGTTTTTGAAAAATGTAAAAGTATGTTTTCACAGTTCTTGAGGCTCCTATAAATGAGACCAAATTATAATAATAAAAATTCAACACCCTTTAAGTTTATATATTTTTTGTCCATTTCAATGAACATCAGGTCAGAACAGTTGTGCTTCTCGAACATTATACCAACATAAAATACAAAAAACATACATGATTGTTGGTATAATCTTGAAATTTATTTTCTAAATCACAAAAATGAACATTGTAACGTTTTTACTTAATTTTGAGGTTTTTGTTGTGTAGCTTGCACTTTGTTTATAACAAATTTTAACTTCATCTTCCTCATCACTTCATATAATCTCCACATCTGAGATATTTCCATATATTTAAGAACTTCAAGATCTGTATATTCTGCATAAGAAATTGTTTCAGCAATGAATTAGTACATCGATATAGTTTCAATATATATATATATATATATATATATATATATATATATATATATATATATAAAAGTTCAACCAGCATTACTGGATATTTACTTTCAGTAACAGATCTTGAACCCATTGTCCATCCAAATGGACAGACATTTGCAACGTTACAAAAGCTTCCAAACTTTAATTAGTAAGTGTAATCATTCTTTTTTACATACAATCCATGAAATATTGGCAAACATATCAATAAATCTGAATAAAAACATTGCAAATGTGGCTTACGCCTGTGTCTGGAGTGCAGTGGCATGCTGCTTTTCAGTGTAGTGGATTTTTTCAAATTACAACATGCTGAGCCCTACTGCCATTTGATTGGATGACAATCATCCACTCCCATGGACTATAGGCCATTAAATTAGATGAAATGCTCAGGAACCACAAAAACATGGGCTGACATGTGATGCCCATTGTAATAGACACAGGGTCCGAAGGGGTTAATGTGGTTTAATAATGTTAACATGAATTGTTTTGTAACACAAAATACATTTGCAGGTATATCCTGAGTGGCAGGAAGTCACACGGTCATCATATATACATAATCTAGTGGTTCCTATTGTGCTGGGTGTTAGACCTTACTCTGAAATAAGAGCTAATTTAGTTCCTCCAAAACATATTCCAGTGATAAAATTGTTCCTACAGTAATTTCTTGCTCCACTCCTTTTCAAAAGATTAACCTCTGTATGTTATAGTCCATGTGAAGTCAAAATTTACAATGTTTATTTTGCTAGCTCACATTCTTATTCTTAAAGTGAAAAAAAAAAAAAAATAGTTTGGTTATCTTGGTGGTCCTTCTGTTGACATCTACCTGAGGGCTTCCATAGCAACTTTATGTTAATGTTCTTAACCAAACCACATTTAACCTTAGTTTGCCACAAGGGGAATGATGTGCAAAAAAAAGCCCCAACCCTACTTAATATTTAGTTTCAGTTGGAAGTACATACTTACTTACTTATGCCTCCACGCCTTCCCAGGTATGGGCTGCCAAAGGTTGATCTCCAGAGGTGTCTGTCCTGGGCCATTCATTCTACTTGTCTTCAGGTGTAACTCATCCTTGTGATGTCTGCCTCAAGGTTGCATCGCCAGGTGTTTCTTGGACAGCCTTTTTTCCGCTTACCTTGGGGGTTTCATTTGAGAGCCTGTCTGGTGGTGCTAGTTGGTAGTTTGCCTATCCAACCCCATCTTCTCTTCCAGATTTCAGCTTCTATTGGAGGTTGACAGGTTCTTTCCCATAGGTCTGTGTTACTGATCATGTCGGGTCAGCGAATGTGGAGAATCTGGTGTTGATGAATGTCTGGATTCTTCGAGTGGTAGTTTTGGTTATTCTCCAGGTTTCAACTCCATACAACAATACTGACTTCACAATGGAGTTGAACAGACAGGTCTTGGTGGTCAAAGTAGTTCTCTCAAAGCCCAGATGCTCTTGAGCTGAATGAAAATGGTTGTTGCTTTGCCAATTCTTGGCTTAACATCTGTATCTGTTCCACCCTGCTGGTTGATGATGCTGCCCAGGTAGGTAAAAGACAATTCCTCCTCCAGGGAACTTTATTTAGGGTTACTGGATTGTTGCAGCTGAAGTTGATCTTCAGAATCTTGTTCCTCTCTGTGTAGATGTTGTCCAACCATTCTGGGGTTCATTCTGAGAAAAAAACCTCCTAGGTAAACATTAACCTGCTTATTGCACGGCTTCTTGCCACAAAAGTTAATAATTAGACACAAAACATTTATCTGTGCTGTAATAGTACACTAGTTATTTAATTAAACGTTAAGCTTGCAGAAAAAAATACCACTGAATGCAGCCTACACTAACCTATGTATCATTCGATCACAAGATGGTGCCAAACAGTCAAAAACAGCAGTGTGAAAGATATATCATTATGTAACATATAAATATGTATATAAATATACTGTACTCACTAATGCTTAAGATGTTTCATGGTACCAGGATGAGCCTTATTTTAATTAATTCATTAGTTATTATTCATTTCAGCAGTTGTTATTTGGGAATAACCTACATTGGAATGGAATGCAGTGATTGACCAATCATAATCAAGTATTTCAGAACGCCATGTAATAATAGTACATAAAGAGCACATATTAGTACCTAAATGGTATTTTATTAGTACTGACTGGTTACTATTGACATTGAACATTTTCTTATTTTCTACTGTTTCTAAAATGTAGTTCTCTGAGAACTTTTTTCTCTTTCGGGAATAGTTTTGTTATCATTATTATTTGGTTTAATGAAAGTTCTTTTGGAAATAAAAACCATGAAGCCATTATAAATACGTCATGACTTTTATAATAGTGTCATTAATATATATATTAATGCCTAGGAAATGTATAGAATGCCTGATAGTTTGAAAGTATGAAATATCAGCTTTTGTAAAGATTTTGCATACTTTTCCTAGAGATTCTATAGAATGACAAGTATCATTTAGGCAACGTGTCGGAAGAGCAAAACAAAAGTCTTTATTGATCATTACGTATTTTTAAGTGGAAGGAAATGTTCTTACCAGAAAAACAATGACAGCAGAACTGACATTAAAGTATGTTACAGTAGGTAAGACTGGAATGGCACTTAGAATTGTACTTAATTTTTTGCTTTCACACAAAAACACTTCATATTTGGCACTTTGGTCTTGCACATTCGTATTTCACGAATTTGTCAAGAATTTCTAAATAAAAAGGTTGTTACCGGTGAAAACAAACAGAACACAACTGGAATGAGCAACTTGTTGTAGCAGGGAAGACTAGAATGACATTTTGAATTGCACTTCATTTTCACACATCAGAGAGTGTCTGTGGAACCTCAGCCGGATAATTTACACTGACGTCATGAGAAGAATTAGGGCAATATTGCCTGTGATGTGGTAGTAGAACCTTGCACTGGCAATACGCTGTCTTACAACAATGTTCAACACTCACATGCTTTGATTGGCATCATCAAACAACGACCCAAGCTCCATCGCCAACATCAGTGGTGGGAAAAATGTCAGGGGTAAGCCACTTACATAATTTTGCCGCACGGCAACTCTGCATACTATAGAATGCCTAGGCAATGTGTAAAGTAGCAATCATTTTATACTTTTACGTTCGATTTTAGGCATTCTTTACATTTCTTAGGTATTCGATGGAATGCCGGATTTCACACATTAACATATATACATACAAACACCCATCAAGTACCCTGTTACCATGTTTTTTTCCCTACAAAAACATCTTATTTTTATGAGGGCAGATCAAACATTTTCCATGAAGCAAGACGTGAGGGTGTTGAAAGGTCAGTGTTTCACACTGTCACAAACAATTGTTGAAGCGGCTGCTTATATGCAGTTTTAAATGGTGCACAGTTGAAGGCCCTTAAAAAAAGAAACACTTTGACATTAGATAGAAAGCTGCCTCCTCCATTACTTTTGACCTTGTTTAGTCAAATGCCAGAGAGTGCCTTGGAAGATGAAATGTCCTTTAAATGCCCTAAAGGTAGATGGATTGATCGTCCGAAGGGATTTAACTGTGATTCATTCCTACAATTTATCTGACTCTGCCCTTGTGTTTGAAGGCCAGAGCTCCTTCAGCTGTCAGGCCTGCATGTCAGCTTATCAGTCATTGCTCATAATCTTCTCAAAGATGCATTGATTATGAGACCAGAGACTTCCTCTTTATAACCCTTACAGATGGATCTATTTCAGACTTTAAGTGAGATTTCAGGGTTAAACAACATTTTTCGAAATGGTGTGAATTCCTGCACATTACATGGAATATCCTGATTTGTCTCATGTGAGATTTCCTATGAGACTTCCTCTCCATACATTATCATGTGCTACATTTTTGCATGGGAATTAAAGATGTTTAATGAAATATCATCTGACATGTTTGCTAAACTATCAGCCAATTTTAAATGATGAGAATACATGGAAACTACACAAGGAATACATGAGAATGTTAATTATCCTGACCAATGTCATAATTAGCAACCAAGGCTCATTGGAGATATGTGCCCAGGGCTACATTTTTGTGAGCTGCAAAAGAATATGTACCTGGGGTTACGTATGCTTGCAGTTTTTGTTTATACAAATGCACTAGAGACCGATGTGTGCAGTTTTGACAATTTCAAATACGTTACATTCTTTTCTCAAATCCACCAGAGGATTCTCTAAGAGGATTTCTCTGTTTGAAAAGCTAATTAGGAGAGAAAAGCCACTGTGGCCACATGTTTTTACCACAGCTTTTTTGGTTTTGTTTTACCTGATTTCTGGAAATGTAGCTATTAGCGCTAGTTCTACCAGAAAGACATAATGTCACGTCACTCATCACAATCAGTTCAAACCAATAGCCACGAGACACAAGGAATATCTAATGTCACGTCACTTTCACGATCAGTTCCAACTAATAGCCACGAGACTCAAAGAATATATAAGCTGTCCAGTGACTTCATTCATTTGATGGCAGATATTGACGTTCACCCACCATCCTCCCCACCACCACCAGGGGTGCGCTTCCCAAACAACGACGTAACTCGCGGCTGAACTATCATAGTGCGATGCATCGTTTGGCAAAAAAACGATGTAGTGACGAGTGTTTCCCAAAATCCGTAGTTTCTCTGTCGCAGATCCATCGCTTGAACCATGTTAGTTATAACGTAAAACGCCCATAATGATGCTCTAAACGGGGTGGAGTAACTTCTTTAGAGAACAACCCCATCAATTCTTTGTGCAAATTATATTGTTTTACACAAACACGCATTTAAAATAAAATCCAATATTAGTTTTGGTAAAAACATGCACTCGCTTTCCATATTAATTAAAATATATGTATATGACACATATAGGGCCAATGTTTGCTTTACTAATATTATTGAGAAGTTGAACATTACATATTCTATTCTAAAACATAAAATCACTTACAAAAGCTAACACTATTATAATATCATATATAAATCATATAAATAAATAAATAAATAAATAAATAATGAGGCGATTTATTATAAATATATTTACTTTAATAATAATATTAATGATGATGATTATTATTATCATTATTATTATCATTATTATTATTTAGGATATTGTTTATTTATTTTGAAAAAAATTACAATTTGACACATGCAAACCACAGCAGAAAGTTCTAACCAACAGACCCATGTCATATACAGTAGAGATACTTTATAAATAACCCACTATAAATTAAAAGAATTAACGTATGCTATGTTTTTTATTTTCACAAGCTTTGGAGACGTAACATAATTTCCGTTTTTAAATATACCTATTGCTTTCGCCATGAGGCTGTGTTCAAAATGATATTAATGTTTTCAAACTGCACCGCGAAGGGAGCACAATTGTAAACATGAAGATCGCTAAAACTGAACTGTAAAAATACTTTAAAGCTAATTACACCTAAGAGAAACGACCTTAATGCTTTTTTATTTTTAAATTCCAACTTTGAATGTTAGAATGTTCTAAATGAATAGGGCATAGGGGGGATAAGTGGGAATACAACACAGCCAGGAACTATGCTTTTAACTACAGCTCCAGAGGTGTCGTTTCAAGTGCTCAAGTTTGCGACGCAGTTTACGAATGTTCGTTGGAGCGATGGATTTGGGAAACAGCAAATCAACGAACTATGTTTGTAACGACGGAACTTGCCACCTTAGTTGGCTAACGATGGTTTTGGGAAACGCACCCCAGGTTGGCACTGTGGAGGGAGGTAAGCTCTTCCCCTGGCTTTGTCCTCGGCAGCCATAGCTGGATCTACAAACTTTCGATTCAAGCTACGGATGGGGCCTCCGCCAAAGAAATCCAATGTTTTGTTGAATCATACTATTTGTCAAACGATACTCATCAAATAAATATAATTCAATATCATATTTATCTCACTGGTCGTTCTGGTAGAACTATCCTTCTCTGAACTCAAACCATGGCCTGCTCTGCATTCCAAGTTCAACCTCGAGGCAAGCTATCAAGCAAACTGGTATCGCTGGAAAAGCATTCATTAGGAGGTAAGTGTTCAGCAGTAGCTCAAAAAGAATTCAAATTGTCTGTGGCATCATATAGTAACATTCCTTTTACACACAAAATGCCAGACATGTGCCAGTGCACATTTTTTGTGGTTCCCAAAAATGTAGCCCTGGGCACATATTCCCAATGAGTCTGTGTTGCAACTTAGGATGACGTGTCAACCAGCTTGTGGGCAAGGTATTTTTTACTACCTTTCCTGCCTTGCATGCCAGTCATGCCAGTTTGAAACCTCACCAGGAGCAAGGTAATTAGAACCAAAGGTTACATTTATAGGTGAGAATTGTGGATACACCTTTATAATAAACCTGATACAACAGTTTTGAATAACACAAATTGTATCAAGTTATCTCTAAAAATATATTATTTCTATTTATAGGGCAGTTTTGTCTTAAAAAAAATATTAACTTTAAGACTACCATAATACTATACCTTTTTCTTTGTATAGGTTTGCACCTCCTGAATCACACATTCAGTGATTTACTCATTCACAATTGTCATGAAACAATGAAGTCAAATATTTAAGTTTAATTTAATAAAGTAAGTCTAATATTACTCGACTTAGTTTAATAAACATGAAACATCTATTTTTTGTATTTTTTTTTATTTTCAGTTGTAAAAAAATACATTTTGTTTATGTCCTTAATGATATGTAAAGCACCTATAAAAATGCATGTGACTTCCTTCGAGAGGAAACTGGGTATCATTAATTGCACAAAATGCCTAGCAAACACCAATAGTAGATCCATTATTTGTCAACTGTGTACTGTGGTATTTCAATGAATTTCTTTTTCACTTTTTAAAAAGAAAAATATGATGAAAAATCATAAAGTATAGCTGTTTTTTTTTTTTTTTTTTTTTTTTTTTGCCATGTGGTATTTGGTTTGAGGTTAGCGTCTTGAGCTAAAGCACAAAATGGTGGAAAGTGTCAACCCTGTTATTGTCATATCTATTAGTGGTTTAAAAAAATTTAAACAACATTTAGCAACAAAATGACATAATTTTACATTAATAATGGATCCAGTTTACTGCAAATTATACATTTAAACAAATCATTATATGGATAATAATTAATCTTTAAATATTACATTATTCAAAATGTACCTTATCTACAAACACACACACACACACACACACACACACACACACACACACACACACACACACACACACACATATATATATATATATATATATATATATATATATATATATATATATATATATATATATATATATATATATATATATATGTGTATACTGTACTGTGAAACAAGTAAATTGTGAATTACACAAATCTGCGTATTCAGAAATGCATTTATATAGAAATGAATGTATGCATTTTGATAGAGAGTGTCCTCTTTTTACTTAGATAACTGCAAAATACAGTGCAATGAATGATTACACCCCTTTTGAAAATGAATGTGTTTATCTATTTCTCAGAGTATATAGCCAATATTTCTTGGTGCATTTAAACAAACCCATTTTATTAAATAGTTATATCCATTTAAATAAGAGTTTGGTCACCTAACAACATCTTTAAGAATACAAAGATGCATAAAAATTCAAACATAAAAACTGAACTACAAAATGTAAACTACATTTTATATATTTGTATGCACTGGATAAAATTATTCAAAGATGATTCCTTGGATTTACTAAATTTATTTACGTTCAGTGGTTGTAAATATTGTATTTTGGCTAAATTTAACCAAACAAATTAAGTTGAACTAAATTTAATTTGTTTGTTTAAATTCAACACTTAAAATAGTTTGCAACATTTTTGCAGAAATCTTTTTTTCCAGTGTTTCACTTAATTTAAAAAAAAATGTTTATTAAAATGTCATATTTCCCCCAACATGTTAATTTGGATGTACTAATTTTTGTACTGTATCTTATATATGTTTATATATATATTTTTATTTTTCTTCAGTATCCTTAAGTTGGCCCATAGTAAATGAAGCTTGTCCCTGTGACATTCATCAAGTCTTTCCCTCAGGACAGCACTGACGTCAGTCATGCCGCATTTTCCCTGCTTAATGACTTTATTTACGAAATTTCTGCATGTTGCACTTAGGAAAAAAGAAGGCTTTCTTGCTTTTTCCCTGCAGAGTGAAAGAGGCCGACTTTGTTCAGGCTGGCAGTGCTGATCTCATTCTGTTAAAACTTTCTTAAGCTTTTTTCCCACTGGCCAGACTCCTCGTAAATGGTGACTTTATTTTGTTTTTATTTGGTGTCACTCTGTTTTATGTGATCTTTCAGTGTGGGGTGCTAGAACAGACTGACAGTAACTATCTTCATGACACGAGTCTGAATGTACCTGCTGTTATCAGAACTGGAGCTTCTCTACTTCCACAACCTCGCCGAATGTTCTCAGTTTCTGCCTCTGGCTTGTTTATTTTGGGTGATATCCAATCCTTTCATTGCGTAACAGGTACGCTAGGATACTCAGCCTCGGTGAAGACGCATTTATAATCCATGCATGTCAGAATACTTTTATTATTAACTTACCTTCACGTCATGTGGTTAACAAGATGTCCTTATAAAACATCAATTGGAGGCAAACATTTATTAATACTTCATGGCTCATCACAGACAGCAACCGTGTCCTGCCAAACTTTACTCACTCTCAGCTGACAGATTACCTAAATTGTCTGTGGATTTTATAATAAAACAATTAGTTTTTCTTGTGTAAACTTTAAAAAATAGGTCAATACAAAACCTGTTTATGGCAACCCAGTGGCGCAGTAGGTAGTGCTGTTGCCTCACAGCAAAAACGTCGCTGGGTCGTAGGTTCGAACCTCGGCTGGGCTGGGTCAGTTGGCGTTTCTGTGTGGAGTTTGCATGTTCTCCCTGGGTTCGCGTGGGTTTCCTCCGGGTGCTCCGGTTTCCCCCACAGTCCAAAGACATGCAGTACAGGTGAATTGGGTAAGCTAAATTGTCCATAGTGTATGAGTGTGAATGTGTGTGTGGAAGTTCCCAGAGATGGGTTGCGGCTGGAAGGGCATCCGCTGCGTAAAATCGTGCTGGATAAGTTGGCGGTTCATTCCGCTGTGGCGACCCCGCAAGGGACAAAGCTGACAAGAAAATGAATGAATGAAAACCTTTATTTAGCTAGAGAAGCCTCTCCTCCATTGGCATTCATTTAAGGGATAGTTCACCCCAAAATTTTATTTATCTCACCATCTACTCTCCCTCAAGTGGTTCCATACCTTTATGAGTTTCCTTTTTCTGTTGAATGCAAAAGAAGATATCGATAAAATTGGTATCAGTATTTATTGACCGTATACCATTGTCAATAACGATAAAAAACAAGTTTTGTTATGAAGGCTATAGTTTTATTAAGATGTGGCTGATGAGCGCGCGCCTTGGAAGCAATGCCAATAAGATTAGGGTGTAAGTTTGTCATTTTCAATGGAGGCGCGCAACTTGCATGCAAATAGGGAGCAATGGTGTACACGTGACGTGTGTGCATTTTTCAGGTACACCTAGTTGAAAAACATCTGAACTTTTCTGAATGCCGCAAGCGCACCGCAATTCATGTAAGTAAAACTCACCAATCTGCTTCACACTTTGTATGGAATATACACATTTAAATGACAGACTAATTACCTCAGACAAACACAGCACACCCAAACACTGCAGTGCTTTTTTCCTTTCTCCATAAACTTGTATCAGAGCTGCAGCAATCCTCTGAGAAAACAGTTGACAGTCGCCTAGTTACAGTGAGACGGTAGGAGAGCGTGAGTGCAAAGCACATTGGAAGTGGTTAAGGAAACCACGCACTCTCGCCTTTTCACGTATGAGTTTTGGGTTGCGTCAATGTCACTTCAGGTCAGAATAACAACACATGCGGAAATGAGTGCCGTGGCTAGCAGCAGTAAAGAGACTTTAAATAAAAAAGGATGTAAGGACATCGTCAGAATGGCTTTTTGGTTTCTTTTCTTGTGCATCCCAGCCACTAGCACCTCATCTAAAATAATTTTTAGCATAGGGGTAATGTAGTCATTCAACTTCATAATTTGTAATGTTGCAGTATGTATTTGAATAATGATGGCTGGTTCCTTTACTTGAAAGCTCAGATTTGATAACCATAATTTGTTTTGTTGACAGAGTTTGAGGTTTACTGTATTATTATTATTCACACCTTAAAGTTTGCTTTGATTTTTCAGTATTTACACTTTACCATTGCACACACTTTGTAACATTTTATTCACAAGTTTAAGAGTCTCTTTAACACTTATGTTTATTTTTTTAATAATAAGAGGTGAGATATTTCCCAGAGATGGGTTGCAGCTGGAAGGGCATCTGCTGCGCAAAACATGTGCTGGATAAGTTGGTGGTTCATTCCGCTGTGGTGACCCCGGATTAATAAAGGGACTAAGCCGAAAACAAAATGAATGAATGAATGAGATGAGGTATTTTGTTTAAATATTTTTGTTTTTGACTATTAAAACAGTATCGCCCAGCCCTATCTTGAAGAATGTTAAAAATGACTTCCACTGACTTCCATAAAAGGGAAAACAAATACTATGGAAGTAAATGGTTGAAGGTTTCCAACATTGTTCAAAATATAATAATATTTTGTGTTCCAAAAAAAAAAAAAAAACTCAAGCAGGTTTGTGACAAAAATAAAGGTTAAGTAAATGACGAAAGGTTTAACAGTTTTGATCCCAATTGTGCCATTTTGGTGACTATCTCTTTAAAATCAAATGAGATTGTGCTCTTTTTAAAAGAGGGTGGGGCTACAAATGTGTGAGCATAGTGGCAGATTCAAAAACAATTCTAACTTTTCATGCTAATGAGGGAGAGATTGTCACTAATGGGCGGGAGTTTTCCCCTCTGATGACATGTACCAGTAGAGAATCTCAATCAAAGGTTTCTGCAGACTGTTTTTATGAAGTGTGATTATAAAAAATGTAATTAATATTTTTTAGCATGAAAGGCTGGATATATTCAAAAACTGTTGTCACACAACTTTGTTTAAACTGCTTATAAAAATGTTTTTTTTACATACTTTAATATAGATTTCGTTTTGTCAAATAAGTGAATGGTTTTATATTGTTGATAACAGCCCTGTTGCCTTATAAACATACTTAGTGTGAGTCATAGTACAGTTTATGACCTTTATAAATGCATCATTGTTGGTTTTAAGTAAAGTGAAATCAAGATGCATTTTTCCACATGCAAATGTTCAGAAATCATGCGTCATGAGTATTTGTTTGTATTTTACGTAAAGTGTTGATCTACCAAACGTACATTTGAATAGATACTAAAACATAAAATAGACATATAAACACACAAAACCGATGTTAGACATCTAAAACGTACATTATTCTCATAATAAATCTACTCACACTTTATTTTAATGTAAAATTCATGCTATTAACAAACCGTTAGCTAAGATTTTTAGCTTAATAAACTACTAATTAGCTGATTATTATTAGTTACTGGATGAGTATAGGTATTAGGTTGGATTAGAGATGCAAAATATGATTATATTTTATAAGTGCTAATAATAATCTTAATAATAGGCAGGTAATAAACAAGTAGTAAATGGTTTGAATGGTTACTTAAACTAAAGTGTTAACATAAATCCTTATGAAAGTCCCAACATAGGCTCATTCTGAAAATGTAGCCCTATATACATTTCTGGAGATCGCGAATTATGTAGCCAGATGAATGTATGGATCATTAATGTATAATGTCAATCCTTTTCGCACTAACCAGCTGACCGATTACTCGATGTGGACGGCTTTTCCACTGTTACCAGTTTGTCAGGTGGCTCGTCCATAAAACAGAGGATTTGAGACGGAGGAGCGGAGTTGACCGTGATGACGAGGTTTAAATCTGGTGAAGAACAAATAAAAACAAAAGCCAAAAAATAAAACAAACAAGTAAATAACAGGGTGAGAATGTGGTAAAATCTGAAAACATGGTAAAAATTAGGGGGCTTTTCTGTTTCTGGACTGCTTTTGAAAACACTGTCGGTTGGGTTTAGGGAATGGGGTGGGTGGGGGAATTGGTCGGTTGGTCAGTCAGTCTTTAGTGGATTTGTTTGAGTACAGCAGGTGCAAATAGCACTCGCGAGATCTCAAGAAGCTTACAAAGTGGCCTCTGGTGGATTCACGAAAACCAAAACTGCAAAAAAAAAAAAACCTAGCTCCTAGGACATATTTGGTGCTCTCTAGAAATGTATATAGGGGTACGTAATCAGAATGAGCCTGGGTTGGAAAGTCCTTATGAATCACAACCTACGCAATCTCACGGCAGTTCGTAACTTTTTGATTAGTGGCTAATTCGTATGAATTCGTACGATCTTATTCGTACAAATTAGTACGATTTGCTCATCACCCAATGACGGTTGGGGTTAGGGGTGGGGTTAGGTGCCACGCCTCCTTTTTAAAATCGTACATTTTTGTACGACTGAACTCGTACGAATTTGTACGAATTAGCCACTAAACTGACAAAACGTAAAATACTTATGTTTCCTCGTGAGATCAGGCTGATCACAACTGACTTATTAATACTTATAAATATGTGTATAATGTGTTATGAACATGTATAACGAAAAATGAAATGTGTCCCTAATGCATATTAGTAACACTATTATAAATGTAGCTATAGCTGCCATTATAATACAGTATAGGTTTAAAAAAAAAAAAAAAAAAAGGTTTTTGCTGTTTGTTCAGACTACTTATTTAATAACAGCTATAACAATAAAAACTTAAATTTGTTAAAACTTAATTGTTTTAGGTTCAATCTAGTTATGTTAACTTAATGGACTTGTGTTGGGACAACATTAATGAAATGTATCCAACCCTGCAGTTTTTACAGTGTATACACTGCTGGGTTCCACACAATTCCTTCATGTTGTCCCAACACAAATCGATTAAGTTAACTTAATTGTTTTTACAAATATAAGTGGATTTAACATGAAACAATTAAAATGTCCCAAAAAAACCTCAAGAATTGTGTTGATTCAGCTCAATTTAAATATATTAGTTTGAAATAGCAGCAACACAGTTATTATTCATTATGAACATCACAGAAAGTGTAACAGGATATTGTTTTACCGTAATGTGCATTATACTACATGTATGGTTTATAAATATATTTCTAATCAATCCAAGTCTTGAAACAACAAATCATATGGCAGAGCCTTCACGTCTAATGCACATCAGTGATGCTTTAAAGAGCTTTTCAAACTACATCATGAACAAAACAGCAGCTCCTGTATGTTCCTCTTACATCTCTGAATGTTCCAGCCAGACATGCGTGCTCCTCAAAATCATTTGTTTTTAATCTGCATCACACCGCATTACATTTCCTTTTCATTGTGCACAGTCAGAACAGATCAACCGTTGTCTGAAATATATTCAATTTATCAGTTCTCTGTCCTTATTTCACATTGTTTTCCTCCATTTACCCATGGCAATGTTTTATTATGTTGATGCTGAGTATGTGTGTGTGTGTGTGGCCTTAAGTGTGTCTGTGGTTTCTGGCTGACGTAAATTCAACACAACTGCTTTGTTTGTGTGGCCTGAACTTTAACTGGCAGAGCAAAACATCTAATGCGTTAAGCTGCCGGTCTGTAAAGCCCATCTGTAGCACCGGCTGCTCCCTCATGCCTGCAACCCTTCTGCGCAGCTTCTGTTGCAAAAAACAAATTGTTGCAAATTTTGGGTGCCACGATGTTCATCGGGAAAATACTTGGATTGAGGATGTTCCTGCTATGTGGGTGTGATTGCGTGTGTGTGGTTGGATCATCTGGCTCATCTTTTATTCTCTGCGTCACATGGTTTTCGCTGCTTATGACCGGGCTCCTGTAAAGGAGGGAGGGAGAGGGAGAGGGAGAGTTTTTTTCTTTGTTTTTGCGTGTTCTGCACTGGCCTGCATGCAAACATATTGGATTTGATTAAGGATGCGTTAAATCGGTCAACACTCATGCTTTTCTGTTGGCTAATTGAATTTCGCAGACGATCTCTTTGAATTTCAGCGTGAAGCGAACATTGCTTGTGTCTCATTCCAGTGGAGGTGAAAGTCACAGTTGGAGGGCGTGAGGAAAATCAGCCATCGACCGGCTTCATTGATCAGCCTCTGGAGAGAAAAACTTGCCACATGAGCAATCCAGAGCTTTATAATTGAGCTTATCCAGTTGTGTTTCTGTATCATACTGCAAAAAAAAAAGAAGATATCTATCTATCTATCTATCTATCTATCTATCTATCTATCTATCTATCTATCTATGTATATATATATATATATATATATATATATATATATATATATATATATATATATATATATATATATTCATTTATTTCTTTTCTTTTTGGTTTAGTCCCTTTATTAATCTGGGGTCGCCACAGTGGAATGAACCACCAACTTATCCAGCATATGTTTCACGCAGCGGAAATCCGAAATCCAATATAAAAGCATTTTATAGACAAGTAAAGAATATTGTGTTGTTTTCAGAAATGATAAGTCAAAAGTAAATTAGTTTTGCCTTAAAACAACCAAAATAATCTGCCACTGGGCTGAGAAAAATAATTTTGTTTTAGGTTTGAAATGTATATATGAAGAGTTCAGATGCAAAAACCTCTAAATGCCATTTGAAGATTTTTTCTAAGCCTCTTACGTTTATGTTGAAGTATTTCACTTTAAAGGCAATGAAAAGAGCTTATTCGTGACTATAAAAGTAACATTTCTTAGCCTACACACAAGAGTCGGAGAAATATGCTAATTTTGGAGGAAAATATCAAACGGTATTTAGAGCTTTTTGCATCTAAACTATTCATATATTTACTTACCCCATTGGCAGATTATTTTGCTTGTTTTAAGGAAAAACCTCCTAATTTTGACATATTTCTGAATATAAAACTCTTTAGAGGTTTTACTAGAAACAAGAAAAAAAACTTTAATTGTTTGTGATGCAGTAGTGTGTGCATGTGTTTAGGTGCAGAGACAGATACATTTTTAGGGGAACAGCTAAAGAGTTGTGCACTATTATGCAAAAACAATAGTTTTTTTTTTTTTTTGCAGACAGTTCAGTTGTAAAGATTGGTTTAAACTGAGTGTAAACGTGCCATGTGAATGAGTATAATCCAGACAAACTGGTTGTTAAGATTTTATAGATGAATGACTTGGGCCATTGAGCAAATATTAACTGTTAGTTTAGTTTAGTTTAGTTTAGTTTCAGTTGCAAGGCTCTCTCAAAATGTGGCCCACAACTTATTTAAAATAAATGCTAAATGCATTTTGTAAATATGAGAAAATATATTTAATAGTTTGTTTATTTATTGTTTGCTGGTTGGGTAATAATTTGTTGCATGCATTGGATGATTGTGGAGTCATCTTTCCAGCAGATCCGTTTGTCCTGTCTCTGTTCATACAGTGTGTGTTGATCTGCTCAGTTGGAGAAATGTGTGTAATGAGGCAGAGGGTGAGCGCGAGCACATGCATCTTGTGACTGACGCACTGCACTGACTTCACTGCACATCTCACCATCTGACCTGCACACACCACACCACACTCACACAACACCAAAACAAGACTTGCACACGTACAGAGCCAAACTGCTAATGAAATGAGGATAATGAGAGAACACGGTGTGTACAGACCAAGAGAAAGAGGCACAGAGTGTGACAGCCTATACACAGTTAGAGAAGATGTAACTAAAAATAGCAAAAAGGGATGAAAAGATGGTGATTTTTGGATTGAATAACAGTTTTGCATGAAGAAAACAGTGAATCATCTGAAATGAATCATTAAGACACAGTGTTCACGAATAAGCTGGAGTTATGTGTGATGCTCATATAAGGAGATGTAGTGTTTTAGGGAATCCACCGGGTTTGAGGTTGAG
This sequence comes from Danio kyathit, assembly GCA_903798195.1. Taxonomy (NCBI): domain Eukaryota; kingdom Metazoa; phylum Chordata; class Actinopteri; order Cypriniformes; family Danionidae; genus Danio; species Danio kyathit. Next base: position 12,838,380 of record LR812527.1, on the reverse strand, counting down.
TTTGTTTTTGAGCCGTGTTGTTGTCCTGAACCCACTCTTTCTCTTCTGTTGAGTACTGAGGCAGTCATACACACACACACTTTCTCTCAGAAATAAAGAAGCTGTCAATGGGGTTGTACCTTTGCAAAAGTTACTCTTTGTACCTAAAAGGTCCATGTTGGTACCTAATGGCTTGTTTCCATTGAGCGGTACAGTATGGTGTGTTTTTGGTTAGTACCGTACAGGGGTGAGTTTCCCAAAACCATCGTTAGCCAACTAAGGTCGCAAGTTCCATCGTTACAAACATAGTTCTGATTTGCCTTTTCCCAAATCCATCGATCCAACGAACATTCGCAAACTGCATCACAAACTTGTGCACTTGCAACTACACGTCTGGAGCTAGTTAGAAACATAGTTCCTGGCTGTGTACTATTCCCACTTATCCCCCCTATGCCCTATTCATTTAGAACATTCTAACATTTAAAATTGGAATGTTTAAAATTAAAAAAGCATTAAAGTCATCTCTCTTAGGTGTATTTTGCTTTCAAAGTATTTTTACAGTTCAGTTTTTCATGTTTACAATTGCGCTCCCTTCACAGTGCACTTTGAAAACATTTATGTCATTTTGAACACAGCCTCATGACAAAAGCTATACAGTAGGTGACCTATTATTTAAAAGCGGGATTTATGTTACGTCTCCAAAGCTTGTGAAAACAAAAAAACATAGCATACGTTAATGCTTTTAATTTATAGTGGGTTATTTATTAAGTATCTGTACTGTATATGACCTGTTGGTTAGAATTTCTGCAGTGTTTTGCATGTGTCAAATTGTAAAAGTATACAATATCATAAAAACAATATCATACTTCAATAATAATAATAATAATAATAATAATAATCATCATCATCGTTAATATTATTAATATTATTATTAAAGTAGGATTTTTTTTTTCATTTCCTAATAAGTAATAAATATTAAATTTCATTTTTTAATGAATAGCCTCATTATTTATATGATTTATATATGATATTAGAATACGTGTTCGCTTTTGTAAGTGATTTTATGTTTTAGAATAGGATATGTGATGTTCTCAGTAATATTTGTAAAGGAAACACAGGCCCTATATGTGTCATTTACATATATTTCAATTAATATGGAAAACGAGTGAATGTTTTTATCAAAACTAATATTGTATTTTATTTTAAATGCTTGTTTGTGTAAAACAATATAATTTGCACAAAGAAACGATGGGGTTCTTCTCTAAAGAAGTTGTTACTCCACCCCGTTTAGAGCATCATTATGGGCATTTTACGTTATAACTAACGTGGTTCAAACCATGGATCTGCAACAGAGAAACTACGGGTTTTGGGAAACACTCGTCACTACATCGTCTTTTCCCAAACGATGCATCGTACTATGATAGTTCAGCTGTGAGTTACGTCGTTGTTTGGGAAACGCACCCCAGTATGATTCAGTATGTTTTTTTTGTCTCCACTGTCAAAAGGTACCCAAAAGCAAACTCTACTGTACTACTTTTTGGGTAGCCATTCCAAACGGTAGCAAAAGGGTTTTCACCATTGTGTGCAACTAGCTAGGAGAGTGAAAACTTTTGTACCTTTAAGGTACCATGAGGTACACTTTGGTACTTTTTGGGTACTGTTAAGTACTTCTCAGTATACAAACATGTACTTTCAAGGTGATGATGTGGACCTTTGGTGGAACGTTTTGAAAATGTATCACCTTAGTGACAGCTTCTGTATTTTTTATTTCTGAGAGTGCATATGAAAAAAATACTATAGTAAGTTATAGTAATTACTATAGTGTTTTTGAGCCAAACTATAGAAAAGGGCTTGAATCAATCTGTTTTAGTAATATACAATATAAACAAATTACCCAACACTGTACTTTTTACACGGTGGCGCAGTGGGTAGCACGTTCGCCTCACAGCAAGAAGGTTGCTGGTTCAAGCCCCGGCTGGGTCAGTTGGCATTTCTGTGTGGAGTTTGCATGTTCTCCCTGTGTTGGTGTGGGTTTCCTCTGGGTACTACGGTTTCCCCCACAAGTCGAAAAACATTGTTTTTTAATAAATTGTCAGTAGTGTATGTGTGTGAATGAGTGTGTATGGATGTTTCCCAGTGATGGGTTGCAGCGGGAAGGGCATCCGCTGTGTAAAACATATGCTGGATAAGTTGGCGGTTCATTCTACTGTGGCGACCCCAGATTAATAAAGGGACTAAGCCGAAAAGAAAATGAATGAATGAATGAATGTACTTTTATACAACTATGTTGTATATTATACAACAACACACCACACCATAGTGTATACTACAGTATTTTTATGTTACAATTATTATCAGCTCATTACAGTTTAAACTACAGTGTACAGTAGAGCATCATTAACAAATATTTAATCTCCTCTAACAAAGAGTTGTAAATACTATAACATATATAGTGTATAATACACTTTATTATAGTATGGTCTCAAAAACTGAAATACAATAGCGTGTACTATAAATTACCATAGTGTTTTTTGATGTGTGCAATCAAGCGTCCAAATGCGCTAGGAACAGTGGAATCACAGCTTTTGTTGATGATTTTAAATTAAAGGTGCTTTATGTAAGTTTTTGACTCTTCTAAAGCACAAACATACCATAACATGTTTGCAGATATTTAAGAAACATGCCAAGTGAACATACTTGTTTATCTGAAAAACAATGCTGAAGTCAGATATTCTGCTTTGAAAATGTGTTTTCCACTCCGGGTTGCCTTTGTGGAAAACCACGTATTCCATTCCATTCAGAAAGGCTCTGAAAGCATGCGTCCGTGACTGAAATGCGACCTCCGGTGGACAGTAGCAGACTCCGAAATGAGACAGATTCAGTTCCACATGAGGTTATTAATTAGCAAATGAAATAAATATTCATTCATTCATTCATTTTCTTGTCGGCTTTGTCCCTTGCGGGGTCGCCACAGCGGAATGAACCGCCAACCTATCCAGCACGATTTTACATAGCGGATGCCCTTCCAGCCACAACCCATCTCTGGGAACCTCCACACACACATTCACACTCATACACTTATGGACAATTTAGCTTACCCAATTCACCTGTACTGCATGTCTTTGGACTGTGGGGAAAACCGGAGCACCCGGAGGAAACCCACGCGAACGCAGGGAGAACATGCAAACTCCACACAGAAACGCCAACTGACCCAGCCCTGCGACCCAGCGACGTTCTTGCTGTGAGGCAACAGCACTACCTACTGCGCCACTGCGTTGCCTGAAATAAATATTTCGAAGATAAACATTAGGAGAGCAGATTACATTGTAACCGTGTGTCCTAACAACACGCTTCGTGACGAGATACATAGTGCTTAGCAATTTGACGAAACACGACAGAAATGTAAATACAGCCATATAGAAGCACAGAATATGCACTCACTCACGAAATGGTAAGGTTTATAAAATATTTAATACATATTAACCATTCTTTAACATTATTAAATATACATGCCAAATTACTCATATGCGTTTAGTTCTAAAACTCTAACAATTTTATTTTCAAGATCTGAGGTAAACTATCTGCTGCTGCTGCTTTCATATATGTCATGTAAAATGGCATTCAAGCTCACATTGTTAGCATTTAACACTGAATAAAGCACATGAGGTTTACCTGAGGTGATCATTGTCATAGTTTTCTGTTGTTCACCTGTAGATGCTGTTTCAAATATATCAATTTGAGGTGTTGGTTAGGACAAAAACTCCTTTTAATATGGAAAATATTCCTTCTATCGGGTGCTGTTGCTTTTATTTAGAAGACGGTTTAAATCATTCGCTCCTGTCCTTAATCTGGCAATCTGCGCTTGTGTTTGTTTTGATCCAGGAGTGCAATACCTAGTTCAACCACTGGGTGTCAAACTTACATATTATACCTTTAAAATTTCTGAAATGACAAACCATAAATTGTCAAAATGTAAACACAGGAAAAGCAATTAATTGAAGCTCAAAATAATGAAATGGCCAGCCCAGAGTCCTGTTCTAAACCTGATTGAAAATTTCTGTAAAATCTTTTTGTTGACAAAGCTGTGATCTTTCTTTGCGTTATTATCATTGTTCTCTAACTGTGTTTTCCACTGTTTAAAGTGCCTTAATTATCTTGTAAAACACGAAGTTACTATCATGGTATATCCACAACTAAATTTACTTGATACTGTATATTTTCTGATTAAAATTACTTTAAATAATTTGAAAAAAAAACAATAGTTTATAAATTGTTATTTAATATTCGTATCCACTGTTAACCATGTAACGAAATATATTATTGACATGCTTGTTTGTCAGTTTGTAGTCCTGCGGTTCTAAGTCATTCATTCATTCATTTTCTTGTCGGCTTTGTCCCTTGCGGGGTCGCCACAGCGGAATGAACCGCCAACTTATCCAGCACGATTTTACGCAGCGGATGCCCTTCCAGCCGCAACCCATCTCTGGGAACTTCCACACACACACTATGGACAATTTTAGCTTACCCAATTCACCTGTACTGCATGTCTTTGGACTGTGGGGGAAACCGGAGCATCCGGAGGAAACCCACGCAAACGCAGGGAGAACATGCAAACTCCACACAGAAACGCCAACTGACCCAGCCCAGCCGAGGTTCGAACCTGCGACCCAGCGACGTTCTTGCTGTGAGGCAACAGCACTACCTACTGCGCCACTGCGTTGCCCGCGGTTCTAAGTAGTGTGGGAAAAATGCTTTGCCTTTTAACCACAACCTTTTCGGGTGCACGATTTGATAATCAGCATAAACATCAGACGTCCCCAAACTGACACTTTGGATGCGGTGGTTTACCTCATGTAGGCAGAGAAAACCTAGTTACAAGAAACAGAGAGTGCTACATTAGTGTTCAAAGGGACTCGCTATAAATATTTTTCTCACAGACAGTGATGTACAGAGAGAGTGAGATAAACTGATACAGAACGATTGAAAAAGGCGAGACAACACATTGGAGATTGGTCTAACCTGACACCCCTCTCCCCTGCAGCTCTTTATTTCACTCCGGTTGTATTGGCTGGAAGGTCACCCTGCAAAGGTAACACAATCCTGCTTGTCCTGCGTCACACACTGCTTTCAGTCTGGTCCAGTGACGTGCCCACACACACCTCCGGTTGCCTGGCTCGTTTTCACCGCATGAATGGAGATGGTTCACGGCGACAGATGACGACAGGTGACCAGCAACAGCTCTGGGTCACAGGCCACAGGGTAAATGTTCAATTATTGAGAAAGAAAGAGAGAGAGAGAGTGAGAGAATGATGTGGGTAAGAGAGATAAATGCAGAGAGACAGATATGAGAACAGAGAGTGATGGCAGGGATGTGTGTGTGTGTGTGTGAGAAAGGAAGGATGTTCATCCTCACTTTACAACCCATCTGTCAGTGGTGGTCTGTCAATTCAGCCATTTTACAACACAGTCACAGTCAAATACCACAGCTGAGCTCATACACATCTCAGATATGACAGATCAGGCATAATGTACAGTCAGCTGCTCATAATAAGAAAAAAGTCACACTGCAGTTTTCACCCCATAGACCATTTCACCCCATAGACCCCATTCATACGCCTGACTGGAAACGCAAGCTCGTGCGACAAATTTCATACTGTATGCATTCCACAGTTTAAGCTTGGTGAACTCTGACCTGCGAAATTGCATCACATGATTACATGAGAGCAATAGAAGATCAAAGTGTGACCTTTCTTTACAGAAATTGAAAATAAGGAGCAATCGCTTGCTTTATCAATGTCTAATCATTCATTCATTCATTCATTTTCTTTTCGACTTAGTCCCTTTATTAATCCAGGGTTGCCACAGCGGAATGAACCGCCAACTTATCCAGCACGTTTTTACGCAGCGGATGCCCCTCCAGCCGCAACCCATCTCTGGGAAACAACCACACACACTCATTCACACTCATACACTACGGACAATTTAGCCTACCCAATTCACCTGTACCGCATGTCTTTGGACTGTGGGGGAAACCGGAGCACCCGGAGGAAACCCACGCGAATGCAGGGAGAACATGCAAACTCCACACAGAAACGCTAACTGACCCAGCCGAGGCTCGAACCAGCGGCCTTCTTGCTGTGAGGCGACAGCACTACCTACTGCGCCACTGCGTCGCCAATGTCTAATCATCTTGTTTTATCCCGCACCATTTCACAGTGCCTGACGACCAAATTTCACATGCTTAAACTAGAGTGTGACTGCAGCTTTACTCAAAGTGGAAAAGGACAATGATTGATTTATGTCAAATCACTGTTATTATGTTTCTCAGTTTTTATGACCACTGAAGACATTTAGTTTAATGATCATTTATACAGTTTAGTGGTCATTACTACTGAATATTACAACACAATGTCAATGTAAATTGAACAGTAACACTTTGCAACAAGGTTCCATTAATTAATGCAATCATAAGGGTTACAATTACAAATAGTGTCACCAAACTTTTCAACCCATGACCCCAAAATAACAGGGACTCGCGACCCCCACTATCCTCAGAGGTGGTTATAAATATACTAATGTTAAATATATACGGGTGACGCAGTGGCGCAGTGGGTAGCACAATCGCCTCACAGCAAGAAGGTCGCTGGTTCAGTTGGCATTTCTTTGTGGAGTTTGCATGTTCTCCCCGTGGGTTTCCTCCGGGTGCTCCGATTTCCCCGACAAGTCCAAAGACATGTGGTATAGGTCAGTTGGGTAAGCTAAATTGTCCGTAGTGTATGTGTCTGAATGAGTGTGAAGATGGATGAATGGATGTTTCCCAGTGTTGGGTTGTGGCTGGAAAGGCATCCATTGCATAAAACATATGCTGGATAAGTTGGCAGTTCATTCCGCTGTGACGACCCCAGATTAATAAAGGGACTAAGCCGAAAAGAAAATGAATGAATGAATAAATATACACAGCAATATAAATATAGCCTATATAGGCCTATACATATAAGCCTACTATATATAAACACAAGCTTATTGACAACACAAAATGAATCCATGTATTTTATTAAAGTAATTTATGAATTTGTTTAATTTCAACATGATAAAAACATCCTCCATGTTTAGTTGTGATCTGTATTTATTTATAATGTGTTATCATTTTCTATGATGTTATCATTTTCTATGTCAGAAAACCGCTGTAACTATTGTTATTGCGGTCTTGGTAATCTAACTAATGTAATTACTCCAGGGGTCATAGTCCAATGGAAAAAAAAAAAAAAAAAGATTTTTTTACACATTTTTTTTGTAGGATACTGGTAAAATATGCTAATACTAATATTTTTCTGATTTTTAAAAAAAATCACCAGGCAACCCCCACTCACCCTCCAGGGGGTCCTGACCCCCACTTTGGGAACCACTGCACCAGAGGACAGGATTTTTAATAACAATTATCCTATGTTTTTAGAAATGTATGTATTTAAAAATAATAATTGCAATTTACTACAACCCCAAATCAGAAAAAGTTGGGACAGTGTGAAAAACACAAATAAACAAAATTAAGAAATAAGTGATTTCTAAATTTACTTTGATTTGTATTTCATCGCAGACAATACAGCACATTATTAAATGTGTTCCTAATGCTTTTTTTTCTTCAATTTTTGTTTTCAATTTTGATTCTTGGAACACTTCAAAAACACATTTTTGAAACACATTTAAAAAAAAAGTTGGAACAGTAAAGCATTTACCACTTTGTAAAGTTGCCATTCCTTTTAACAACACTTAAAAGACGTTTAGAGAATGAAGACACCAAGTGATGAAGTGTTTCAGGTGAAATTTCATTCTATTCTTTCTGCAAACAAGTCTTAAGGTGGGCGACAGTACTTCAAAATGTTCATACATTCTTAATTGGAGACAGGTCAGGATTGCAGGCAGTCCAGTCTAGTACCTGTATCCTCTTCCTCCGCAGCCAGGACTTTGTAATGTGTGCAGAATGTGGTTTTGAATTGTCTTGTGGAAAATGCATGGACGTTCCTGGAAAAGAAGGCAGCATGTTGTGCTCCAAAATATCTATGTACTTTTCAGCATCAATGGTGCCATCACTGAAGTGCAAGTTATGTTTGCCAAGGGCACTGACACAACTCCGTACCATGACAGACCCTGGCTTTTGGACTTGTCCTTTACACACTGACATTCCTACATATTTTCTTTTAAAGGACTAGACCTTTCTTGGATGCTGCTTTTGTACCAAATCATAATTACACCTGTTGACATCACCTGTTTTAAATCACATCATTATTTAACCAATTTACCTGATTACTAGCCCTGAATCATGCCGCAGTCACACTAGAGTTTGAGCAAAATTCTGTCATACGGCACTGCGAAAAGGGGCGGGATTAAACAAGATGATTAGACATTTAAAAAAGCAAGCGATTGGTCCATATTTTAATTTCCTGTCTAGAGAGGTCATGTTTTCATCCTCGATTGGTCTCATGCAGTCAAGTGATGTGACTTCGCAGGTCAGAATTCACCAAGCTTGAACTTTGCAACGCAGCAAACTACATAAAGCTGCGGTCACACTAGAGTTTGAGCTTGCGAAATTCTGTCGTACGGCGCTGCGAAAGGGGGCGGGATTAAACAAGATGATTAGACATTTAAAAAAGCAAGCGATTGCTCCATGTTTTAAATTTCTGTTCAGAGAGGTCATGTTTTGATCCTGGATTGGTCTCACGCAGTCGAGTGATGCGATTTCGCAGGTCACAGTTCACCAAGCTTGAACTTTGCACCGCAGCAAAATGCGAAACTCAACGCATGACCCTGCGTTTCCGGTCTGACGCATTTGCGTGCGTATGAATGGAAGTCTATGGAGAGGAAAACCCAGTGTGACCGCGGCTTTACTTGTCGCATGAGCTTGTGTTTCCTGTCTGACACATTCGCGTGCGTATGAATGGAAGTCAATAGGGAGAAAAGTCCAGTGTGACCGCAGCTTTACTCCTGTCTCAACTTGTATTAGAATGTGTTGCAGGTCTGGATGACAGGAAAGGATGTATATTTACAAATTATATGAAGCTGACCAGACAAAACATGAAATATTTTTGTTCATATTGTCTGCATTGAAATAAAAGTCAAAATAAATTTGGAAATAATTCGTTTTTTATTTACTTTTACAGTTGCATACTGTCTTGCAAATTTAATAACACAGCCCTTTTTAAAACGGCACCTAAGATGAAAATCATCTTTTGTAAGCTGTTTGGACAGAACTGTCTGTATGTATATGTATATATGTATGTGTACGTATGTGTCCACTGTTATATTGGAGTGATGTAAACCCAAAGTCTCCTTTTTAAAATTTCCTGACGTTAAAATATGATCCAAATCCCAGTGATTTTGAGGCTCACCGCAATGTGATGTGCAGTGCAGTTTTCCCCACCCACCAAATTGATTGACAGATATATTTCTATAATAACATATATACAGATATCCACAAAACATTTTTTTGCAAATAAACTGGGATTAAAATATTTGTTACAACTCTCTGTGATTTTTATAAGTGTGTGTTAATAAAGACAGTACAATCAATATGTAATTCCTAACCAATATAACCACCACGGCCGCATGGTGCCAGTAAACGCTAATATGTGTGTGTGTGTGTGTGTGTGTGTGTGTACAGCAAACAGCATTTGTGTGTGACTCATCATTTCAGAAAGGCTTAAATTAACTCCACCACAAATACATTAAATAAACTTACTTGGTATTTTTGACTAATGAGCTGTATTTCAGCTTCATCTGAGTGTGTCTCTATCACTGACAGCTGTTTATCTGACGTAACCATAGACTGTAAAAGATATGGACGTAGTATTTGTGATGTCCCCCATAGGTTTCTGAACACTGCAAAAGAAGCTACAAGTAGGCGCGGCCAATCGTCACCATTTTGTTTGCGCGTCATCGCGCCAATCACGGGATACCAAACAAGGGCAAAGATGTGGAGAGTGAGCGGAGCTACAGACGCATGCTGGATTCTCGGCATTTAGCTTAGACCTGGCTTAAAACAGACTTTTTACTTTGGGATTAATAATTCATTACCTGCAACTCGTTTGTGTTCTGACCACATGTGCTTGGTTGTACACTATATCAATAAGGTGTTTAGACTTTTAAAAACACTGCTGTAACACATTGAGCCACTAAACATTGTTCTTATGACGTTTTTATAGGCCTACAGGAGGAAAACGCGAATTACTTCCAAACACTTCAAATATCGTCTGTGTTAGTAAATGCAAGACTGATGATGAAATCCGGCATAACACTGTATGACAACGCTTCAGATGACTGTTCTAGAGCCTACAGCTAATCAATCTGTCAGATTGTGGAGTGCATTACAGGTCTAAAGAACATTATAAATGATAAATGATCTTAAATAAAACAAATACATTTATAGAGATGGTATATAAGTATATTATTTCACTCACCTGTGAAATGGAGGCAACTTGAAAGGTTTGTGAGCACAATTAAGTGCACAAAGCATGCTATAGTATCTGATAATTGCAGGAAATAATTCCAAAAGGCAAATGACTGTGTAAAGAAACATTAAACAAAACAAAAACACGATGTATATGCCGAGCTCAGTGGTTTATTAGCCAGAATCAGCTGAGGTGACGAGACAGCGAGCAGCTAGACCTAGCTGTCACTCAAGTGGCCACGCCCTTAATTATGCAGATTTAATATAACTTAATAAAAAGGAAACGGATGAGTTATTAAAAAATTCACCCCCCTCACAGTTGTCATGAAGGGTAATCATGGCTATATGCACCAAAGCCATCTTTTGTACCAGGCTGTAAACATGTTTTTATCAGCTGTAAAAATTTACCAATGCAGAAAGAAAGCACCTGGATTTCCTGGAGCAAGCCCCCCCAAGGCGAATCGATAATTTGCAGTTTTAGTTATTTCCGTACTGGCTTCCCGAGGGAAAGCGGGAAATTTGCCGCTTGGACGTAACGCATAAGAAGCATACATGCATGTCGGTGCAGTGGGTGGGGAGAAGCAGCTCATTTGCATTTAAAGCCACAGGCTACAAAAACAGCTACAATGTACTCAGACATCAAAATGGGCAGATTCTAGAGTCTATAATAAATTATCTGATGGGTATTTTGAGCTAGACTTTACAGACACATTCGGGAGACACCAAAGGCTTACTTTACATCTTGTAAAAGGAGTAAAATAGGTGCCCTTTAATAACAAGAGGTCCATGGAAAACCATTTTCTGCATTTAAATCATTACAATATCATATATATATATATATATATATATATATATATATATATATATATATATATATATATATATATATATATATATATGAGCAATTTTCTGTATTTTATGATTCATGCTTTGTTCACTTTGGTGAACTGTAGAGTTACATTTTTAACATCAAAAGTCAACAGAGCAGAGATTAAGGTCCCATAATGTAATTCACAACCATAAATAAAGAGAAAACACTTCTGAATAACAAAATACGGAAACTGTTAATTAACAGATATTTTTTACACTGTATGTGAGAATCAATCCAACCACCCTAATAATACTCTATGATACATGCAGCAAGTGAGCAGTCCAATATTCCAGAGAGCCATATAATAAAGCTTGTATTGTTGTCCAGGACTCAGCTATAGTAAAGCCTTGGGTCACCCATAAAAATGTCCTCTTGAACCTTGTGAACTGTAGTCAATCCAGTATAAGACTCACTTTATCATCTCAGTAATTATATTAATATTAATATGTTAGTGACAGCATTTATTTTTCTTCTCTTTCTCTCTCTCTCTCTCTCTCTCTTTGCTGACTCTAGATGATTTGGGAGCTCAGTGTGATGAAAGGGAACGAGGGGGAGAGAGGATTTATCTCTTTGGCAGAGGACCTGGCTATTTCTTGGAAGAGGAACAAAGCATCGTGCAAAGGGGAGTCCAGGAAAGAGAGTTATACGGCTCTGGAGATGGAGAAATATTTTTTTATTATATCACTTGTATTATATGCAGACTTCTTCCCCTCACTGAGAGCCAAGATCTGTCTTAACTGCAACAGTGTGTTGAAGTCGTGATGTTGAGTTACTCTTTATTTGAGCACTTTTTCTTTCTCATAATGTTGCTTTCAGTTTTGCACCTTCACCATTTCCTGTATGAGGTTTTGCAGAGCTTGTAACTTCTCTACTTCTGAGGGTGGCTGGGCTAGTTTGCATTTGGTGTGTTTGTGTGTGTGTGTGTTTGGTAAACCACTTAATAAATTACAGAGCCTAATTTTGGAACATGTCAGAAAGTCCATTTGTGTAGTGTTAACTGTGTCAGATGTCGTTTCCCATGTTTCCTCCATTAGTGCTTTACTCTCTTTGACGCAAGCGCGACTGTGCTTTCCATTTCCTCCTTCCTGCGTCGCTCCTCCTACTTCCTGTGAATGAGACCCTCAGGAGTGATCTAGACTTCCTGATTTACAGTCTGACTCAACAGTCATTTTTCTATGAAGTGACATTTCCCAGAATGCCATCTTTCTAGAGCACTTTTAAGCTTACGGGAATAAATTAGACGTGTGCCATTTTGAGAATTTTTTAGATTAGAATTAGATGTTTTGCTGAATCTGCTTCTACCTGTTAATTATGTAAAGCACAGAATATATTTGCTCTCTGGAACTGATGCTCAGTGTTATTTTCCTTGGAAGTCAGATGTGGGAGTTGGGAATGACGCCACAGCAAAATTGACCGCATTCTAGTACAAAAGCCAGAAAATCAATATGGTGATATACTGTATTGCTAGCAATCCAACAGTCAATAAATCCACCCAGGCTCTTTGGAAGTCTGTGTCCACGTTTCTGCAAAAGTGCGTTTGTTATACATACATTTTCCCACAAATGATGACTTCAGGGCAGATTATTAATGAATAAATTATCTTATTTTTATAAACACTTATATAGTGACCTCAAAACATATTAATAATGCACATGATTTATAAATGAAAACATTTGTGCCACATATCTACACTGTAAACGAAGTTGACTTTTAGATTTAGTTGAATTTACTTTAAAAAGTGAGTAAACCCCTAAAAATTATTAGTTTTTTCCAACTAGTTTTTTACACACATTTTTAAAACAGCGTCACCTTTTTTCAAAACTTCCTAAAACTGCACACACAAACTGCAATATGCCTCACATTTCCTTTTAAAAATGTAACACTGCATTCAAAAGGCCATAAACACACGTCAGAATTAAGCATTTGCATCAAATGGCAAACACTTCATTCATTATAGTAAATGTTTGGATATATCATGTAAACACTGTTGTTTAAAGAACATAAACATACTGTACAGACCCCTAATATATATATATATTAGGGGTGTGAACCTGCACTGGTCTCACGGTTCGGTTCGGTTCGGTTATGATTATTATGCCATAAATTCAGTTCAATTCGATATCTCGGTGCATCACGGTGCATTGACGATGCTTTCCATACATAATTAGATTTTTTCCTTACAACACAAGAAAAAAAATTGTATTAAAATCTATAAATATGTTTATATTTATATATTACTAGTAATACAATTTTGTCCTTTAATACAAGCAGTCAGACATATGAACTGTACCTTTAATTTTAATTTTTAAAAAACACTCTTTGTGAATGTTTTAGACAAAACTCCAATACATGCACAGAAGACAGCACGAGCATTCATAAAAATAAACTAATGTAATTATTATCCCACTTGCTTTTTGAGCGCTGGCAAGTTCTTACATCCCAATGATTGGTCATTGTCTTCACCCGCTCAACAGAAAGGGCTGCGATTGGCTTTAGAAACGAAAGCACTGTTCACCAATGAGTGACGCAGGAAAAACAGCCGCGGGTCAGTCTATATGCGCATAATACGCGGTTATCAGGTAATCCGTAATAGAATAAATACAATACAATAAACTCGCACCACAGGCACGCTTGTGTCTGGATCCACAAGTATCGCTTTAACAGCCAAGAGGAGAGGAAAATTTACCTCACGACTATGCCAACGGGTCAAATTCCCAAAGTGTGTGTGTGTGTGTGTGTGTGTGGGAGAGAGAGAGAGAGAGAGAGAGAGGGGCAGAGATGGAGTTTTACAGCATTTCTCCCTAGTAGTGAAATAGCGGCTCGTGCTTTACCATTCCTCAGTGTCAGTGAAATACTGTGTCTAGCACACTCACACATGCACAATTATCTGCTTTTTAAGTAGTAGGAGTGTTTTATTAGGGTGCATAGGGGGTGCACCAAAGAAACGATTAATTTTGACACCCCTAATATATATATATACAGGGCGAGGCACTTCCATTTTCTGGAGAAGCATCTTGTGGGCATAGGGTTGGTCATCATACACTTTACAGAGCCAGGTTGAAAAGAATTCCTCTATAGTTTTTTAGGGAATTTTAGGATTTAGAAAAGGTGAATACGGGGTACAAAACTACAAACTGTGGAAAACCATTTTTTTTTTTGTTTTTTTTTTTGGGACTAGAGCAACCCGGTGTCCCATCACCTTTGGCCTATACTAGAGTAAAGCAGTGATTGGTTAGTGATCAGTTAAGAAATTAGTGTTTGCACATGTGCATTTTGATTGGTTGTGTTTGGAAAAGGAAAGCAAGTAGCTTCCTGTTAGATGGTTGTGTTTTAGGTAGAGAATTCAAGGCAGAAATAGCTTCTGGTTTTGGAGATTTGCTGTGTCGTTTTACATTTTGAGGGAGATGTTTCAGAAATCATGTGACAAGAAACAATTTTGTGTGTAAGTAAATGAACTATGTGCATAAACTTAACAGTTGCACAGTTACAATGTGTTTACTTACTTTTTTATGATTATTAAAGTCAACTTTGGGTTTTAAGGCAATGGCTTTACTCACTTTTTAAGTAAAGTTTTCTAATGTAGACAGTTAGCTTGATAGCTCACCTGGTACAAGTGTTGTAAAATGTAGTTAAACAAAAGAGCTCACAACAATGTATATACAAGGCAAAACAGCATTGTTGCAGGTAAATATGCAGGTGTATTCAGGTAAAATATTTGCTGGGAATTTTAAGTTTTGACTTTTATTTATTTTTATTGTTGTGAAATTGCAGATTGGCTAATAAGTCCACAAGATTGTACACCGTCCATTATTACACATTCTGTCACTGGGGTAGTACCTTTTCAAAAGGTACACTTTTGTACCATACAAGTGAACATTAGCACCTTTAAGGTTCACTTTTGTACCTTTAAAATCTACACATTTGTACACATTTTGGGTATTAATATGTACTTTTAAGACCTGTTAGGAACAGAAAAATGTACATTTATTGAAAAGGTACCACCCAAGTGACAGACTATGTACTTTATTTCTTAGAGTGTTTTATGCCAAAGACATGAAGCCAGACAATCCCATAAAGTTCACCAAACTAGAATGACTAGCCAACAACTTTTGTTCTTTTTCACACTAATGATATTTTTTTCAGGAATATTTTATCAATGAATAAAGGGTTATTTTTGTGCAGTTCTTTCCACAACACCAAATAAATACCTCAAAATGATTATCAGTGTTATGTTTGCTCTTTACATATACATTTGCCTCACCTATTTACAGTATCTCCATATGGATAACTTTCCTAGTGTGGTCACTTGTGATGCTGAAAGCTAGGGTTCGACTCATGGTTAGCATGGTTACTCAAAAAGTTAAAAGCGATGTAAAATCAAGTTAAATAAACACCATTGCGGTGCACTTTTCTCCCATGTTTGCTTTTGAAAACTTTATTGTTTAGGTTTAGGTCAGTGGTTTGGCTGGTGTAAGCAGTTTGTATGACAACCCTGGCTTCTTGTGACAGTGTACAAGAAGGACATGTTTCTGAAACAATCATCAAGGTTTTTCCTAAGTAACGTATTACAGGTTTGCAAAAATGTAGACAGCGCCCTCTAGTGGATTTGTCATCTGAAACGTGTAACGAAACGTACCTGGTTCAGTGTATTTTACATTTTACAAAAATGTAGACTGAGGCACTTATTTCCAATGAGAGGTTGATTAATTCCTTCTTGATTACTTTAACAATCGTATTGCTGGAATATCTACATGTTCCATTAACAAGCTTCAATATTTAATCAAATTGCACTGCAAGAACCCTGTCTGCAGCCAGGGATGGTGATCATATAATCTCTGTCTTGGAGTCCTTGCGCTGGCTCTCTGTCAGGTACCACACTGATTTTAAAACCCTTATGTTAACATATAAGACTTTACATGATCTGCACTTGGCTGACCTTTTAATGCTTTACACACCATGTGGTAATCTGCATTTCTCTCTGAGTGCTCTTGTAGTTGTAGAGCTTTTACTTCTTACGTTCCAAAGCTATGCAATTCTCTCCTGGCAACCTAATACAGTAATTACGGTAGTTATAACACTTAAGTTTTATTTTTAACACAACAAATTGGTATTTTATTATTTTTTTGATGCCTTAAAAATGTTTTTGCAGTGGTATCAGGTTGCAAAACATTTTTTAAATCCTTGATTTTTGTACAAGTTGTCCTTGTGAATGCTAGTTTAAATTGAAAATCAGTGGCAGAAATGCATTGCAACTCTAATCTTAGGTCATAATCCATAAAGTCTATGTAAAATTGTTTTACATGTGTGTACGTGTGTGTATTTTTCTCCCCTCACATGGCAAAGATGCCACAACAGGTGTCCCTCACCCTGCGTCCCCTTCCACAAACACACACACATCCTCTAATCCCTGCTGAGCTGCTCTTCTAACTGACACATTCAACTCCAAACATACACACACAGACACTGGATATTCATGTTTTATAGGGACTTCACATAGATATAATAATTTTTATACTTTGCAGATTGTATATTCTGTCCTCTTTCCCCAACCTTACTGCTAAACCCAAACCTCACAGAAATCATTCTGAAGTTTTACATTGTAAAAATACTTCTTAGGATCTATGAGCCATTTACTTCATAGGGCCAAATAAATGTATTCACAAGGTCAAAAATGACTGGTATTGCTATACTTGTGGGGACATTTGCTCCCCAAAACATTGAATACCAGGACCACACACATTCACAGATGCTACTTACTGTATCTTGCACATGTACAAAAACAATTTCTTAAATTTAATATTTTATCTTGTTTTCTAGAACAAATATCTAAACAAGACAAACTAAATTCATTCCGATATTTAAATTCTGTCATTTTTTTACTCACCCTAATGTTGTTTTAAACCCCAAAACATTTATTCATCCTGAGAGATGTAAGTCTGTCTATTCAAAGTCTATTCATCCTAACATAGATCAAACATAAATCCATGTTTGAGTTTACTCAAGAACTAATGAGGTTTGATGTCAAATGTCAAGCAGTTACGGTATGCTTAAGCTTCTGTTTATGTTTATGATCGATGTTTATATGTGAAAAAACTAAATTAAACCTGTTCATCTTATACAGCAGTCATGTCCCTTCAAAAGTGCGGGATTAAGCTGTTTGATTTATATGGATTTCATCTCTCTCTCTCTTGCTCTCTCTCTTTATAAATGTTTTGAATATGTCACTTTCAATGCAGTGACAGAAACATCTCAGATTTGATAAAAAATATCTCAATTTCTGCTTTGATGATGAATAAGAGACTTATGGGTTTGGATTGACTTGAATAAATGATGACCATTTCCATTTGAGGTAATTATTTGTCACATTTGTTGTTGTTTTAACCTTAAATTCACTTAACTTTGATATTTATATATTATAAAAGTAAGGTAATTTTGCTTGTATCTTGATTTAACAATGATTTAGATATTTTCTCTTGAAAATTTGTGACCCTGGACCACAAAATCAGTCATAAGTTTCAACTTTTTGAAATTGACATTTCCACATAATTGAAAGCTGAATAAATTTATTTCATTCATTTTCTTTTCGGCTTAGTGCCTTTATTGATCAGAGGTCACCACAGTGGAATGAACCGCCAACTTATCTAGCATTTGTTTTACGCAGCGGATGCCCTTCCGGGCGCCACTCAGCACTGTGAAACCTCCATAAACTCTTGCATTCACAGCCACACATGCACTACAGGCAATTTAGGTTTTCAATTCAGAATGAGCCTGAATTGAATAAATAGCCCTCCAGATATGGCTACTGAGAATGCGTGAGTGATCTAAAGTGGTGTCGCATGTTACTGCAGTAAAGTGCGGCACAGCACAACATGGTTTAACACAAGAAATACAAGACCAGCAGGGGCAGCTATGTAACATAGTGAACATACTGAACTGATATACAGTAGCAGCCAGAGGCATGTGAGCTTAAGCAGAGAGGTGTGACGCTCCGCTAAGCATTCTTCCATGGTCTTGCGAACCTCCCAAAGCAAGCGCTTCGTAACATTCTGCTCACGCCTGCCAGTAAACGAATACAGCTCAGATAATCAACTGTGTATTTTTTATAGCCTATATATTTAGACAGCTGTGTGTGTTATCTTATGCTATAGTTTAACTGACTGTTAGCCTATTTTAAACTATGGAGTTCTGAGCATAATTTGAATTACAAATTCGCTTCCACGACCACGTCTTATTAATGCGTATCCTTGTTTTAATTAATGTTATACTTTAATAATTAATTATGAAATCAATAATTCGTTTCTTGATTAGTCCTACTAAAACCCTGAAATGAAAGAATTAATGTACAAATTAATTCATGGCATTTAAACCTGAAGATAAGAACACATACGACGTTCAAATGGAATACATTCTAAAATAAATTTTCAATTGAAGTCATAATATGTAGCTTAAAGAACTATTCTTAATTCATGCCTGTATATGAAGGCAAGTATATTATTAAGAGTTTTCTTAATTTTTGCCATACCATATGACAAGGGACAATTTACATTAAAATGTAAAAAAAATAATAATAATTGATAAAGTTAGTGACCCCTTATATATATTCATTCATTCATTTTCTTTTCGGCTTAGTCCCTTTATTAATCTGGCGTCGCCACAGCGGAATGAACAGCCAACGTATCCAGCACATGTTTTACGCAAAGGATGCTCTTCCAGCTGCAACCCATCACTGGGAAACATCCATACACACTCATTCACACACATACACCATGTGTATGTGTAGATGACCCAATTCACCTGTACTGCATGTCTTTGGACTTGTGGGGGAAACCGGAGCACCTGGAGGAAACCCACGCGAACGCAGGGAGAACATGCAAACTCCACACAGAAATGCCAACTGACCCAGCCGAGGCTTGAACCAGTGACCTTCTTGCTGTGAGGCGACAGCACTACCTACTGCGCCACCCCTTTATTATATATATATATATATATATATATATATATATATATATATATATATATATATATATATATTAGTAGGACATTTACGAAATATATTCATGGGTTCTTTCCATAAAATTCTTATAAATTTGCAATATAAGACAAATCTATCATTTTGACTCATTCCATGAAATGTCTGCAAACGAAAATACTATTTAAGCTTAAGGTTTTGTGGTCCTAAGACACGTTTTAAAACAAAATTAATAATCAGTTAGTTAATAAATACAGTTGAAATCAGAAGTTTATAACATTACAACATAACCATTATTTTTTTTAAATGTCTGATGGTAAATCATACTAAATGTCTACTATTTCAGGTCAGTTAGGATTACCTAAAATATTTACATTTGCTAAATGCCAGAATAATGAGATAATTTTTTTTTGAGAATTTTTTTATTAATTTCTAGACAGTGAAAAGTTTACATACATTTCCTTGGTATTTTTTTTTACTTTGCTTTTAAACTGTATAACTTTGGTCAAATGTTTTGGGCATCCTTCCACAAGCTTCTCACAATAGTTTGAAGGAATTTTGGCCCATTCCTCCTGACAGAATTGGTGTAACTGAGTCAGATTTATTGGCTTTCTTGCTCACACAAGCTTTTTCAACTAGGATTGAGTCAGGGCTTTGTGATGGCCACTCCAAAATATTCACTCTGTTGTCCTTAAAGCACATTTTAGCTAATTTGGCAGTATGCTTAGGGTCAGGGTCTGTTTCGAAGACCCATTTGTGGCCAAGTTTTGATTTCCTGGCTGATGTCTTGAGATGTTGCTTCAGTATTACTACAAAATGTTCTTTCTTCATGATGCCATCTATGCTGTGAAGTGGACCAGTCCCTTCTGCAGCAAAACAGCCCCACAACATGATGCTGCCGCCGCCACACTTCAAAGTTGGGATGGTGTTCCTAAGCTTGTAAGCTTTCCCCTTTGCCCTCCAAATGTAACACTGGTCATTATGGCCAAACAGTTCAATCTTAGTTCCATTAGACCACAGGACATGTCTCCAAAAATTTGTCTTTTTCCCAGTGTAATTTAGCAAATTGTAATCTGGCTTTTTTTTTGTTGATTCTGGCTTGTTGATTTTTTTCATGTTGTCACACAAGGAAGCAGTGTGTTTGAGGTTTTCCTTAAATACTATTCTACAGTTGTGCCTCCAATTAACTCAAATGTTGTCAATTAGCCAATCAGAAACTTCCAAAAGCTTGACACCATCATCTGAATTTTTTCAGAGGCATAATAATCTTATTGTATGTAAACTTGACTTTCAAGAAAAGTTATAACAATTTCTCAAAAAATATCTCTCTCATTATTCTGCTATTAAGCATAAAAGAAATTAATTTGATATTCCTAACTTACCTAAAAGAGAAAAAGTTTAGTCACATTAACATCTGACTTTTTAAAAAAATGGTTATGTGCATACAGTGTATGTAAACTTCTGGTTTCAACTGTAAATAAATCCCTCATTTCTTCTACACATTTGCTAATCCCAACACATACCTATAACTAATATAGGTCTAATGAAACACAATCCAAATTTCAGTAAATATCTACTAACATGATCTATACCGAGAATTTGCACACGTCTAAAAAGAGAATTTATGTTGTTCATGTAGCACCTGGTTGGAAAGTAATCTGTATTAGTGTGTGAGTGTGTACTGATTTCACCCATGCATAAGCCATACAATGATGATGACAAACCCTGCAGAGGAAAACATGTCAAGAGACTCAAGATCTTGAGGACAGTGGAGAGGGATGACTAAATGAAGAAAAAAAAAAAAAAGAAAATTCACATGGAAAGAACGTACATGCTGTCAGACAGATATGGAAGGAAGAAGGGTGCGTCAGAGCATCAGGGCAAGGAGAGAGCGTTCTGGAGGGGTTGTGTAAGCTTATTAGACTAAGTGAGGTAAATCCAGCCCTGCACGTGCATTTGGCAAGAGCAGCCTGGAGAAACAACCCACCCGTCCTATACTGTCCAGAAAAAAAACCCTCCAGCAGTACAGACAGATTAAAGTTTACCTGAAGACAAAACAAACAGCATAGAGGACAGGAGGGCGCAGGAGGAAAAACACCAGACAGAAGAAGAAACCTAAGAAGATGAAGGGCAGAAGGCAGAGATGTCATGCCAGATCTTCCTCTAACAATAAACTTAATACCCAGACATAAAGGTTATGCTCTTTTCAAGACTTTCTTTTTCAATACAAATAAACGAGTGTGGAAAGCAAGCTTCTGTAGAAGAACAGTAATGCAAATATAGACATACGGGTAGTTGACAAACTGGCATTTTCTTTTTGTAAAACACCAATTTTTGAAGACAAAAATAGATATAATTATATAGTTTGAAACGAGTCTGATATTTGAGAAAATGTAAAGGGTCTCCAACTTTATCAATTCTTTCAGCTTTTTTAACATTTTTACTGAATTGTAAATTAAACTGTCATATGGGATAGCAAAAATTAAGAAAAACAACTTTTAATAATATACTTGCCTTCATATAGTGATATTTATTTTTTATTTTATAGTGACGCTTGCTCTGACTGACTGACCGACTGACCGATCACCCCCTTCCCTAAACCCAACCTATAGTGTTTTAAAAAGCATCGATTGACCAGCGCCCAACCACTTCCCTAAACCCAACCGAAAGTGTTTTGAAAAGCAAACCAAAAAAAAAACAAAACAAAACAAAAGGGAAGCCTGTTTTCAGATCTTACCACATTCTCACCCTGTTATTTACATTCATTCATTCATTTTCTTGTCAGCTTTGTCCCTTGCGGGGTCGCCACAGCGGAATGAACCGCCAACTTATCCAGCATGATTTTACGCAGCGGATGCCCTTCTAGCCGCAACCCATCTCTGGGAACTTCCACACACACATTCACACTCATACACTATGGACAATTTAGCCTACCCAATTCACATGTACTGCATGTCTTTGGACTGTGGGGGAAACCGGAGCACCCGGAGGAAACCCACGCGAACCCAGGGAGAACATGCAAACTCCACACAGAAACGCCAACTGACCCAGCCCAGCCGAGGTTCGAACCTGCGACCCAGCGACGTTCTTGCTGTGAGGCAACAGCACTACCTACTGCGCCACTGGGTTGCCTCTGTTATTTACATGTTTATTTAATTTTTTTGGCTTTTGTTTTGTCTTGCCTGCTTTCTGGAATCGTTCTTAGCCAGGCTCAAACCCCGTTGTCGCGGTTAACTCCTTTCTACGCCTCAAGTCCGCCAACGTACGCTGCGAGCCACTGGACAAACTGGTAACAGCGGGAAAGCCGCCCATACGGAGGTAACGGTCAGCTAGTAGCACGAAAAGGAACGGTGTCATACCGCTTAGTAACATACTTCTGGCTACATAATTCACCATCTCTAGAAATGTATATAGGGTTACGTTTTCAGAATAAGCCTCTGTTGTATTTATTCAGCCTGATCTCACGAGGAAACGTAAGTATTTTACGTTTTGTCAGTTTAGTGGCTAATTCGTACGAATTCGTACGAGTTCAGTCGTACGAAAATGTACAATTTTAAAAAGGAGGCGTGGCACCTAACCCCACCCCTAACCCCAACCGTCATTGGGTGAGCAAATCGTACTAAATTGTACGAATTAATCGTAAGAATTCATACGAATTAGCCACTAAATCAAAAAGTTACGAATTGCCGTGAGATTGCGTTGATTGTTGGACATTTTCAATAAATAGTGGTGTCAAACCAAAGAACAATATAACTTTAAAAATTATAGTGATTCACAAACAATTCAATATGTAAAAAAATGTGAAACAAAAAATACCAAATGCACGTAATAGGTGTCACAGGGGCTTTAGTCACATGATCTTGAATGGAATCCTTCAACTAATTAAAGTTTCTCTTATAGTGTCACATGCAATTATATATAGAGGTTACAGCACTGATGGTTTGAATATGATTGGACAATCAGATCACGGTGTTAAAATTGTGAAATGAAACCTGTAAGTGGTGCATAATAAAGATCAGGTAAAATAAGTTGGAGTAAAAACAACAGATGTTCTATGTGTGTTTGCCAGAAAGAAGACAGCAGGCTTTTAGCTTATGAGGCAGCAGAAGTGATCACAAAACTGGACACCTGTGGCTCTGTCAGCAGCAGCTGTCTTCTTGTTTAACCTTGCTTGAAGGCTGGTGTTGTTTGTGTGTGTGTGTGTGTGTGTGTGTGTGTGTGAGTGTGTGTGTGTGTGTGTGTGTGTGTGTGTGTGTGTGTGTGTGTGTGTGTGTGTGTGTGTGCATGCGTGCGTGCGTGCGTGCGTGCGTGTGCGTGAGAGTGTGTGTCTGTGGCATATCAGAACACAAATTTGTATAATAGCATGGATATGACATTGGTATGACAAGGAGAAGGTGACTTATTAGGACATTGCCCATGTCCCCATTTTTCATGATTATAAGTTCAGAATGAGGTTAAAGAAAGGAAAAGATGCACACAGTTTCCTGTTAGCATTAACTTTAGGGATAAAGCTTGTTTAGGACAATAGAAAATACAGTTTGTACAGTATTAAAAATAATGAAAACCTATTTAATGTCGCCACAATTCATAAAATCAAATGTGTGTGTATGTGTGTGTGTGTGTATCAGTGTGTTTCCGCACATCCATGATATGCTTTCCAGGTGGGAGATTTGGGCTTTAAATTTTTCATATTTTATGTGTCACACATAGTATATTTGACATCTGCTATTAATATATACCATGCTCATATACCATCTACGCCATTTCTCCTCGCTCATACGTCTTTGTGTTGACTCACTGGGCCACTGAGAGACTCCCCGTCTACTCTGACATATTTATTTTGCTGTTATTTAAAATCACCTCCTACACATTTAATCAAAACCCAGTGGCCTGCGTATTAAATTCATTCATTTCGCAGAAAAAGCAGCCTGTGAATGTTCTCTGTCTCACATATACACCCACACACTCCCTCTGCCTCTCAGTCAGTCATTCTTTAATGTTTACAAAAATTACAGCATGTGTGTTTGTGTGTACTATTCTGTTTACTGGGCAGGTCTGCGCTCACAAATAATATTAATACTAAAAAACTGGGCTGAAAGCAAGACGGATGACAGAGAGACCGTTGATGGTAGGAATATCCAGGATCAGAAGAAGACCTGTGGGGACCACAGGGCAATCAGGACAATTTCTCACAGAGAGGTCAATGGTGGGAGGAAATAATGGAGGCACTCAAGTGAAGCACAGGTGATGGAGACCCAGGGAGACACCAAAGGCAGAGTTGCAAACTATTACTGGCTGGGGGCAAGGCATGGGGTTAAAGGTCTCCTTTAAACAAATTTATTTTGTTTGAGGGCAAATAGAAGTTTAAAAAGGCAGAGTGATGGTGCAGTTTTCAAACACTCCTACATGAAAGACACAGCCGGTGAGTAAAAACTTGGTGGTGTTACAAAGTGGTGTCAAGAGGTGGGCTTCTCTTGAAGTGTGCAACCCCCTCCGAGTCTTTAAAATCTCTTTGTGAGCAATAGTCCAAGAGC
The DNA here is from genome assembly GCA_903798195.1 of Danio kyathit. Taxonomy (NCBI): domain Eukaryota; kingdom Metazoa; phylum Chordata; class Actinopteri; order Cypriniformes; family Danionidae; genus Danio; species Danio kyathit. Next base: position 12,813,586 of record LR812527.1, on the reverse strand, counting down.
GGATATATCGGTACCAGCTCTGTACCAGTTCATGTGGCTAGTGTTGTTGTTTTAGATGTTGTGCCCTTGTCTGATCACTGAGAAACAAATTAGGGGAACAAAATCACATATCAAATAAGGCAAAGTTCCAGAACTTAGACTGATTGCATAATTGTCACAGACCAATGGTAGCTTAAGGGGTTTTAGCAGCCTAAACAAATTCCTTAATTTGAAGACTTTATTTAAAGTATACAGAGGTCTTAAGCCTGTGTAAGTGAGAACCAATGTAATACTGGTGGCAATGAGGAGCAAGAGGGATGTAGGGATAAGGTACAGCAGGGTAGACCATGGTGGAGGTAGGTCAACAACTGTCCGAGGAATGAGAGGGCACAGTGGAGTCCATGGACTGATGAAACCCATTGGAGCCAAAGAAGAGCAGAAGGGTCAGGGGGCCATCGATGTTTATAATGGAATCAAGGGATCTTTTGGCGAGGATGGAGCTGATAATTATAAGATTCAAGGTACATCTAAGCCACAGAGAAATGCATGAGGAAAAAGCAGAGGAGCTGGAGGGAGCAAACAGAGGTAGGGCGAAAAGGAGTGGCTGTATTTGTCAGAGGCAGAACTTGTGAAAAAAAGCAGAGATTCAGGGATGGGCAGAACCAGTAGAGAACCTGGAAATACAGGGATGGGCAGAACCAGTGGATACAGTGGATATTAAGGAATGGGAAGATCCAGTGGAGGATAGAGGGATGGGCAGAATCAATGGAGATAGCCGAGGTTTAGGGATAGATAGAACAAGTGGAGAACTTAGAAATATATGGGCAGAATCAGTGTAGACCGCAGAGATTCGGTGATGGGCAAACCAGTGAAGAACTTGGAAATATAGGGATGGGCAGAACCAGTGGAGACTGCAGAGATTCAGTGATGGGCAAAAACCAGTGGAGAACTTGGAAATATAGGGATGAGCAGAATGAGTGGAGACAGCAGAGATTTAGGGATGGGTAGAACCAGTGGAGAACCTAGAAATATAACGATGGGCAGAACCAATCAAGACAGCAGCAATTCAGGGATGGCAAATCCAGAGGAGAACCTGGAAATATAGGGATGGGCAGAACCAGTGGAAACTGCAGAGATTCAGGATGGGCGAAACCAATGGAGAAACTGGGAATATATGGATGGGCAGAACCAGCGGAGACTGCAGAGATTCAGGATGGGCGAAACCAATGGAGAAACTGGGAATAGGGATGGGCAGAACCAGTGGAAACAGCAGAGATTATGGATTGGGAGAGCGTGGAAATATAGGGATGGCAGAACCAGTGGAGACAGCAGAAATTCAGAGATGGGTAGAACCAGTGGAGAACCTAAAAATATAGCAATGGGCAGAACCAGTGGAGACAGCAGAGATTCAGGGATGGGCAGAACTAACGGAGACCCAGGAGATTTAGAAAATCCTGCAAACATTTAGCAGAGGCCAGTTGCAGCTCCCTCTCAGTGGTGGGAGAGGGGGCAGGGCTCTGTTCCATACCCTCAAGCTTTACAAGCAAGGGTGGTGTGGTAAAAGAATACAGAACGAGTGGTCAGAATAGAGAGTAAGTCAAGGCAAATCTAAAAAGTCCATTGTATGATTCTCCAGCAATTGGTCCTTCAGACAGAAAAGTTGGACAGTTTTTGTTTTAACAAATCCATGATGAAATGAAAAGCAAAAAGAAAGAAAACGCTACTATCTACTTAATGTCTGATACCCTGCAGATGAGCTGTAGAATAAAGTGAGCAATGGTGGAGTAGAAACATTTTTTTTTACTAATAAATAGACAGTGAATAGGAGATCACAGGAGAAAGCATACCAATACCAGACAAATAATTGAATCAAATGGATTTTAAATAAAGTCAGGCGAATGGGAACAGAGAGCAAACTAGACCAAAACAGAACATTTGACAATATTTGACTTTATGTAAATACATAAATGTGATTTTTTTTATCGTTAAATTCATTACATATTAATAAAACAACTGACTCTTGTGGTTTATTATGAAAACAAACTCATAAAGATTTAACTGGGTCTAGAATGTCACTTGTGTTTTCATTTGATGTTCATCGTGACCTTGGATATGCTTCATCTCAGAGTGCTGTTAAATTAGTTTTACCTATTTTCTTCTGATTATCTGTTGCGTTACAAAATCAAATGCTTGACCTTTCTATCTCTCCTTCTCTGTTGATCTGTACAGGTTTCCCTTATTCTCAGCTTGTGTTTCTCTCTTCCTTTTTATTTCATGCTTCAGAATCCTTTTAGCTTTTACCCTAATTTTTACATTTTTTTCTGCTTTACTCTCTGTATCACCCCGTCTCTCTCTCTCTCTCTCTCTCTCTCTCTCTCTCTCTCTCTCTCTCTCTCTCTCTCTCTCTCTCTCTCTCTCTCTTTTTTTTTCCTTAGGGACAAAGGACTGTCTACCAGCAATGACGCACATAGGGCTTTTGTGCAGAGAGGCATTTGAGCAAACATATTCGTGTCTCTAAAATGGGAGGGGGGAGCTGGGAGAAAGAGAGAGATAAAGAGAGATGAACTGTACATGAACATGAGCCGTGCGTGTGAAGGCATGCCAGGTAATAAACTGGCTTTTTCACTAATTAATACTGGCTGTGAGGTAAATCTCATCTCACCTCAGCAGGTGTGAACGCTCGACTAATCCTCCAGTAATGTTATGCATGTCATGACTCCAATATCAAAGTATGATGATTCACATACAGTTTGAAAGTCTGCTAATGAATGTTAGAAAAAAAATGACATGTCTCTGAATCACATGTGTCCTCCTCTGGATCTTGCACTAGGCTGCTAGGAAGTGATGTAAGAGTTGTCCTGTGATGATATCACATGCATTAGGGCCTTTACACCACACAACAGGGCCTTAGTATTGCCTTTACCGACACTGATATATTTACAAGAAACTATGTAAGCCGCTCCAATGGCGGAAGGAGTCTCTGGTGTTTGTTGTTTAAACTCTTAGCCTTGACATGATCAGGATTTTTGCGGATTTGTCAGGAGTTGAGCTTCACCACATCAGTCGCCGACAGTGCTACTTTGAAACTATAAGATACTCATAAAACTTAAATGAAGTTACAGTCAAGCTAATTTTACAGATTAGTTCGAATATTTGAATTAGTGTCACATGATTTTTCAGAAATCATTCTAATATAATGACCCTGTATGTGCTCTAGGCTTCTCTTGTTTTGCTAACATTAATGTTGAAGAGTTGTGCTGCTTAATATTTTAGGGTTTCATGATGAATAGAAAGTCCAAAAAGATGACATTTATTTGAAATACAAATATTTTGCAACTTTATAAACATCCGCAGCACGGTGGCGCAATTGTCGCGGACCAAAAGTAAAGAGGGTAGGGGAGTCGCGGAAGAAAGTGAAAGTGAATAGCGGAAGGGAAGGAGGGCGGTTGAGAAGGGGGATCGGAAAATGAGCTGCCGGATCAGATTTTTAGAGGTGCCGGATCCAGCATGTTTTGGCACAAATTAAGCCCTGGGTAGCGCTGTCACCTCACAGCAAAACGGTCACTGGTTCGAGCCTCGGCTGGATCAGTTGGCATTTCTGTGTGGAGTTTGCATGTTCATGTGGGTTTGCTCTGGGTGCCCCGGTTTGCGCAATAGACTAACTTGTCTGTAGTGTGTGTGTAAATGAGAGTGTATGGGTGTTTCCCAGTGATGGGTTGCACCTGGAAGGGCATCCGCTCCGTAGAACATATGCTGGATAAGTTGACGTTTCATTCTGCTGTGGTGACCCCTGATTAATAAAGGGAGTAATGGCTGATTTATTCTTCTGCATCAAGCGCACATATGCATCAGCCCATCCTGCGCGTGGATGAAATTTAACTACATGTCACAACGACACATAGCGCAAGCTCCATGATTGGTCGGCTTGGTATCGCTGACGGGCCACACGAGCCAAATGGAGCGAGTGTTTACAAGTGTTGAGTCCCATGAAGAAGCTCTAGATGGAGACTGTTGTTTTGTGTTTACTTTATGATTAAAGTTGTTGCACGTCCACCAGTTCCCGGCAGTTTGAGCCACTTGTACATGAAGGTAGGCTACAGAAAAAAAAAAACGCCAGTGAAGAAACTCAACACAGAGGAACATAAAAACCTACTGCCAGCTAGCGTTTCGGACGTGGTATTGCAGAGCAACACAAACAGTGCGCAGAAGTATAAATGCACGGCTACGCACATTTGCATGCGCCGTGGGTCATGCCGATCACTCGACACAGAAGTATAAACCAGGCTTTAGTCTATTCAAGAAAACGAATAAATGAATGAATGCTACTTTTTTTTACCAGTTGTTTAAATTAGGCCTACTAACTTTTATATTTGTCTGCTTAAATTACAGTACATCAAATAGAAAATAGCTAAATTAAGCTTACATAGAGATGTGAAAACAAAAGTTGATGGCCTAAATATAAAAGTTTGTAAAATAATTGCAATAAGATGCCCACAAGATAACAAATAATATTTCATTTATTTATTCATTCATTCATTTCCTTCAGCTTAGTCCCTTTAATAATTAGGGGTCGCCACAGCGGAATGAACCGGCAATTTATGCAGCATATGTTTTACGCTGCGGATGCCCTTCCATCCACAACCCAGTACTGGGAAACACTCATACACTCTCACATTCACACACATACATTACGGCTAATTTAGTTTATCCAACTCACCTATAGCGCATGTTTTTGGACTGTGGGGGAAACCAGAGCACCCAGAGGAAAACCATGCCAACATGAACATGCAGACTCCACACAGAACTGCCAAATGTTCCAGCCGGGACTCGAACCAGTGACCTTCTTGCTGTGAGGCGACAGTGCTAACCACTGATTAACCGTGCCGCCCAAAATACTATTTATGAAAAATATATATTTATGTTAATTACTATTGTTTTTTAACCCTACTATAGTAAAGTGTATTAGGCCACACTGTATATATTACAGTATTAACAAGTTTTTTTTGTTGAAGGCTTCAGCTTACTGTAGCATTAACTAAAGTGCTATAGCTGTACAGCAACTCCAAAAAAAAAAAAAAAAAAAACCCACAACAGTTTAATTCAACTACTTTTCTATAGTATGGTTCAAAAACACTAAAATAGAAATTACTATAGTAATTTTTTTTCATGTGGATGAATAAAGTTTGATGACGATGATGTTGACTTGACAAAACCACAAGAATTATACATTTGTAGCTTGTTTCTAACATGAATAAACTTGTTGTTAGCAAGAATACACTGCAAAAAATGCTTTTCTTATGTACATTTCTTGTCCTGTTTCTAGTCCAAATATCTAAAAAAAAATCTTAAATCAAGAAAACAATGTCTTGTTTAAAAAAAAAAAAAAACGGGGGCACAGAATATCAGCATTATGATTGGCCTGATGGCCTGTCAATTAAACTGCTGTGAAGGGTGAATATATTTGTGAATCAGCATGATTTGATTGCATTTCTCCTCAAGTCAATTTTAAGCAACCTCTTTAAGTTATAGTTCAGGTAACATGCCAAGAAATGTTATATCTTTATAGTTATATGTTATAGTCTTTTTGGCCTTCTAAGAAGCAGTGTTATTCAAAGACGCAGCCCTGGTCTTAAAACAAGCTTAATAATCTGCCAATGGAGTAAGAAAAATAATCTTATGTCAAAAGGAAAAACAAGATTATTTTGCTTACCCCATTGGCAGATTATTTTGCTTGTTTTAAGGAAAAACTCATTTTATATTGGCACATTATTTCTTAAAACAAGACATTATGTTCTGCTTGCCTAGAAAATACTTCTTGATATAAGAACTTTTAGATATTTGGACTAGAAACAAGACAAAAACTAAGAAAAGCATTTTTTTGCAGTGTAAGCATGTTGCTAGCATGTTTCTAACACACTTTAGCATGTTGGTATATGTGTCATGAATTAGCATGTTGACAGCATGATTTCTAACATGAAATAGCCAGTTCCTAACATGTTGCTAGCATAAATTAACATGTTGCTAGCATGAATTAGCATAGTGCTATTGTGAATTATCAAATTGCTAGCATACTGTATATGCAGAATCATTTGCTCTGATATGATGGAAGTTTGTTATTTGTACCCTGCTGAAAAAGACAGCTTAAACCAGCCTAAGCTGGTTGGCTGGTTTTAGCTGGTCGACCAGCCTGGTTTTAGAGGGGTTTTGGCCATTTCCAGGCTGGTTTCCAGCCATTTCCAGCCTGGTCTTGGCTGGTCAGGCTGGAAAATGACCAGCTTAAACCAGCTTAAACCAGCTTGACCAGCCTGGTTTAAGCTGGACATAGCTGGTTTTGGCTGGTCAAACTGGTTTTAGCTGGTCAACTCCCAGCCTGACCAGCTAAGACCAGGCTGGAAATGGCTGGAAATTACCCTGGAAATGGCCAAAACCCCTCTAAAACCAGGCTGGTCGACCAGCTAAAACCAGCCAACCATCTTAGGCTGGTTTAAGCTGGATTTTTCAGCAGGGTACCTTTTGGAGGAGATGTGTTGAAATTTGGTCTCTGAATAAAAAGTATGTAAGCTTCGTCGAGTTATCTAATATTTTTTATACATTACTAGCTAATGAAAAACATTTAAACTCTGTATAGACAAATGCATCAGGGAAATTATTAATTCTGATGAATCATTCAAACAAACTAATTAACTAAATGAATCAGTCTTTCCATAGTGTCATGAAAGAGAGAGAAAGAAGCTTTCATGTCCTTCATAATTATCTCACTTCTCTTCTTTATTAAAAAATGTGACAAACGTGTTAAATACACTGCAGTAGTCACTAGTCACATGCTGTGACCTTCACATACTTCACAAATCCAGTGTTTAGTTGATCATGTTAAGTGCTCATAGTTGTAAACATGATGGGTTTCTTTATCCACCAGGGTTGGCTTTGTTTTCAGGAGAACATTCATTCATTTTCCTTCAGCTTAGTCTCTATTTCAGAGGTTGCCACAGCTGAATAAACCGCCAACTACTCCACCATGTCTTAAGCAGCAGATGCCCTTCCAGCTGCAACCCAGTATTGGGAAACACCCGTACACGCTCACATTCACACATACTCATACCAATTTGTTTTACCAGCGACCTTCTTGCTGTGAGGCCACAGTGCTAACCACTGAGGCACCGCCCCAGAATGAAAACAAAACACACAAAAGTTCTGTTGAATTAAATCAATCAGATGGTAACTTTTACATTTCTAAAGTATTTTGTTAGCCTTATGTTGAAAAAGAAATTCAGCCAATTGTCTGTGTAAGTGTGACTACCATCTTGAAAGTGAAACATTAGCATTGTTGCTAATTTTAGTTAGTCACTCCCCATCATTGCCCACCAGTCCCATTCAGTGATTTATTGACCCACTGCTAACATGCGTTTTGACGTCACTCACCTATAGGGTATAATCTACTTACTGTTACCAGAACATAGCAGAACACTTGGCTGAAAATCAATCACGTTTAGCAATTTTAGGGAAATCAAGGCAAGGAAACATCAAATGCACAATCAGACTAATTTCACTTACCGTCTCTACGTCAAGGCATTGATTCATTGAGGAGCTAATCCATACATATTTGTAGCTGCCCCTCATTTAGCTGATGGGTCATTGATTACCACAACAGAGATGATTGAGTTACAGGAAATGACTGTATGTTTGTTTATCGTACCATGCACTTCATTGTATGAACTTTGAACTCTCCCTAGTGAAAAATAAATATGCTTAGTATACTTGGATCCGGACTAATTGTTAGTATATTTTAAGTGTATTAATGATTAGTTTACTTAAAGTGTGACATTTTGGACATATTAATTTTGTGCTAAGTATATTTTAGTTGTAATAAAATTGCACTTAAGTACAACTTTAAGTGTATTTAGTGTATTTTTGTGTGCTAAATTGGAACAACTTTAAGTATATTTAGTACACTTTAAATAAGCATAGTATGTAAACTAATTTCATGCTTGCTTAGTGACATTAGTGTACTTTTTCTGTATTACAAGTATATTAGAAGTTTATTACGAGTGCATTTAAAATACACACGCAATATACCATAAATATATTAGTTTTCTTAATAAATATATGTTAAATGCAATTTCAATAAAAGTCAAATACACACAATAAACAATTCAAACTGTTTTTATTAAAACCTCAGAATGGTTTAAATGTTTTACAGAATCATTCAAAAATATATTTTTATTCTATTAAAAATAGTACAAAATACTGCAGAAAATGTCCTTCAGTACAAAACATTACAATTTAAGAACAGATCTTTTAAAATGCCGCGATATTCCAGAAAGTCCATGACTGTGCAAAGTCTGAACATGTACTGTACAAAATGTACTGCGCTTCAACAAACAAGTGCATAACAAACATCAAATCTCTAATATGTTTCACCATATCCTTATAGTGGAGCCTTTGATTAAGGCCTAATCCCAATTCTACACCTTAGCCCCCCTCGGTTCATGCGTTCAAATGAAGAGGTCGCGTGTCCCAATTCTCTTTATTAGCTTGGTGGTGTAGTGGGTAAAGGGACGGGCCACATAACCCTTCAAATGGAGATTTTTCAAGACCACACTACAAATGAAGGGGTATGATAGTTTTCTCTGACTACACCAGCAACATGGATGTAAAAACCGAGCAAAGAGACCCACAAATGTAAAATAAATGTGGATTAATAAGAATTTTACTACAAAGCAGCTGCTTTATTACATTCATAACGACATCAATGTGTTGTCTTCCAAGAAACATTTTGAAAAAGAAAAGCTAAAATTTCACTGAGGATAGTCCCTTAATAACCACTGCAAAATATTACTCAGCATATTTTTAATTCAGATAACCCAATTACTGGGTCTGTCAGAAATGTCTGCTGGGAGTGAAATAGCATTTTACTGCACATCTGGTATAATATTACTGTTGTTTTTCAGTTCATTCATACAGAAGATTAGCCTCAACACTCACACAGTGCTTTACACTCAACTTCTATATGATTTATTTATAAATGGGCTGGGGGTAGGCAAAGGGAAAGTGGTATAAAATAGAATTGAGATCGGCCTAACCCTCATCAATTTTGGATTTCCGTGATATTTGGGAATAATTTGCCAAAAATAGTTTACATAGATGAAGAAAAAAGCCATAATATTTAAAATTGTGTAACATTCCAGCATGTCAGGCAGGGATGAGAGTAGTGGTAAAATAATGGTGTATTTATAATTAAAAGTTTAATCAAAACTGATTCAGTTCAGTTCAATACAACTGTCACTGTTGAAGGAAGATCCACTAAAGAGCAACTCCGCCAGCTCTGACCAAGCAAGCCAAAGGGACAGTGGACAGAACCAAAACTCCACCGGCTGATGAAAGTAATGAACAAACGTTAAAGAAACCAGGCTCAGCCAGGGATCAATTCTCCTCTGACCAAACATAAAGGGTAGAGCTGTGGTCTAAAAGACTCTGGAAGGCTTGAGAACGATGAGTGTCCGTCATGGAGAAAGTGCAGGTTTGAGTCGGTCAACGGCAGGTGTCCAGAATAGCCCATGGCATCAATGCAGAGACTCGTCTGTTACTGTCATGCTCTTGCCTCTTCCATGATCACCACAGCATCTGCTCTGGATACATTAGATATTGACAGCAATCAGTATGTCAGTAATAGCATACGTCACATTTATAGCATTTACTACAGTCTCTGAGAAAAGAGAAAAAATATCTTTAAATAAAACAGTAAAATTAAAGACCACAATTACTGTATAATAATGTAGAACAATTTAACTGTATTATTTTAGCATTAATATTATTTTTATTCAGTACTCCCTGACATATAGGTAGATACATGAAATCCAAAATAAAGAAAATTAATTTAAAAGGTGATGTACAGAATATATGAGCTTGCTGACCTTACCTGTGAGAGTCCAACTTGTCCTTTGAGGATTCAATGGCAGATTTCTCTGTGAGTGTGCATCTTGCCGGAGTTGCTAGGGCAAAAAGAGAAACTTGTGACTTTTTACCCTTTTATACATTTTGGGACAGTAACATCAGAATCAGCCAGAGAAATCAGGAACAAATGAGAAATAAGCTAAATTATTATTAAATGTTTTACACAACATAAAAAGCAATCACTATGCAACTAAAGCTCAATAAGTGGTCAAGATTACACAAAAAAGGCAGCAAAAATAAACTTTTAAAAAGTATTTTTATACAGCAATTCTTAAATTTTTCCTAAATTCATCTCTAGTGAAATAAAGAAATTAATACAGGTCTGTAATGAAGTGTGAATAAAACAAATATCAGATATTTGTACACATCTGTATTTACAAATACACATTAATTAAAAAAGATAAAGAATTGTCAGATTGGATTGAATGAATATTTAATTTTTTTTAACTAATTAATTGGGTAATTTACCTTAAAATTATCATTTTGTTATTTACTCACCCTCACATTACAAACAAACCTGTATATAAAGTAACAAATAATGAGTCGTTATTACATTAACATTACTTGACGATAGTAAGAGAACACATTCAGTTGTTTGGGATCATGAATGTTATACAATTGAATTAAACACGATATATAAAAACATTTAAATAAGAGATTGAGGTGAATACCACACATTCACAAACGTGTTTTGCATTTCACTTCATCTGTGCTGTCCAGTACAAATTCCCCATTTTTTATGTATTTGCAATGGCTTGTAGCTATTACACTCACTTGAATACTTAAGTTCACATTTGGTATCAACCCAGAATAAGAGCTCCATCCTTTTAAAGACAGCATCCTCTCTGGTCTCACAAATTGAGTCTGCAACACACACTGTATTAGAGATGGCTACTTGTGCTCCTATACATTCCTTGTTTAACCCCCCATAACAAACCCTCAAGTACAATACTAAATGTAGACTTTAGTACCTTAAGTTCCTTCTTCAGGCATCTTCAGCATACTTCAAATTCAGACCATATCCAGTTGTGAAATTCAGATGAGGTCCCATGACCACTTGACCCTCCAATGAATAAGACTGTTTGTTTGATGTTGTATTGCTGGAAAAGAAAGACTGAATTTGTGAATAATTAAATTTGTTTGTAAAAATAAATTTGACATTCCATACACTGCCTATTAAAATGCCCAGTAAAATTGCCAATAAACACAAAAACTATAGTTTAAAAAATCTTTGTCTAATATTTACTCAGCACTGAGTAGCCAAATAGCCTAGCTGTGGTTGTTTTTAACACCATATTTTTTTTTTTTTAAATGTGGGAACTATTAGAGGAAGAAAAAGAGTTTGTACATGAAACTGCTCACAACAAATCTGTGAACAACTTAATATTTTAAAATCTAATAAAAATGAGGAAGACATCAACATTACCTTGAACAATCAAGAGAGGGGTGCTTGGTAGCATCACACTTTTTCAACATCCATGGCTGTGGCACAAGGCTGTAAAAACTGATAAATATAATAAGAGTAGAATAAGACTCAACATTTGACTCTGTATGAGTTAAAATTTGTGCACAAATCATTCCTTGTCCCCATCAATTTCACTTTGAATAAGCAATATACATTTGTTGGTTTAGATGATGATCATGACTTTGGGTTATATTTGTGTACTCAGCATATACACTCACCATGCACTATAGCAATCACGTACACCTAAACACCACAAAAAATAAAATGTACAGTGACTCTATACAATAAGTTCACATTAGTAAATGTTATTAATGCATTACAATTACCACTAAGAAATAAACAATGACATTGACTATGTTAATGTTAGCTTAAAAATACAACTGAATGGGGTATATGCACACAGACTTTTAATTTTCAGTCAGCCAGCCCAAGCGCATCACTGCCAATATGAAAATCTGAATAATATTAAAAGACTCTCTAAATGTTTAAATGCTAAATAATTATTCACTGTATATAAACTACTATTATGTTAAAAAACAAACACAACTGACCACTGTTATGTGGTTAATTTACTTTACATTTGCCATAATCTATGACAATAACATTTTACTGGCTGATAATGATGGTCATAATGACTATGTGAAGGGCAGCTTACCTTAACTTTATTCTTCATGGTCACTTCAATGTTGTGCTGAAATAGAGAATGCAGTGAACACTAATTTAATTAAAGTTAAGAGAAATTACCTTTCTTTTTTTCATAATGACGCTTACCTTAACTTATCCCTCATGGTCATGTGAAGTACTTCACCTTCACTCCAATATTGTGCTGAAATAGAGAGAGCAGTTAAAGTTAACAAAATCACCTTTCTTTTTTCAGGTACTAACGTTATACTAAAACAAATTCACAAGCACTAACTTTCAAGCACCATCTGTAAATTTCTTCTTTAAAAATGGCGATTAACCCGTCTGTTAACGAACAACATGGCATAAGAACCTAACGTTACAACTAAAGCTTACTTACTTGGTTAATTCTGTTAAAAGGTGTGCACTGTACAGAAATATACACATAACAATCATTTTTCAACACTTACTGTGGGTGAATCCGTTGGCTGAGACGTCGACGGTTATGGTTCAAATGAGGCGTTGCCTGTGGTGACGGACGGTGCTTGTTTCCGGTCGAGTCGAATCGGCTCGGTTCTATGAATCGGCTCTCTTAAATGAATAGTAAAGATTCGAATCTGCCTGAAAATGATTCCTTTTTGTATAATAATGTGATACAACAATATGATTCATTAATAATTAATATTTCATTACTATTACTGCTCGGCCACACGCACTGTATACACTGATTCTATGTTGATAAGTATGAGCTTGTGAACACGTGTGATAATTCCAGAGCAAGCAGTTCAATCTGATTCAATGTCAAGCGAGTGCTGAATCGAATCAGTGCAAAAGTGATAGTGTTTTTTTTGGTTTATTTATAAAGATTTTGTATCATTTTAAATGAGTCGATAGCGCAGATTCCTCTAGAACCTCTAGGTGTGTTTAACAGTCTTTGGTTTCACGAATCAATTATTTTTGTTACAGTTTATCACGTTTTGGCTAAGCACAAAATTATGTTTATTAAAAATGTCATATTTACATGATAATCTTATAGATTTAAATAAAGGTGCACCCAAAAATGAATATTTAACATTCATGTTTCAAACCTGGATGATTTATTTATTTAAAGTTATTTTTGAAGATGTTGGTAGCCAAATTGTTTTTGGGGCTGCAAAAAAAAAAAAAAAAAAAAAAAAATATATATATATATATATATATATATATATATATATATATATATATATATATATATATATATATATATATATATATATATATATATATATATATATATAGTGCCTGTACTACTGTTTTAATTTTTATGCTAAAATAAAAAGTTTGAATTCCTATAACTAATGTGCAAAACATAAAGCCCTTTTTTACAGTAATTTGCTGTAATCATGCTGCCATCCTTAATGTCTCAATAACATTTTGAATATAACATACTGTGAATTTTTACAGTTAAATCCTGTAAAGGGATACTAATGTAATTTACTGTGAAAAATTACAGTAACGTTGTGAATATCTGGGATTTTTTAACAGTGCATGTTTGCACACTATTTACAAATGTTTTAAATAGATATTTGTTTTATTGTCAGCATCAACAGCGTCTCTCTTTTACATTCATTCATTCATTTTCTTTTCGGTTTAGTCCCTTTATTAATCCGGGGTCGCCACAGTGGAATGAACCGCCAACTTATCCAGAACATTTTTACGCAGCGGATGCCCTTACTGCCGCAACCCATCTCTGGGAAACATCCACACACACTCATTCACACTCATACACTATGGACAATTTAGCCTACCCAATTCACCTGTACTGCATGTGTTTGGACTGTGGGGGAAACCGGAGCACCCGGAGGAAACCCATGCAAATGCAGGGAGAACATGCAAACTCCACACAGAAACACCAACTGACCCAGCCGAGGCTCGAACCAGCGACCTTCTTGCTGTGAGGCGACAGCACTACCTACTGCGCCACTGCGTCACCTCTCTTATACAGTAATGAGTTATTTAAAAAGTTTTAAATGGGCTTTCAATGCATTTGACATATTTTATTTACTTTCTAAAAGTATAATGAACTTAAATGCATGAATGAAAACAAACACTAAAATTACTACAAAATTTAACAAAGTAAACAACCTCTGTTTATTTAATAATGTGCTTTACACATTCTTACAAAGTTCATTTTCAAAGCATAGTTAAAATAATACTAAAATATATTACCATCAAATGCTAAATAAATACACTTGTAAAAAATAAACTAAGCATTTAATTAAAGTGCATTTTTCTGAAATATATTTTTAGAAAATATACTAAATTACAATTATTTTTAAGTGTGTTAAAAGTTATATATAAAAGTATGGTAATAATACACTTTTAATATATTTAAATTAAATATACTTCTTGGTTAGTATACTTTCAATGTACTATTGGAATTAAAAATATATTTGCAATACAATTTAGTATACTTTTTTTTCACCAGGGCTGACCCATTAGCCAACTAGGCATACAACAACATGATGTCCCCTCTTGCAAATATGCACTTCCTTTGTCTAAGTTTGTTTGTCTGTGTGTTTGCGTGTGCGCTTTCATTACTGTTGTGTTCAATTGAGGGCAGAAGCTCCAAATAATCAGAGCTGTTGTTTGCAAAAAGACTTCTTTGAAAATGGTTCTTTGACGTACAAACTCACGAGGTGGGCATGTAGCTGCCAAAATCAACAGATAGTGGGAAAACAAAGTCAATAATCAGCCAAAGAAGAAAAGCTTCTCTATTCTCTCTATCCTCCCCTGTGTTTTCGCCACAATAGTGTTGGATCACAACAGCACTGTAACAAGAGACATGGTGTTTACCACCAGGGTTATGCTTACTTTAAGGCACGGGTAAACATTTTACTTTGGTAATATCCTTAAGAACACTTTTAAAGTGGCAGTTTTGACAAACTTTTACTTAAACTTTTATGAATATTCAAGGCTGGTGGGGGTTGAGAAATTTTCCACCTTCAAATGAGTGTTTAGACATTATACTTTTTAACTCTAAAACATTTCATAAAAACATGTTCCAATTTATTTTTAACTGAAAAAATCATTACCTAGTCATGATAGTATGCTTTGTAAACATGAAGTATGTTTTGTGAACAAGCTTATTCTTTTCAGTTAACCCATAAAACTGGTTTGCAATTCAACAATTGCAACAATGGTTCAACAATTGACCCTTCGCAAAACGGCACCGCCCCTCTCTGTCTGACAAGGTTTCAGTATCACTTGTGATGCTCCCCTATCAATTTGTGCAAAATTGAAAAAAAATAGTGAATAATTTCTGAAAAAAATGACATTCTGATTTCAGACTGAAAGGTCCATAATAGGATTATAAGGGAAATGTTCTGGATGTGAGCTTAACTCAAAATGAAGGAATTAATAAAAGATTGTGGCTATAGCCTGCATGCGATGGGAAATTTGGATAATTTGAATACAGTTAAAATGCTACATATGGATTCCCTAACATAATTGACAAACATATGTATATGGTGGCATCTTGAACATGACAAAACAGTAATGTATCTATGAAATGTTATATAGATTGTATAGATTAATTCATTTTTCATCTGGGCCTCCAGGCTATGGGGTTCATCCAAAATCCAAATCCTCAGGTAGATCACTGGTTATTGCCATGTCACATCTCCATTTATAAAGTTATGCGGTCTGTCCCACTCCAATAACAATGGATATAACAGATTAGTCCATAAGTCTCAAGTCCTTGGATTTTAAGTCATTATTTCAGCATCAATGACTGACAGTTCATGGTAATGAAATTTTATTTTGCTCAGCCTTTCTGAGTACCTGCTATTTGCATTGTAAGTCCTATACAAGCACATTTTCACCATTTTTCATGTTATTCGTCGATGTTACTTGCTTGTCAAAGTAATGGTTACTTGCTTGACAAAATGGCGGACAGTAACAGGGGCACAGAATATCAGCATTATGATTGGCCTGATGGCCTGTCAACTAAACTGCTGTAAGGGGGGAATTAATTAGTGAATCAGCATGATTTGATTGTATTTCTCCTCAAGTCAACCTTAAGCAACCTCTTTAAATTATAGTTCAAGTAACATGCCAAGAAATGTTATATCTTTATAGTTATATGTTATAGTCTTTGTAGCCTTCTAAGAAGCAGTGTAATCCAAAGACACAGCCCTAGTTTGAGTGAATCTCCTTGTCACAAGAAGGGCAGGGTTGAATGGCCCACACATGGGGGAGAACGAAAAGTACGTCAATCAAAAACATGACTAACACCTCTGTCTTTGCAGTGACTGGAATAGAGAGAGAGGCAGTATTTAATAGCGGCCAAAGAGGAACACTGAGGAGTCTACACAATCCTCTACTATTCTACTATAATTGTATAATTGGCAGTTCATTCTACTGTGGTGACCCCTGACTAAACGCCGATTTATACTTCTGCATCAAACACACGCGTATGCTACGGTGCGGCATATGAGTGGACGCACAGCCCCTCGGCCGTCGGCGACGTTGACGCACACCTCTTAAAAAATGTAACGTGTACGCGTAGCGCAAGCTCTGTGATTGGTCGGCTTGGTAGCGCTGACGAGTGTGGGCGGAGGTGAGAGATGTGTTTACAAGTGTGGAGTCCCGTGAAGGAGCTCAGAATGAAGACTGTTGTTTTGTGTTTACCTTATGATTAAAGTTGTTGCATGTCCGCCGGTTCCCGCCTCAAAA
Source organism: Danio kyathit (assembly GCA_903798195.1). Classification (NCBI taxonomy): domain Eukaryota; kingdom Metazoa; phylum Chordata; class Actinopteri; order Cypriniformes; family Danionidae; genus Danio; species Danio kyathit. Next base: position 12,796,854 of record LR812527.1, on the reverse strand, counting down.
TGAGCGAATTTGTGCCACTTGTACATTAAGGAAGTGTTCAGAAATAACAAAACACCAGCGAAGAAACTCGGCACAGAGAAACATAAACACCTTACTGCCAACTAGCGTTTCGGAAGTGTTATTGCAGAGAAACAGAAACAGCACGCAGAAGTATAAATGCATGGCTACACGCGAGGCTTGCGCCGTGGGTCACGCCAATCACTTGACGCAGAAGTATAAAACAGGCTTAAAGGACTAGCTGAAGAATAGTGAGTGAGTGACTTACCTGAGTCACCGACCATGTCTTCTTCCTCACCCACAAATCACAAACGTTTTTGCTCTGATGCCAAAACCTGTGAGGAAGAAGAGACACAGCCGTCAAAGCATTTATCCAGATGCTTGTGGGCCTCCAGCGAGAACAAAACCAAATGCTCCTGAAACTTCGAAATGAACAAGAACAGAGGTTCCAGGCAGTTACCAAGTACCGAGCTGTTCTGGAAGCTGCTTGACCAGGAGGCTCAACACTGGTCACCCAACAAGATAACCCAGGAAGACATGGAAAACTTCTTGGACCTGTTTGAGAAGAGGGTGGAGGAGTGTGGCTCTCCGCGAGCCAACTGGCTAGTAATAATTATCCATCAATCATCCATCCATCCAGAATCATATCTCTTTATTACCAGGTCTAGAAAATATGACCATATCACCCCAATTTTATCCCCCTTACACTGGCTCTCTGTTAAGTTCCATATTGATTATAAAATATTGCTTATTACCTATAAAGCTTTACATAATCTAGCTCCTGTTTATCTAACCAACCTTCTGTCTCACTACAAACTCTTTAAGATCTCAAAACTCAGGCCTTCTTGTAGTACCCACAATAGCAAAGGAGGTCGAGCCTTCTCATTCATGGCTCCTAAACTCTGGAATTCTTCCTGATAATGTCTGAGGCTCAGACACACTCTCTCAGTTCAAATCTAGATTAAAGACCTATTTTTTTTAGTTAAGCATACGCACAATGCATCACATAACAGTATGGTGCACGAGTGTGCTCCATGAAGGTGAGTGAGCTTGACAAACCACATGTAGGGCAAAATCCTCTTGTCTTAATTCATTTTTGCATTTCATGTTTAAATACACTGTGAACAGCAGCTACGCTAATTATTATCTTTATTCTCTATTTCCACCTGGGGATACTCATTCCCAGGCCTCTAGAAATTGTGCAGCGCCGTTGATGTGATCCAAGACCTGTGAAAAGATGATGGCAAGGTATCCATAATCCTGGACCAGGCCTGTATTCTGAGCAGATGCTGTGGTGGTCATGGAGGAGTGGACAGCATGAAACTGATTCCTGAAAGACCCCAGTGACAGACAAGTCTTCGATTTGATCCCGTGGGGCAGCGAGAACACTTGTCGGTGAACTACTCACACCTGCAGCTTCTCCACGATGGACGTCCAACGTTCTTCAGCCTCTGGCAGCTAGACTGCAGCTCTGCACAAGAAGTTTGGCCAGGGGAGAAATGGCCGTGCCCAACTGAGCCTGGTTTCTCTCAAGGTTTTTTCCTTCACTTTCGTCAATTGGTGAAGTTTTGTTCCTCGCCACTGTCTTGCTTGGTTTGGGACTTGTGGAGCTGCGCATCGATGGATTTGCTCTTTAGTGTTTGGACTCTCAGTAGTGATTATTAAACCACACCGAACTGAACTAAACTAAACTTTAACTCTGAAAACTGGACTGACAGATTCAATTTACTATAATTTTCTATGTTAAGCTGCTTTGACACAATCGACAATGTAAAAGCGCTATAGAAAAAAACATGAATTGAATTGAATTGAATTGAATAGTGAAGCCCAGATCACCGCCCAGCAGCTACCGGTTCAGAACCTCCTAGTCTACAAAGATCTGAAACAGTGCATGATACTGTAGTTACATGAACATGAAGATCAATAATACTGAAAGACAATGACATGTAATGTTCTATTATCAGCAGTGTAACTCAGTGGGAGTAGTATTTCAGTATGAGTACAGGGTTGAAAATGGTGGTTGCTCTTGTGGTATTTTCTAAAACAACACACAAAACTTAAGGTAATTACCATCAAAAACCTTGATTTCAAAGAACAAACTTTATCATAATACACCAGTGCAAAATATGAAAGGCTCTTTAATGGCATATGTTAACAAAGCCTTGTGATATTTGGCCACTCCTAACAGCTTCTAATGTGTGGTATGATAAGACTTTAAACATGTTCAGGCCTTTTATAATAGTGCTGTACATTATCAGCTGAATATGAGAGTAATTAATCATGCTGTGGTGATGAATGACATATGAGAACAAGGCATTTGCAAACAATGGGGTGGTACAGTGAAACGCTGCTTTAAAAAGCAGGTGTGATGGCATTCGTTTCGCACACAATACCATCTGGAAAACTTCCAAATATGTCATGCATGTTTATTATGCAGCCGTGAAAAGAAAAGAGCCCTTCATTCTTTTATGACACACACACACACAAAAAGTGAAGGTAAACAAGGCATATCTGGAGAATGACACGATGACATGGCTTAGCATGCTAATTCTCTGGCTTTGAGTAAACAGTGTTTTGGGTGCCAGCATGTCTGTTTGGATTGACTGAATCGTTTCCAAAGTAATATAGAAAGTCAAGGTTGGTTGATCACCATCAGGTCAAAGCTGAAATGCTTTTCTGAACGACCATTACACTGCTTTTATTCACAGACCTTTTATTTGGTATTTCTTAGGCCTCTTTTTCCCTCCAGGAAACAGGCACATCCACATTCTCTAGGGCCATATAATCTTCACAGTGACGTCACAAGAAAACTGCCAGCAGTACTATGAATCATTGCCTATGCCAATATCCTTCTCAACTCTTAAGCAGACATCTATGTATGTGTGTTTTTGAGAATTTATTGTTTATGCACTTTTTAAATATTTAGTTTCTTCAAATTAATTGAAATGAAGACATTTATCTTATGTTATCTTACAATATGTAACATATAAAAATATGATGGTCTTATTTCCTATATATCATTGAATGTAATTCTCCACAAACTCTACTGAACAGTGTCATTTTACCAATGCACATGTAGAAACTAATCTAATCTAATCTATTCTCCTTTTTTTCATTAATCAATGCTAATTCTTTTAGTCTTTGCTATATATTGATGCATCAGTTAAACTTCACTACTCATATGCAGTATACTGTATAGCATATAGTGGATCTGCTCAACAATCACTAGAAGCTTTGTGTTTGCTACTTTCAGTTAGAAACCAAGTCTCTTCTTTCAAATTCCATCAAGTTTATCAAGTTCAAAAAGTAGGAGAGCACAAGTAGATGTAATCATTCTTCTTTAACACAAAATACTTATATCAAAGTTGATATTTAGCCGCACCATGTTGGTGTTTTGTGCAGTGGCGCCCCTAGAAAAATTTCTTATCCTGGGGTGGCACACAAAAAATAATGAATACAGTGCAATGTTATATTTTTGTTTCTTGTAAATGAAATAATGTGATTTTAATTCATTTAATTAATTACTCTTGAAATATTGCAATTTATTCCTTAAAATAATTCAACAAGTATGTGCAAACCAAATAGAAATCTATATTTAGTTTAAAAACACTTTTCATATATATATATATATATATATATATATATATATATATATATATATATATATATATATGTATATATATATATATATATATATATATATATATATATATATATATATATATATATATATATTAGAGATGCCACAATTCGGTACGACATCCATGGTTCAATACGCGCTTGTGAATTGCGTTTTCCGGTTTTACGTTTAAAAAATTCATGTGCGTTTTATTTTTCTACGAATTGACTGTTTGTGTGTGCCTGTGATGCTGCGTTCACACCAGACGCGGAAGAAGCGTAGAGTGATTTACATGTTAAGTCAATGCAAACGCGCGAATAGGCATCCTGCGGCGCAATATGCGCGAATGGCGCGCCGCGAATTGCGCTAATGGTGTGGTGCAGATGGCGCGATACCTGTGAATGGCGCTGCGCGAATTGAGCGTTTTGCGCGTTTGACGCGCTTAACGCGCAAATCGCGCGAGTTCAACAATCTGAACTTCTGCGGACATTCTTGCCCCGTTAACCAATCAGGAGCTTGCTCATGTGGGGGCATGATTGTGACGTAGCACCTGTTGTTGGTGTCCCAGGGGAAATCCTCCAGCCGACACCAACAACAGTTCATCAAACTGGGCTTGGCTCAGTCAGAAGCATCGCTGGAAGCCTTCGTCATCCAGGTTAAGCTTCTAGAGGAGTTTATGAGCTCACAGAGCTGGGTGCACCTCTGAAAGTATCTAGTGGACTCAGAAACTGCTCCAAACGTATCGACGCAGTTTTACAGCCTTCATAAAGCACATGAACACAGTTATTTTATCAATAAAATCCATGTTAGCCATTTAGCAACAAAGCTACAATCACCGGGAAGACCACCGGTGCTCCCGTCCACCCCTGCTGCACATGGAAGTCTTTGCACTATAAAACTCACCTGTCTTGCACACATGCCACAGTCAGTTTAAAATAGCTTAATATTCTGCTCTGTGGATATTTTTCTCATCCACACATTAACTTGTCTATGCATGAACCACACATGCTTACCAGAAAAGCATGTATGCATTTTTCTATGTAGTATACTTCATACTACATTTCTATGTAGTATACTGCACATCTGCTGCTTACTGTGCTGTCATGGCAACCCTGGTAAAATGACACCTCTTAACTAATTTTGTGTCATTAAAACTGATTATTGTATTGCCTTTTTATATCAATATCATTTATGTTATTGTGTTCAATTTAAAAGTGTTATAACATTACTTAAGATTATTTACTAAAATAATAAATGATTAATTATTTAAAAAAAAAAAAATTCTATAGCATGTATTATTTGAGCATTCTGAAGATTGCAATATATAATATATTCAGCATATAATATAATATAATGTAATATATTAAATATAATATAATATAATATTCATTCATTCATTTTCTTGTCGGCTTAGTCCCTTTATTAATCTGGGGTCGCCACAGCGGAATGAACCGCCAACATATCCAGCATATTTTTACGCAGTGGATGCCCTTCCAGCCACAACCCATCTCTGGGAAACATCCACACACATTCACTACGGACAATTTAGCCAACCCAATTCACCTGTACTGCATGTCTTCGGACTGTGGGGGAAACCGGAGCACCCGGAGGAAACCCACGCAAACGCAGGGAGAACATGCAAACTCCACACAGAAACGCCAACTGACGCAGCCGAGGCTCGAACCTGCGACCCAGCGACCTTCTTGCTGTGAGGCGACAGCACTACCTACTGCGCCACTGCGCCGCCCTATAATATAATATAATATAATATATTAAATTATAATATAATATTTTAAAATATAATATAATATATTAAAGTATAATAAAATATAATATAATATAATATAATATAATATAATATAATATAATATAATATAGGGCAACCCAGTGGCGCAGTGGGTAGTGCTGTTGCCTCACAGCAAGAACGTCGCTGGGTCGTAGGTTCGAACCTCGGCTGGGCTGGGTCAGTTGGCGTTTCTGTGTGGAGTTTGCATGTTCTCCCTGGGTTCGCGTGGGTTTCCTCCGGGTGCTCCGGTTTCCCCCACAGTCCAAAGACATGCAGTACAGGTGAATTGGGTAAGCTAAATTGTCCATAGTGTATGAGTGTGAATGTGTGTGGAAGTTCCCAGAGATGGGTTGCGGCTGGAAGGGCATCCGCTGCGTAAAATCGTGCTGGATAAGTTGGCGGTTCATTCCGCTGTGGCGACCCCGCAAGGGACAAAGCCGACAAGAAAATGAATGAATATAATATAATATAATATAATATATATATATTTTGGGAATAAGAAGATATTTATGTGCTAACTTTTGAAAATGAGTATCAAAAATGTTAATTTTTGAGTAAACTACAAACTTGTGATTTTGTAATAGCTATATGGCATCACACAAATTTGTATTACTTGTTTTTAATCTATGTGGTTTGACAACATTGCCATCTCTTTGTGAACATTTTGTGATTTGTACATTGATGTTAAGCAAACACACCATACAATTCCATAATCTGTGTATTAGGCTGATGTGACATTTCTAAGAGCTCATGCGATTAAAGAGTCGTTGTAGAAATTAGTTAAAAAAAACACATAACGCATGTGTACATTCTGTTCATTTGGTGCACACTACATTAAATGTCACCTTACTGAATTCAAATGGTTTGCAAATGACATTTCATGTTGACCTGAATGTGAAAGGGTGCAGTTTCCCAGAAAGAGTTTAATTTGAGAATTGATATTATAACTGCACGATGACCTGAATGTCTGTTAGGATTAAATCAGTCAAGGTTATGAGTCTAGAGCACAGCCCAGGTGGCATCCAGCTACAGGTTGCATAACAAAACTGGATCATATCAAAGTCAGATTACATTCAAAGCAGACAGATATGCAAACGTGTTGGGTTAAAGTCATCTGCAATGCAAACCGTGTGATCCAGTATAATTGCACGCCAATAGAGATCCACTATAGCTCGTGACCTTTAGGGCTGAGCATGTACAACCAGGTGAAAGTATATGACATTTAAATCAGCAGGTTTCTTTGCATTGTGTTTGCATTCCTCCAGCTGAGCAAAGATTAACCAGCAGCGTGGGATGACCTGCTTTTTTTTCACCTTCATCTGTGGAGGAGGAGGTACTGTGTTAATTTGCCTGCCTCATCAACTGGTTCTACTTCGTTTACTTCCCCTTTTCCCATTCTTCTCATGATGTTCTCTCCAGCATCTTGTTTGTTTATTCTGAGTCTCCTCCATGACTCAGAAAACTTTTTGACACCACTTGAAACGGAGCGGAAAGTTGTGTGTTGTTGTTGAACGTATTGAATAATCACAAGAAACTCCCCCAGAGACTTTCACTGTGTTTCTTGTAGGCAGCATGTCCTCTATTTCAGAAAGGTCGTCCGCTTTTGAGGGAGAGCCCTCATTAATGTCACGCCGTGATGATACTATATTGAGAGATCTTTTCACAAAAACCAAAACCAAAAGGAGTCTCCAACCATCACCTTATGCAAAAGAAAAGAAAAAAGATCTGCATGTGCTTTCCGGCACCCACCAGCTTGTGAATTGTGTACTCGCAGATTGTGACTAAGTCAGATTTTGTACAAAAATATTTGGCCAATAAGAAATAGAATTCTTTCAAAACATCATGCTTTCAAGCCATGCGCTAAGTCTGACTCAAAATGGTATTTTCTAGGTCGATATGTCTAGGAACTGTGTTCTCATTCCAGTGTAATAATCAAGGAACATTGCTGCCGTACCATGGCTACTGCAGGCAGAATGATATTATGCACATTCTAATATAGGCTCGTTCTGAAAACAGCCCTATATGCATTTCCTGAGATCGCGAATTATGTAGCCAGAAGTATGTATGGCAGCATTTCGTCTTTAAAATAAATGCTATGGGGCAGTATGACTCTGATCCTTTTTCCGCTGTTACAAGTTTGTCCAGTAGCTCGACATGTATATCTGCGGACTTGAGACGCAGAGTGGAGTTGATCGCGACAATGGGGTTCAAGTCTGGTGAACAGTTCCAGAAAGCATGTTCATTGACAAAAACAAAACCTAAAAATTTAAATAAAGAAGTAAATAACAGGGTGAGAATGTGGTAAAATCTGAAAACATGGTAAAAATCAGGGGGCTTTTCTTTTTCTGGGTTGCTTTTTAAAACACTGCGGTTGGGTTTAGGGAAGGGGGTGGGCGGGTCAATTGATGCTTTTTAAAACACTATTGGTTGGGTTTAGGGAAGGAGGATAGTGGGGTATCGGTCGGGCGGTCAGACATTAAAGGTGGATTTGAGATCTCAAAAAGCGTACACAGCGGCCTCTAGCGGATTCACGAAAACAAAAATGGCAAAAAACATAGCTCCTGGGACATATTTTGCTTTCTACAGATATGTATATAGGGGTACGTAATCAGAATGAGCTTGGGTTGGCAGATTCTAACTGGTGGTGCAAGTGTAAGGGTTGGTGCTGGGGACTATTTCAGGTGCTGTTTAATATCATTGCAGCATGATACGGCAGCAAAGTTCCTTGATTATTACACTGGAATGATGGTATAGTTCCTAGTCATGTCAGTCATATAATTTTCATTCGTACACAATGTAAATACAAAAGGGTCAAAAAGAAAATTATCGAAACTCTTTGGTCATTTTTAAGCAAGATGCTAATCGTCTAATCCGATTTAATAATCTATGCTAAGCTAAGCTAAAAATACTCCTGCCAGAACTGGAAATTGGCTGTGTGGATTAAAAAATGTTAAAACTCAACTGTTTTAAAATTGGAGACCTGAGCTTATCTATAAAAAAGTGGAGTGTTCCTTTAATCTGAAACGTATACATATTGTTTTCTGGAACATAATCTTCATCATCTGTCGATGACAGACAATTTGAGGTAAAACATTACACCTGATAATAATAGGAGTTACGGCACATGTTTCGCTCCATGACAAATGGAGTATGTGTTTTACGATCCTGCTGCTCCAACTGTCATCTACTCTACGTGATGTATTGCTACTATCACATTAGCCTTCTGTGTCTGCTTCAGTGTTGACGTGTCCATTATCAGGAGATCTTTATCTATATCAGCCATTTCGAATAGCTGTAATTCCTCTGTGGGTTTGCATCAGGCGCGTGTTTGTATGTGTGTGTGCATGAATGTGACTGTGGGTTTACAGGGAGGGGTTTGCAAGCAAATGCTTGTGCGTGCACGCATTTGTAGATCTTTAAGAAATGCGAATGCCATTGCAGTATCTGCTCTCTGTGGATGTCAAGCATTGCCATATAAATTAACATTGTGCATACACAACGAATGAAGCAGCACTTCTCTTGTTGAGCTGCAGAGCAGATTGCCCACAACCTTGACTCTCTGAAGGAGACTCCAATCTGTTTTCAAAAAACATTAATAATTACTGCAGGTATACGAATATAATGTGCATTTTAAATATTAAAAAGCATTTGGATTAATATTAAACATGGCCATATTCTTAATTTTATGCAAATTTGAAGAAAAGATGCAGCTAAAAGAGTACAATACCTGCATTACTTTACATAACATAGAGAATATATTACATAGTATCAGTAATGTGAAAATTTATATATGGGGAAAATATTACATAAAATATAGATTGTTCTTTTCACTTAAGATAATTAAGTGTACAAAGTCATTCTTTTGTAAAGTGTTATATTTGGTCAATTTTATTTTGGAACAGTTACAATCACCGCAGGCATAATATACTGCATATTCACATATGTGTATTTTGAACATCCAAAAGCATTGGGATCAATATTAGGCATTATATAAGTCATATAATTTATTAGATGTAGAAATGGATGAACTTGTAAGAATGGATGCATAGATTAAAAGCCAAGCCTGTTATTATAGGAGGTTGTCCTTATATACAGCATTAGTAATGATGAATTTATATATGAATATTGGAGGCTGATTAATGCATTGTTGTTTAAATGCTGCAACCAAAATACTACCAAGAAAAGATATAAAATCTTTTTTTTTAATATTATGCTTTGCCTATTAATGTTATTATAACTTAAGTTATGGTCGCATGATCTGCTTAATCCTATTGCAGTTATAGATATGTATACATGTGTAAAACCATAGTTGCAGAAGCACAAGCAAGCTGTTCTCAAGTGTTCACACACAAGCTTTATATAGGCCTATATATACAGTGTGTGTGCGCATGTGTGTGTGTGATGTCATGCATACTGTAAATCACTATACATAAAAGTATTTCCTTCATGTCACTTTGGGATTTACTTTCTTTCCAAATATCCGTCTCTTTGTGATATTTAAGCTCCATGATATACAACTACAACAAAAAGAAAGTGAAAACAAAGTTAGGGTCGTTAATACATGCATAAACAGATGGATTTCCTCATTTCTGCAGCAGTTTGAATTGTTTTCTGATATAGCCAACTGTACATAATGCAGGAAAAAAAAATCAAGTCCCTTTTAACTACCTTATATTGCAGAAATCACAGCTGACAATATAATAAATAAATAAATAAATAAATAAATAAATAAATAAATAAATAAGAAAGAAAGAACAGTTAATGCATACACTCAAAATTACTTTTGTGTTTGTTCAAACTACTTATTTAAAATGAGTTAAAGCAACACAATTCTAATGGGTTTTTTGTGACAACTCACTAGTTTTAAGTGCAATCCACTTAAACTTAGTCAAACTTTAATCAAGTTGTGTTGTGACAACCTGAAGAAATTGCGTGGAACCCAGCATTTTCTTATAGTGTAGGCTATTTTATTACCCCATTTCTCCAAAGCAAACATGCACTCTCATTAGAATCATAGCTCGCTCTGTGTTTTTTCCCTTATGAAGCCTTCAGAGTCCGCATGCCTTCCAGCAGGTGGAGCAGAGACTCTGTGAGCCTCCACACAGCACACACAACAGCTTGAGAGCGGCGACACATCTCTGCCACTGGCGTCATCGGCCTCATCACCAAGCAACCCCTCCATCAGCACTGGCGTCACCGTACGACGAGCCCGCACTGTTGCCCGGCAACTTGTGCCTTGTGCGCTCGCCCGGCCTCGCGCCCCGCTCCGCTCCGAGCTCTGACGCGAGTATGACGTTAATGAGGCGGGTATCAGTTTGTTATAGCAGGAAGGGAAGGAGGCGGAGTCCCCGAACACACCAGGAGCCAGCAGCGCTTCTCTCATGCCAGCAGAAGCGCACTGGCCGGAGCGGCACATTGTACATAGTCGCGCGCTCCGCCAAAAGTGTATATCGCTGTACATATGAATTATCATCAAGATAGCCTACAAACAAACATAAGTTTCCTTCACGGTTAGCACGAGGAATGACTTGTAAATGCAAATGTAAAAACCATTTGTGCTGTGGAAGGAGGTGGAAATTATTCGCGAGTTAAAGGTAAGAGTGGCTTATATTTGTTTTTAATTATTATATTAATTGATGTTTATTGATTAATCATATATGTAGACTTTGTAATTATATAGCAAGTTTTTTTTTTTTTGGTTTTTGTTTGTTTTAATGGCATCTCTGACAGAATTTCAAGGACATATGTGAACAGAGCGCGCTGCGTTTACTTGTTCGTGTTCAGTCTGAAGTTTATAGTATTGTACTATTTGTTAGTTCATATTTATATATTAAAAAAAATGCTGAAAATGTGTTTTTAATATATTTTAAAGAAATGTTTAGATTTATCAGGAGATTGCTTTATAAATCAATCAATGTTTTGTGAAGCTTGTGATTGCATTGCATGTGTTTATGAGAGTCAATAGATATCATAATAAAAATAATAATAATTCTCTTTCTGAATATGTTTATGAATGTCGATAATATTCGTGCACGTTTATAATTTCGTGTTTCTGGTTTATTGCAGATCATTTAAAGGTATAACTGCGCTTAAGCACACACAAACCGGCATCATGGTGATCATGACGGACAGCAGGATGGGCTCTCACTCAAGCTGTGCCCAGGCGAGGCCTCTTCAGGTCGGCTTCTACGAGATCCTCAGAACCCTCGGCAAGGGGAACTTTGCTGTGGTGAAACTGGCCAGACACAAAGTAACGAAAACACAGGCAAGTTTCTTGCATTATGCAATGCATATAATTTGTAAATAATTTGTAAATATGTTATTTTGTTTTTATTAAATTATTAATATTATTATTAACAGTGTAACACTGCACAGTATATTCTGCATAAAGTAATCACTTTTTATTTTTATTTCCATGCAGGTTGCGATTAAAATAATTGATAAAACAAGACTGAACTCTGCTAATTTGGAGAAGATCTACAGGGAGGTTCAGATTATGAAGCTGCTTAATCACCCCCACATCATAAAGCTCTATCAGGTAAATGATGGGAGTTTTAAAATTAATGATGTCATAATTGCAAAGACTAGCCTGATGAATCCCTGGATTAATGTCTGTTAAATTGAGGGATTGTTGTGTATTTAATTTTAAGCTTCCTCAGTGACATTGAGAGAGTGTGGTTTAGCAGTGAGTGAGTGTCTTAAGTGTTGGTCAAGCATATGGTGCGGTGCTTTTCCCTGGAAGTACATCTGGATTGTATGCAATGTATAAATAGCCCGAAGTTACTTTATCACTTGCATCTAGCTTCTGCATAGCAACTCTCCACTTAAGTGCACTGTTAAATATTTTGTCAGGCTACCAGGAATTGCTTTATTTGACTATAGGTTGGGTTATTTTAAATTTAAGTAATTTTGTGGTAGAATAGATCATGTGGTTTAACTGAATTGATAATAACTGAGCATGCATTTGTTATAGATTGCTTGGCTTTTATGGGTCATTGTTATGTCAGACTAATTAGTGTCCAAAATGTGTGTTTGACAATGAAAATGATGTGTGGAACAGAGAAGTAGAGAGTGTTTCTGAACATAAGGATACAGGGTCTAAATCTCCGACTTAATTAGCACGGATGAAAATCGAGAGCAATGTGTCTGCAGAGTCACGTGAAGCTGGCTGTCTGTAAGAAGGAAAAATCTCTAAGAAGCACAATCTGATTTGATCCCTAGGCTTGTTTTGTCACCATAGTTTGGCTCGGGGACTCATGCAAACAGTGGCAGCCTAATACAGGGTGCAAAAGCGTCAGCACATTCTTTCTCTCATAGCCTGTAGCATTTCAGTTTGTTTTGTTCGGATTTGGCGGATTATATTTTGCAAACCGAGGTTGCGAGGAACTAAAATCCTTGGAAATAACATCACACCTCCCTACTTTGAATCTGACCCCTCACATTTGTGAGAGGCGGATGTTTTGGGAACTGAGCTGGAGCAATTGTAGTTTGATATGAGCTGCATGTACCATCTGTATGCTCTTTAATAATAATTAATTAAAGCATCTCATAATGCTGAGGACTGCAGTGTCAGTGAGAGTCCTTGATATTCAACTGCTGTTTATCCCACTTTAGTGTCAGATAACCTCGAATGTACTTCTCCTTTCATAACTGGAGTGCTGTTTATTTAAAGGAGAAAGCTCTTGAGATGAAAAATGTAGTGACCCATGACCCTTCATGACAAATTGTTTCCATTCTCTTGCTTCTTTTACAAAGAGTCCTTTTATTGCCTCAGACGCACTCTCTTCATAACTATCACTAGTTTCCTTCACTCATCTCCTTCTGTAGCAGTGACGGAGAGAGAGACGTCTCTGTGGGCCGAGCAGGCCGGGGTTTCTAAGGAAGCGATGACCTCATTGGCACCTCTGGGTTGACACTAACTGAGGTCTTTGGTTTATCTGGAGATAAAGACCCTTTTCCTGCTGTTGCGCAGATTGAATACGTGGGTCATTACTTGTTGTGTTAGGCACTGACCTGAAGTATTGAGTGTCAATAGTGTTTGGATGATTACGCAGTTTTTTTCTCAGCGACAGAAAAAAGAGAACAGTACAGAACCTGTTGTGCAACTGTTTCTGGTGGCGCAAAATACAGCGTTTAGGATTTCTCCCTCAGGGCTCTGGTGGGATTTTACAGGACATTCCCATAAAGGCCGAGAACACACATTACACCCTCTTTTGTATAATGTGTTAGACTATTAATTATCAAATTGTGGTTCCTTTGTCTTATCTGTGAACGTGTTTTTGTGGTTTAAAAGAAATGGGTTGGTGAAGATAACGTTTTAGCTGTCATTGGCTGCAGCAGTGGAATTCATGTGTGTGAATTCAGGAAATGGTTGACTACACACTTGAAAGAGAAAATGTGGTTTGAAAATGAAGTAAAGATCAGATGGTTGGTTTATGAGAGATAAAATGTCCATGGACAATGGCCAAGATTTAAATAAATATGTATATGAATGTATAGAAGAGGAAGTTGAAATTGTATATGAACCAATTTAAGTAGTTCTGTAATTAGTAAATGATCAAACAACACATGTATCTTTTAGTATCAATAATTAAATCTACTGTAATAATAACAAACATATGAATTTTATCCTAGAAAAATAGAAGTTTTATAAATTCGATATTGTTTTTGTCTTGACAGGTCATGGAGACCAAAGACATGCTGTACATCGTGACGGAATATGCAAAAAATGGAGAAATGTTTGGTAAGTGGAAACACTTTGCTAAATGAATGACTAAGTAATCTGTAAAAAGATTGACATGCGTCTATTGTGTTTGACGTCCGTGGCTCTCCCAAAACCTCTTGTCCAGTTGTTGTGGATAATGAGGTCTGACAGGGAGAGAATTATTTAGATCAACACTGCCGTCAGAGCAGTGAGTCAGTGAGTGAGCACAGAGCAAGACAGGTGTTGGATTTTCTAGCTTTATGTAACTGTATGAAGGGGTAAGCTGCTGTACCTCTGCTTGTCCTCACCACCCAGGGATTTAAACACCACAATATATCTGTCTCTTCACCTGTCATATTCTCAGCCTTTAAAAAAACAATGGCTGTCTCCCCAGATAAACCATAGGCTTGCATCTGTCTTTATATGGTGTTTGTAAGGTGAAGACTCCTCCCTTTCTAAAGCCGTCCTCTTATTTACAGACTATCTGACGTCTAATGGAAGGATGAGTGAAAACGAGGCTCGTAAGAAGTTTTGGCAGATTCTGACTGCGGTGGACTACTGTCACAGGCACCACATAGTCCACAGAGATCTCAAAACTGAAAACCTGCTGCTAGATGCCAACATGAACATCAAGCTGGCAGGTGAGCAGAGAAAATAAGCTTTTCATTTTGGTGTTTCATTTTCAAAAACATCAGTGCCAAACTAGAGTGAGTGTCTTAAAAAATAAAGTAATTTGTGTATTTACAATTAGGTTCGGTGATAACATTAAGTAATCACATCAGTCTGTTTCTCTGCCCTCAAATCATTCATTATACACTTTATTTTAAGGAATGCACACCATTTGAAGTAGTTTTATGAGTAAATAGTCAACAAAGAACTCACTTCTGTTTCATTTCTTCAAGACTTCGGATTTGGAAACTTCTATAATGCTGGGGAACCTCTTTCCACGTGGTGTGGAAGTCCTCCATATGCTGCCCCAGAGGTCTTTGAGGGGAAAGAGTATGAGGGGCCACAGTTAGACATTTGGGTATGTTCATCATTTTCCTTTCACATGACATGTTATAAAACATATAGTACATTGTACTGTTTTTTTCCTCCTTGCAAATGCTAGTATAAATGTAAATCTAACAGATGCTCTAAATGTCTTTCACAGAGTCTAGGTGTGGTTCTGTATGTGCTGGTGTGCGGGTCACTGCCCTTTGATGGGGACAGTCTTCCAGCTCTAAGACAAAGAGTGACAGAGGGCCGCTTCAGAATACCATTCTTCATGTCACAAGGTACAATTCTACACTCCCTCTATTCATCTATCTAACTGTATAAAAAACTATTATTAACTGAGACCTCCTTGTTTCTTTGTCCAGACTGTGAAAATCTCATTCGTAAGATGCTGGTTGTCGATCCAGCCAAGAGGATCACCATTGCTCAGATCAAGCAACACCGCTGGATGCTTGCAGATCCCAGTGCACCCCACCAGACCCTTTCCCTGTCCCTTACTGACTACAACTCCAACCTGGGAGACTACAGTGAACCCGTCTTGGGTATCATGCAGACCCTTGGCATTGACCGACAGAGGACTGTGGAGGTGAGAAAATATGGCATATGCTGCAATGGGAGTATAGAGACCGATAGTATATAAGCATAGTTATTTCCAGCAGGGAATGGCTTGTTTGCCAGATCAAGGGTTAATAGATGTTGTTCAAAGACTTGAATTGTCCACTTGTCACCTAAGAATAAAAACAACACCCTTTCCAGCTTCCCACAGCTTTAAACATTCTCCTTAGTTGGCATCAAAAGGATAAACACAGTAGCATCTGTTTTGAAAGCTGTCATGCTGTGTTGCTTTAAGCTTTCACTAAAATCCTTTAAGAAGTTAATTCTTGACGCACACTGCCTGCGTTTCATTACACCTGTTAATGTGAAGCTCAGTATGGCTACGGTGTCTAAAACAGTTTCTCAATTCCCTCCACAGTCTCTCCAGAACAGCAGCTACAATCACTTCTCAGCAATCTATTACCTGCTGCTTGAAAGAGTGAAGGAGCACCGCAGCCAACAGATCAGCCGCCAATGTGGGGCTTGGAATAGGTCGAGGACAGCGTCTGATTCATCCACCCCAGAGGTGAGTGTCAAAGTGAGGCCAAGATCATCTACTGTTTGAGATGAAATATCTGCCTGCTAACTCAGCTCTTCCTCTGTCCATCTCATTTTCAAGGTGATCATGGAGTCATCTGACAGCTTCAGGAACTCTGCCTTCCCTGTCCCCACCAAGGTGAATGCTCCTATCCATTCAGAGATGGAATGTGAACAAGGAGGTCTGTTTCAGGTCAGTATTTCTTTTAGTTTAACCTAATTCCTCTCTAGACTATGAACAGGCAACTCTGGCCATTGTGGTCCATGGAAGGTTTAGCTTCAACTCAGATCAAACATACCTGAACAAGCTAATCAAGGTTGTCAGGATCACTATATTTGATTAGGCTTGGAGCTAAACTGTGCTCTGAACCTCAAGAGTCAGACTTGCCCATCCCTTGCTTTAGACCCCTTTCTTCCTAGTTGCTTAGTAAATAGACTCGCTTTCCTGTTTCATATTGCAGATATGCAGTGCTCCCCCAATCCCCCTCCTCCATTAGAGACAGGCAGTGGCTAATGTGAATGCCTCCCTCCCTTCCTCAGCGCGTGGTGTGCCCAGTGGAAGCCAGCCTGAATGGACTCCTGTGGAACAGATCTATCTCCCCAAACAGCCTGCTGGAGACAACCATTAGCGAGGAGGTGCGACCTCATGACCTAGAGGAGGAAGAGGGTATACTGCAGGTTCAGCCACCCCATCTGCCAAGCACCACCTCCCGAAGACACACACTTGCAGAGGTCTCCACCAGTCGATTCCACCAGTGCAGTCCACCCTGTAAGTGTAGTGTTACTAAAATGGTGACTTAAAGTGTTTAATTCAGGTATCTGGTTGTTAACTGCATGCATCATCCTCTCTTAGGTATCGTGGTTAGCCCCTCAGATGGTGCATCTTCTGACAGCTGTCTGAAGTCCTCCTCAAACACCAACCCACCTCTCTCCCCAGTTGTAGGGGATTTTTCCTCACTGCTCATCTCCGGTACTGGACCCGGGGCCTTAGGCCCTGCTGGGACACCCCTTGCTCTTTCCTCCAACTTGCTTCTGCAGAACCAAGGGAGCATGCTTGCAGCCAGCTTCCAAGAGGGCCGTAGGGCATCAGACACCTCCCTTACACAGGGTGAGTTTTACAGAAAATCTACTTTAAAGACACAGTTAATACAATCATCTCACATACCTATTATAGGCCAAATATCTAAATTGGTTCTGACCAGTCTGTGAAAATTTCTTCAGGGCTGAAAGCATTCAGACAGCAGCTGAGGAAGAATACTCGTGCGAAAGGCTTACTGGGGTTGAACAAAATCAAAGGTTTGGCCCGACAAGTGTGCCCACCGTCCTCATGCTCCAGAGGCAGCCGAGGGTCTCTTGGTCCAACTATGTGCCCTCCCTCAAGCCTTCAGAGTTCTAATGGGCCCCGTGAACGCCGCAGCATGTTGGAGGAAGTTCTGCACCAGCAGAGGTAAGAAGAAATCTGTTCAAAGCAGACATCCAAACACTGGGATACATTTTTGCAATTTACCTAAACTCTGTTCTTCTTTCATCATACAGAATGCTGCAGATCCAGCACCAGCCTCAGCCCCAAGTACAATTTCTCTCGCAGTCTCACCCTTCATCTCCTCCCTCCAACAATCTCTTTGCTCCTGCTGCTCTGTTTTCCAACCCCCCAACTCAACCAATTCTCCCTCCGTGCCAGAAGACCTCCATCGCCTTCCAGCACAACCTGTGGCAACAACAGCAGTCTTTTGACTCCTCTTCCTCATCGCTATCTCCTGTGGCATCTGCTGCCCATCTGCTGGAGGCACGTCTGCACATCAGCCAACGTTCACATCTCCACCCTCAGTCCCCACAGCACCTGCAGATCCAGCCTAACCTCCCATCCCAGGGGCCTTTCTCTCTCCTGCCCCACCCAGGCAGTTGGAGCCTGAGCACCAGCACAGAACCCGAGCTTGATGTCCAGGAGCTGATTTGTGCCAGTCAAAAACAACAACTCAGCAACTGCGTCATGGTCAAGTAAAGAAGGTAAAGACCTTGATGAAGACGTGTGACTCTTTCTCTACCACTCTTGGTCTAGAGTGAACCAATTAACAATGGTGTTGAGCATCAGAGCCAGAAGGCATCTCATTTTGATGATGCTCTCAGAAGGATTCCAATGCAAAGGAGAGACAGTTATACTCTCTCTGGACACACAATTCCAAAGCTCTGTCTGTATGGGTTTGAATGACCAGAGAAAAAAGAAGCAATAACAAACCTCTTCATTGAGCCCATGACCCTTGCTAGGTGCTCCTGTTCACACAGCAATAAAGGACAGGTCGTACTTAACAAGGAACTGAAGAGTGTGAGTTTTCATCCATTTGCGAGTGGGTCCACTCATATGTAACGCTGGCCTCCGTAATCATGAATCATTATGTCAGAGACACTTGTTTATCCTTTTTTTAAAGTATGAAAATAGGACAATGATGTCTTCCTTACAGATTTTTTCCAAGGATTTCCTTTCAAGTCCTTTTGTTTGTTTGTTTTTCACATCTCCAGAGAAGACCAAAGTTGATTGCTTTTTTTTTTTGCCTTTGTAGAATTTAGTGAAACAAAATGCAGTATCTGACTTATCCCAAACTTCCAAAACCATCAACAAATGCTGTCATTTCATCTGTGATGTGAGATACTACAATACTAGCCATCCTATGCCTCCAATGACTTGTGTGCAACGAAGAGGCGCCTTAGTATGAAAGAAAAGCTAGACATAAGCACAAGAGGTACTGCATAGTGTTCACTTAGACCAGCTCTTTGAGCTTTTACTGTCTCTGGCAATGACTTAAATGCTGCTTCATGTTTTGTCACGTCCATACAAAGACACTAGACAATTGTAATCAAACAAATGTGCACCTACCAATGTTTTAATGATTTTAGAACTGATATATTTGTTCAGTTTTGGTCTCTCAAGACTCTTTCATCAGTTCACTACCTCCTTCATAACTGTTCATTCAACTCAGAAGGCTGTATCTCAACACAAATTGTATGAGAATAAGTTGGGCCTAGTATGTCTTGAGACAACTGACCTTTATTAATGGTGTAAATTAGCTTGATTTTAATCTCTTTTTTAACAGTGAACAAAGTATATGAGAATAGTGCAATATTTCACATTGAAATGTAGAGCCAGGAGAGTAAGCTGTTGTAGGAAAGGAAAAGGTACTTCATGTCAGATGACGTTATTTCATTCTTTCTTTTTTAGAGCATGATTTTTTTTTTTTTTTTTTCATTTGATACGATTGTACGTACGAGAATATTTGAATGATGTATTCTGCATGAGCATAGGAAATAAGAGCCTGGTCATTTTATACAGCTTGTTTTCTTCATGACACAGGTTGCCTTTGCGCCCAGGCTGGCTTTGTAGAACGACAGAACTAGAAAAATAACAGGAAAAGCCAAAGAGAGAGCACAGGGAAGATCAAGAGCAACATTCTTTTTTTTTTCAGACCCACAGTGGTCAAATGCTCTCATTTTATTAAACTGTAGCGTGTTCAAATCTCCCAGAAGCAGTCTTATTGCTCAGATGTAGGAAGTAGCTGCCTCCTCTAGCTAACAAATTTTTGATAAGCAATCATTTTAAGAAAGCAAAAGTTCTCCCTTTCTCAGAAAGGCCATGCTTTTGCATACTCGTATGTTACTTGTGATGCACACACACATAGCTGAAGATGTCTTGTAGCAATAGAATACGTTTTATAATTTTTTTTTTATTAGTAGCCTATACAATCTAGGTGCTAGAAGTAGATTTCAGAAGTGTTTCTGGGTTTGTGTGCTATTTATATAAAATTATATTGTGTTACCATTGATGAAGCTCCGTCATTTGCTTGAAGCACTGTTTTTTATAGCCCTAATTGATCCTCTCGCATGTCTGTCTTTTGTGAATTTGACATATTTGTGCAATCGTTTCTAGTAGTTTAGAAAAAAACTGTACTGTGTTGTTTCCAAATTGGGTCATAAAACAACAGTGTTTGAAACCAGTGCAGGAGAAGGTAAAGCTATTGAAGGTAATATAAAAAACAGTGTTAACACCCTTTTCCCCACCACCAAAACTCGTGCCTTTGTCTGAACAAAACCAGTGGTGGTTATTTTTGTTTTTAGGATACCAGAAAGCTGTGGATGTGTGTATTTTACGCTTTTGTTAGTTTGAAGATCCCATTTTTATACTTTCATTTCATTCGTTTTGACAATAATGCACTTTATGATGACAGTTGCTTTAGAAAATAGTGTTTGTTTCCACTGCAGGTATAGATGAGTCTGTAGTTACTTTTAAAACACCATGTTTTAATGCTGAATTGTAAAGATTTTGTTCACTTTGATTTTTTTATAATTATTATTATTTGGTTGTATTTCCCTGATATGCTTGCTTGCTGTACGTGTGATTGTACATGGTTGTGTGAATGTATATGAGACTTTTATTTATGTGGCTATTTATTTGAATAAAAATTTACCTATTGAAATTAATTTAGGTGTCTTTAGTTGTGTTTTTCTCCATATTATTCTGTTTCCATACTGTAAAAAAAAAAACTACTTCAGTCAACTAAAAAATTTGTTTCCTTGTTGCCTTTTTTTGTTGTCTATTCTTTCACAACATGCTATTCCAGCTAAATTATCTTTAATTGTAAAGTTGATGACTATTGCTTCCTAGTTTAGTCAACCTTGTTTGTGTGTAAAAACATTCTAAAATCTAAATCTGAAGTATTTTATGGGGCATAATTCTCCATATCAAAATGTTTTTAAACACATTTATCAAATTAGGATTTTCTATACTTGATCGTTGGACTACAAATCTACACACAGAAAATGCTATCACTGCAAAAGATCAAATTAAATTAATAAAACATTCTTAAATAACTAATAAAAATTTACTAATAAATCCTTAAATCCATTTTATTCTAATAACTGTTCTAACATTTTAGTTTGTGCCTTACATTCATCAAATTCAATTTGTGTATTACATTTTCAATTACATTTCCCAACTTATATATAGCATTAAAATGGGTAAGTAATTTACATTGTAAAACTGTGGTTGGGAATGTAAATGATATAATTTAATGTCATCATTTTGCACGAAGGTCTGCACGTTTGTCAAGGAGGATGCAAATAAATTGAAATGCAGAACTGCATTGTCATTTTACATATTACATTTCAAAATGAATATTGCTACTCACACGCTTTCATAGTTAAAACACACATTTAAAACACTGTCTTTATTGATTTTAGGAACTTTTGACATGTACTAAAGATATCAATACCAAACATACACAAATGTAAAATAAATAACAATACAGTAAAAGAAATGACAAATATTTAAATAAATGCACGTACATACACATATAGTATAAAGTTATCAAAACAATGGTATCTCAATAGGAGGTGATACAAGATACAAGTTATACAGACAAAAAATCTGTTTTAGCTTCCTTCAGAAATCCTACAAAGAGATTCCATGATTTGTAAAACTTTTTATAGGTTTTCTCTTAACAATATACAGTTGAAGTCAGAATAATTAGCTCCCCTTCTGAATTTTTTTCTTTTTTAAATTTTTCCAAAACTATGATTAACTGAGCAAAGAAATTTTCACAGTATGTCTGATAATATTTTTTCTTCTGGAGACAGTCTTATTTGTTTATTTTGTTTACAATAAAATCACTTTTTAATTTTTTTAAAAACATTTTAGGGTCAAAATTATTAGCCCATTTAAGCTATGTATACATTTTTTTAATAATTCAGGGGGGCTAATAATTCTAACTTCAACTGTACATCATTTTTTCTAAAGCCAAACAACGAGACAATTATTGCAACCATTGTTTAAAATAAAAGATTTCCTTATTTTTCCAATAACAAGCTATTATAAGTTAATAAAAAGAACATTAGTATTACTATTATTTGAGCTAGTAAAAGTGCTTGTAACAGGAACAATATTTACTATACAAAGTTTCGGACATTTGGGAACATTCTGTTTTAACACCATGGATAAAACGTTTAGAACATTCTCCCAAAAATGGAAAGAAAGAAACTCATAAAGGTTGGGAAATAAAATAAATTATCTTGTGACGTAAAAATATTAAGTATTTAATTTAAGATATCTTCTCTAAAGCAATCTCTTATTTTATAACACAACTTTGAAAAGTAGGCCTAATTAAATTTGAAAACTCAACAAGCCATTACTGGTTAATAGTGGTGGAAAGCATACAGAAAAATCAGACTCAAGTAAAAGTACCATTACTAACCAAAAAATGTAGTGCAAGTAGAGTAAAATTATCTGTTGTAAATATTACTCAAAGTATGAGTAAGAAGTAGCCCTTTTAAAAGAGTAGTGAGTGAGTATTACGCTGTGAATGGTTGAAGCATTTACATGCATGCATGTGTCTGAAAACGTAATATTCTGTAGTGCTCAAAGTGATTGTTTAAGGCCATTTGATAATTTCAGTCATCATACAGTAGGCATCCTTCATCTTCTCATCAGTGACATGCAGTCTAAACCAGGGGTGTCCAAACTTGGTCCTGGAGGGCCAGGAACTTTCTAGTATATCTAGTAAGAGCTTGATTAGCTGGTTCAGGTGTGTTTGGTTAGGCTTGGAGCTAAACTCTCCAGCACACCGGCCCTCCAGGACCAAGTTTGGACACCCCTGGTCTAAACAGTCCCAGCAGGCACAGGACATCAACATGATAACAGATTGACTTTGTATTTCACCGTCGTGGGACATTGCATTTTGCTTGGGAATGAAAATCGGGTTGACGTCAGAACCCAACAGCAGGCCGACGTCAGTGTTCAACGTCGAACATTCAATCATTCATTCATTCATTCATTCATTCATTCATTCATTTTCTTTTCAGCTTAGTCCCTTTATTAATCCGGGGTCGACACAGCGGAATGTACCACCAACTTATCCAACACGTTTTTACGCAGCGGATGCCCTCCCAGCAGCAACCCATCTCTGGGAACCAACGTCGAACAGACATTGCATTTTGGCTACTTTAAAACACAACCTAAAAATAACAAAATATTAAATTCTAATGATGTTACGGCTTGACATTGTGTGGACATTTCTACTATGACGTCTGCCTGACGTTGAATTTTGGCTGCCAAACCTGACAAATAAATGTCAGTATTTGACGTCAATATGACGTTAGTTTAAGATGTTGGTTCGACGTTGGGTTTTGGTCACTTTCCAACACAACCTAAAATCAACGTCATTTCACATCGTTACTGGACGTCAAAATAACATCCTTAGACACTGGTGACCTAAATCTAACCTAATACTAATGTCTTATGATGTTGTGTGTCTGCTGGGGTCTCTCGATCATTGCTTATAAAGATTTTGGACATCTTCTTGGACACTTTTAATGCGTCCAAGTGGTTTGCTGCATTTATAAAGTGCTCATGTCTTGAGCTTGTTCAGTTTGATGCGATTTACTTTGCATGTGCTAACTAATTGGAAAAGAACCACAAGACTGATTTTTCTACTCAGCTAATCCCCATAGACAAGAAAAAATAAAGTAGTGACTGCAGGTTGAAGGAAAATAGAAGTAAAAGTACAGATACAGCACTAAAAATATACTCAAGTGAAAGTGAACACATTTATAAAACTAATTAGTAAATTACAATTCATGAGGAGAACTACTCAATTACAGTAATTTGAGTTTTTGTAATTATTACTTTACTAAATAACATGACAATCTAGTTTTTCCAGACAGACCGTAAAAAAACTCAACAAACAGAAGCCACAATCAGCTTGATGGCCAACTGTCCATGATATATAATCTGCTGTGACAGTTTCTGCGGAGCGGATCACAGGTACAGTGGAGGATGAAGCACATGTAAACACATTCCAGTGTGTGCATGCCGCTGTAAGCGAGCGAGTGGCTGTGTGCCCACAGGGCTCGGATTGATCTACGCTGGGAATTCCACGCTCATGAAGCCAGTAGTCCATGCCAATCATTGTGACCGGATGCCCCGAACCAACCTATAAGCTCAAACGCCTGCTCACAGCCTGTCAGGTCTTCTGTCACATACAGCGTGATTGATGAATCCGCCTGAAACATCTGTGTGTGTGTGTGTGTGTGCAGATCTCTCTGAAATCATAGCTAGACTGCTGATCTCATGATGTGGGCTTACTAACAGCACTTACCAGGAAGAGACGTCAGTTCTGTTCTCCTAAGGGATCATCACAGGTGTTTGTAAAGGGATCCTTGATTATAGCATATTAACGTTATCTAAAACCTTTAAAAACGTTGTGTTTTGGCCACACAATAACAAGATTTTGAGGATCTAAACAGTATTTAAAATGTTTTGTCAAAGTACAAAACACAATTTAGAAAAAATGCCACCAACCTTGTTCCTGGAGATCTACCTTCCTTCAAATTTCAGTTGCAACCCTGACCAAACACACCTGTCTGTAATTATCAAGTGCTGCTTCAGATTGTAATTAATAGGTTCAGGTGTGTTTGATTAGGGTTGTA
This sequence comes from Danio kyathit, assembly GCA_903798195.1. Classification (NCBI taxonomy): domain Eukaryota; kingdom Metazoa; phylum Chordata; class Actinopteri; order Cypriniformes; family Danionidae; genus Danio; species Danio kyathit. The sequence goes on along the minus strand of LR812527.1, from coordinate 12,772,149 downwards.
ACTGAATTCTGCAGGAAGGTAGCTCTCTGGAGCAGGGTCGGTGACCCCTGTCTTATACAGTAAAAAATTGCTGTTATTTCAATGGTAAAAACCCTGTAAAATTCCTACAGTAAAATCCTGGTTAACAGTAAGTTTCCTTTATACGGTAAATAACTGTATATTGACTTTCCCCAGAGTTCCTTACATGACACTTCACTTTTTATTCTGTTTTGTTGACGTTAATGATTCTTTTTAGGTTGTTCTCATCAGTTATGTACATTAGACTTTCATGTTACATGTAATGTTGTAAATAATGTTTATTCTATTACTTAACCTTTTAAAGTTGTGTGAATGACACTGAGGGCCTTCTATATAGTATGTTTCTCTGCTTGTGAGAAAGGTTGTGTGATCTGAGCTTTGGTTAATTATGACTTTCTTATCACCATTATTTTTGTGCTTATGTTTTATTGTCTGTGTAATAGAGGATATGATGTGTGGATGGTAGTACTTCAAGTCTATATGAAATAGGGTAGTTTACTGTAACAAATAGCAATTTATTTTATGTTTTGTAGAGTATTTTAATGATAGAAATATGGTAAAAATGGCAGATGTGGTTGGTAGAATTATAAAAATAAATCTGGCAACCACATCTACCATTTTTACCAGTTTTTTTTTAGAGTGTATATCTTACATATCTTTCTTCTATAGGCACGAGTGAGTACCTGACAACCAAAAAACCCTCCCCAAAAACAATAATGATGGACTACAGAACCATATACTTTTTTCACAATCTAAACAACCTAGTTGTTTTCTTGAATTGGTGTGAAATGGTTAATTTTTGACAATGCTATCATCTGTTCACACAAGTAAATCTAATTTAGTACATTATTGTCATGTAATTGAACCCTGAGGAGCTGCGTTCTTAAAGCAACAACAAATATCTGCCGAAGGGGTCTGCTGTGTTGATATAACTGTTGATATAACAGCCATATTGCATAACAAGATCTTGTTTATACAACAGTTTGATGGTGTGCAAAATGAAAGGCTGAATTGTAAAAAAAAATCAAGTTCTGCTCCCAATTCAAATTAAAAGTTGACAGTTTGAAAGCTAAGCAAAAGCCTTACTAATCTGAAAACATCACTTTGAAACTTACAATTTAATAGACTAGTAATTATAATTAGCTTTATTAATATTATGGAAAAGTGTTACGTAAACTACTTTAAAGGTAAGGTATTAAAGCTAACTGTTTTATGTAGAGTATTTTGAGAGAGATTGACTTAGTGATTGTAATAAACTGCATACAGCAATCTCATGTTCATAATAGTAAAAAATAAATAAATAAATTCTTAGTATTTCAGTCTTATATGTCTTTGCTACTGACTCACCCATAGTCAAAATAATGTTGATTAAAACCCACACCATTTCTCAACACCAAATAAATACTTAAAAATATTGAATATAATATATATTTTTAAATTTAATAAAAATTTATTATAAAAGTCATTAAATAAGTCAGTCAAAGGTACAAAATACTGCACTCTGATTGAACTACAAAATAACTGAACACATTAAATATCACCCATTAATGTCATTAATGCTAAAAATATGAAGCAGTATGGAAATTATGTTGTAAGCAACAAAAATGCACACTAGCTGACAAAAGTCTTGTTGTCGATCTCAGTTGTAAGAGCAACAAATAATAACTTGACTTCTAGTTGATCATTTGGAAAAATGGCAGAAGGTAGATTTTTCAGATGAATCATCTGTTGAACTGGATCCCAATCATCACAAATACTGCAGAAGACCTATTGGAACCCACATGGACCCGAGATTCTCACAGAAATCAGTCAAGTTTGGTAATGGAATAATCATGGTTTGGAGTTACATTCAGTATGGGTGCGTGCGAGAGATCTGCAGAGTGGATGGCAACATCAACAGCCGGAGATATCAAGACATTTGTGCTGCCCATTACATTACAAACCACAGGACAGGGCAAATTGTTCAGCAGGATAGCGCTCCTTCTCATACCTCAGCCTCCACATCAAAGTCCCTGAAAGCAAAGAAGGTCAAGGGGCAACAGGATTGGCCAGCCCACTCACCAGATATGAACATTATTGAGCATGTCTAGGGTAAGATGAAAAAGGAGGCATTGAAGATCAATCCAATGAATCTTCATGAACTCTGGAAGTCCTGCATAAACGCTTTCTTTCTCATTCCAGATGACTTTATTAATAAGTTATTTGAGTCATTGCAGAGATGTATGGATGCAGTCGTCCAAGCTCATGGGAGTCATATACAATATTAATTATTGTTCCACTGCACCATGACTTTATATTCTATACTGTGGTGTAGACGTGATCCACCAAAGCCAGTGGTGTCGGAGAATTCTTTGTGGCGAAAGACGAACGTCCGCTACATGTACAATATTTCTGTTAAGTGACAAGACTTTTGTCTAATGCAAAGTCAGACCTTACTGTCCTAATTAAATAATTAAAAATCAAGGCATGATCATATTTTATTTTGATAAAATAAGCATAATCTCAAGGCTTTTGCCTTTCATATAAGACACTTCTGATACCAAATGATCAACTAGAAGTCAAGTTATTATTTGCTGTTCCTAAAACTTGGACAAGACTTTTGTCAGGTGATGTACATTACTCAATGTAAATCATTCATTTATTTAACAGGAAATAATTAGTTTGCCTATTTTCTGAACAGTACCAAGGTTTTTCTCTCTGAATAACACTATAAACAATCCAAATGAGGAGGAATGTGTTTATTGCTGAACACTTGACAGGTCTCTTGAGACGTTCGATAGCATATGAAGTGTATCGGGTTAAATTAGCTCCATTTAATAAGAGAAACACGTGGCAGTAATAACATGACATAGGGTTATAGAGTGCAGTAGTGGAGTGTATGGTAAGTCAGAAGTATTTTGGTAGTGTGCTTGCTCTGTCTATTCCCTTTGGGACGTGCCGTAGCCAAGATTGTAAGCTGAGATAAGTATGAGCGAGAGATGAGTTGAATCTGTCAGAGGTCGTGTAGTGCAGTTCTGAGAGACTAGCAGTTAGCAGCTCCTGACTGAAAGCTCAGAGAAAACAATTCAACCAGTTATTTTAAAGGCGGTTAAAAGTAGTTTTAGACTGCTCTTGGTTGTCCATATAAGTAAGAATAAATAGTCTATGTGATTCATTCATTGTCTTTCCTTCGGTTTAGTCCCTTATTTATCAGGGGTTGCCACAGCAGAATGAACCGCAAACTATTTCGGCATATGTTTTTTACACAGTGGATGCCCTTCCAGCTGCAACCCAGTACTGGGAAACACCCATACACTCTCACATTCACACTCGTACACTAAGGCAAATTTTTGCAACCCAGGCTCATTCTGAAAACGTAGTTCCGTGGATGTTTCTGGAGACCACGAAATATGTCCCGGGAGGTACGTATTTTTGCAGTTTTTGTTTTCGAAAATCCGCAAAAAAACGCTGTGTGCGCTTTTTTGTATCTCAAATGTCTCTCGCGAGTGCCGTTCGTGCCCGCGCTGTTCTCGCATAAACCCACCAGAAGCCGATGTCGACCGACCGACCATCTGTCTGTCTAACTAAATGACTGAATGATTTACTGGGCGACCGGCCAATTGACTGACCCACCCTTCTCCTTCCCTAAACCCAACCAATTTTACCGATTGACCTGCCCACCCACATACTTCCCTAAACCCAACCAAGGGTTTACAAAAGCCGTCCAGAAAACGAAAAGCCCTCGTCTGATTTTTACCACGTTTTCGGATTTTACCACATTCTCAGCCTGTTTTTCACTCATTCATTTTATTTTTTTGGATTCTTTTTGTCTTACCTGATTTCTAAAACCGTTCTTCCCCGGACAGCTGTTGCGCCTTACCGCGCACCTATTTATGTTCAGTGTTTGTTGATAGCGTTGTGAGTTTGTTGTTTGTTCACCCCTGTTTCTGCTTCCTGTTAGGCGCTCTCGCTCGATCTGTTGGCGGCTTTTCGCCATAAGTCTGTTATATTTGGACCTTGTGCACGTCTCCGTTTCATTGATGTTGTTGCAACTGCCTGCTCTGATGACAACTAAATCAGTGAGAGACTTCATCCCGAATCTGCTACTCTGATGAACTGTTACCGCTGGTAAGCGTGTTGATTTCTTTGAGAGTTGCTCCATAGCGCTACCTTCCCCTTCCCTTGATATCTGGTGAGATATCAGTGAGAGTCTTCACTTCAGATCTGTTTCTCGGATGAACTATTACCGCTGTCTAGCGAGTTATATTCCTGGTGCGAGCATCCTTGCTCCACACTATATCTGGTGAGATCGATACCAGTTGTGACTTTTTTTGTTATTCCTTTAATAAATCATCTTGCATTTACTTGCATTTGGGTCTCCTGTGTATATCATTGTGACACATATATTGTGAGCTACTGAACAAACAAATCATAGACATCTTTAAGTTTATCTGTGGTATTTATATGGTGTTGTGCAATGAACTTCACAAAAACAATTCTTTATTTGATGATAATATCTCCCTGTAAATATTATTAGCGTGAAAAGGAACAAAAGTTGTTGGCGTCCAGTAATGTTCATTTGACCTAGAAACATCAGTCAAATATATGTTGAACTTTGGTTTTCTGGTTTCATAAAATTGTAGGCTGAAACACTAATTTCCAATGAGCCTGTGTTATCTTTTTCTTCTGTGACAACACTTATGAAATTTTGAGGGGGACAAAAAAACAGATCACATGATCACATGAACTTGCCAAAGCTCTTTGTTCAACACTTCATAATCTCCTTGTCAAAAGCAGCACAGTACAGCCTATTATGTTGGCTTGAATCAAATCTAACAACAACAAGTCCAACCTTACAAAAAACCTAAGCTCTTGAATACACAGACTACTTTTGTGAGCATTTTGATGTGATGGATGTTTCTAGTTCCAATAAACTTGCAGCTGTGAATAACAATCACTTTCAATAGACAAGATCTGGGAATAAAGTCAATTTTAAAAAAAAAATTATATAACAGAGCACACAAACGGCTTTGAGTAGTGTTGTGAAACAGTGAGGGGTTTAACCTTTATGATAATGGAGTCATTATGAGACCATTCCCATTCAATCTGTTGCATAACTCTTCCTTGTAGTCCACAGTGAAACTCCTGGAGATTATTAAAAGAGAATGTGTAGTTCACAGGTTGAGAAAAGCTTTGCGTCACTAACCAGAAACAGGCGGTACTGGGTTGGGTGTAATAGTGTGCTTCTCAGAAAGGCGTCTTCGCTTTCTGAGGGAGTCTATGTTTGCATGACATTTCCATTGTCATTGTCACATTCTTTCTTGACAAAGGAATTTACAGGTCAGTCTGTTGCACATAGTATGAACCTAAGTATAATGTATAATGGCAATGTACTCAAAATAAAAGTAGGCCTAAATTTATGATTATTAAAATCGCATAAAAAGTGGAGGTTATTTTATTTTTTACGTGTCCTTGTTGCATATGTTCCCTGTACTTATAATAATTATAATTAATTATGCATAATTACATGCAACTAACCCTAGACCTAACCCTAACCATTTAGCTGGTACATGTAGGTAAATAATATTATTCATCTATCCATCTATTTTTTTTCTCTTTATCCGGGGCCAGGTCGCAGGGGCAGAAATCTTAATAGATAACCCCAGGGTTCCCTCTCCCCAGACACTTCCTCCAGCTCCTTCCTCCCGGTGGGACATGCCCAGAACACCTCCCTAGGTAGGCGTCCAAGAGGCATCTGAATCAGATGCCTGAGCCACCACTGCTGACTTCTCTTGATGTGGAGGAGGAGCAGCTCTACTCAGAGTTCCTCCCTGGTGACAGAGCTCCTAACCTTACCTCTAAGGAAACTAATTAACCCAAAGCTCATGACCATAGGTGAGAGTAGGAATACAGATTGACTGGTAAATCGAGAGCTTTGCTTTTTGGATCAGCTCCTTCTTTACCACAATAGGCCGATACATCAACCACATTATTGCTGCCACTGCACCAATCTGCCTGTCAATCTCTTGTTCCATCATTCCCTCATTTGTGAACAAAAACACTGAGATACTTGAACTCCTCCACATGTGGCAAGGACTTTCTTCCAATCTGGAGATGGCAAGCCATCTTTTTCTGGTCGAGCTCCATGGCCTCAGATTGGAGGTGCTGATTCTCATCTCATTCTCATTACACACTCAGCAGCAAACCATTCCAGTGTATACTTTAGGGTCCATGTCCGATGAAGCCAACAGAACAACGCATCTGCAAAAAGTGCAGATTAAATCCTCTGGTCCCTGAACCAAACCTCCTCTGATTCTAGGATACTTCTAGAAATGTTGTCTATAGAAATAATGTACAGAAGTGGTGACAAAGGGCAGCCATGCCGGAGTCCAACATACACCGGGAACAAGTCTGACTTATTGCTGGCAATGCAAACCAACTTCCTTCTCCATCCATACAGAGACCAGACAGACCTTAATGGAGCACCTCTGACCCCATACTCCCAGAACACCCCATGAGGCATTCTGTAGCATTCTGTAAATAATACTACTCAGTATTAAAATGAATAGTTACACTGAAACAAGGTCACTAAAAATAAAGTATAACCAACTGTAGGTATTTTTTTTTTGCTGAAATCTGATAAGCAGTATATATATATATACACAGTTGAAGTCAGAATTATTAGTCCCCAGAATTATTAGATGTTTAACAGAGCAAGGAAATTTTTACAGTATGCCTGATATTTTTTCCTCTGGAGAAAGTCTTATCTGTTTTATTTCGGCTAGAATTTTTATGAACCATTTTAAGGTCAAAATTATTAGTCCCTTTAAGCTAATTTTTTTTTTACTGTCTACAGATCAAACCATCATTATACAATAACTTGCCTAATTACCCTAACCTGCCTAGTTAACCTAAATAACCTAGTTAAGCCTTTGAATGTCACTTTAAGCTGTATAGAAGTGTCTTAAAAAATATCTAGTAAAATATCATTTACTGTCATCATAATAAAGATAAAATAAATCAGTTATTAGAAATGAGTTATTAAAACTATTATGATTAGAAATGTGTTGAAAGAATCTTCTCTACGTTAAATAGAAATTAACATACAGTTAGAACACTGTGATTGTTTATGATCAACTTTTTGCAGCTCTTTAACTTGTTTTTAAAACTTTAATTGTTCAATTGTTCTAATTGCTCTGAGTCAGCATAAATTGTTTGGGTGACACTTCATCTTTGTTATCTTCTGATTACACATTAACAAATAATAGTAATTAACATTATGTACTTATTTACAGTAATAATGTTCTGTAGACTATCGAAAGAAAATATAGCTAATAATTTTGACCTTAAAATGGGTTTCAAAAAATTAAAAACTGCTTTTATTCTGGCCGAAATGAAACAAATAAGACTTTCTCCAGAAGAAAAAATATTATCAGACATACTGTGAACATTTCCTTGCTCTGTTAAACATTATTTGGGAAATATTTAAAAAAGAAAATCAAAATCAAAGGGAGGCTAATAATTCTGACTTCAGCTGTATATATAGTTGAAGTCAGAATTGTTAGCCCCCCTGTTTATTTTTTCCCCAATTTCTGTTTAACGGAGAGAAGATTTTTTTTCAACACATTTCTAAACATAATAGTTTTAATAACTCATTTCTAATAACTGATTTATTTTATCTTTGCCATGATGACAGTAAATAATATTTGACTAGATATTTTTATATATCTATAAGACACTTCTATACAGCTTAAAGTGACATTTAAAGACTTGACTAGGTTAATTAGGTTAACTAGGCAGGTTGGGCTAATTAGTCAAGTCATTGTATAACGATAGTTTGTTCTGTAGACTATCGGAAGAAAATATAGCTAATAATTTTGACCTTAAAATGGGTTTCAAAAAATTAAAAACTGCTTTTATTCTGGCCGAAATGAAACAAATAAGACTTTCTCCAGAAGAAAAAATATTAACAGATATACTGTGAAAATTTCCTTGCTCTGTTAAACATCATTTGGGAAATATTTAAAAAAAGAAGTTATCTTTAAAAAGTTTTCAAAGGGGGGCTAATAATTCTGACTTCAACTGTATATAAATAAAACAAGTTTTTCAAGTTTTAATTTTTTCTACATCAAAGGATTCAAGAAAAATAGTTGCAGGAATCAAGATCCCGTGATACAATTCAAAAGCATAAATTAATGGGGGAGAAAAAAAAATGAATCACGAAAAATGGAAAACTCCTAATTTATAGATATTTTTACGGTGCATATTTGAAACACGAAACATTGTTTTGGAATATTTTGATGTGGACATCATGCGATTGAATTGTTCTCTTCGTATTATTATTTTTTGTTTGTTTGTTTAGTAAATAGAGTTATTTAACATTTGCATGGTCACTTTCAGATTCTTCCTTTTGCATGTATATAGTAGTTATTCACTCTATACAGGCCTGAATAAAGGATTTTTAAAAATTAAAGTAGGCTATCTAAGAAACTTTGTTTTTAATTTTTTATTTCTCTCTTCATGAGGCTGAAAACAAAAACAAATTACTAAATTGTTCTCTATATAACTTTTTTTGATAAAAAAAAGTGCATCTTCACTATTGAACAGATGTTTGCATAACATTTGCACAGTCTTTGTCAGACTCTTTCCTGCCAAGGTCATGTGATCACATTTAACAAATGTTGACGTGAGTGTACATGAAAAAAAAAAACAGGTTTGCATGTGTCTCAAATGTTTGTAGTAATGTAACAATCATCTTTCCTTCACTTCGTAATAAACTCTTTTATGTTATTTAACCTGTATTTAACCTGTATTTAATCTGTATTTGACCTCAAAACGATACCAAAGTAAAAGGAAGTGCTCATGTCTGATTCTGTGCTGGCTGTGCTTTAACATTTAATTATTATAATACTAATTCAAGCCATGAAGCGTTTTTTAAAGTCAGACAGTAGTCAGCACTACTGTAAAGTTAACCATGTCTGCATGGTTTAAACATCTGAAAATGATTAACAGTAAAAACATTTGTTAAAAGTTTACAAAAGGAGTCAAATGTTGCATGACTTTGAAATAGTTACACTGCTTATTACGTTTTAAGTGTTGTAACTTGTAATCTGTAACCTATAACATTTCCAAAGTACACTGTAAGTAAATGCTGGGTTCCACACAAACGATTTGTGTTGGGAGAACATAAAAGGATCAAGTTAACTTTTTAGTTTTTACAAATGTTAGTGGATTGTGCATAGAACAATTAAATTGTTCCCCCAAAAAACTGAAGAAGTGTGTTTGTTTCAGCTCATTTTAAAGCAGTTTGAACAAACAGAAAACATATATTGTTTAGCATTTCTACAGTATAATGCTCTGGTGACTACATCTGCACTGTTCTCTTTTAAATATCTGCATTAAAACTTTACATTGTGCTTTACGCATGCAGTCTTCATGACATGAAATATGTGTAATATTTATACTTGATATGCTTGGTGAAAAATAAACCTACTACACTTAATATTTACGACACACACTTTCTCTGGTAGATTCGCATTATTTTAACTGTAAATATTTTGACAATGCTAACAGTGCGTGAAATGTGTCAACAACTCGTATACATTACAAGAAAGTTTCTCTTGTAAACAAAGATGAAAATAAACTAACAGAATTAGGCCAATATACAAGTGAACTCCTCCATGTCATGCCATTGATCAGTGTTGTGTCCCTTTCTCTATAATGACCCAGACTTTGATCTGAGGGCAGACAGAGAGAAAGAGAGAGGTAGACTAAATCAGCACACAGCTGCTTAGTGAACTCAGCATGAAAGGCCTGTAATGGAATGCTCAGTCAGACGCCAATGCCTCCTGTACAATATTAACTGGGGCTCAATGTGCGTCATTCAGCAAACAGCTGACCCTGAGAGCACTGGAGCAACTGAGAACCTCTCACCCGCCCCCTCTCCTATTACTTTCAATTTTGATATTAAAACAGCTCTATTTTGCCTTCTCAAACTATATTTACACTTTGCTTATTTTGGAAACAGGCTCATTTTTTAACTCCTAAATTGTTGAGTTTTACCATTTTTTTAATCCATATATCTGATCTGGCAGGAGCACATTTAGCTTAGCTTATAGCCTAGCTTAGCATAGATCATTGAATAGACCATTAGCATCTTGCTCAAAAATTACCAAAGAGTTTAGATAGTTTTCATATTTAAAGCTTGATACTTCTGTCGTTGCGTCGTGTACTTGAAGTTATACCGACAGAAAATGAAAGTTGATATTTTCATGGTCGATATGTCAAACTACAGACTCGAGTCATTAAGACCAAGCTAAGACCAGGCTGGAAATGGCTGGAAACCAGCCTGGAAATGGTCAAAACCCCTCTAAAACCAGGCTGGTCAACCAGCTAAAACCAGCCAACCAGCTTAGGCTGGTTTAAGCTATTTTTTTATCTTTCTTAACCCAGGCTCATTCTGACAACGTACCCCTATATACATTTCTGGAGAGCACCAAATGCATCCCAGGAGCTAAGTTTTTTCATATCCATTAGAGGCTGTTGTTTATGCTTTTTGAGATCTTAAATTTCTCTCGGGAGTGCCATTTGCGCCTGCTGTTCTCACGTAAATACACCAGAGACCCCTTTCGACTGACTCACTGACTGACCAACTGACTGATCCCCTCACCCACCCCTAAACCGAACCAATAGTGTTTTAAAAAGCACTGACTGACCAGCAACCACCCACTTCACTAAACCCAACTGACAGTGTTTAAAAAAGGAATCCAGAAAAACTAAATCCCCTTGACTTTTACCACGTTTTCAGATTTTACCACATTATCATCATGTTATTTACTTGTTTATTTAATATTTTGGCTTTTGTTTTTGTCCCACCTGTTTTCTGAAACCATTCTTCGCTGGACTCAAACCCCGTCGTCATGGTCAACTCCTCTCTGCATCTCAAGTCCACCAACATACATGGCAAGCCGCTGGGCAAACTGGCAACAACGGGAAAGCTATACACACGGAGGTAAGCAGTCAGATGGTAAGCCCGAAAAGAAACAGCATCATACCGCCACGTAGCGTTCATTTTAAAGACGAAATGCAGCCATACGTACTTCTGGCTACTTCTGGTCTCCAGAAATGTATATAGAGCTACCTTTTCAGAATGAGCCTATTTTGGCAGCAAAGTCTCTTGATAATTACGCTGAAATAAGAGTATTTTTCCTAGCCATATCAGCCTAAAATACTGTATTTTCTTTTTCTGTCGGTCTCGGCATGTAAATTAGCTACAGAAGATTTAAGCTTTAAATAGAAAATAATTAAAAATGATCAAGAAAATTATTCATTCATTCATTTCTTTTTCAGCTTAGTCCCTTTATTAATCTGGGGTCAACACTCGGAATGAACTGCCAACTAATCTAGCATATGTTTTATGCAGTGGATGCCCTTCCAGCTGCAACCCATCACTGGGAAAAATCCATACACAATCATACACTACGGACAATTTAGCTTACTCAATTCACCTATACCGCATGTCTTTGGACTTATGGGGGAAACCGGAGCACCCGGAGGCAACCCACGTGAACATGGGGAGAACATGCAATCTCCACACAGAAATGCCAACTGACCCAGCCGAGGCTCGAACCAGCGACCTTTTGCTGTGAGGCGATCGTGCTACCCACTGCACCACCGTGAAGCCCAAGAAAATTATTTTAAAAATTATTTTAGCAACATGCTAGTAGTCAAATCTGATTCAATGGATTATGGTAAGCTAAGCTAATAGTGCTAGTCTTATTTCCAAAAAAATTGTGTAGAGTTCCTTTAATAAACTGATAGTGCTCTTGTTAATAGTAGAATTGATGAGGATAATGTAAAATGTGCTTAACTGTGTTCTATATAACTTTTGATTTTGAAATCACTTTTTTAAGAGATGTTTGCATGACATTTGCATGGGCAGTGTAAGACACTTTCTTGCTGAAATACTTTACCACTCAGTCTCGATATAGTGTAGATGTATAGTATGTAGATATGTAGACGTATAGTACAGTTGCAATCAGAATTATTCAACCCCCTGAATTATTAGCCCCCCTGTTTATTTTTTCCCCAATTTCTGTTTAACGGAGAGAAAAAAATTTCAACACATTTCTAAACATAATAGTTTTAATAACTCATCTCTAATAACTGATTTATTTTATCTTTGCCATGATGACAGTAAATAATATTTGACTAGATATTTTTTAAGACACTTCTATACAGCGTAAAGTGACATTTAAAGGCTTAACTAGGTTAATTAGGTTAACTAGGCAGGTTAGGGTAATTAGGCAAGTTATTGTATAATGATGGTTTGTTCTGTAGACTATTGAAAAAATATATAGCCTAAAGGTGCTAATAATTTTGACCTTAAAATGGGTTTTTAAAAAATTAAAAACTGCTTTTATTCTAGCCGAAATAAAACAAATAAGACTTTCTCAAGAAGAAAAAATATTATCAGACATACTGTGAAAATGTCCTTGTTCTGTTAAACATCATTTGGGAAATATATAAAAAAGAAAAAAAAATCAAAGGGGGTTCAATAATTCTGATTGCAACTGTATATCTACATGTAGTGGTGAATAAATTTTTTCATTTTAATCAAATAATTTTAATTGAATAAGCAAATTCATCCATTGGGATTATAATGTTTTACTGTAATAAACTTGGTATCAGTGTTGACTGAATGCATAGACAATGTTCTCAAGTATTGCATCGTTTTTTAAATAAAGCTTACAGCCTTGTTTTGACAAAACAAGGCCATTAGCTTTATTTAAAAAAACAATGTAAACATTATATATCAAAACATGAAACATTTCAAAGTAATGACACTATATTTCATACATACTGTCATCAATTTCTTACCCAGTTCATCGTTTTGTTAGATTTTGCTGTGAGACTAACTACTTTATAACAAAAGATACAGTATGACCTCCCAGAGATTACCCAACTGGTTTGGTTGGGTCACAACTCTTGGTTGCTGTAGGCCATTTGGTCCACAATGTTCCAGATGCAGATGCTTCTTTGCATATGAAACCAGCCATACAATATATCAGTTTCAAGTCAGCAAACTTGATTAATGTAACCACCTTTAGTTAGAATATAATTATTCTGCAAAATATACTAGTAAAACTACAACAACAAAAACCTAACAAACTGCTTCTCTGCATTGATGTGTTTGATTTCTATGAATCTGAATTGTTGAATGTATCTAGAAGCAAATTATAATAATTAGATTACCTAAACAATTAAATTAATCACCTACTTTAATTTTTCATTGGAAAAGTAATTTAACTACACTCAACACTGCTCGGTATTTAATTACTACTACTACTACTACATCACTGCTCCAGTTTGCATTACTACTCATGATGCTCATGAAAAAAAAAAAACATATCTTTATTTCCTTTATTTCCAGAACCAAATATCCTACCACAGCTATGCTGATGACACTCAGATCTACTTAGCCTTATTGCCTAACGAGAACAGCTCTATTGACACCCTCTGCCAATGCATTGATGAAATGAACAGTTGGATGTGCCAAAACTTTCTTCAGTTAAACAAAGAGAAAACTGAAGTCATTGCATTTGGGAACAGAGATGAGGTTTTCAAGGTTAATGCATATCTTGGCTCTAAAGGTCAAACAATAAAAAATAAGGTCAAGAATCTTGGTGTAACTCTGGAGTCAGATCTGAGTTTCAATAGTCATGTCAAAGCAGTTAGTAAATCAGCATACTATCATCTCAAAATCATTGCAAGAATTAGATGCTTTGTTTCCAGTGAAGATTTAGAGAAACTTGTTCATGCTTTTATCAGCAGCAGGGTGGGTTACTGTAATAGACTCATCACTGGCCTTCCCAAAAAGACAGTCAGACAGTTGCAGCTCATCCAGAAAGCTGCGGCCAGGATTCTGACCAGAACCAGGAAATCAGAGCACATCACACCTGTCCTCAGGTCTCTACACTGGCTCCCAGTTACATTCAGAATAGATTTTAAAGTATTAATACTTGTTTATAAATCACTAAATGGCCTAGGACCTCAATACATTACAGATATGCTCACTGAATACAAACCTAGTAGATCACTCAGATCTTTAGGATCATATAAACTAGAAATTCCAAGAGTTCAGTCAAAGCAGGGAGAATCGACCTTCAGCTACTATGCCCCCCGCTGCTGGAATCAGCTTCCAGAAATGATCTGATGTGCTCCAACATTAGGTACATTCAAATCAAGACTGAAAACACCTCTGTTTAGCTGTGCCTTTACTGAATGAGCACTGTGCTACGTCCGACAGATCGCACTATTATGTCTTTCTTTTCTTTTTCATTCTTTTATAACCTGTTTCAACACATTTTAATCTGTTTTTAATAATTTTTATTATTTGTTTTCGTAACGCTTTCTTTTACAACCAGCAAAGTACCCGGTAAGTACAGTGAAATAACGGTGTACTTTTCTGTACGTATAGTATAAGTATAATGATCGTATGTGTAGGTATAAGGGAAACTGCTGTAACGCTTGGGTAATAAGGGAGTAACAACCAGATATTCAACACAAAAAGTACAGCGTAAGTATATTAAATATACGATGTACTTTTCTATAAATTGCAAAGGAACAAACCATAATGTTTGGGTAATAAGGGGGTAACATTAAGATATTCAACACGCAAAGTACCATGTAAGTTTATTGAATTTACGATGTACTTTTCTTTAAATATTGTATACATATAAAGAATTATACAAGGGTGGTGACAACCTAATGCAACCTGCAAACACCTGCGTAAGCGCAATAATAATAGTACCCTTATTTTTGGGTATTAGATGGGGTGTTTAATGAATAAAAGGTTTACAACCTGTGAAATTATGAAACCTTATTGTATACTGTATGTATTTTAAATTTGCAATTCAATATAAAAATATATTTCCATACACTACTTACCTTATGAATGTTTACTCGTCGATCTCACCACGGCCAGCAATGTCTCTAGGCATTATATATATAGCTAGGCCTACCGTCAGGGTTCAGTGCAGATTCAGGGGCTTCAGGGTTCAGGGGCTTCTTGTTTCCCCCTTGTTACATGTAGTTAAAGGGTAAATACCACATTTGTGGGTTGTAAATTAAAGTGAAGCATTGTTCCCACCGTGTTCCCCCCTTGTTCCCTGTAGTTAAAGGGTAAATACCACATTTGCGGGTTGTAAATTAAAGTGAAGCATTGTTCCCACCTTGTTCCCCCCTTGTTCCCTGTGGCCCCGTTTACACTAATGCGTTTTCGTTTTAAAACGGCTTTTTTTATCAAAAACGATCCGCGTCCACACTAGCGTTTCATCTAGCGTTTCTAAACATATCTCCGTCCACACCACTCCACCAAAAACGTATATCACGTGACCATTCGCGCACTCTGGGCATGCGCGTTCAAGTATAAACAGGAAGCATGTGTCTCGCTCGGCATTTGGTTATTGTTAGTCAACAAACGCTGGTTGAACGATGAACGCGAGCGATTAGCGAGTGCTCGAACAATAGCTTGCCTCTAGCGAATATATGCAGCTGCTGTAGTAAAAAAGGCAGAGTTTAACTGCACAATGGCGCCTGAAACGGACAATAGTGCAAACAACGCTCCCATTTCTGTGTCCATGTTGTTGTTTACAGTGAAGGCTGGTCTGCCGTCTTCCTGTAGCGTTATAGTCATGTGATAGGGGCTTGACAAATAAGGGAAGGATACGCAATGACCCAAAAGCCCCAATCAGGTAGCGAATCTCAGCAGCCACGCCTCCGTTTTCAGACGTCTCCGTTTTTCCCCATCCACACTGAGACGGAGCAGCAGCGTATCAGAATTAAAACGGGCTCTTCAGCGTTTCCAAAACGCTTCGTTTTCGGGGCTCGAAAACTCCGGCGTAGTGTGGACGGATGGCGTAACCGTAGCAAAACTTTTGCGTTTTAAAACGAAAACGCATTAGTGTAAACGGGGCCTGTAGTTAAAGGGTAAATACCACATTTGCGGGTTGTAAATTAAAGTGAAGCATTGTTCCCTTCTTGTTCCCCCCTTGTTCCCTGTAGTTAAAGGGTAAATACCACATTTGCGGGTTGTAAATTAAAATGAAGCATTGTTCCCTTCTTGTTACCCCCTTGTTCCCTGTAGTTAAAGGGTAAATACCACATTTGCGGGTTGTAAATTAAAGTAAAGCATTGTTCCCACCTTGTTCCCCCTTGTTCCCTGTAGTTAAAGGGTAAATACCCCTTTTGCGGGTTGTAAATTA
Source organism: Danio kyathit (assembly GCA_903798195.1). Classification (NCBI taxonomy): domain Eukaryota; kingdom Metazoa; phylum Chordata; class Actinopteri; order Cypriniformes; family Danionidae; genus Danio; species Danio kyathit. Next base: position 12,755,887 of record LR812527.1, on the reverse strand, counting down.
AAGTGAAGCATTTTTTCCCTTCTTGTTCCCCTCTTGTTCACTGTAGTTAAAGGGTAAATACCACATTTGAGGGTTGTAAATTAAAGTAAAGCATTGTTCCCACCTTGTTCCCCCCTTGTTCCCTGTAGTTAAAGGGTAAATACCACATTTGAGGGTTGTAAATTAAAGTAAAGCATTGTTCCCACCTTGTTCCCCCCTTGTTCCCTGTAGTTAAAGGGTAAATACCACATTTGAGGGTTGTAAATTAAAGTGAAGCATTGTTCCCTTCTTGTTCCCCCTTTGTTCTATGTAGTTAAAGGGTAAATATTCCATTTGAGGGTTGTAAATCAAAGTGAAGCATTGTTCCCACCTTGTTCCCCCTTTGTTCCCTGTAGTTAAAGGGTAAATACCGCATTTGCGGGTTGTAAATTAAAGTGAAGCATTGTTCCTTTCTTGTTCCCCCCTTGTTCCCTGTAGTTAAAGGGTAAACACCGCATTTGCGGGTTGTAAATTAAAGTGAAGCATTGTTCCCTTCTTGTTACCCCCTTGTTCCATGTAGTTAAAGGGTAAATACCACTTTTGCGGGTTGTAAATTAAAGTGAAACATTTTTCCCTTCTTGTTCCCCTCTTGTTCCATGTAGTTAAAGGGTAAATACCACATTTGAGGGTTATAAATTAAAGTAAAGCATTGTTCCCACCTTGTTCCCCTCTTGTTCCCTGTAGTTAAAGGGTAAATACCACATTTGAGGGTTGTAAATTAAAGTGAAGCATTGTTCCCTTCTTGTTCCCCCCTTGTTCCCTGTAGTTAAAGGGTAAATATCCCATTTGAGGGTTGTAAATTAAAGTGAAGCATTGTTCCCACCTTGTTCCCCCTTTGTTCCCTGTAGTTAAAGGGTAAATAGTGCATTTGCAGGTTGTAAATTAAAGTGAAGCATTGTTCCCACCTTGTTCCATGTAGTTAAAGGGTAAATATCACATTTGAGGGTTGTAAATTAAAGTGAAGCATTGTTTCCACCTTGTTCCCCCCTTGTTCCCTGTAGTTAAAGGGTAAATACCACATTTGCGGGTTGTAAATTAAAGTGAAGCATTGTTCCCTTCTTGTTCCCCCCTTGTTCCCTGTAGTTACAGGGTAAATACAGCATTTGTTCCTCCCTTTTCCCTGTAGTTTACAGGGTAACTCTTGAAGGTAGTGAAATAAATATACAAACACACAATATATTTCTTTACTTTGTAACCTTCATTTTACTAAATAGGGATTTTAAAACACTTCATCTTAATCAAACATTGTCTCCTCTATCATTGCCTATACTCATTCATTCATTTTCTTTTCGGCTTAGTCCCTTTATTAATCTGAGGTTGCCACAGCGGAATGAACCGCAAACTTGTTGTTTTACACAGAGGATGCCCTTCCAGCTGCAACCCATCACTGGGAAACATCCATACAGACTCATTCACACACATACACTACTGACAATTTTAGCTTACCCAATGTCACCACATGTTTTTGGACTTGTGGGGGAAACCGGAGCAACCGGAGGAAACCCACGCTAACACGGAGAGAACATGCAAACTCCACACAGAAATGCCAACTGACCCAGCCGGGACTCAAACCACTGAGCCACTGTGTCACAGGAAATACATATATAACATGAAAAATTCTTACATATAGTCCCTATGTTTCGCTCTTAAAATTAAATGGAACAATAATATGAATAACTCATCCTGCACTCATGGACATGTCTACTTTTTTGTCCAATCATATGCTGTATTGTCTCTAATTTGAACTATAATAAATTCTTTAATGGGTAAAACATTTGTACAAGGGGAAAAAAATGTTGATGTACACTATAAACTGTGCACTACATGTAAACATGCCGTCTGTTGTAGGTTGCATAACATCAGTGGCTTTGAAAGGTGAGTTTGTATTGTGTTGACTGTCCCGCATTGGGCTTTGGAGTAAGAGAGAACCGCCAGTCTGTTTCCCATTCCCATGGAGGACGTGCAGATCAGGTTTCCTGTCACGTGTCGAGGGCGACACAGGAGAGCAGTACGTGACCAGCACTGCATTGAGTCATGTGCTGATGACAAAACACTGCCCCTCTTGACCGGTTTCACCCTCGCTGTAACACAACGTCTCAATTAATAACATCACATGCCATTAATTCATCAGACGGATAACAAATAAGGACACAAATCCAATATTTGCTGAGAAAGGCAAATATTGTGAGACTACAGCATTAAATGTACATTACAAAAGTTGGCTTTAGACGTCAAGGAAACACTTCCCATTTGTTAACATTAGTAAAACACAAACAAACAATGTTGTTTTGTAACATTTATCAAACTTTCTTTACTTAATAAAACCGTTCATGTTTGAGTGAGCTCACAATGCATTAACTAATGTTAACTGCTACATATTTTGATCTTAAATGTGTACTAGATTAATTAAAAGATTATAGACAGGATAGAAGTACTGTTTAGAGCATATTAACTAATATTGAACATTGTAATGTTCAAATTACCTTAAATGGATAGTTCAGCCCAAAGAGAAAATGTATTCACCATTTACTCTTCCTCAAGTTGTTTCAAACCTTTATGAGTTTCCCTTTTCTGTTTAACACAAAAGAAGATGTTTGGAAAATGTTAGAATCTGGTAACCACTGAGTTCCATAAAAATAGAAATACTAGGTAAGTCAATGTTTACAGTTTTCCAACATGTTTCTAAATATTTTCTTTTGGGTAATGGATTATATTAAGTGGCCTTAACTAATATATGTACTTACACTGAAATTAATAATTCATTACAATGTTCTTATTGTGTAAATACACGTTTTAACATTGCATTTATGCTTGATTAAAAACCTGCATGTAACTAGATCTGTAATTAATTTCTGTAATTACATTTATAATTACGTTGTTGACCATACCTTACACTTTAACCCGCCCTTAAAACTACCCAGACCACTAAAACTGTCCCTAACATTTCCCTTCTTTTTTGTTCAGAAGAAATAAATTCAAGCAGGTTTGCAACAAGGAAATGGTGAGTAAATGAAGACAGAATTTTAGTTTTGGGTGAGCCATCCCTTTAACTAATATTGTAAACTGTAACCATTAAGGTAATCGAAGATTAAATAATCTTAACAAGTTAAGTCTGATTGAAAATCTTGCTGCAGTAAAGTATCATAAGTTAAGGTTAGTTACTGCATTAACATGCAATGAACAAAGTATTTATTAATCTCTGTTACCTTTAGTTGATAAAAATACAGGTAACACTACAATAAGGCTGCATTAATACACTAACATGGACAAACAATGATCAATATATTTATTACAGTAATTTTTCATGTTAGTTAACATTAGTTAATGAAAATACAGTTGCTTATTAGTTCATGTTAGCTCACTGTGCATTAATTAATGTTAATAAGCATGAATTTGAATGTTAATAGTGCATTAGTAAATGCTGAACTATGATTAACAAATGCTGCAGAAGTATTGGTCATAATTAGATCATGTTAGTAAATACATTAAATAACATTAACTAATGAAAGCTTATTGTAAAGTACAAAAAATACAGCCATTTTCTAATCTAGTGTATATATCTTATATATATCTTGAGTGTGAACTGCATGCACAGTTCAAATGAATGAGGAAGGACAGATAAGAGACAAAAATGCCCTCCTGTCCATTCAGTGGTAGTAAATGCATAAAATAAATGAATCTCAAAAGAAGTTGCTGCTCACATGAAGTTAAACAAAAAGGTTATTAACTTGTAAATATAGATATTTTTCTTAAAAAAATGTATGGATTTGCTACCGAAGATCTTTATTCACTCCCCAGGATCATATGAGGCTCTTTTTTCATGTTTACAACCTAGTACAAAATATGGTTTTGGTTCATATAGCTAATATTACCCTTCATGAGAAATGTGAGGGGGTGAATTTTTTTATAACTCATCCGTTTCATTTTTAACAAGTTATATTAAATCTGCATAATTAAGGGTGGGGTCACTTGAGTGACAGCTAGGTCTCGCTGATTACCCGCTGAACTCTGCATATACATCGTATTTTTGTGTTGTTTTATGTGGCTTTACACAGTCAGTTGCCTTTTGTAAGTTTTCAGTTATCAGATGATATGACATGCTGTGTGCACTTGTGCTCACAAACCATTCAAGTGGCCTCCATTTCCCAGGTGAGTGAAATTATACACGTATATACACCATCTCTATAAATGTATTTGTTTTATTTAAGATCATTTATCATTTATATTTTTCTTTAGACCTGTAATGCACCCCAGAATCCGAAAGATTGATTAGCTGTAGGCTCTGGAACATCATCTGAAATGTTGTCATACGGTTTTATGCCTGGGTTTTATAAATAACCTTGCATTTACTAACACAGGCTATATTTGAAGTATTTGGATGTAATTTGTTTTCCTCCTGTAGAAAAAGATCATAGGAACATTGTTTAGTGGCTCAATGTTTTACAGCAGTGTTTTTAAAAGTCGAAACACTTTATTGATATAGTGTACAACCAAGCACATGTGGTCAGAACACAAACAAGTTGCAGGTAATGAAGTATTAAGCGGTTCTCCCAAAGAAAAGCCAGTCTAAGCAAAAGCTGGTAGGCATCTGTAGCTGACGCTCCACCTTTTCTGGTAACCCCCGGTCGGTGTGATGATGCGCGGACAAAATGGTTGGCCTCGCCTACTTGTAGCTTCATTTGCGCTCATCAGAAACCTACAGTATGGGTGACGTCACGGATACTACGGGCATATCTTTTACAATCTATGGGATTGATGTGCTTTATTATAAAACTTGTTTTGGAATGCTAATAAAAAAATAGCCACTCTTCACCATTATACAGCTGCAAATCCAAACATAAGTTTCAAAATGGCTTTGACTAAATTAACTCTGGAACTACCAGAGTTATATAATTACTAGAATTACCATATCAGTCTGACTGTTCTCATATATAGACGTCATATTGTCACGTCATATTTATAATAAAGTGTCATGGTTGTTTTGAAAGACTTGTCTGAAAAAAAGTTATGTTTTTGCTATCAGAAAGTTATATTTTTGTTAGCAGGAAGTTGCTAGGCAACAGAGGCACACATATTTAATGTCACAGGGAAAAGTAGCAGACACTGAAATCCGATCATTTTGACCACTATGATAATTGAAGGAAGGAATACTCATCTTTTGTTTTGTAATTAAAAAAAACTATACTAGAGAGAAACATACACATATTTAAGAAAAGTCAGGATATTATAGATATGTGGGGTTTATTTTAACAAAGTTACTAAATTACAAAATTTTAAAACAGTCAAAATGACCGCCTCTGTAGTTCTGATGTTAATATGTAAGAAAAGTAGGCTATACACCGGTCCTAAAATGTCTTCAGTGTGAGTAAATCATGGGCTCATATTAAATGTTAACTATTTAAAATGTTATCAAAGCCAAAATATTGTATTATTTTATATTGTATATTGTATTCCATTAAACTAAATGGAAATCTATGATCTAAATCTATGATCTAAAGCCCACAGTTACTTGTTTTGCAAAGACAGATACAGTAAAGACATTGAAAGATGTTTTACTTATTAATTGTACCTATTTAATACATTCAACTGTCAACCTTAAGACCTATTACAAAATTGAGTCACTTTATTTTGATGGTCCGTAGACTGTTAGGTTGGGGTTAGGGTTAGTGTAAGTTGACATGTACTTGCAAAGTTTCTAGTCAGTTAAATGTCTGTATCAGTATAAATGTCTGTAGCAGTATCAACAGATATTAAGCAGACAGTCTACTAATACTCAAATGGACCATCAAAATGAAGTGTTACCCAAAATTGCCTAAATGTAAGGTAACAGAATCCAAGATGTTCAAAACAGATAAACCAATATTGTCTGTCACTTTGTCTATGAAGAGTTTTGTAAACTCCTTTTCCTTCTAAGAATGCGGCCATGGGAGATAGGATTTGTAATCGTGCTCCACTGAATGTCAAATGGCTTCCTTGGTGGAAAAAAGGGCACAAGCCTAAGATACGTCACGTCACGCTCATCTAATTTTGGCAGTGTGTCAAATGTATAGTCCAGAATGTTACTTAGGAGATAAACAGCTGCGCAGTTAGAAGAAGGGAAGCGACCTCATTGCCTCCAGTGATTTTGGGTCATAGAGCCAATGTCTGTTGCTGAGCCTTGGGCTTTATTCTGCCTTGTTTGCACCGACTGTCACCTCTGTTTGTGCCGCCGACAGCAAAGCACCGTGGGACCTGTGATGTCATCCATGTGTGAGTGCACTTAAGGCCTTCCACACCGAGCTATTAAAATTCAAAGCACTGTGCGAGACAGTGTTGTATCTCACAGGAATGAACTTCTCTCTTCTCTCCACATGGGAAAACACAAGTTAGATAACACACAGCTTGATGAACTTTATCAGGTTACACACTATAGTGACAATAAACAGCCTTTGTTTATGTAATCGAGAAACTCGCTGATGACGCAAAGCACGCATCGTTTATTTTCATACTTGTAGGTGTAGGTTTGCATTTTATCAAACTATAAAAATATTGACAGAACCAGAGAACTGAATGAACAAAACAGACCTGTTGATGACCGAACAGGAATGGAAATATACAGTAGTCACAAAAACGAGTCACTAAAATGAAAAGTGTTTTGTAAGCAATTGTCAACTGGATTGATTAACCTGATAAGAGTTTATTAACTGAACTCAGGATTTTTAAAATATATCTTGACTAGAAAAATAATGCTTTTAAACTGCTGTGAAATAGAAAAATATTAGTTATATTATATAAAAAAAATGCTAAACACTCATTCTAAAAACGTAGTCCTATATACATTTCTGGAGATCGCAAGTTAAATAGCCAGAAGTATGTATGGCTGCTTTTCATCTTTAAAACGAATGCTACGGAGGTGGTACGACGCCTTTCTTTTTCGCACTTACCAACTGACCGCTTACCTCCATATGGATGACTCCATATGTTACCAGATTGTCCAGTTGCTCGTTGCGTACATCGGAGGATTTGAGATGCAGAGATGACCATGATGACGAGGTTCGAGTTGGGCGAAGAGCGGTTCCAGAAAGCAGGTAAGACAAAAACAAAAGGCAAAAAAATAAAACAAACAAGTAAATAACAGGGCAAGAATGTGGTAAAAGTCAGGCTGCATTTCTTTTTCTGGATTGCTTTTGAAAACACTGTCGGTTGGGTTTAGGGAAAGTGGTGGGTGGGGGGATCGGTCGGTCACTCAGTCAGTTAACAGCGGTCTCTAGTTGATTTACGCATAAAGGGCAGGCATGAATGGAACTTGCGAGAGAAATTTGATATATTAAAAAGCGAACACAGCAGCCTCTGGTGGATTTAGATGAGAACTGCAGGTGCGAATGGCACTCGCGAGAAAAAATTTGAGATCTGAAAAACAAATTTGCGAAAACAAAAAACTGCAAAAAACGTAGCTCCTGGGACGTATTTGGCGCTCTCCAGAAATGTATATAGAGGTATGTAATCAGAATGAGCCTGGGTTGCAATATTAGTTGTATGAAATGCTATATGAGTGACTTCCAGCATGCACCTTCAAATATGGCATTAAAAAACACATCCAAAAAGTGAAATCAATTTGATGTCAAAACCTTGACGTCTTTTGACATCCACACATTGATGCCCTTTGACCACCAAAAACAACTGTACAGAAGTTTTATATTATAAGAACAGTGTTATTCCTCTGAAAAATTATATTCCAAATTACAAATATACACTGGATTTTGTCCCTACAATGCATGTAAACTACCTTGATGTCAAAAAGACATTAAATGGGCTATACGCACTAGTGTTTTTTTTAGCCGATGATGAACTTCCGGTGACAGATTAATGTGACTATTTTCAATTTCATAAGGTACCCTTTACAGCATCGATGTTGTAATGGAACTCAAATACAATCAGTTACTTAAGCATTCATTATGTTGTTAAGCGTATAAAAAGAAGACTAAAGACCGCTTAAACAAAGGGCCATCAATAGCAGCAGGCTAGCACAAAAACTCCATTGAAATTCTGTGGTAAACTTTATTTCTGTATTTAAAGACATGGTGCGGGAAAATATAATTTAATGCAGCGCTTCTTGTTTTGTCTCATACCCACTTTATATCATATCTCAGCCAGGCAGTAAGATCCTGTTTTTTTTAAGAAATCAGATCTTAAACACAGCGATTTTGTGGGATGCAATTCACCAGAAGCCCTGGGGCTGGCTGACCCAAAAAATTAAAGGACCATGAGCATATATCCCCTTGACATCTAGCACTGGTATCAAGTAACGATTACAGGACAGTCTTATAATCATTTTGCATGTTCTTTTGATGCCAATGTTTAGATGTCAATTTGATGTCATTTTGACATTTGACAGGCAATTGACATTAATTGATTAGTATTTTTGATGTGTTTTTGCCAATTTTTGTTGTTATATCAAATTTTTACTACATGGACATAATACCCCAGGTGAAAAGAAAGAGTGCTTAAGTTGTACTTTTTGGATGTAATTAGCATATTTTAATTGTACTATACTAAGTGGATATTAAATGTGTTATTTTGAAACAACTTCAGCATATTAATTGTTATTTTATATATACTTAAGATTAACTTTAAGCTATTTTAAATATGTCGTAACATACTTAGTTGTGTTAAAATGGACATACTTTAAGTACAATTAAAGTGTACTTTTAAAAGTGTATTTTATTTAAAGTACATTTAAATGATATATTTGAAATACAGTTAAAGTATATTTTAACCACAGTTAAAATATATTTAAGTTCAGATAAAGTGTATTTTTAGCCCAGCTGCAGTGAATTTTAAAACCAATTAAAGTATAGTATAGTATAGTATAGTATAGTAATATTATTTAAGCACAGCTGAAGTGCATTTTAAAACTAGTTAAAGTATTTAAGCTCAGTGGAAGTATATTTTAAGCCCAGTAGAAAAAAATATTTTAAGCTTCACTTAATGTGTTATTACTACTTACTATACATTTACAGAGCACTACAAACCTACTTTATTTTAACAATAATTAACAAAATCATTCAGAAGAATGTATTTTAACTATATTAAAGTACAATACAAACACAAAATAATTGCACGGTTTCTGAATGCTTGCAAACTGTAATTTTCAGCTTTTTAAATTGACCAATTAACATTAGTGTGAAGTAGAATATTTTGAAATTACAGGCTAAAGCACATGCTCATTTGCAGTATTAAAATGTTTCATTAGTCTAAAACAATAAAAAATAACATGCATATACTTTAACACACTCAAATTGGCACCATTTCACAATGTTCTTATACAAAGTACACATAAAACATACCTTAGGAAAGAATAACATTAGTGTGTTTTCTGTAAATACATTAAAATGCATCATAGTATGCTTGAGTTCCAGCATATTTATTAAAAGTGCAATTACGCATATTTTTTTACCAATGTACTTGTAGTATACTTATTATAAATACATTAAAATGCAAACCAACACATTTAGAATGCACTTTAGGTAAGTATGTTATTTGTGCTAATTGTACTTTAAACATACTATCCACATTTCAAGCACGTTTGTAATATTTAAGAGCACTTCTTTTTCACCTGGGACCTCTGAGAAAAAAACATGCATTGAAAATTTTATTACATAATATTGTTTTTAAATAGTCTGCTGAGGACGTTAGTAAAACTATTAGTAATTAACATTATGTACTTATTTACAGTAATAATGTTCTGTAGACTATCGAAAGAAAATATAGCTAATAATTTTGACCTTAAAATGGGTTTCAAAAAATTAAAAACTGCTTTTATTCTGGCCGAAATGAAACAAATAAGACTTTCTCCAGAAGAAAAAATATTATCAGACATACTGTGAACATTTCCTTGCTCTGTTAAACATTATTTGGGAAATATTTAAAAAGAAAATCAAAATCAAAGGGAGGCTAATAATTCTGACTTCAACTGTATATACAGTTGAAGTCAGAATTATTAGCCCCCCTGTTTTTTTTTCCCCAATTTCTGTTTAACGGAGAGAAGATTTTTTTTCAACACATTTCTAAACATAATAGTTTTAATAACTCATTTCTAATAACTGATTTATTTTATCTTTGCCATGATGACAGTAAATAATATTTGACTAGATATTTTTATATATCTATAAGACACTCTATACAGCTTAAAGTGACATTTAAAGACTTGACTAGGTTAATTAGGTTAACTAGGCAGGTTGGGCTAATTAGTCAAGTCATTGTATAACGATAGTTTGTTCTGTAGACTATCGGAAGAAAATATAGCTAATAATTTTGACCTTAAAATGGGTTTCAAAAAATTAAAAACTGCTTTTATTCTGGCCGAAATGAAACAAATAAGACTTTCTCCAGAAAAAAATATTAACAGATATACTGTGAAAATTTCCTTGCTCTGTTAAACATCATTTGGGAAATATTTAAAAAAAGAAGTTATCTTTAAAAAGTTTTCAAAGGGGGGCTAATAATTCTGACTTCAACTGTATATAAAAAACAAGTTTTTCAAGTTTTAATTTTTCTACATCAAAGGATTCAAGAAAAATAGTTGCAGGAATCAAGATCCCGTGATACAATTCAAAAGCATAAATTAATGGGGGAGAAAAAAAAATGAATCACGAAAAATGGAAAACTCCTAATTTATAGATATTTTTACGGTGCATTTTGAAACACGAAACATTGTTTTGGAATATTTTGATGTGGACATCATGCGATTGAATTGTTCTCTTCGTATTATTTTTTGTTTGTTTGTTAGTAAATAGAGTTATTTATTTAACATTTGCATGGTCACTTTCAGATTCTTCCTTTTGCATGTATATAGTAGTTATTCACTCTATACAGGCCTGAATAAAGGATTTTAAAAATTAAAGTAGGCTATCTAAGAAACTTTGTTTTTAATTTTTATTTCTCTCTTCATGAGGCTGAAAACAAAAACAAATTACTAAATTGTTCTCTATATAACTTTTTTTGATAAAAAAAAGTGCATCTTCACTATTGAACAGATGTTTGCATAACATTTGCACAGTCTTTGTCAGACTCTTTCCTGCCAAGGTCATGTGATCACATTTAACAAATGTTGACGTGAGTGTACATGAAAAAAAAAAACAGGTTTGCATGTGTCTCAAATGTTTGTAGTAATGTAACAATCATCTTTCCTTCACTTCGTAATAAACTCTTTTATGTTATTTAACCTGTATTTAACCTGTATTTAATCTGTATTTGACCTCAAAACGATACCAAAGTAAAAGGAAGTGCTCATGTCTGATTCTGTGCTGGCTGTGCTTTAACATTTAATTATTATAATACTAATTCAAGCCATGAAGCGTTTTTTAAAGTCAGACAGTAGTCAGCACTACTGTAAAGTTAACCATGCTGCATGGTTTAAACATCTGAAAATGATTAACAGTAAAAACATTTGTTAAAAGTTTACAAAAGGAGTCAAATGTTGCATGACTTTGAAATAGTTACACTGCTTATTACGTTTTAAGTGTTGTAACTTGTAATCTGTAACCTATAACATTTCCAAAGTACACTGTAAGTAAATGCTGGGTTCCACACAAACGATTTGTGTTGGGAGAACATAAAAGGATCAAGTTAACTTTTTAGTTTTTACAAATGTTAGTGGATTGTGCATAGAACAATTAAATTGTTCCCCCAAAAAACTGAAGAAGTGTGTTTGTTTCAGCTCATTTTAAAGCAGTTTGAACAAACAAAAAACATATATTGTTTAGCATTTCTACAGTATAATGCTCTGGTGACTACATCTGCACTGTTCTCTTTTAAATATCTGCATTAAAACTTTACATTGTGCTTTACGCATGCAGTCTTCATGACATGAAATATGTGTAATATTTATACTTGATATGCTTGGTGAAAAATAAACCTACTACACTTAATATTTACGACACACATTTCTCTGGTAGATTCGCATTATTTTAACTGTAAATATTTTGACAATGCTAACAGTGCGTGAAATGTGTCAACAACTCGTATACATTACAAGAAAGTTTCTCTTGTAAACAAAGATGAAAATAAACTAACAGAATTAGGCCAATATACAAGTGAACTCCTCCATGTCATGCCATTGATCAGTGTTGTGTCCCTTTCTCTATAATGACCCAGACTTTGATCTGAGGGCAGACAGAGAGAAAGAGAGAGGTAGGCTAAATCAGCACACAGCTGCTTAGTGAACTCAGCATGAAAGGCCTGTAATGGAATGCTCAGTCAGACGCCAATGCCTCCTGTACAATATTAACTGGGGCTCAATGTGCGTCATTCAGCAAACAGCTGACCCTGAGAGCACTGGAGCAACTGAGAACCTCTCACCGCCCCCTCTCCTATTACTTTCAATTTTGATATTAAAACAGCTCTATTTTGCCTTCTCAAACTATATTTACACTTTGCTTATTTTGGAAACAGGCTCATTTTTTAACTCCTAAATTGTTGAGTTTTACCATTTTTTTAATCCATATATCTGATCTGGCAGGAGCACATTTAGCTTAGCTTAGCCTAGCTTAGCATAGATCATTGAATAGACCATTAGCATCTTGCTCAAAAATTACCAAAGAGTTTAGATAGTTTTCATATTTAAAGCTTGATACTTCTGTCGTTGCGTCGTGTACTTGAAGTTATACCGACAGAAAATGAAAGTTGATATTTTCATGGTCGATATGTCAAACTACAGACTCGAGTCATTAAGACCAAGCTAAGACCAGGCTGGAAATGGCTGGAAACCAGCCTGGAAATGGTCAAAACCCCTCTAAAACCAGGCTGGTCAACCAGCTAAAACCAGCCAACCAGCTTAGGCTGGTTTAAGCTATTTTTTTATCTTTCTTAACCCAGGCTCATTCTGACAACGTACCCCTATATACATTTCTGGAGAGCACCAAATGCATCCCAGGAGCTAAGTTTTTTCATATCCATTAGAGGCTGTTGTTTATGCTTTTTGAGATCTTAAATTTCTCTCGGGAGTGCCATTTGCGCCTGCTGTTCTCACGTAAATACACCAGAGACCCCTTTCGACTGACTCACTGACTGACCAACTGACTGATCCCCTCACCCACCCCTAAACCGAACCAATAGTGTTTTAAAAAGCACTGACTGACCAGCAACCACCCACTTCACTAAACCCAACTGACAGTGTTTAAAAAGGAATCCAGAAAAACTAAATCCCCTTGACTTTTACCACGTTTTCAGATTTTACCACATTATCATCATGTTATTTACTTGTTTATTTAATATTTTGGCTTTTGTTTTTGTCCCACCTGTTTTCTGAAACCATTCTTCGCTGGACTCAAACCCCGTCATGGTCAACTCCTCTCTGCATCTCAAGTCCACCACATACATGGCAAGCCGCTGGGCAAACTGGCAACAACGGAAAGCTATACACACGGAGGTAAGCAGTCAGATGGTAAGCCCGAAAAGAAACAGCATCATACCGCCACGTAGCGTTCATTTTAAAGACGAAATGCAGCCATACGTACTTCTGGCTACTTCTGGTCTCCAGAAATGTATATAGAGCTACCTTTTCAGAATGAGCCTATTTTTGGCAGCAAAGTCTCTTGATAATTACGCTGAAATAAGAGTATTTTTCCTAGCCATATCAGCCTAAAATACTGTATTTTCTTTTCTGTCGGTCTCGGCATGTAAATTAGCTACAGAAGATTTAAGCTTTAAATAGAAAATTAAAAATGATCAAGAAAATTATTCATTCATTCATTTCTTTTTCAGCTTAGTCCCTTTATTAATCTGGGGTCAACACTCGGAATGAACTGCCAACTAATCTAGCATATGTTTTATGCAGTGGATGCCCTTCCAGCTGCAACCCATCACTGGGAAAAATCCATACACAATCATACACTACGGACAATTTAGCTTACTCAATCACCTATACCACATGTCTTTGGACTTATGGGGGAACCAAAGCACCCGGAGGAAACCCACGTGAACATGGGAGAACATGCAATCTCCACACAGAAATGGCCAACTGACCCAGCGAGGCTCGAACCAGCGACCTTTTGCTGTGAGGCAGATCGTGCTACCCCTGCACCACCGTGACGCCCAAAAAATTATTTTAAATTTATTTTAGCAAAGTGCTGTAGTCAAATCTGATTCGATGGTTTATGGTAAGCTAAGCTAATAGTGCTAGTCTTATTCCAAAAAAAAAGTGTGAGGTTCCTTTAATAAACTGATAGTGCTCTTGTTAATAGTAGAATTGATGAGGATAATGTAAAATTGTGCTTAACTGTGTTCTATATAACTTTTGATTTTGAAAATGTGGCGTCACTTTATTAAGAGATGTTTGCATGACATTTGCATGGGCAGTGTTTCTGCTGAAAATACTTTACCACTCAGTCTCGATAACTGTAGGATGTATAGTATGTAGATATGTAGACGTATAGTACAGTTGCAATCAGAATTATTCAACCCCCTGATTTATTAGCCCCCCTGTTTTTTTTCCCCCCAATTTCTGTTTACGGAGAGAAAAATTTTTCAACACATTTCTAATCATAATAGTTTTAATAAGTCATCTCTAATAACTGATTTATTTTATCTTTGCCATGATGACAGTAAATCATATTACTAAGATATTTTTTAAGACCCTTCTATACAGCGTAAAGTGACATTTAAAGGCTTAACTAGGTTAATTAGGTTAACTAGGCAGGTTAGGGTATTAGGCAAGTTATGTATAATGATGGTTTGTTCTGTAGACTATTGAAAAAAATATATAGCCTAAAGGGGCTAATAATTTTGACCTTAAAATGGGTTTTAAAAAATTAAAAACTGCCGAAATAAAACAATAAGACTTTCTCCAGAAGAAAAAATATTATCAGACATGCTGTGAAAATTTCCTTGTTCTGTTAAACATCATTTGGGAAATATATAAAAAAGAAAAAAAATCAAAGGGGGTTCAATAATTCTGATTGCAACTGTATATCTACATGTAGTGGTGAATAAATTTTTCATTTTAATCAAATAATTTTAATTGAATAAGCAAATTCATCCATTGGGATTATAATGTTTTACTGTAATAAACTTGGTATCAGTGTTGACTGAATGCATAGACAATGTTCTCAAGTATTGCATCGTTTTTTAAATAAAGCTTACAGCCTTGTTTTGACAAAACAAGGCCATTAGCTTTATTTAAAAAAACAATGTAAACATTATATATCAAAAACATGAAACATTTCAAAGTAATGACACTATATTTCATACATACTGTCATCAATTTCTTACCCAGTTCATCGTTTTGTTAGATTTGCTGTGAGACTAACTACTTTATAACAAAAGATACAGTATGACCTCCCAGAGATTACCCAACTGGTTTGGTTGGGTCACAACTCTTGGTTGCTGTAGGCCATTTGGTCCACAATGTTCCAGATGCAGATGCTTCTTTGCATATGAAAACCAGCCATACAATATATCAGTTTCAAGTCAGCAAACTTGATTAATGTAACCACCTTTAGTTAGAATATAATTATTCTGCAAAATATACTAGTAAAACTACAACAACAAAAACCTAACAAACTGCTTCTCTGCATTGATGTGTTTGATTTCTATGAATCTGAATTGTTGAATGTATCTAGAAGCAAATTATAATAATTAGATTACCTAAACAATTAAATTAATCACCTACTTTAATTTTTCATTGGAAAAGTAATTTAACTACACTCAACACTGCTCGGTATTTAATTACTACTACTACTACTACATCACTGCTCCAGTTTGCATTACTACTCATGATGCTCATGAAAAAAAAAAAACATATCTTTATTTCCTTTATTTCCAGAACCAAATATCCTACCACAGCTATGCTGATGACACTCAGATCTACTTAGCCTTACTGCCTAACGAGAACAGCTCTATTGACACCCTCTGCCAATGCATTGATGAAATGAACAGTTGGATGTGCCAAAACTTTCTTCAGTTAAACAAAGAGAAACTGAAGTCATTGCATTTGGGAACAGAGATGAGGTTTTCAAGGTTAATGCATATCTTGGCCTCTAAAGGTCAAACAATAAAAAATAAGGTCAAGAATCTTGGTGTAACTCTGGAGTCAGATCGAGTTCAATAGTCATGTCAAAGCAGTTAGTAAATCAGCATACTATCATCTCAAAATCATTGCAAGAATTAGATGCTTTGTTTCCAGTGAAGATTTAGAGAAACTTGTTCATGCTTTATCAGCAGCAGGGTGGGTTACTGTAATAGACTCATCACTGGCCTTCCCAAAAAGACAGTCAGACAGTTGCAGCTCATCCAGAAAGCTGCGGCCAGGATTCTGACCAGAACCAGGAAATCAGAGCACATCACACCTGTCCTCAGGTCTTTACACTGGCTCCCAGTTACATTCAGAATAGATTTTAAAGTATTAATACTTGTTTATAAATCACTAAATGGCCTAGGACCTCAATACATTACAGATATGCTCACTGAATTACAAACCTAGTAGATCACTCAGATCTTTAGGATCATATAAACTAGAAATTCCAAGAGTTCAGTCAAAGCAGGGAGAATCGACCTTCAGCTACTATGCCCCCCGCTGCTGGAATCAGCTTCCAGAAATGATCTAGATGTGCTCCAACATTAGGTACATTCAAATCAAGACTGAAAACACCTCTGTTTAGCTGTGCCTTTACTGAATGAGCACTGTGCTACGTCCGACAGATCGCACTATTATGTCTTTCTTTTCTTTTTCATTCTTTTATAACCTGTTTCAACACATTTTAATCTGTTTTTAATAATTTTTATTATTTGTTTTCGTAACGCTTTCTTTTACAACCAGCAAAGTACCCGGTAAGTACAGTGAAATAACGGTGTACTTTTCTGTACGTATAGTATAAGTATAATGAT
Source organism: Danio kyathit (assembly GCA_903798195.1). Classification (NCBI taxonomy): domain Eukaryota; kingdom Metazoa; phylum Chordata; class Actinopteri; order Cypriniformes; family Danionidae; genus Danio; species Danio kyathit. The sequence continues at coordinate 12,739,006 of LR812527.1, read as the reverse complement.
CGTATGTGTAGGTATAAGGGAAACTGCTGTAACGCTTGGGTAATAAGGGAGTAACAACCAGATATTCAACACAAAAAGTACAGCGTAAGTATATTAAATATACGATGTACTTTTCTATAAATTGCAAAGGAACAAACCATAATGTTTGGGTAATAAGGGGGTAACATTAAGATATTCAACACGCAAAGTACCATGTAAGTATATTGAATTTACGATGTACTTTTCTTTAAATATTGGATACATATAACGAATTATACAAGGGTGGTGACAACCTAATGCAACCTGCAAACACCTGCGTAAGCGCAATAATAATAGTACCTTATTTTTTGGGTATTAGAATGGGGTGTTTAATGATAAAGGTTTACAACCTGTGAAATTATGAAACCTTATTGTATACTGTAATGTATTTTAAATTTGCAATTCAATATAAAATATATTTCCATACACTACTTACCTTATTAATGTTTCTCGTCGATCTCACCACGCCAGCAATGTCTCTAGGCATTATATATATAGCTAGGCTACCGTCAGGGTTCAGTGCAGATTCAGGGGCTTCAGGGTTCAGGGCTTCTTGTTTCCCCTTGTTACATGTAGTTAAAGGGTAAATACCACATTTGTGGGTTGTAAATTAAAGTGAAGCATTGTTCCCACCGTGTTCCCCCTTGTTCCCTGTAGTTAAAGGGTAAATACCACATTTGCGGGTTTGTAAATTAAAGTGAAGCATTGTTCCACCTTGTTCCCCCTTAGTTCCCTGTGGCCCCGTTTACACTAATGCGTTTTTCGTTGTAAAAACGGCTTTTTTATCAAAAACGATCCGCGTCCACACTAGCGTTTCATCTAGCGTTTCTAAACATATCTCCGTCCACCACCACTCCACCAAAAACGTATATCAGCTGACCATTCGCGCACTCTGGGCATGGCGCGTTCAAGTATAAACAGGAAGATGTGTCCCGCTCGGCATTTGGTTATTGTTAGTCAACAAACGGCTGGTTGAACGATGAACGCGAGCGATTAGCGAGTTGCTCGAACAATAGCTTGCCTCTAGCGAATATATGACAGCTGCTGTAGTAAAAAGGCAGAGTTTAACTGCCAAATGGCGCCCTGAAACGGACAATAGTGCAAACAACGCTCCCATTCTGTGTCCATGTTGTTGTTTACAGTGAAGGCTGGTCTGCCGTCTTCCCTGTAGCGTTATAGTCATGTGATAGGGCTTGACAAATAAGGGAAGGATACGCAATGACCCAAAAGCCCCAATCAGGTAGCGAATCTCAGCAGCACGCCTCCGTTTTCAGACGTCTCCGTTTTTCCCCATCCACACTGAGACGGAGCCAGCAGCGTATCAGAATTAAAACGGGCTCTTCAGCGTTTCCAAAACGCTTCGTTTTCGGGCTCGAAAACTCGGCGTAGTGTGGACGGATGGCGTAACCGTAGCAAAACTTTTGCGTTTTAAAACGAAAACGCATTAGTGTAAACGGGGCCTGTAGTTAAAGGGTAATACCACATTTGCGGGTGTGTAAATTAAAGTGAAAGCATTGTTCCCTTCTTGTTCCCCCCTTGTTCCCTGTAGTTAAAGGGTAAATACCACATTGCGGGTTGTAAATTAAAATGAAGCATTGTTCCCTTCGTTGTACCCCCTTGTTCCCTGTAGTTAAAGGGTAAATACCACATTTGCGGGTTGTAAATTAAAGTAAAGCATTGTTCCCACCTTGTTCCCCCTTGTTCCCTGTAGTTAAAGGGTAAATACCCCTTTTGCGGGTTGTAAATTAAAGTGAAGCATTTTTCCCTTCTTGTTCCCCTCTTGTTCACTGTAGTTAAAGGGTAAATACCACATTTGAGGGTTGTAAATTAAAGTAAAGCATTGTTCCCACCTTGTTCCCCCCTTGTTCCCTGTAGTTAAAGGGTAATACCACATTTGAGGGTTGTAAATTAAAGTAAAGCATGTTTCCCACCTTGTTCCCCCTTGTTCCCTGTAGTTAAAGGGTAAATACCACATTTGAGGGTTGTAAATTAAAGTGAAGCATTTGTTCCCTTCTTGTTCCCCCTTTGTTCTATGTAGTTAAAGGGTAAATATTCCATTTGAGGGTTGTAAATCAAAGTGAAGCATTGTTCCCACCTTGTTCCCCCTTTGTTCCCTGTAGTTAAAGGGTAAATACCGCATTTGCGGGTTGTAAATTAAAGTGAAGCATTGTTCCTTTCTTGTTCCCCCCTTGTTCCCGTAGTTAAGGGTAAACACCGATTTGCGGGTTGTAAATTAAAGTGAAGCATTGTTCCCTTCTTGTTACCCCCTTGTTCCATGTAGTTAAAGGGTAAATACCACTTTTGCGGGTTGTAAATTAAAGTGAAACATTTTTCCCTTCTTGTTCCCCTCTTGTTCCATGTAGTTAAAGGGTAAATACCACATTTGAGGGTTATAAATTAAAGTAAAGCATTGTTCCCACCTTGTTCCCCTCTTGTTCCCTGTAGTTAAAGGGTAAATACCACATTGAGGGTTGTAAATTAAAGTGAAGCATTGTTCCCTTCTTGTTCCCCCCTTGTTCCCTGTAGTTAAAGGGTAAATATCCCATTTGAGGGTTGTAAATTAAAGTGAAGCATTGTTCCCACCTTGTTCCCCCTTTGTTCCCTGTAGTTAAAGGGTAAATAGTGCATTTGCAGGTTGTAAATTAAAGTGAAGCATTGTTCCCACCTTGTTCCATGTAGTTAAAGGGTAAATATCACATTTGAGGGTTGTAAATTAAAGTGAAGCATTGTTTCCACCTTGTTCCCCCCTTGTTCCCTGTAGTTAAAGGGTAAATACCACATTTGCGGGTTGTAAATTAAAGTGAAGCATTGTTCCCTTCTTGTTCCCCCCTTGTTCTCTGTAGTTACAGGGTAAATACAGCATTTGTTCCTCCCTTTTCCCTGTAGTTTACAGGGTAACTCTTGAAGGTAGTGAAATAAATATACAAACACACAATATATTTCTTTACTTTGTAACCTTCATTTTACTAAATAGGATTTTAAAACACTTCATCTTAATCAACATTGTCTCCTCTATCATTGCCTATACTCATTCATTCATTTCTTTTCCGGCTTAGTCCCTTTATTAATCTGAGGTTGCCACAGCGGAATGAACCGCAAACTTGTTGTTTTACACAGAGGATGCCCTTCCAGCTGCAACCCATCACTGGGAACATCCATACAGACTCATTCACACACATACACTACTGACAATTTTAGCTTACCCAATGTCACCACATGTTTTTGGACTTGTGGGGGAAACCGGAGCAACCGGAGGAAACCCACGCTAACACGGAGAGAACATGCAAACTCCACACAGAAATGCCAACTGACCCAGCCGGGACTCAAACCACTGAGCCACTGTGTCACAGGAAATACATATATAACATGAAAAATTCTTACATATAGTCCCTATGTTTCGCTCTTAAAATTAAATGGAACAATAATATGAATAACTCATCCTGCACTCATGGACATGTCTACTTTTTTGTCCAATCATATGCTGTATTGTCTCTAATTTGAACTATAATAAATTCTTTAATGGTAAAAACATTTGTACAAGGGGAAAAAAATGTTGATGTACACTATAAACTGTGCACTACATGTAAACATGCCGTCTGTTGTAGGTTGCATAACATCAGTGGCTTTGAAAGGTGAGTTTGTATTGTGTTGACTGTCCCGCATTGGGCTTTGGAGTAAGAGAGAACCGCCAGTCTGTTTCCCATTCCCATGGAGGACGTGCAGATCAGGTTTCCTGTCACGTGTCGAGGGCGACACAGGAGAGCAGTACGTGACCAGCACTGCATTGAGTCATGTGCTGATGACAAACACTGCCCCTCCTTGACCGGTTTCACCCTCGCTGTAACACAACGTCTCAATTAATAACATCACATGCCATTAATTCATCAGACGGATAACAAATAAGGACACAAATCCAATATTTGCTGAGAAAGGCAAATATTGTGAGACTACAGCATTAAATGTACATTACAAAAGTTGGCTTTAGACGTCAAGGAAACACTTCCCATTTGTTAACATTAGTAAAACACAAACAAACAATGTTGTTTTTGTAACATTTATCAAACTTTCTTTACTTAATAAAACCGTTCATGTTTGAGTGAGCTCACAATGCATTAACTAATGTTAACTGCTACATATTTTGATCTTAAATGTGTACTAGATTAATTAAAAGATTATAGACAGGATAGAAGTACTGTTTAGAGCATATTAACTAATATTGAACATTGTAATGTTCAAATTACCTTAAATGGATAGTTCAGCCAAAGAGAAAATGTATTCACCATTTACTCTTCCTCAAGTTGTTTCAAACCTTTATGAGTTTCCCTTTTCTGTTTAACACAAAAGAAGATGTTTGGAAAATGTTAGAATCTGGTAACCACTGAGTTCCATAAAAATAGAAATACTAGGTAAGTCAATGTTTACAGTTTTCCAACATGTTTCTAAATATTTTCTTTTGGGTAATGGATTATATTAAGTGGCCTTAACTAATATATGTACTTACACTGAAATTAATAATTCATTACAATGTTCTTATTGTGTAAATACACGTTTTAACATTGCATTTATGCTTGATTAAAACCTGCATGTAACTAGATCTGTAATTAATTTTCTGTAATTACATTTATAATTACGTTGGTTGACCATACCTTACACTTTAACCCGCCCTTAAAACTACCCAGACCACTAAAAACTGTCCCTAACATTTCCCTTCTTTTTTGTTCAGAAGAAATAAATTCAAGCAGGTTTGCAACAAGGAAATGGTGAGTAAATGAAGACAGAATTTTTAGTTTTGGGTGAGCCATCCCTTTAACTAATATTGTAAACTGTAACCATTAAGGTAATCGAAGATTAATAATCTTAACAAGTTAAGTCTGATTGAAAATCTGCTGCAGTAAAGTATCATAAGTTAAGGTTAGTTTACTGCATTAACATGCAATGAACAAAGTATTTATTAATCTCTGTTACCTTTAGTTGATAAAAATACAGGTAACACTACAATAAGGCTGCATTAATACACTAACATGGACAAACAATGATCAATATATTTATTACAGTAATTTTTCATGTTAGTTAACATTAGTTAATGAAAATACAGTTGCTTATTAGTTCATGTTAGCTCACTGTGCATTAATTAATGTTAATAAGCATGAATTTGAATGTTAATAGTGCATTAGTAAATGCTGAACTATGATTAACAAATGCTGCAGAAGTATTGGTCATAATTAGATCATGTTAGTAAATACATTAAATAACATTAACTAATGAAAGCTTATTGTAAAGTACAAAAAATACAGCCATTTTCTAATCTAGTGTATATATCTTATATATATCTTGAGTGTGAACTGCATGCACAGTTCAAATGAATGAGGAAGGACAGATAAGAGACAAAAATGCCCTCCTGTCCATTCAGTGGTAGTAAATGCATAAAATAAATGAATCTCAAAAGAAGTTGCTGCTCACATGAAGTTAAACAAAAAGGTTATTAACTTGTAAATATAGATATTTTTCTTAAAAAAATGTATGGATTTGCTACCGAAGATCTTTATTCACTCCCCAGGATCATATGAGGCTCTTTTTTCATGTTTACAACCTAGTACAAAATATGGTTTTGGTTCATATAGCTAATATTACCCTTCATGAGAAATGTGAGGGGGTGAATTTTTTTATAACTCATCCGTTTCATTTTTAACAAGTTATATTAAATCTGCATAATTAAGGGTGGGGTCACTTGAGTGACAGCTAGGTCTCGCTGATTACCCGCTGAACTCTGCATATACATCGTATTTTTGTGTTGTTTTATGTGGCTTTACACAGTCAGTTGCCTTTTGTAAGTTTTCAGTTATCAGATGATATGACATGCTGTGTGCACTTGTGCTCACAAACCATTCAAGTGGCCTCCATTTCCCAGGTGAGTGAAATTATACACGTATATACACCATCTCTATAAATGTATTTGTTTTATTTAAGATCATTTATCATTTATATTTTTCTTTAGACCTGTAATGCACCCCAGAATCCGAAAGATTGATTAGCTGTAGGCTCTGAACATCATCTGAAATGTTGTCATACGGTTTTATGCCTGGGTTTTATAAATAACCTTGCATTTACTAACACAGGCTATATTTGAAGTATTTGGATGTAATTTGTTTTCCTCCTGTAGAAAAAGATCATAGGAACATTGTTTAGTGGCTCAATGTTTTACAGCAGTGTTTTTAAAAGTCGAAACACTTTATTGATATAGTGTACAACCAAGCACATGTGGTCAGAACACAAACAAGTTGCAGGTAATGAAGTATTAAGCGGTTCTCCCAAAGAAAAGCCAGTCTAAGCAAAAGCTGGTAGGCATCTGTAGCTGACGCTCCACCTTTTCTGGTAACCCCCGGTCGGTGTGATGATGCGCGGACAAAATGGTTGGCCTCGCCTACTTGTAGCTTCATTTGCGCTCATCAGAAACCTACAGTATGGGTGACGTCACGGATACTACGGGCATATCTTTTACAATCTATGGGATTGATTGTGCTTTATTATAAAACTTGTTTTGGAATGCTAATAAAAAAATAGCCACTCTTCACCATTATACAGCTGCAAATCCAAACATAAGTTTCAAAATGGCTTTGACTAAATTAACTCTGGAACTACCAGAGTTATATAATTACTAGAATTACCATATCAGTCTGACTGTTCTCATATATAGACGTCATATTGTCACGTCATATTTATAATAAAGTGTCATGGTTGTTTTGAAAGACTTGTCTGAAAAAAAGTTATGTTTTTGCTATCAGAAAGTTATATTTTTGTTAGCAGGAAGTTGCTAGGCAACAGAGGCACACATATTTAATGTCACAGGGAAAAGTAGCAGACACTGAAATCCGATCATTTTGACCACTATGATAATTGAAGGAAGGAATACTCATCTTTTGTTTTGTAATTAAAAAAAACTATACTAGAGAGAAACATACACATATTTAAGAAAAGTCAGGATATTATAGATATGTGGGGTTTATTTTAACAAAGTTACTAAATTACAAAATTTTAAAACAGTCAAAATGACCGCCTCTGTAGTTCTGATGTTAATATGTAAGAAAAGTAGGCTATACACCGGTCCTAAAATGTCTTCAGTGTGAGTAAATCATGGGCTCATATTAAATGTTAACTATTTAAAATGTTATCAAAGCCAAAATATTGTATTATTTTATATTGTATATTGTATTCCATTAAACTAAATGGAAATCTATGATCTAAATCTATGATCTAAAGCCCACAGTTACTTGTTTTGCAAAGACAGATACAGTAAAGACATTGAAAGATGTTTTTACTTATTAATTGTACCTATTTAATACATTCAACTGTCAACCTTAAGACCTATTACAAAATTGAGTCACTTTATTTTGATGGTCCGTAGACTGTTAGGTTGGGGTTAGGGTTAGTGTAAGTTGACATGTACTTGCAAAGTTTCTAGTCAGTTAAATGTCTGTATCAGTATAAATGTCTGTAGCAGTATCAACAGATATTAAGCAGACAGTCTACTAATACTCAAATGGACCATCAAAATGAAGTGTTACCCAAAATTGCCTAAATGTAAGGTAACAGAATCCAAGATGTTCAAAAACAGATAAACCAATATTGTCTGTCACTTTGTCTATGAAGAGTTTTGTAAACTCCTTTTCCTTCTAAGAATGCGGCCATGGGAGATAGGATTTGTAATCGTGCTCCACTGAATGTCAAATGGCTTCCTTGGTGGAAAAAAGGGCACAAGCCTAAGATACGTCACGTCACGCTCATCTAATTTTGGCAGTGTGTCAAATGTATAGTCCAGAATGTTTACTTAGGAGATAAACAGCTGCGCAGTTAGAAGAAGGGAAGCGACCTCATTGCCTCCAGTGATTTTGGGTCATAGAGCCAATGTCTGTTGCTGAGCCTTGGGCTTTATTCTGCCTTGTTTGCACCGACTGTCACCTCTGTTTGTGCCGCCGACAGCAAAGCACCGTGGGACCTGTGATGTCATCCATGTGTGAGTGCACTTAAGGCCTTCCCACACCGAGCTATTAAAATTCAAAGCACTGTGCGAGACAGTGTTGTATCTCACAGGAATGAACTTCTCTCTCTCTCCACATGGGAAAACACAAGTTAGATAACACACAGCTTGATGAACTTTATCAGGTTACACACTATAGTGACAATAAACAGCCTTTGTTTATGTAATCGAGAAACTCGCTGATGACGCAAAGCACGCATCGTTTATTTTCATACTTGTAGGTGTAGGTTTGCATTTTTATCAAACTATAAAAATATTGACAGAACCAGAGAACTGAATGAACAAAACAGACCTGTTGATGACCGAACAGGAATGGAAATATACAGTAGTCCACAAAAACGAGTCACTAAAATGAAAAGTGTTTTGTAAGCAATTGTCAACTGGATTGATTAACCTGATAAGAGTTTATTAACTGAACTCAGGATTTTTTAAAATATATCTTGACTAGAAAAATAATGCTTTTAAACTGCTGTGAAATAGAAAAATATTAGTTATATTATATAAAAAAAATGCTAAACACTCATTCTAAAAACGTAGTCCTATATACATTTCTGGAGATCGCAAGTTAAATAGCCAGAAGTATGTATGGCTGCTTTTCATCTTTAAAACGAATGCTACGGAGGTGGTACGACGCCTTTCTTTTTCGCACTTACCAACTGACCGCTTACCTCCATATGGATGACTCCATATGTTACCAGATTGTCCAGTTGCTCGTTGCGTACATCGGAGGATTTGAGATGCAGAGATGACCATGATGACGAGGTTCGAGTTGGGCGAAGAGCGGTTCCAGAAAGCAGGTAAGACAAAAACAAAAGGCAAAAAAATAAAACAAACAAGTAAATAACAGGGCAAGAATGTGGTAAAAGTCAGGCTGCATTTCTTTTTCTGGATTGCTTTTGAAAACACTGTCGGTTGGGTTTAGGGAAAGTGGTGGGTGGGGGGATCGGTCGGTCACTCAGTCAGTTAACAGCGGTCTCTAGTTGATTTACGCATAAAGGGCAGGCATGAATGGAACTTGCGAGAGAAATTTGATATATTAAAAAGCGAACACAGCAGCCTCTGGTGGATTTAGATGAGAACTGCAGGTGCGAATGGCACTCGCGAGAAAAATTTGAGATCTGAAAAACAAATTTGCGAAAACAAAAACTGCAAAAAACGTAGCTCCTGGGACGTATTTGGCGCTCTCCAGAAATGTATATAGAGGTATGTAATCAGAATGAGCCTGGGTTGCAATATTAGTTGTATGAAATGCTATATGAGTGACTTCCCAGCATGCACCTTCAAATATGGCATTAAAAAACACATCCAAAAAGTGAAATCAATTTGATGTCAAAACCTTGACGTCTTTTTGACATCCACACATTGATGCCCTTTTGACCACCAAAAACAACTGTACAGAAAGTTTTATATTATAAGAACAGTGTTATTCCTCTGAAAAATTATATTCCAAATTACAAATATACACTGGATTTTGTCCCTACAATGCATGTAAACTACCTTGATGTCAAAAAGACATTAAATGGGCTATACGCACTAGTGTTTTTTTTAGCCGATGATGAACTTCCGGTGACAGATTAATGTGACTATTTTCAATTTCATAAGGTACCCTTTACAGCATCGATGTTGTAATGGAACTCAAATACAATCAGTTACTTAAGCATTCATTATGTTGTTAAAGCGTAAAAAGAGACTAAAGACCGCTTAAACAAAGGGACCATCAATAGCAGCAGGCTAGCACAAAAACTCCATTGAAAATTCTGTGGTAAACTTTATTTCTGTATTTTAAAGACATGGTGCGGGAAAATATAATTTAATGCAGCGCTTCTTGTTTTGTCTCATACCCACTTTATATCATATCTCAGCCAGGCAGTAAGATCGCTGTTTTTTTTTAAGAAATCAGATCTTAAACACAGCGATTTTGTGGGATGACAATTCACCAGAAGCCCTGGGGCTGGCTGACCCAAAAAATTAAAGGACCATGAGCATATATCCCATTGACATCTAGCACTGGTATCAAGTAACGATTACAGGACAGTCTTATAATCAATTTTTGACATGTTCTTTTGATGCCAATGTTAGATGTCAATTTGATGTCATTTTGACATTTGACAGGCAATTGACATTAAATTGATTAGTATTTTTGATGTGTTTTTGCCAATTTTTGTTGTTATATCAAATTTTTACTACATGGACATAATACCCCAGGTGAAAAGAAAGAGTGCTTAAGTTGTACTTTTTGGATGTAATTAGCATATTTTAATTGTACTATACTAAGTGGATATTAAATGTGTTATTTTGAAACAACTTCAAGCATATTAATTGTTATTTTATATATACTTAAGATTAACTTTAAGCTATTTTAAATATGTCGTAACATACTTAGTTGTGTTAAAATGGACATACTTTAAGTACAATTAAAGTGTACTTTTAAAAGTGTATTTTATTTAAAGTACATTTAAATGATATATTTGAAATACAGTTAAAGTATATTTTAACACAGTTAAAATATATTTTAAGTTCAGATAAAGTGTATTTTTAGCCCAGCTGCAGTGAATTTTAAAACCAATTAAAGTATAGTATAGTATAGTATAGTATAGTAATATTATTTAAGCACAGCTGAAGTGCATTTTAAAACTAGTTAAAGTATTTAAGCTCAGTGGAAGTATATTTTAAGCCCAGTAGAAAAAAATATTTTAAGCTTCACTTAAATGTGTTATTACTACTTACTATACATTTACAGAGCACTACAAACCTACTTTATTTTAACAATAATTAACAAAATCATTCAGAAGAATGTATTTTAACTATATTAAAGTACAATACAAACACAAATAATTGCACGGTTTCTGAATGCTTGCAAACTGTAATTTTCAGCTTTTTAAATTGACAATTAACATTAGTGTGAAGTAGAATATTTTGAAATACAGGCTAAAGCACATGCTCATTTGCAGTATTTAAAATGTTTCATTATGTCTAAAACAATAAAAAATAACATGCATATACTTTAAACACACTCAAATTGGCACCATTTCACAATGTTCTTATACAAAGTACACATACTGTAAAACATACCTTAGGAAAGAATAACATTAGTGTGTTTTCTGTAAATACATTAAAATGCATCCATAGTATGCTTGAGTTCCAGCATATTTATTAAAAGTGCAATTACGCATATTTTTTTTACCAATGTACTTGTAGTATACTTTATTATAAATACATTAAAATGCAAACCAACACATTTAGAATGCACTTTAGGTAAGTATGTTATTTGTGCTAATTGTACTTTAAACATACTATCCACATTTCAAGCACGTTTGTAATATAGTTAAGAGCACTTCTTTTTCACCTGGGACCTCTGAGAAAAAACATGCATTGAAAATTTTATTACATAATATTGTTTTTAAATAAGTCTGCTGAGGACGTTTATGTAAAACTATAAGTAGAAATTAATACTAATATTAGACTAAAAAAATGCAAAGGCAAATTTGTTGTTTATATGTCTAATGCATTTACACTCAAAACAAATGTGCTACTTGTTCAAACTATTTATTTAAAATGAGCTGAAACATCACAATTCTTAAGGTTTTTTTTAAACAACTTAATTGTTTTATGTTCAATACACTTACATTTAAAAAAAAAATTAAAATTAATCTAACCAATTTGTGTTGGGACAACATGAAGGATTTATGTGGAAGCCAGCATTTTTGTACAGTGTATGTAGCATGTTTTGTTTATAATCCATATTATAGATTCTGATGCATTTGTAAAGTGATTCTAGTCTCATATAACATTGTATATGACGTACACATCAAAATTAGATGTCCTGTTCTGGCCAAAAAAATACTGAGAACTGCTGTATAGCCCTAACCCTGCATCCAAATGCATTCAGGACAGCACAAAATCTGTCAACAGCACTACAGTTTTTGTGTGGCAGAAGTTTTGATCTTTGAGGACAGGAAAAAAATCCCCAGGGTGTAAAGACATGGAGGCTGTTTTCCCTGAATAACTCCAATCTGATGCATTTAGCCTCTCCCCACGGAGGAGAAAAAACTCCTAATAATCCTTTTGCGTCAGCAAACTCAGAAGGCCGCTTTTGTGTTGATTCACACACATTTCAGTAATGATGAAAGATTGTCCCGTCACTGAGTGGAAGGAGCATTGTTAGCTGCTATCGCAATCTGCGTAATTACAAATAATCACCCCGCAGAAGGATTCATTACAAGGTAATTCATCAACTGCTTTGGCACCTTTTCCTCAGAAACAAATCCTCAAGAAAATAAAGCTTTTAGGCAATGTACCATAATCAGATTTACAAATGGTATATGAATATAAGGACATTCAATATAGTTGTGCTTATTATTGAAAGTGCTTGGGTCATGAACCTGAAAATATGGTGACGTACATACGTTTTCAACACTTCTGAGGTTGCTGGCAAGAGTTCTAATGCTTTTCTGCTTTATACTCATGCCAATTCAAGAGCGCCCCCCTCTGGTTCAGACCACGTGGAAAGGACAAAGTCTGAGAAAAGCATGAAACCATCAGGAAATACTGCCATTTAGCAATCGTTAGTGATAGCTGAAACAAATAATGCAGCACAGTTAATGCAGGGCTGCCAACTTTTGGCTTTAGTTTGGAGTGAGAATTAAGCCCCGCCCATATCCACAAGCCACGCCCTCACTAACAAGCCCATTCTCCATTTATTTATAAATACCTAAAATGATAAATATATTATTTTAATAAATACTTTTTAAAATAGTTATTACAAATTAGAGTATTATTACTATTATACAATTATTTTGTTATAAATAAATAACTAAATGAACTAAGCTAAAAAATCTATTCTAAATGTAACTGGAAAACAATGTAAAGATACAACTGAAGTAACATGTAAAGATCATTCAAGAAATCTTTAGGTAAATATATTGATTTCAGGACAGCATGGTAGCTCAGTGGTTAGCATTGTCGCCTCACAGCAAGAAGGTCACTGGTTTGAGTGACACATGCGCTATAGAGGAATTGGTGAACTAAATTGGTTGTAGTGCATCAGTGTGTGTTTTCCAGTACTGGGTTGCGGCTGGAAGGGCATCCACTGCGTAAAATGTATGCCAGAACAGTTGATAGTTCATTTCGCTGTGCAGGCTGTTACCCCTGCCATAAAACACAGCCCCTCTGAAATGTGCATCTATTAACTTAAATTGATAATTTTTTAAATTATATTATTATAAATATATACAATTATGGTTTTTGGTTTTCATGTAGAATGAGAATCCCAATGAAAGTCTAAGAAAGGCAGGCCCGGATTAAGAATTCAGAGGCCCCTGGGCACAATGTCTTGTAGACCCCTTACCTGAATCTGAGTCTTCCATAATACACACAGTTATTAATGATTCCTACTTGTCTTCCTCGTGATGAAGAGTAGGCAAAATCTGATATGTAATGGGGGAAAAAAAAGTGTTCATCAGATGCTGGATTCGAACCGGGTTCATAATCGATGGCGTCAAAACATGATGCCCAGCGCTTTATGAGCTACACCACTCACACAGTTATCTGCTGCTCTCTTTAGTTATGTTGTCTCTGTCAACCAAACGGTGATGGGTGGGAATCAGTTTGTTTTTGATTACATTGCTTTTAACCAGCGTTGAATCGGTTGCACATAGAGAGAATAACATCTTTAAAAAACGATAAAAGTCTTTAACACCGTCTTTATTATAGCAAAAAAAAAAATATTCACGGGATGATTTTTCTGCGTGAGAAATTGGATGTGTGGTGTGAGAGCGTGAGAAAACTGTCAATTGCGTGACTCTCACGCCGAATGCGTGAGAGTTGGCAGCCCTGGTGTGTATATGTATGGAGTGTACCATGTGTTTATATGTATAGAGTGTATCGTGTATACATGAAGTGTGTCTATAGTGTGTATATGTATAGATTGTATCATGTGTGTGTAAAGGTATGGAGAGTGTATATGTATGGAGTGTATCATGTGTGCATATGTATGGGTTGTTTGTGTGGGACCAGTGGCTCAGTGGTTAGGTGACTCACCTTTCATGCCAGAGACCCGGGTTCTATCCCAGACCCTGACATGTGTGTGTATTTATAGAGAGTATATGTATGGAGTGTATCTTGTTTGCATATGTATAGAGTGTATCTTGTGTGTATATGTATGGAGTGTATCTTGTGTGCATATGTATGGAGTGTATATGTATGGAGTGTATCATGTGTGTATATGTATAGAGTGTATCATGTGTGTTTATATGTATGGAGTGTCTCATGTGTGTATATGTAACGATTGTTTGTATTGGACCATCAATTCCCAGTAGCTCAGTGGTTAGGTGACTCACCTTTATTGGCAGAGACCTGGGTTCTATCCCTGACCCTGACATTCGTGTGTATTTATAGAGTGTATATGTATGGAGTGTATCTTGTGTGTATATGTATAGAGTGTATATCTATAGAGTGTATCGTGTGCATATCTATAGAGTGTATTGTGTGTATATGTATGGAATGTCTCATGTATAAATGAAGTGTGCATATGTATGGAGTGTGTCATGTGTGCATATGTATGGATTGTTTGTATTGGACCATACATTCCCTGTAGCTCAGTGGTTAGGTGACTCACCTTTCACGCCAGAGACCCGGGTTCTATCCCCGACCCTGACATGTGTATGTTTATAGAGTGTGTATGTATGGATTGTATCATGTGTGTATATGTATGGAGTGTATATCTATAGAGTGTATTGTGTGTATATGTATAGAGTGTATATCTATGGAGCGTATCATGTGTGTATATGTATAGAGTGTATCATGTGTGTTTATATGTATGGAGTGTCTCATGTGTGCATATGTATGGATTGTTTGTATTGGACCATACGTTCCCTGTAGCTCAGTGGTTAGGTGACTCACCTTTCACGCCAGAGGCCTGGGTTCTGTCCCAGATCCTGACATTTGTGTGTATGTATGCATCAACTTCCAGTAGCTCAGTGTATATGCATAGTGTATATGGTTAGAGTATATCATGTGTGCATATGTATAGAATGTGTATATGTCTGGAGTGTATCATGTGTGCATATGTATAGAGTGTATCATGTGTGCATATGTATGGAGTGTATTTCTATAGAGTGTATCATGTGTGCATATGTATGGAGTGTATCATGAGTGTAAATATATGGAGTGTATCATGTCCTTTCGCTCGTAGGGGGTCCATCAACTCCCAATTGCTCAGTGGTTAGGTAACTCACCTTTCATGCCAGAGACCAGAGTTCTATCCCTGACACGTGTGCATATGTATAGAGTGTATCATGTGTGTGTATACTGTATGTATGGAGTGTCTTGAAAAATATCTAGTCAAATATTATTTACTGTCATCATGGCAAAGAGAAAATAAATCAGTTATTAGAAATTAGTTATTAAAACTATTATGTTTAGAAATGTGTTAAAGAAATCTCTCCGTTAAACAGAAATTGGAAAAACAAACAAACAGAGGGGTGAATAATTCTGACTTCAACTGTATTTAGAAGTAAAGGTGTACAAGTTGAAGTACACAGAATTCAAGGAAGTGGTGAGGTCACAGTGTTAATAATTATTGTTTGTCAGCAAAAATTAATGCTTGCAGAACTGTAACTCTAGGTGTCCCCTGCACAGGAACTCAATACACCACAGTCTGTAGAAACTGCCAAACCAGGGAACACTGCTTAGGGTAGTTCACACCAAAGATGTAGAATGCTTTAAAGCAAATGTCCACTGCAGCATGAAATGTACTTTGCTCATGTGCTGTGCCATTTATTATAGCAAAGGCTTGAAAGCAGTGGTGGTCTCCAAGCATGAGAACATACGGATATTTATTTGAATCTTGAATTGAATGGACGAAGATACTCAGCCATATTGATCCCAATCTGAAAAAATACAAAATAAAAAAAATTGATTACGAACTCAAAAGTGTACAAGATAGTTAACTTTAGAACACCTAAAATACCTGTAGGAGCAAATAAGATCATAACACACCAAGCTATCAGCCAGTGTTGGCATTAGTTAACAACTGACCATGGCACTATGCTGCAACTTCTTGGCCCAGATGCAGAAGACTTAATGCATAAACTTCCAAAATGCAGTTTAAGTTCCACTGCAAACCATCACAAATGCAGTTGTAAACAATGTCAGATGAGAAAGAAGGGTCTTAAATAGCACAACAATCTTCTTTTTTTTCTTCATTAAAAAATACAATTTCAATACTTTTCAATGTCAAACATTCATCTTGTCTTGCTCTGCCTTGTCTGAACTGTGTGTATTCTAGCTCAAGAAAGTTTAATTACTGAACACTCTGACTGTATTTTACACAGAGTTCAGGCAGAGTAAGGCAAAGTGATCATTTGAAATTATTAAGTCAGTACTTTCAAGTTTCTTGGAGTACACATCGCTGAGGATCTGACATGGACTGCCCGCACAGACGCAGTGCTGAGGAAGGCACAACAACGCCTCTTCTTCCTCAGGCGTCTCAGGAGGTTTGGAATGAGCCCCCGCATCCTCTGTTCGTTCTACACCTGCACTGTGGAGAGCATCCTCACTGGCTGCATCACCACCTGGTACAGAAGCAGCACCAGCAGCAATCGCAAAGGTCTACATAGGATTGTGCGTACTGCTGGACGTGTAGTAGGAGGTGAGCTTCCCTCCCTCCAGGACATCTATACCAGGAGGTGCATGAGGAAAGCCAAGAGAATCATCTGCGACTCCAGCCACCCAAGCCATAGACTTTTCTCTCTGCTACCCTCAGGCAGACAGTTCCGCAGCATCCGGTCACGCACCAGCCGACTGAAGGAAAGTTTCTTCCCTCATACTATCAGGCTGATGAACACTTAACACACCACACACAAACTCTTCCCTACCCCACACTGCACACCATCAATATGTAGCATGCACTGCACTTTAACAAATCCATACTTAAAACAATACTGCCTACGTATCGCTGTCAACATTGCCAATTTTACATTGTCTTGTTTTTTTGTGAGTATGTTGTTGTATACTGCACTGTCTGTATTTTGCACTGTCTGTATCCTGCACTGTCTGTATTTTTGCACTGTCTGTATTTCGCACTGTCGTTGTATTTGCACTGTCTCTATTTTGCATTGTCGTTGTATTTACACTGTCTGTATTTTGCACTGTCTGAAGCCAGCACCTAAGCTTTTCACTCATCATAGCACAAGTGCTGCTGATGATGTGACAATAAAAGTGATTTGATTTGATTTGATTATTAAGTATTTTAATTGTATTTTCTTAATGAAAATAGATAAGACCCTTCTTCTTCAGCTGGGATTGTTTGCAACCACATTTGGGATCATTTGAAGCCGCAATAAAATTTTCTTTTGAAAGTTCAAAATTGAGGCACCATCTCAGTCCATGGAGATGGAGAAAAATTCTGAAATGTTTTCCTAAAAAAACCTCAAAACAAACAATTTCTTTACGACTGAAGAAAAAAAGACATGAACATCTCGGGTGACAAGGGGGTGAGTACATTATGTGTGAATCTTTTAGTTGGAAGTGGACTTCTCCTTTAATGAAAATAATGCAGAACTGCTAACCAGTCCTTTCTCAATTCATGTTAAACTTACAGGCCATATAGAGTTTGTTGCATTCACTATCAATATAAAGCATCTTATCACAAGAAATTTGAGAAATATAAGCCATAGCTGTGACCAAATCACTCCCTACTTACTAAAAATTATTTGTCAATAAAGAAATTATATTTACAGGATTTAAAAAAAAAAAATCTTTCTGTTAAACAGATTTCATTTTTATTTTTTAATAACAAACATTCATTCATTTTCCTTTCGGCTTAGTCCTTTTATTAATCAGCGGTCAGCCCAGCGGAATGAACCGCCAACTTATATGTTTTACGCAGCAGATGCCCTTCCAGCTACAACCCATCACTAGGAAACACCCATACACTCTCATTCCCACACACATACACACACTACGGATAATTTAGCTTACCCAATTCACCAACACCGCATGTCTTTAGACTGTGGGGGAAACCGGAGCACCCAGAGGAGACCCACGCCAACTCCACACAGAAACACCAACTGACCCAGCCGAGGCTCGAAGCAGCAACCTGCTTGCTGCAAGGCGACAGCACTAACCACTGCACCCCCATGCCACCCTAATAACAAACATTAAAATAACATTCATTATTATTAAAATAACTGTAAGAAAAGCATTATGCAATTATTATTAATTATTATGATTTAGATGGTTTATTAATAAATGTATAATTATTCAACTAATGCTTCAAATGAACATCACAAGTCAACCAGACAAATCTTTAGACAAGGGCAGCCCTAATGATTACAATAAACCAAGTAAAATATTACTACATACCTTCAAATGTGGGGATTAACTCTTGAAGATTCCACTCTTTTAGTTTGGTTTGCACATATTCATCTATCTGAAAAAGAATAACAGATAGTAGCATTTTAGCAAAATTTAGTAAAAAAGATCAGCCCAAAGTCACTTTATCACAAAAATACTTCTAAATGATCATAATTATCCAGGGTGTCACATAAAATGATGGTCAAACTTTTTTCTTTTTGGCTGTCGAAGATGATTAGGTTGGATTTAGCCTTAGCTGAGACGTCTGCATCAAAATAACCATACGTACAGGATTAATTAAAGATAACAGTTAGCTCAAATCACGTCTACAATGTAAAAGGCTCACAGTAAACTAATAACATTTGCTATTCAATGTACAGCTAAACAACATGTACAAGCAGAGCAGGAAAATTATTAAGTATGTTCTGACCAAAATAAACATCGTTAGAGAAGCCGACGTTAACACTCTTATGCATCAAAGTATTGTTACAAAAATCAATGAACAAATTTAATAAGTACAGGAGTAAAAGTTCTACTTACTGTTTTACAGCTTAAGATTACAAATCACAGTACTTGCTGCCATTACCTAACCTACAAAAAAAAGAAAAATCTGTCATTCAAAAGGCATTTTATTACAACAAAAAGCTCCTAAATGATCCTAATTATCCTTGGTGTGGGGCTTATAAAATCTAACAAAGTAAAGACTCTAGAATAAAGGGACTTTGCCTATACAAAAATAATATTAAAAAATTAAGGAAATTACCTTATCTTTCCAAGCTCCTTCCGATGTCATGCGCACTTTCCCATCCACAAAGCAACAGGTCCGGCCGCGAAGTAAAGTAGCAGGTCCGGTCGCGAGGTGAGCAGCAGGTCCGGCCGCGAGGCGACGCAGGTCCGGCCCCAAGGTGAAGCGCGGTCGTCGCGTAGTGGTTAGGTTTAAAAAAAAAAGTGAGGTTTAAAAAAAGTGCGTATACACATTATACTGTAAACTAAATGTGTTATTTCTCATGAAAGTTGTTAAATACACACTGAATAACTTACATCTTAGACAGAATTTCACTCCCTTCCCTCTAAACATGGCACAAAGAAAATGGCTGTTTCTCACGCTGATGTCCCTGCATGTTGACGTGACGTGCGTGTTCTCTTTCACGTCCGCATTCCCAACCCAGCACTGCTGGGTTATAGATCAAGATCGATTTTCAACCCAAAATGGGTTAAATCAACCCAATTTTGTGACCTAGCAGTCTCAACCCAGCATTTGGGTTAAAAAACCAACCCAGCTTTTTTTAGAGTGTATGTATTTTAGAGTGCCTCATGTGAGTATATGTATAGTGTATATGTATAGAGTGTGTGTGTGTATGTATGGAGTGTATCATGTTTGTATATGTATAGAGTGTATACCTATAGAGTGTATCATGTGTGTATATGTATAGATTGTATTATGTAAGTTTATAAGTATGGAGTGTATCATCTGTGTATAAGTATGGAGAGTGCGTATGTGTATCATGTGCATATCTATAGAGTGTATTGTGTGTATATGTATGGAGTGTATCATGTGTGTATGTATGGAGTGTCTCATGTGTGTATATGTATGGAGTGTATCTTGTGTGCATATGTATGGAGTGTATCTTGTGTGCATATGTATGGAGTGTATATCTATAGAGTGTATATGTATCGTGTGCATATCTATAGAGTGTATTGTGTGTATATGTATGGAATGTCTTATGTATAAATGAAGTGTATCGTGTGTGCATATGTATGGAGTGTATCATGTGTGTATATGTATAGATTGTATCATGTGTGTGTATAAGTATGGAGTGTATCATCTGTGTATAAGTATGGAGAGTGCATATCTATAGAGTGTATTGTGTCTATATGTATGGAGTGTATCATGTGTGTTTATATGTATGGAGTGTATCATGTGTGCATATGTATGGATTGTTTGTACGAGACCATCAATTCCCTGTAGCTCAGTGGTTAGGTGACTCACCTTTCATGCCAGAGACCCGGGTTCTGACCCTGACGTGTGTACATTTATAGAGTGTATATGCATAGAGTGTATCATGTGTGTATATGTATAGATTGTATGATGTGTTTGTATAAGTATGGAGAGTGTATCATGAGTATATGTATAGAGTGTGTGTGTGTGTATGTATGGAGTGTATCATGTTTGTATATGTATAGAGTGTATACCTATAGAGTGTATCATGTGTGTATATGTATAGATTGTATTATGTAAGTTTATAAGTATGGAGTGTATCATCTGTGTATAAGTATGGAGAGTGCGTATGTGTATCATGTGCACATCTATAGAGTGTATTGTGTGTATATGTATGGAGTGTATCATGTGTGTTTATATGTATGGAGTGTCTCATGTGTGTATATGTATGGAGTGTATCTTGTGTGCATATGTATGGAGTGTATATCTATAGAGTGTATATGTATCGTGTGCATATCTATAGAGTGTATATGTATGGAATGTCTTATGTATAAATGAAGTGTATCGTGTGTGCATATGTATGGAGTGTATCATGTGTGTATATGTATAGATTGTATCATGTGTGTGTATAAGTATGGAGTGTATCATCTGTGTATAAGTATGGAGAGTGCATATCTATAGAGTGTATTGTGTGTATATGTATGGAGTGTATCATGTGTGTTTATATGTATGGAGTGTATCATGTGTGCATATGTATGGATTGTTTCTATGGGACCATCAATTCCCTGTAGCTCAGTGGTTAGGTGACTCACCTTTCACGCCAGAGACCCGTGTTCTATCCCTGACATGTGTGTATATTTATAGAGTGTATATGTAATGAATGTCTCATGTATAAATGAAGTGTATCATGTGTGTGTATAAGTATGGAAAGTCAATGGCTGCGTTCGAAACCGCGTACTTCTCTACTATTAGGTATGGAAAAAGCAGTATGCGAGCGATTGAGTATGTTCGAATCCTCAACGTTCAAAAAAGAGTAGGCGAGAATTAACTTAATCCTCGCGAGATTCGGCCGTACGTATATTCAATTTGCCTAGATATGTGCATACTCACCCACAACATAATAGGAGAATAGTACGTGAAGAAAGAAGTACCTTTGAAACTTCAGTAATCAAAAAAGTCTAGGCGAGAAATCCCCGGATGCCCTACTGCTTCTGGCCAGCTTCCGGAGTATTCCTCAGATGGTTACTTATCTATCCCAGGAGGCCATGGGAAAGCCTTCAGCACTGGGAAGAAGAAGCAGGAGAAGAGGATACGTCATAATATTGAGGAAAAACGAGACGCGGACGCTTTGAAACGTTAGTTATTGGAAAGCAAAGAGACGCTTCCCTGAGTTAAATCAGATGTGTTGAGCTAACGGTAGTGTACAGTGAACTGTAGAGTTGCTGACAGTGTAAAGATGCTTTATAGTAACGTTATGTTTGTTTTATTTTGCTCTAAAACACAATTATGTAGGAACTTGAAGCACATAACGTTACGCTTCAAACGTGAATTTACATAAACAAAAAGATGATTATTAAATGTCTGACATAAATATATGAGAAGTGTTGCAGATCAGCAAATGACAACATTAAACAGACTCCTGAGTGAGTGATGTGTTTGTGCTGATGTAGAATTCACTGCTGTCGACACTGTTTACATTAACTAACGTTACATATAATATTAATAAACCTAAATAAAACCATAATTCATTTGTTGTATCTGTTCATTTGTATAGGTGATAATGAAGAATTTATTTGTATTTATTTTCGAACACAAAATGACTTTAGTCGGTTAAAATGACTTTTTATTTTGTATGATCTGAAATGTCCTCAGGTGCCGTGTGCATTGAGGATGAAGAAGCAAAGCAGTAGTGTGCTGGAGATGATGAAGGAGATGATGTTGGAGATGCTGTAGGGCTGTGGACGAGACCCTAACAGATGTTGCTGTGGTCTCTTCATCTACAGAATCGGTTGCATGAACAGCTTCATGTCTCAACTCTGTTAGTCTGACTGCAGCAGCGATGATGCTGATGACAAACACAGATGAAGACCTGCTAAAAATCTGCAGAACCGGCCCCGGTGTGTGGAGATGCAGCAGAACATGCAGTTATACATGATTGTAGAACAAGTTTGAATAAAGCTTTGTTTCATGTGTTGTGGACCTATTTGTCATGGTTACTTTTATTCATTCTGTTAATCATATATTAATGTTTCCTTTTATGGTCAATAAATGAAATAATAATTTTTCATTAGTTAATATTTTTACTGAAAATTAAGATGTACTCACATTGAAATTAAAAATATATATTTTAAGGTATAGAATAAATTAAAATGTTTATTCCCTGCTTCAAATTGTGGTCATGTAAAATAAGCAGACTAAAGCACTACTGTACACAAAGATGAACATCACTCTTGGATGGCCTACAGTAAGTAACAGCACAATATTGATGCCAATATAATAAAATATTACAAGAATTCTCCATATCTTCTGGTATATATATGAAGAGTTCAGATGCAAAAACCTTTAAATGCCATCTGTTCTAAAAGTTCCGGTGTGTATGTTCAGTAAATCCAATTTTATGGCAAAAAATAGGTTCTTTGCATTGCCTAATAAATACGAAAATATTGGAGGCTGAGAAAAATGCTATATATAAAAAATATAGCATTATTTTATTTTAAAATATATAAATAAGAAAAAGGCGTTGAAAACTATTAGGTAGATTTGTCACATTACAGATGTGAGGTGCTTCTGTCTGTTATCTTATTTATATTATTATTATAGGATTGTTATAATTATTAATAATAATTAAATAACTTATAATTTGTACAGGCTCTGGAAAACATGCTTGTATCGTTCACAATTTACAAAAATGACGTGATGTAATGGGTTTCTTGTGTTATAAGTGATTATATGCATACAGATGCACAATGAGAAGGTTAAATATATCTGCGTTGAATAATCAAACAAGTCAGGAAAACAAACAAGATTTAAGCAGGTTACTTGTGGATGATAAATGTTATACAAACAATAAAGACAACAACAAATTCATGTGAACTTTTTTTAAAATAAATATATTATTTGAAATTAAGATTCATTAAACCTGTTGTTGCGCTTCTAACGTCAGTCACATGATAACGTAAACATGGCGGATGAGGTACGATCCTATTCATACTTAACGAGATTTGGC
Organism: Danio kyathit; assembly: GCA_903798195.1. NCBI lineage: Eukaryota > Metazoa > Chordata > Actinopteri > Cypriniformes > Danionidae > Danio > Danio kyathit. The sequence continues at coordinate 12,715,432 of LR812527.1, read as the reverse complement.
TGTTGAGTGCCTACTCTTTTAGTCCTCGTTAAGTAAGTACTTATTGAAATTGAGTACCTACTCATTGAGTATGCGGTTTCGAACGCAGCCTATATGTATGGAGTGTCTCATGTGTGTTTATATGTATGGAATGTATCATGTGTGTATATGTATGGAGTCTATATCTATAGAGTGTATTGTGTGTATATGTATGGAATGTCTCATGTAAAAATGAGACCATCAATTCCCTGTAGCTCAGAGGTTAGGTGACTCACCTTTCACGCCAGAGACCCGGGTTCTATCCCAGACCCTGACATGTGTATGTTTATAGAGTGTGTATGTATGGATTGTATGATGTGTGTATGTGTATGGAGTGTATATCTATAGAGTGTATATGTATGGAGTGTATCGTGTGTGTATAAGTATGGAAAGTGTATATGTATGGAGTGTCTCATGTGTGTTTATATGTATGGAGTGTCTCATGTGTGTATATGTATAGAGTGTATCATGTGTGCATATGTATGGATTGTATCATGGAGTGTATATCTATAGAGTGTATATGTATGGAGTGTATCATGTGTGTGTATAAGTATGGAAAGTGTATATGTATGGAGTGTCTCATGTGTGTTTATATGTATGGAGTGTATCATGTGCATATGTATGGATTGTATCATGTGTGTATATGTATAGAGTGTATCTTGTGTGCATATGTATGGAGTGTATTGTGTGTATATGTGTAGATTGTATCATGTGTGTGTATAAGTATGGAAAGTGTATATGTATGGAGTGTCTCATGTGTGTATATGTATGGAGTGTATCTTGTGTGTATATGTATGGAGTGTATCATGTGTGTGTATAAGTATGGAAAGTGTATATGTATGGAGTGTCTCATGTGTGTATATGTATGGAGTGTATCTTGTGTGCATATGTATGGAGTGTATTGTGTGTATATGTGTAGATTGTATCATGTGTGTAAAGGTATGGAGAGTGAGTGTGTATATGTATAAACTGTATCATGTGCATATGTATGGATTGTATCATGTGTGTATATGTATAGAGTGTATCTTGTGTGCATATGTATGGAGTGTATTGTGTGTATATGTATAGATTGTATCGTGTGTATCATGTGTGTGTATAAGTATGGAAAGTGTATATGTATGGAGTGTCTCATGTGTGTTTATATGTATGGAGTGTCTCATGTGTGTATATGTATAGAGTGTATCATGTGTGCATATGTATGGATTGTATCATGTGTGTATATGTATGGAGTGTATATCTATAGAGTGTATTGTGTGTATATGTATGGAGTGTATCATGTGTGTGTATAAGTATGGAAAGTGTATATGTATGGAGTGTCTCATGTGTGTATATGTATAGAGTGTATCATGTGTGCATATGTATGGATTGTATCATGTGTGTATATGTATAGAGTGTATCTTGTGTGCTTATGTATGGAGTGTATTGTGTGTATATGTGTAGATTGTATCATGTGTGTAAAGGTATGGAGATTGAGTGTGTGTATATGTATAAACTGTATCATGTGCATATGTATGGATTGTATCATGTGTGTATATGAATAGAGTGTATCTTGTGTGCATATGTATGGAGTGTATTGTGTGTATATGTATAGATTGTATCGTGTGTAAAGGTATGGAGAGTGAGTGTGTGTATATGTATAAACTGTATCATGTGTATATGTATGGATTGTATCATGTGTGTATATGTATGGAGTGTATAATGTGTGTTTATATGTATGGAGTGTATCATGTTTGTATATGTATAGAGTGTATACCTATAGAGTGTATCATCTGTATAGATTGTATTATGTGAGTTTATAAGTATGGAGTGTATCATCTGTGTATAAGTATGGAGAGTGCGTATGTATTGTGTGTATGTGTATCATGTGCATATCTATAGAGCGTATTGTGTGTATATGTATGGAGTGTATCATGTGTGTTTATATGTATGGAGTGTCTCATGTGTGTATATGTACAGAGTGTATCGTGTGCATATGTATGGATTGTTTGTATGGGACCATAAATTCCCTGTAGCTCAGTGGTTAGTTGACTCACTTTTCACGCCAGAGACCCGGGTTTTATCCCAGACCCTAACATGTGTGTATATTTATAGAGTGTTTATGTATGGAATGTCTCATGTATAAATGAAGTGTATCATGTGTATCATGTGTGTGTATAAGTATGGAAAGTGTATATGTATGGAGTGTCTCATGTGTGTTTATATGTATGGAGTGTCTCATGTGTGTATATGTATGGAGTGTATATCTATAGAGTGTATTGTGTGTATATGTATGGAGTGTATCATGTGTGTTTATATATCATGTGTGTTTATACTCTATAGAGTGTATATGTATAGTGTGTATCGTGTGCATATCTATAGAGTGTATTGTGTGTATATGTGTGTTTATATGTATGGAGTGTATCATGTGTGTATATGTATAGAGTGTATCATGTGTGCATATGTATGGATTGTATCGTGTGTGTATATGTATGGAGTGTATATCTATAGAGTGTATTGTGTGTATATGTATGGAGTGTCTCATGTGTGTTTAAATGTATGGCGTGTATCATGTGTGCATATGTATGGATTGTTTGTATGGGACCATCAATTCCCTGTAGCTCAGTGGTTAGGTGACTCACCTTTCACGCCAGAGACCCGGGTTCTATCCCAGACCCTGACATGTGTATGTTTATAGAGTGTGTATGTATGGATTGTATCATGTGTGTATATGTTTGGAGTGTATATCTATAGAGTGTATTGTGTGTATATGTATGGAATGTCTCATGTATAAATGAAGTGTATCATGTGTGTGTATGTATGGAGTGTATATCTATAGAGTGTATATGTATGGAGTGTATCTTGTGTGTTTATATGTATGGAGTGTATATCTATAGAGTGTATATGTATAGTGTGTATCGTGTGCATATCTATAGAGTGTATTGTGTTTATATGTATGGAGTGTATCATGTGTGTATATGTATAGAGTGTATCATGTGTGCATATGTTTGGAGTGTATATCTATAGAGTGTATTGTGTGTATATGTATGGATTGTTTCCATGGGACCATCAATTCCCTGTAGCTCAGTGGTTAGGTGACTCACCTTTCACGCCAGAGACCCGGGTTCTATCCCAGACCCTGACATGTGTGTATGTTTATAGAGTGTTTATGTATGGAATGTCTCATGTATAAATGAAGTGTATCGTGTTGCATATGTATGGAGTGTATCATGTGTGTATATGTATAGATTGTATCATGTGGGTGTATAAGTATGGAGTGTATCATCTGTGTATAAGTATGGAGAGTGCATATCTATAGAGTCTATTGTGTTTATATGTATGGAGTGTATCATGTGTGTTTATATGTATGGAGTGTATCATGTATGCATATGTATGGATTGTTTCCATGAGACCATCAATTCCCTGTAGCTCAGTGGTTAGGTGACTCACCTTTCACGCCAAAGACCTGGGTTCTATCCCAGACCCTGACATGTGTATGTTTATAGAGTGTGTATGTATGGATTGTATCATGTGTGTATGTGTATGGAGTGTATCATGTATGCATATGTATGGATTGTGTCCATGAGACCATCAATTCCCTGTAGCTCAGTGGTTAGGTGACTCACCTTTCACGCCAGAGACCCGGGTTCTATCCCAGACCCTGACATGTGTATGTTTATAGAGTGTATATGTATGGAGTGTATCATGTGTGTGTATAAGTATGGAAAGTGTATATGAATGGAGTGTCTCATGTGTGTTTATATGTATGGAGTGTATATGTATAGTGTGTATCGTGTGCATATCTATAGAGTGTATTGTGTGTTTATATGTATGGAGTGTCTCATGTGTGTATATGTATAGAGTGTATCATGTGTGCATATGTATGGAGTGTATTGTGTGTATATGTATGGAGTGTATCATGTGTGTGTATACGTATGGAAAGTGTATATGTATGGAGTGTCTCATGTGTGTATATGTATAGAGTGTATCATGTATGGATTGTATCATGTGTGTATATGTATAGAGTGTATCTTGTGTGCATATGTATGGAGTGTATTGTGTGTATATGTGTAGATTGTATCATGTGTGTAAAGGTATGGAGAGTGAATGTGTGTATATGTATAAACTGTATCATGTGCATATGTATGGATTGTATCATGTGTGTATATGTATGGAGTGTATCATGTGTGTTTATATGTATGGAGTGTATCATGTGTATATGTATGGATTGTATCATGTGTGTATATGTATGGAGTGTATGGGACCATCAATTCCCTGTAGCTCAGTGGTTAGGTGACTCACCTTTCACGCCAGAGACCCGGGTTCTATCCCAGACCCTGACATGTGTATGTTTATAGAGTGTGTATGTATGGATTGTATGATATGTGTATGGAGTGTATATCTATAGAGTGTATATGTATGGAGTGTATCGTGTGTGTATAAGTATGGAAAGTGTATATGTATGGAGTGTCTCATGTGTGTTTATATGTATGGAGTGTCTCATGTGTGTATATGTATAGAGTGTATATCTATAGAGTGTATATGTATGGAGTGTATCATGTGTGTGTATAAGTATGGAAAGTGTATATGTATGGAGTGTATCATGTGCATATATATGGATTGTATCATGTGTGTATATGTATAGAGTGTATCTTGTGTGCATATGTATGGAGTGTATTGTGTGTGTATGTGTAGATTGTATCATGTGTGTGTATAAGTATGGAAAGTGTATATGTATGGAGTGTCTCATGTGTGTATATGTATGGAGTGTATCTTGTGTGTATATGTATGGAGTGTATCATGTGTGTGTATAAGTATGGAAAGTGTATATGTATGGAGTGTCTCATGTGTGTATATGTATGGAGTGTATCTTGTGTGCATATGTATGGAGTGTATTGTGTGTATATGTGTAGATTGTATCATGTGTGTAAAGGTATGGAGAGTGAGTGTGTGTATATGTATAAACTGTATCATGTGCATATGTATGGATTGTATCATGTGTGTATATGTATAGAGTGTATCTTGTGTGCATATGTATGGAGTGTATTGTGTGTATATGTATAGATTGTATCGTGTGTATCATGTGTGTGTATAAGTATGGAAAGTGTATATGTATGGAGTGTCTCATGTGTGTTTATATGTATGGAGTGTCTCATGTGTGTATATGTATAGAGTGTATCATGTGTGCATATGTATGGATTGTATCATGTGTGTATATGTATGGAGTGTATATCTATAGAGTGTATTGTGTGTATATGTATGGAGTGTATCATGTGTGTGTATAAGTATGGAAAGTGTATATGTATGGAGTGTCTCATGTGTGTATATGTATAGAGTGTATCATGTGTGCATATGTATGGATTGTATCATGTGTGTATATGTATGGAGTGTATCATGTGTGTGTATAAGTATGGAAAGTGTATATGTATGGAGTGTCTCATGTGTGTATATGTATAGAGTGTATCATGTGTGCATATGTATGGATTGTATCATGTGTGTATATGTATAGAGTGTATCTTGTGTGCATATGTATGGAGTGTATTGTGTGTATATGTGTAGATTGTATCATGTGTGTAAAGGTATGGAGATTGAGTGTGTGTATATGTATAAACTGTATCATGTGCATATGTATGGATAGTATCATGTGTGTATATGAATAGAGTGTATCTTGTGTGCATATGTATGGAGTGTATTGTGTGTATATGTATAGATTGTATCGTGTGTAAAGGTATGGAGAGTGAGTGTGTGTATATGTATAAACTGTATCATGTGTATATGTATGGATTGTATCATGTGTGTATATGTATGGAGTGTATGGGACCATCAATTCCCTGTAGCTCAGTGGTTAGGTGACTCACCTTTCACGCCAGAGACCCGTGTTCTATCCCAGACCCTGACATGTGTGTATATTTATAGAGTGTTTATGTATGGAATGTCTCATGTATAAATGATGTGTATCATGTGTGTGTATAAGTATGGAAAGGGTATATGTATGGAGTGTCTCGTGTGTGTTTATATGTATGGAGTGTATCATGTGTGTATATGTATGGAGTGTATATCTATAGAGTGTATTGTGTGTATATGTATGGAGTGTATCGTGTGTTTATATGTATGGAGTGTATATCTATAGAGTGTATGTATATCGTGTGCATATCTATAGAGTGTATTGTGTGTATATGTATGGAATGTCTCATGTGTAAATGAAGTGTATCATGTGTGTATATGTATAGATTGTATCATGTGTGTGTATAAGTATGGAGTGTATCATCTGTGTATAAGTATGGAGAGTGTATATGTATAGAGTGTATCATGTGTGTATATGTATAGAGTGTATTGTGTGTATATGTATGGAGTGTATAATGTGTGTTTATATGTATGGAGTGTATCATGTTTGTATATGTATAGAGTGTATACCTATAGAGTGTATCATCTGTATAGATTGTATTATGTGAGTTTATAAGTATGGAGTGTATCATCTGTGTATAAGTATGGAGAGTGCGTGTGTATTGTGTGTATGTGTATCATGTGCATATCTATAGAGCGTATTGTGTGTATATGTATGGAGTGTATCATGTGTGTTTATATGTATGGAGTGTCTCATGTGTGTATATGTACAGAGTGTATCGTGTGCATATGTATGGATTGTTTGTATGGGACCATAAATTCCCTGTAGCTCAGTGGTTAGTTGACTCACTTTTCACGCCAGAGACCCGGGTTTTATCCCAGACCCTAACATGTGTGTATATTTATAGAGTGTTTATGTATGGAATGTCTCATGTATAAATGAAGTGTATCATGTGTATCATGTGTGTGTATAAGTATGGAAAGTGTATATGTATGGAGTGTCTCATGTGTGTTTATATGTATGGAGTGTCTCATGTGTGTATATGTATGGAGTGTATATCTATAGAGTGTATTGTGTGTATATGTATGGAGTGTATCATGTGTGTTTATATGTATGGAGTGTATATCTATAGAGTGTATATGTATAGTGTGTATCGTGTGCATATCTATAGAGTGTATTGTGTGTATATGTGTGTTTATATGTATGGAGTGTATCATGTGTGTATATGTATAGAGTGTATCATGTGTGCATATGTATGGATTGTATCGTGTGTGTATATGTATGGAGTGTGTATCTATAGAGTGTATTGTGTGTATATGTATGGAGTGTATCATGTGTGCATATGTATGGATTGTTTGTATGGGACCATCAATTCCCTGTAGCTCAGTGGTTAGGTGACTCACCTTTCACGCCAGAGACCCGGGTTCTATCCCAGACCCTGACATGTGTATGTTTATAGAGTGTGTATGTATGGATTGTATCATGTGTGTATATGTTTGGAGTGTATATCTATAGAGTGTATTGTGTGTATATGTATGGAATGTCTCATGTATAAATGAAGTGTATCATGTGTGTGTATAAGTATGGAAAGTGTATATGTATGGAGTGTCTCATGTGTGTTTATATGTATGGAGTGTCTCATGTGTGTATATGTATGGAGTGTATATCTATAGAGTGTATATGTATGGAGTGTATCTTGTGTGTTTATATGTATGGAGTGTATATCTATAGAGTGTATATGTATAGTGTGTATCGTGTGCATATCTATAGAGTGTATTGTGTTTATATGTATGGAGTGTATCATGTGTGCATATGTTTGGAGTGTATATCTATAGAGTGTATATCTATAGAGTGTATTGTATCATGTTGTATCATGTGTGTATGTGTATGGAGTGTATCATGTATGCATATGTATGGATTGTGTCCATGAGACCATCAATTCCCTGTAGCTCAGTGGTTAGGTGACTCACCTTTCACGCCAGAGACCCGGGTTCTATCCCAGACCCTGACATGTGTATGTTTATAGAGTGTATATGTATGGAGTGTATCATGTGTGTGTATAAGTATGGAAAGTGTATATGTATGGAGTGTATATCTATAGAGTTTATTGTGTATATATGTATGGAGTGTATCTTGTGTGTTTATATGTATGGAGTGTATATGTATAGTGTGTATCGTGTGCATATCTATAGAGTGTATTGTGTGTTTATATGTATGGAGTGTCTCATGTGTGTATATGTATAGAGTGTATCATGTGTGCATATGTATGGAGTGTATTGTGTGTATATGTATGGAGTGTATCATGTGTGTGTATAAGTATGGAAAGTGTATATGTATGGAGTGTCTCATGTGTGTATATGTATAGAGTGTATCATGTGTGCATATGTATGGATTGTATCATGTGTGTATATGTATAGAGTGTATCTTGTGTGCATATGTATGGAGTGTATTGTGTGTATTGTGTGTATATGTGTGTATATGTGTAGATTGTATCATGTGTGTAAAGGTATGAACACTTAACACACCCCACACAAACTCTTCCCTACTGCACACCATCAAGATGTAGCATGCACTGCACTTTGACAAATCCATACTTAAAACAATACTGCCTACGTATCGCTGTCAACATTGCCAATTTTACATTGTCTTGTTTTTTTGTGAGTATGTTGTTGTATACTGCACCGTCTGTATTTTGCACTGTCTGTATTTCGCACTGTCGTTGTATTTGCACTGTCTCTATTTTGCACTGTCGTTGTATTTACACTGTCTGTATTTTGCACTGTCTGGAGCCAGCACCTAAGCTTTTCACTCATCATAGCACACGTGCTGCTGATGATGTGACAATAAAAGTGATTTGATTTGATTTGATTATTAAGTATTTTAATTGTATTTTCTTAATGAAAATAGATAAGACCCTTCTTCTTCAGCTGGGATTGTTTGCAACCACATTTGGGATTGTTTGAAGCCGCATTAAAATTTTCTTTTGAAAGTTCAAAATTGAGGCACCATCTCAGTCCATGGAGATGGAGAAACATTCTGAAATGTTTTCCTAAAAAAAACTTCAAAACAAACAATTTCTTTACGAAGAAAAAAAGACATGAACATCTCGGGTGACAAGGGGGTGAGTACATTACGTGTGAATCTTTTAGTTGGAAGTGGACTTCTCCTTTAATGAAAATAATGCAGAACTGCTAACCAGTCCTTTCTCAATTCATGTTAAACTTACAGGCCATATAGAGTTTGTTGCATTCACTATCAATATAAAGCATCTTATCACAAGAAATTTGAGAAATATAAGCCATAGCTGTGACCAAATCACTCCCTACTTACTAAAAATTATTTGTCAATAAAGAAATTATATTTACAGGATTTAAAAAAAAAAATCTTTCTGTTAAACAGATGCAAAATTAAAGTTTTCATTTTTATTTTATAATAGCAAACATTCATTCATTCATTCATTTTCCTTTCGGCTTAGTCCTTTTATTAATCAGCGGTCAGCCCAGTGGAATGAACCGCCAACTCATATGTTTTATGCAGCAGATGCCCTTCTAGCTGCAACCCATCACTAGGAAACACCCATACACTCTCATTCCCACACACATACACACACTACGGACAATTTAGCTTACCCAATTCATCAACACCGCATGTCTTTAGACTGTGGGCGAAACCGGAGCACCCAGAGGAGACCCACGCCAACTCCACACAGAAACACCAACTGACCCAGCCGAGGCTCGAAGCAGCAACCTGCTTGCTGTAAGGCGACAGCACTAACCACTGCACCCCCATGCCACCCTAATAACAAACATTAAAATAACATTCATTATTATTAAAATAACTGTAAGAAAAGCATTATGCAATTATTATTAATTATTATGATTTAGATGGTTTATTAATAAATGTATAATTATTCAACTAATGCTTCAAATGAACATTACAAGTCAACCAGACAAATCTTTAGACAAGGGCAGCCCTTATAATTACAATGAACCAAGTAAAATATTACTACATACCTTCAAATGTGGGGATTAACTCTTGAAGATTCCACTCTTTTAGTTTGGTTTGCACATATTCATCCATCTGAAAAAGAATAACAGATAGAAGCATTTTAGCAAAATTTAGTAAAAAAGATCAGCCCAAAGTCACTTTATCACAAAAATACTTCTAAATGATCATAATTATCCAGGGTGTCACATAAAATAATGGTCAAACTTTTTTCTTTTTGGCTGTCGAAGATGATTAGGTTGGATTTAGCCTTAGCTGAGACGTCTGCATCAAAATAACCATACGTACAGGATTAATTAAAGATAACAGTTAGCTCAAATCACGTCTACAATGTAAAAGGCTCACAGTAAACTAATAACATTTGCTATTCAATGTACAGCTAAACAACATGTACAAGCAGAGCAGGAAAATTATTAAGTATGTTCTGACCAAAATAAACATCGTTAGAGAAGCCGAATTTAACACTCTTATGCATCAAATTATTGTTACAAAAATCAATGAACAAATTTAATAAGTACAGGAGTAAAAGTTCTACTTACTGTTTTACAGCTTAAGATTACAAATCACAGTACTTGCTGCCATTACCTAACCTACAAAAAAAAGAAAAATCTGTCATTCAAAAGGCATTTTATTACAACAAAAAGCTCCTAAATGATCCTAATTATCCTTGGTGTGGAGCTTATAAAATCCAACAAAGTAAAGACTCTAGGGGGGGGGGGGGGGGGGGGGTGGGGGTATATGAGTGTATATCTATAGAGTGTATTGTGTGTATATGTATGGAGTGTATCATGTGTGTGTATAAGTATGGAAAGTGTATATGTATGGAGTGTCTCATGTGTGTTTATATGTATGGAGTGTCTCATGTGTGTATATGTATAGAGTGTATCATGTGTGCATATGTATGGATTGTATCATGTGTGTATATGTATGGAGTGTATATCTATAGAGTGTATTGTGTGTATATGTATGGAGTGTATCATGTGTGTGTATATGTATAAACTGTATCATGTGTATATGTATGGATTGTATCATGTGTGTATATGTATGGATTGTTTGTATGAGACCATCAATTCCCTGTAGCTCAGTGGTTAGGTGACTCACCTTTCACACCAGAGACCCGTGTTCTATCCCAGACCCTGACATGTGTGTATATTTATAGAGTGTTTATTTATGGAATGTCTCATGTATAAATGAAGTGTATCATGTGTGTGTATAAGTATGGAAAGTGTATATGTATGGAGTGTATCATGTGTGTATATGTATGGAGTGTATATCTATAGAGTGTATTGTGTGTATATGTATGGAGTGTATATCTATAGAGTGTATGTTTATCGTGTGCATATCTATAGAGTGTATTGTGTGTATATGTATGGAATGTCTCATGTGTAAACGAAGTGTATCATGTGTGTGTATAAGTATGGAAAGTGTATATGTATGGAGTGTCTCATGTGTGTTTATATGTATGGAGTGTCTCATGTGTGTATATGTATAGAGTGTATCATGTGTGCATATGTATGGATTGTATCATGTATGGAGTGTATATCTATAGAGTCTATTGTGTGTATATGTATGGAGTGTCTCATGTGTGTTTATATGTATGGAGTGTCTCATGTGTGTATATGTATAGAGTGTATCATGTGTGCATATGTATGGATTGTATCATGTATGGAGTGTATATCTATAGAGTCTATTGTGTGTATATGTATGGAATGTCTCATGTATAAATGAAGTGTATCGTGTGTGCATATGTATGGAGTGTATCATGTGTGTATATGTATAGATTGTATCATGTGTGTGTATAAGTATGGAGTGTATCATCTGTGTATAAGTATGGAGAGTGCATATCTATAGAGTCTATTGTGTGTATATGTATGGTGTGTATCATGTATGCATATGTATGGATTGTTTCTATGAGACCATCAATTCCCTGTAGCTCAGTGGTTAGGTGACTCACCTTTCACACCAGAGACCCGGGTTCTATCTCAGACCCTGACATGTGTATGTTTATAGAGTGTGTATGTATGGATTGTATCATGTGTGTATGTGTATGGAGTGTATCATGTGTGTTTATATGTATGGAGTGTCTCATGTGTGTATATGTATAGAGTGTATCATGTGTGCATATGTATGGATTGTATCATGTATGGAGTGTATATCTATAGAGTGTATTGTGTGTATATGTATGGAGTGTATCATGTGTGTGTATAAGCATGGAAAGTGTATATGTATGGAGTGTCTCATGTGTGTTTATATGTATGGAGTGTCTCATGTGTGTATATGTATAGAGTGTATCATGTGTGCATATGTATGGAGTGTATATCTATAGAGTGTATTGTGTGTGTATATGTATGGAGTGTATAATGTGTGTGTATAAGTATGGAAAGTGTATATGTATGGAGTGTCTCATGTGTGTTTATATGTATGGAGTGTCTCATGTGTGTATATGTATAGAGTGTATCATGTATGGAGTGTATATCTATAGAGTGTATTGTGTGTGTGTATGTATGGAGTGTCTCATGTGTGTTTATATGTATGGAGTGTATCATGTGTATATGTATGGATTGTATCATGTGTGTATATGTATGGAGTGTATCATGTGTGTTTATATGTATGGAGTGTATCATGTGTGCATATGTATGGATTGTTTGTATGGGACCGTCAATTCCCTGTAGCTCAGTGGTTAGGTGACTCACCTTTCACGCCAGAGACCCGTGTTCTATCCCAGACCCTGACATGTGTGTATATTTATAGAGTGTTTATGTATGGAATGTCTCATGTATAAATGAAGTGTATCATGTGTGTGTATAAGTATGGAAAGTGTATATGTATGGAGTGTCTCATGTGTGTTTATATGTATGGAGTGTCTCATGTGTGTATATGTATAGAGTGTATCATTTGTGCATATGTATGGATTGTATCATGTGGGTATATGTATGGAGTGTATATCTATAGAGTGTATTGTGTGTATATGTATGGAGTGTATCATGTGTGTGTATAAGTATGGAAAGTGTATATGTATGGAGTGTCTCATGTGTGTTTATATGTATGGAGTGTCTCATGTGTGTAGATGTATAGAGTGTATCATGTGTGCATATGTATGGATTGTATCATGTGTGTATATGTATGGAGTGTATATCTATAGAGTGTATTGTGTGTATATGTATGGAGTGTATCATGTGTGTGTATAAGTATGGAAAGTGTATATGTACGGAGTGTCTAATGTGTGTTTATATGTATGGAGTGTCTCATGTGTGTATATGTATAGAGTGTATCATGTGTGCATATGTATGGATTGTAACACATGTGTATATGTATAGAGTGTATCTTGTGTGCATATGTATGGATTGTATCATGTGTGTATATGCATAGATTGTATTATGTGTGTGTATAAGTATGGAGTGTATCATCTGTGTATAAGTATGGAGAGTGTATATGTATAGAGTGTATCATGTGTGTATATGTATAGATTGTATCATGTGTGTGTATAAGTATGGAGTGTGCATATCTATAGAGTCTATTGTGTGTATATGTATGGAGTGTATCATGTGTGTTTATATGTATGGAGTGTATCATGTATGCATATGTATGGATTGTTTCTATGAGACCATCAATTCCCTGTAGCTCAGTGGTTAGGTGACTCACCTTTCACGCCAGAGACCCGGGTTCTATCCTAGACCCTAACATGTGTATGTTTATAGAGTGTGTATGTATGGATTGTATCATATGTGTATGGAGTGTATGTCTATAGAGTGTATCGTGTGTGTATAAGTATGGAAAGTGTATATGTATAGAGTGTATTGTGTGTATATGTATGGAGTGTATCATGAGTGTGTATATGTATGGAATGTCTCATGTGTGTTTATATGTATCATGTGTATATGTATGGATTGTATCATGTGTGTATATGTATGGAGTGTATCATGTGTGCATATGTATGGATTGTTTGTATGGGACCATCAATTCCCTGTAGCTCAGTGGTTAGGTGACTCACCTTTCACGCCAGAGACCGTGTTCTATCCCAGACCCTGACATGTGTTTATATTTATAGAGTGTTTATGTATGGAATGTCTCATGTATAAATGAAGTGTATCATGTGTATCATGTGTGTGAATAAGTATGGAAAGTGTATATGTATGGAGTGTCTCATGTGTGTTTATATGTATGGAGTGTATATCTATAGAGTGTATTGTGTGTATATGTATGGAGTGTATATCTATAGAGTGTATGTTTATCGTGTGCATATCTATAGAGTGTATTGTCTGTATATGTATGGAATGTCTCAAGTGTAAATGAAGTGTATCATGTGTGTATATGTATAGATTGTATCATGTGTGTGTATATGTATAGATTGTATCATGTGTGTGTATAAGTATGGAGTGTATCATCTGTGTATAAGTATGGAGAGTGTATATGTATGGAGTGTCTCGTGTGTATATGTATAGAGTGTATTGTGTGCAAATCTATAGAGTGTATTGTGTGTATATGTATGGAGTGTATCATGTGTGTTTATATGTATGGAGTGACTCACTTTTCACGCCAGAGATCCGGGTTTTATCCCAGACCCTGACATGTGTGTATATTTATAGAGTGTATATGTATGGAGTGTATCATGTGTGTATATGTATGGAGTGTATCTTGTGTGCATATGTATGGAGTGTATATCTATAGAGTGTATATGTATCGTGTGCATATCTATAGAGTGTATTGTGTGTATATGTATGGAATGTCTCATGTATAAATGAAGTGTATAGTGTGTGAATATGTATGGAGTGTATCATGTGTGTATATGTATAGATTGTATCATGTGTGTGTATAAGTATGGAGTGTATCATCTGTGTATAAGTATGGAGAGTGTATATGTATAGAGTGTATCATGTGTGTATATGTATAGATTGTATCATGTGTGTGTATAAGTATGGAGTGTATCATCTGTGTATAAGTATGGAGAGTGCATATCTATAGAGTCTATTGTGTGTATATGTATGGAGTGTATCATGTGTGTTTATATGTATGGAGTGTATCATGTATGCATATGTATGGATTGTTTCTATGAGACCATCAATTCCCTGTAGCTCAGTGGTTAGGTGACTCACCTTTCACGCCAGAGACCCAGGTTCTATCCCAGACCCTGACATGTGTATGTTTATAGAGTGTGTATGTATGGATTGTATCATGTGGGTATGTGTATGGAGTGTATATCTATAGAGTGTATATGTATGGAGTGTATCATGTGTGTGTATAAGTATGGAAAGTGTATATGTATGGAGTGTCTCATGTGTGTTTATATGTATGGATGTCTCATGTGTGTATATGTATAGAGTGTATCATGTGTGTATATCTATAGAGTGTATCATGTGAATATGTATGGAGTGTATCATGTGTGTGTATAAGTATGGAAAGTGTATATGTATGGAGTGTCTCATGTGTGTTTATATGTATGGATGTCTCATGTGTGTATATGTATAGAGTGTATCATGTGTGTATATCTATAGAGTGTATCATGTGTATATGTATGGAGTGTATCATGTGTGTTTATATGTATGGAGTGTATCATGTGTGCATATGTATGGAATGTGTATAAGTATAGAGAGTGTATCGTGTTCATATGTGTAGAGTGTAACATGTGTTTATATGTATTGTGTGTATATGTATGGAATGTCTCATGTATAAATGAAGTGTATCGTGTGTGCATATGTATGGAGTGTATCATGTGTGTATATGTATAGATTGTATCATGTGTGTGTGTATAAATAAGGAGTGTATCATCTGTGTATAAGTATGGAAAGTGTATATGTATAGAGTGTATCGTGTGCATATCTATAGAGTGTTTTCTGTGTAAATGTATTGAGTGTATCATGTGTGTTATGTGTGTATAAGTATGGAGTGTGCATATCTCTAGAGTCTATTGTGTGTATATGTATGGAGTGTATCATGTGTGTTTATATGTATGGAGTGTATCATGTATGCATATGTATGGATTGTTTCTATGAGACCATCAATTCCCTGTAGCTCAGTGGTTAGGTGACTCACCTTTCACGCCAGAGACCCGGGTTCTATCCCAGACCCTAACATGTGTATGTTTATAGAGTGTGTATGTATGGATTGTATCATATGTGTATGGAGTGTATATCTATAGAGTGTATTGTGTGTATATGTATGGAGTGTATCATGTGTGTGTATAAGTATGGAAAGTGTATATGTATGGAGTGTATCATGTGTGCATATGTATGGATTGTGTCATGTGTGTATATGTATGGAGTGTATCATGTGTGCATATGTATGGATTGTGTCATGTGTGTATATGTATGGAGTGTATCATGAGTGTGTATAAGTATGGAAAGCGTATATGTATGGAGTGTCTCATGTGTGTATATGTATGGATTGTATCATGTGTGTATATGTATGGAGTGTATCATGTGTGTTTATATGTATAGAGTGTATCATGTGTGCATATGTATGGATTGTTTGTATGGGACCATCAATTCCCTGTAGCTCAGTGGTTAGGTGACTCACCTTTCACGCCAGAGACCGTGTTCTATCCCAGACCCTGACATGTGTTTATATTTATAGAGTGTTTATGTATGGAATGTCTCATGTATAAATGAAGTGTATCATGTGTATCATGTGTGTGAATAAGTATGGAAAGTGTATATGTATGGAGTGTCTCATGTGTGTTTATATGTATGGAGTGTATCATGTGTGTATATGTATGGAGTGTATATATATAGAGTGTATTGTGTGTATATGTATGGAGTGTATATCTATAGAGTGTATGTTTATCGTGTGCATATCTATAGAGTGTATTGTGTGTATATGTATGGAATGTCTCATGTGTAAATGAAGTGTATCATGTGTGTATATGTATAGATTGTATCATGTGTGTGTATATGTATAGATTGTATCATGTGTGTGTATAAGTATGGAGTGTATCATCTGTGTATAAGTATGGAGAGTGTATATGTATGGAGTGTCTCATGTGTGTATATGTATAGAGTGTATTGTGTGCAAATCTATAGAGTGTATTGTGTGTATATGTATGGAGTGTATCATGTGTGTTTTTATATGTATGGAGTGTCTCATCTGTGTATATGTATAGAGTGTATATCTATAGAGTGTATCATGTGTGCATATGTATAGCATATGTTTGTATCAAGACCATCAATTCCCTGTAGCTCAGTGGTTAGGTGACTCACCTTTCACGCCAGAGACCCGGGTTCTATCCCAGACCCTGACATATGTATAGAGTGTATATATATAGAGTGTATCAAGTGCATATCTATAGAGTGTTTCATGTATAAATGAAGTGTATCATGTGTGTTTTTATATGTATGGAGTGTATCATGTGTGCATATGTATGGAATGTGTATAAGTATAGAGAGTGTATCGTGTTCATATGTGTAGAGTGTATCATGTGTTTATATGTATTGTGTGTATATGTATGGAATGTCTCATGTATAAATGAAGTGTATCGTGTGTGCATATGTATGGAGTGTATCATGTGTGTATATGTATAGATTGTATCATGTGTGTGTGTATAAATAAGGAGTGTATCATCTGTGTATAAGTATGGAAAGTGTATATGTATAGAGTGTATCGTGTGCATATCTATAGAGTGTTTTCTGTGTAAATGTATTGAGTGTATCATGTGTGTTTTTATATGTATAGAGTGTCTCATCTGTCTATATGTATAGAGTGTATATCTATAGACCATCAATTCCCTGTAGCTCAGTGGTTAGGTGACTCACCTTCCACGCCAGAGACCTGTGTTCTATCCCAGACCCCGACATGTGTGTATATTTATAGTGTATATGTATGGAGTGTATCGTGTGCATATCTATAGAGTGTATTGTGAGTATATGTATGGAATGTCTCATGTATAAATGAAGTGTATTATGTGTGCATATGTATAGATTGTATCATGTGTGTATAGGTATGGAGTGTATCATCTGTGTATATGTATGGAAAGTGTATATATATATATATATATATATATATATATATATATATATAGAGTGTATTGTGTGCATATCTATAGAGTGTATTGAGTGTATCATGTGTGTTTTTTATGTATGGAGTGTATCTTGTGTGCATATGTCTGGAGTGTATTGTGTGTATATGTATGGAATGTCTCATGTATAAATGAAGTGTATTATGTGTGCATATGTATAGAGTGTATCTATCGTGTGTATATGTATAGATTGTATCATGTGTGTGCATAAGTATGGAGTGTATCATCTGTGTATAAGTATGGAAAGTGTATATGTATAGAGTGTAGAGTGTATCATGTGTCTGTATATGTATAGAGTGTATCATGTATGCATATTTATAGAGTGTATTGTGTATGTATTGTGCATATGTATGGATTGTTTGTATGTATGGGACTATCAATTCCCTGTAGCTCAGTGGTTAGGTGACTCACCTTTCACGCCAGAGACCCAGGTTCTATCCCAGACCGTGACATGTGTGTATTTATAGAGTGTATATGTATGGAGTGTATCATGTGTGTATATATATATGGAGTGTATCTTGTGTGCAGATCTATAGAGTGTATATGTATAGAGTGTATGGTATGGAGTGTATCACGTGTGTGTATATGTATAGAGTGTATCGTGTGCATACCTATAGAGTGTATTGTGTGTATATGTATGGAGTGTATCATTTATGCATATGTATAGAGTGTATGGTATAGAGTGTATCACGTGTGTGTAAATGTATGGAGTGTATCATGTGTGTATATGTATAGAGTGTATATCTATAGAGTGTATTGTGTGTATGTGTATAGATTGTATATCTGTAGAGTGCATCATGCGTATATGTATAGAGTGTATATCTATAGAGTTTATCATGTGTGCATATGTATGGAGTGTATTGTGTGTATATGTATGGAGTGTATCATGTGTGTTTTTATATGTATGGAGTGTCTCATCTGTGTATATGTATAGAGTGTATATCTATAGAGTGTATCATGTAGCTCAGTGGTTAGGTGACTCACCTTTCACGCCAGAGACCCGGGTTCTATCCCAGACCCTGACATATGTATAGAGTGTATATGTATAGAATGTATCAAGTGCATGTCTATAGTGTGTATATGTATGGAGTGTTTCATGTATAAATGAAGTGTATCATGTGTGCATATGTATAGAGTGTATATGTATAGAGTGTGTCAAGTGCATGTCTATGGAGTGTTTCATGTATAAATGAAGTGTATCATGTGTGCATATATATAGAGTGTATATGTATGGAGTGTATCATGTGTGCATATGTATGCAATGTGTATAAGTATAGAGAGTGTATCGTGTTCATATGTGTAGAGTATATCATGTGTTTATATGTATGGAGTGTATCATGTGTTTATATGTATGTTTATATGTATGGAGTGTATCATGTGTTTATATGTATGGAGTGTATTGTGTGTATATGTATGGAATGTCTCATGTATAAATGAAGTGTATCATGTGTGTGTATAAGTATGGAGTGTATCGTCTGTGTATAAGTATGGAGAGTGTATATCTATGGAGTGTATCATGTGTGTTTATATGTATGGAGTGTCTCATGTGTGTATATGTATGGAGTGTATCATGTGTGCATACGTATAGAGTGTATATCTATAGAGTGTATCGTGTGTGCATATGTATGGAGTGTATCATGTGTATATATGTATAGATTGTATTATGTGTGTGTATAAGTATGGAGTGTATCATCTATGTAAAAGCATGGAGTGTGTATATGTATAGAGTGTATATGGAATCATATGTGGATTATAGTGCACGCGACAGAATGCGTTTGTAAGGAACATTTTTTACCCGAGAGCTTTTCGCATCTGGAAATGATGAAATCATTTGCCGCTCGTCTCCTTTTAAAAAAAGACACAGTTGGTAAGTGTGCGAACAGTGGCCTTTGTTTGTTCATTCAGATGGCAAAGTTACTTCGTATCGTCAGCAGTGCTCTTTCAGTTTTTAAAGACATACCTCAGTCAAAATGATTTAGGTACTAAGTTTACAGTATGTTAATATCACTGCAATATTACAGTACAATATTATAGACTGAAAGATCCGCTGTAAATGCTGCTTTCCAAATGTAAACACAGCAATCAAATATGGACCGTCGTGTAGAATTTTCGCCGCATTTTGTGACAGGATAGTCTATACACACACGGCTTTCTGACGCTACCTACCGAGTGCACAAGTTAGCGAAAAATGTGGAGGATTTTTTTCTCCCATTCGCCGTGCGGTATCAAACATACCATTAAAACTCCACTCTTCCAGCAGTTCCTCGCTTTCAATATCTCGTTTGTCACGGGCGACATGCAGGAAATGTTCCTGAATAAAAAGTGAAAGTGCCAAACTGCAGTTAAAGTTGACAAACTAATGATTGGCAAGTAATTTGATTACTGATGTCCATGTAAACACAGTCACTGTCTTTCTCCCCTGCGTCTGCGTGCCCAACCCCAACCCCAACACTCCCACCTAAACAGAGCTGGACACGCCCACTTTCCTGACTTTTTCCAAACTAGAGGTGTGAAAACACCCTGCTGAGACAGGGGGGTTTCATGGCCCTTTAATGAGCCACCCATTGATGGTTAAGCCAAATACATCAAAATCTAACACCATGCCACTTCCTCCTCAACCCTTCACTGACTTCTTTACACACTTTGAATTAAGTATTCTGTAACAGGTTTGACAATGAACATAGCCTGATGTTTCCCATAAAACCCAAATAAAACACACATACTTTTATCACTAGGATGAGCTTTGTGACAGTTTTCTGTCCACACAAAATTCTCCTAAGCAAAGGTCCATTTAGCATTTGATGAGAGGTTTGGTCACTGCCGGGTTTTCAGTCCAAATTCTCTGAAACAATGAGATACAGATCATTACCCAGCATTGAACTGGTGATCAATTTCAGCTGCAGTGTGGAACTGATTAAGATTCTTTGCATTAAGCTGCGGTCACACTAGAGTTTAAGCTTGCGAAATTCTGTCGTACGGCGCTGCGAAAAGGGGCGGGATTAAACAAGATGATTAGACATTAAAAAAAGCGAGCGATTGCTCCATGTTTTAAATTTCTGTTCAGAGAGGTCATGTTTTGATCCTGGATTGGTCTCACGCAGTCAAGTGATGCGATTTCGCAGGTCAGAGTTCACCAAGTTTGAACTTTGCACCGCAGCAACCTGCGAAATCTGACGCATGACCCTGCGTTTCCGGTCTGACGCATTCGCATGCGTATGAATGGAAGTCTATGGGGAGTAAAGTCCAGTGTGACCGCGGCTTTATCCTGTTAGAGATAAAGGTCCCATGATGCAGCCTCAATTCGTAAATGGATGATAAACATGAATCACAATTGAATGAATTATTTATAGAGAGTTTTTCGCGAATCAGCCGTGTACACTTTTTGAGATCTCAAATTTCTCTCGCGAGTGCCATTTGTTTTCAGATTTTATTTGTCTGTTTTATCTGTTGGCTTCTGTTTTTGTCTTACCCGCTTCCTAGAACCATTCTTTGCCAAACTTGAACCCTGTCATCATAGTCAGCTCCTCTCTGCGTCTTAAGTCTGCCAATGTTCATGGCGAGCTAACTGGACAAACAGGTAACAGCGGGAAAGCAGTCCATATGGAGGTAAGCGGTCAGCTGGTAAGCGCGAAAAGGAATGGCATCATGTCGCCCCATATCGTTCGCTTTCAAGACGAGATGCAGCCATACGTACTTCTGGCTACGTAATTCGCGATCTCCAGAAATGTATATAGGTCTACGTTTTCAGAATGTAAATCTGGTGAATCAGCAACAAAAACGCAGCTCTGCACATGAAGGATGATGATCTGATTCTAAACATGAGTAAACTGAAGCTGACATTTGCTAACTGTAACTAAATTAAATAAACACAAATTATGCATTAAAAAATTACATCAATTTCGAGATTTTGTGCGCAAAGAATTTGTCAACATTCCAAATGCACTTTCAATTGCACTTTTCAAATGCAACTTTCCTTCTGCTTCAGATCTAGCCACCATACTGGGCATAGATCCCTGTGATAAAGGTTCAATTTCTAAATTATTTAATTTAATTTAATTTAATTGTTATTCTGCAATTTTCTTCTAATAACTTACAGACCAACTGGTCTCAAGACATTGCAATTAACATTAACGAGGAGACATGGAAAGCGGTCTTGAACAAGGTTAATTCTTCCTCAATCTGTGCACGTCACAGGCTCATACAATGCAAGGTAGTGCATAGAGCTCATTGGTCCAAGAGCAGGCTAGCTGGCATCAACCCGTCTATTGACCCTGAGTGCGACAGGTGTCATTCTGGTTCAGCTACTTTAATCCATATGTTTTGGTCCTGTCTTTCCCTGCTCTCTTTTTGGAGGCAAATTTTCCTCTCGTTGTCAGCTATTATCACTGTTGATATTCCACCATGTCCAATTTTTGGTTTATTTGGAAGTGCCCTTACCCTCCTTCTCACACTAGTTGGTTAAGAAATGTTATTTATTTTATGAAATTGGAGAAAATTAGGTACTCTCTTCACCGACCTAGCACTATTTTCGTTAAACTCTGGGAACCCCTTCGCAAACATGTCCAAACTCTTCAGCTTGATCCTGCTTCTTCTGAATGAGTCCCCAACCCCTACTCATAGCTTGGTACTAGATACTAGTTCTGGTTAGCGGATTGTAGACCTGTATTTTCTGTATATAAATTTTTTTTAAAAAAAATTACATCTTTTAGACAAATTGTTGGTACAGCTACATTTTTAAAAGCAATTTTGATCAGAGTACAGCTTTGTATTGCCTAACGTTATGAAGCAATCCAGAGTTTTGGCCCACTCTTTTAGGACAATTGCCTTCATGTATAAAACTAACCAATCCATTTATCTTTTGCCTCTTCTAAAGCTGGGATTCTGTATTCTGTAAGGGCAGTGGTGAGCCTCTAAAGTTACATGCAAAACAGCAGAACAATGAAAGGCAGCATTGTTAGCCACTTTGCTATGTTTACAAAAAGGGGTGAGAAGGAAAGTGGAGTCCATAATTTGCTTAGAGACAGGCACATGTGAAGAAGTTATTTTTAAAAGCACAAATTTCAAACAGGTTAATTATGGCACATAACACTGAAACAGTTAATAACAAACACACTACATGTGTTTATTTTTTTACTTGTCTGAGCTGGCAGACACAATAGAAATCTAACTAAAGCAAAAATGTAATCCAACCAGTGGCAGGTTTAGGCATGGGCAATATGGGCGATAGCCCAGTGCGCCACCTGCAAGTGGTTATCCAAGAATAAAGACGTTAGGGGCTATTAACAATTCAATTCACAACTCAAGTTTGTTATTCTTTATGTGCAACCGAAACAATGCTGGTGAAAACAAATTGACATGTGCGCAGAAAGCCATTCCGGCGTGCCTCACACGTGCTGATTCTAATCCCGGTTGTTTACATGCACGCCGATATGCCTCGACATGCAAGTCAACAAAACTAAGGTTTATATAATACGATGATGATGATACTTTGACATATATTGACAGCATACTTTGACAGCATGGCTATGAAGCAGAAAGGAGGAATAATCAGTCAAGGAGGTAGACTTCATAACATCAATTCTAGGCCATGAGTCGGTCTATGACAACAGATAATTCTATAAATGTTTTTTTTTTGTATTCACTAAAGCTATCTTAATTAATATTCATGCCAAAGTCTTAAAATATTTTTCCTGTTTTGTCGTTACATTGTTGTTCAGTTACATTTAGGACTGATTTCTGTTATTGTTTTAAATAATAGTTGTATAATAATAATAATAATAAAAATAAACAAATTGTTATATTTATTGAAAATAAATAAATGTAAATGTATTTATAATAATTATTTTAAATGTATATATTTAAATATTTTAAATATATATAAAATCAACCACATAGTGTCTTGAGGGATGGGTGAAAGGGGATGCTTGGGGTAGTTTCGCCCAGGGTGCCATTTAAACTAGAACCGCCACAGAATCACAAGCCACCTTTAAGGCAATTAAATGCTTACCAATTTACCTTAATATTTGAATGTGCTATAGTGCTGATTTCTAGAGACAAGCCTTTGTTAGCTTCACAGTCAACATTGGAGAACTTAACACTTCTGCAGCTGAAAATGTAGAGCTTACAGACACAAAGCAGGCGCTTTTTAAAAGTAAAGGTAAAAAGCAACGTGTTACTCCTCTGCCTGAATTTGCGCCCTGAGCATCAACTGTGACGTCAGTGGAGACTCAAAGTGAGATTATTCATCGTCGAATGAACACAACTGCTCTCCTTCCCGTCTCTTCAACTGCCCTCCAGTTACTCTAACTGTCTGGTTCTCTCACAGACTCTTTCAACAAGCTCTTTCATTCTCTCGTCTGATAACCTTTTCAATTCGACTCTCTAAGCCACTTGTTTTTTCAGCTTTTCATAGTGCTTTTCTTCAGTGATATCTCAAACCTCGCCATGTGAAGGATCAGCTGAAGGCTGAGAGGAGGGCGGAAAGCCTCGAGTGCAGCTAATGGGATGTCATTTCCATGATTTATTATGGCATTCACAGCAATGACGCAAAAGGCTCAAATTGAAACCAATGCGGTGTTGCCTTACGTCATGTCTACCCAAGCATCAACCCTCCCAGAAACTTGCCCAATACAATTTTCAAGCGCAAGCACAATCACCACCTTCTGCTGCTTTTCAGGATGAAATCAATGCCTGGTATTATGTGGCGTCCTGGCTGGCTCCTTCAGCAGCGCTCTCAGAGGAGGCACGTCTAAAACACCTCTGCATTCATTAAACATCGACTTTCCCAGTGGGAGCATGTGCATGAATCTGTGTTTCTCTGCCAGTATATGTAGGTGTGTTGTGTATTTGAATTGTGTGCTTGTGTATATGTGCATCTGTGTTTAAGGGCAGATGGAAATAAATAAAACATTTTTCTCTCATGAGGTTTGACAGGACAAAAATGTGTGCTTATTCTCTGTCATCTTCATGTCTGAACAGGTTTGGTCAACAGTTCTAAAGAAAAACGAGAAAACGAAAGTATCTTGTTCTTTAAGAAACAATCCCACATGGGATAAGTATATTATAGTAAATACTACTAGTAAATAATATAGTGTTTTTGAATCATTTTACACTTTAAAATATCAGTACATAAACAGTTTTTCAAGAGTTCACACTTAGCTGATGATTGATTATAGAGCTTGTTTGGCATGCTGTCCCGGGAGAGACCCTGAGCTCATAAGATCCTCGAGCCCGGGGCTCCCTTTGTTTGCAAGGCAAGAGGGGAGTTTGAGCTCAGGTACATCTCGAGAACTCCCCTGCTGTAGTAGCTAATGAACAGATAGTGATTGCTCTTAAAAGACAACTACTTACTATGAGCATGTCTATAGTGCTGATTTGGATTAGTCAATTAACTTAAGTTGCATGTTTTTGGATGGTGGGAGGAACCCGGGGGAAACCCATGTGAGCAAGGGGAGAACGTGTAAACTCCGAATAGAAATGTCAGCTGGCTTGATAAGGACTAGAACCAGTGAAGTTCTTGCTGTGAGGCCACCGTGCCACCAATCTAGTAAAGGAGGAGGAAGAGAAGAGGTGGAAGGGGGGATTCTTCAAAACGAAGATGGCTGTTTTATGGAACTTAGGGTATTTATAGTGGCTTAGGAATCGCGTGATTGGTGAATCATAAACTGGATAATGCTGAACCGGCCGCAAGCAATCATAAGCACAAGATTTTTTGTTATTCATAGCATTTTTTTTTTATTTATATATGCTTTTGAATTGCATTAGGGGACTTTTAAAGTTTGAAAAGCATGAAGTAATATATATTGTCTGGATTGGCATTGTAAATTATAGTACAAAAACCCTCCAATACACTGTTATATTACACATTTAATTTTCTATATGTTATTTCTTATACAATACATTGTTTCAAACTACTAAATTGTTTATTTAAATGTTAATAAATTGTTAAAACACTTTTGTTAAACTCCAGAATTAAATTTTCAATATCAAAAGATGACAACCTAAGTGTTCTACAACTCTACTACAATACACCACAGTTTACTGTAGTAAAAACTAAAGTATATTACAGCATTTATTAAAGTTTACCAGATTGTGATATTATACTATGCAGTCACATTCTTAAACAAAGAGTTATATGTAGTATTTCCAACCCAGGCACATTCTGATTGCTTATCCCTATATACAATTCTGGAGATCGCCAAATACATCCCAGGAGCTACGCTTTTTTTGCAGTTTTTTTTTTGGTAACACTTTATTTTGATGGTCCATTTGAGTATTAGTAGACTGTCTGCTTAATATCTGTTGATACTGCTCCTTCAACAGACATTTAACTGACTATAAGAAACTTTGCAAGTACATGTCAACTTACACTAACCCTAACTCCAACCCCAACCCTAACCCCAACCTAACAGTCTACTTATAATCTAATGAGAATTAGTTGCAGTGTGACTTAAATTCAACAAACGGACCATCAAAATAAAGTGTGACCTTTTTTTTTTTTCGTGAATCCACAGTGAGGCTGCTGTGTATGCTTTTTGAGATCTCAAATTTCTCTCGCGAGTGCTGTTCGCACCTGCTCTTCTCTCATAAATTTACCAGAGGCCGCTGTCGACTTACTGACCTACCAATCCCCCCACCCTCCTCCTTCCCTTAACCCAATCGATAGTGTTTTCAAAAGCACAGATTGACCAGCGCCCACCCATTTCTCTAAACTCAACCAACAGTGTTTTCAAAAGCAATTCAATAAAAGAAAAGCCACCTGATTTTTACCACGTTTTCAGATTTTGCCACATTCACACCCTGTTATTTACTTGTTTATTTTATTTTTTAACTATTATTTTTGCCAATGAACATACTTTCTGGAACTATTCTTCGCTAGACTTGAACCCCGTCGTCATGGTCAACTCCACTCTGCATCTCAAATCCTCCAACGTACGTGGCGAGCCACTGGACAAACTGGTAACAGCAGAAAAGCCGTCCACAGAGAGGTAAGCGGTCAGCTTAAGGATTGGCGTCATACCGTCCCGTAGCATTCGATTTAAAGACAATATGCAGCCATACGTACCTCTGGCTACATTATTCGCAATCTCCAGAAATGTATTTAGGGGTACGTTTTAAAAATGAGCCTACCTCGAGTATTTCTGTGTGGTTTCATATTAAGTATGGTTCAAAATTACAACCTGGTCTAAAAAAGCATAGGACATTAGTCTTGTTTTTGAATCTGCCACTATGTTGACAGGCATTTGTAGCTCCGTCCTTTTTTGAAAAGATTTGAAGAACATTCAATACAGTGAGCAGACAATGCAAAACTGCATCACATGGAAAAAGTAGAGGAAAATAGGGGTATTGTGAAAAGGACATCCAAATAAGTGTTTTAATACCAATATTAACACAGAAATATTAATATTCAAACCCTTTTTGAGATATGGCATAATGCAACAGTCATTACGAGTCATTTACGAATGCTGTTAAATTAGTTTATAACATTGTGTTTGTGATCTCTATCTTCATCACATTACATGTGCATAAGCAAACACAGTAAACACAATGTTAGAAACAGCATTCGTAAAATGACTGTTGCATTATGCCATGTGTTTGCTTATGCACATGTAATGTGATGAAGATAGAGATCTTCAATTTAGATTCAAGCCTCTGGGTGATATGCACCCTGTTGTGATGCAACTGATGCTAATAATTCACATGATAATAACAACATGGCAGATGTGTGAGAATTAAATTTATACTATATAAAATGTCTTATTTTTGAGCTAGTACAGTAATTAGCTCTAAAGAACAATTACACTACCTATAATCAGACAGTGTGCAATTTTTCGAGTTCTCCATAAAGGCTCTAGAAAGGTATGGCTGGTTATGGGTTAAAATAAAAATGGCTATGGATTAAGAATAAAAATGGTGCGTTCAAGTCATGTCAGTAAGAATAGTAATAATTATTTTATAATTATGTTATGCTGTTTAACAGCACATGAACATTACAACAAAATCATTCATTCATTAATTTTTCTTCTGCTTAGACCCTTAATTAGGGGTCACCACAGTGGATTGAACGGCCAACTATTCCAGCATTTGGTTTACGCAGCGGATGCCCTTCCAGTCGTAACCGAGTACTGGGAAACATGCATACACTCACACTCATACATTCATACGCCAATTGTTCATCCAATTCACCCATACGGCATGTCTTTGGACTGTGGGGGATATGGAGCATTTGGAGGAAACCCGGGGAGAACATGCAAACTACACAAAGAAATGCCAACTGACCCAGCCAAAACACAAACCAGCGACCTTCTTGCTGTGAGACAACAGTGCTAATAACAACAAAATCATGAGTAGAAAACTCTGGATTTTCTTTGAGGCCAGATTTTCCAGGTAGGGGAATGTCTGTTGAAAGCATGTTATATGCAGTGGATGTTGTTGCTGTATTGATGGTTAATGTGCTAATATGAATGAAACATCAGTTTTCCCTTTTTCAATTTCTTTACAAAAACGCCACAGTATTGTATTGTACTCTATGACAGAATTTATGAAGATTCAATTCACTGCACCTTCCTAGTGTGGGAAAACATAGTCAAAAATACACTAAATTAATACATGTTAAAGGGCCACGAAACCCCCGGTCTCAGCAGGGTGTTTTCACACCTCTGTTTTGAAAAAAGTCAGGAAAGTTGGGCGTGTCCAGCTCTGGGAGTGTGGGAGTGTCGGGGGAGGGAAAGAGGGTAGGATTTGCATAAAAGGGAGTTTCCATTTGGGCACGCGCTAAGTTTCACAGGCAAAACAAACACACAGAGGCTGATTTGATACCGCACGGCGAATGAGAGAAAAAAAATCCTCCGCATTTCTCTGTAACATATGTATTCGGTAGGTAGCGTCAGAAAGCCGTGTGTGTATAGACTATCCTGTCACAAAATGCAGCGAAAATCCTACACGACGGGAATAGTTTGTGTTTACATGTTTACACTCGGAGAGCAGCATTTACAGCAGATCTTTCAGTCTATAATATTTACTGTAATATTGCAGTGATATTGACATACTGTAAACTTAGTAACTAAATCATTTTGACTATGGTATGTCTTTAAAAACTGAAAGAGCACTGCTGACCACGAACTAACTTTGCAATCTGGGTTAAACAAAGGGCACTGCACTGCAAACACTTACCAAATCTGTAGACAGACAATCAAACTGGAGCTGTGTCTTTTTATTAAAAGGAGACGAGCGGCAAATCCGGATTTCATCATTTCCAGATGAGAAAAAGCTCTCGGGTAAAAATGTTCCTTACAAACGCGTTTCTGTCGCGTGCACTGTAATCCACACGTGAGTCCAGCAGCTCTCTCATAGAGGGTAAATGAAAACAAAACCTTCGTTGCAACACACTAATAAACGCAACACCGATGACTCTTGTCTCCAAATTCTTGTTCTTTCACTTGTTTTGGCAACACAACGTGGCTTCTCTCTGCCGTCTGAACAGTGTAGGTAAACAGAACAAAAATTCAACAAAAAAAAACAGAACAAAAATTCATTTCAAACCGGAAGAACGAATTTGCTCAAAATAACGCAAAAACAACCAATTTTCACTTTTTAGTGCAATATATGTGTCCTAATAGTGTTTATAGCAGCGTGGGACACATATATGACTGTCAACAGCTCAAAAAATGTGTTTTGGTGTTTCGTGACCCTTTAATATTCATTTTAGATGTATCATTTTGAATATTGAAGATTTATGAAGATAAAGCACTAACAGTTATTTTAAAACATTGTGCATATGTAATTTCCCAAAATACTAAAACCCCTAAAACACAAGCTTTCCATGAGGACTTGAATGCATCATAAATTCTGCAGGAAAGGGACCTCAAGGTGAGGTGTAGAGTTGTTTTATAGATTGAAATGTTACTCCATACTCTTTAATGTCAACTACCACAGTTTAACTTATTTCCCAGCTAACTGCACCAGCTAGGTTGTATGCTGCATTCAAGTTCAACATAACGACATCAGATGCATTCAAGATACTTTTGTTTGTACAAGATGGCGTTTGTGCCAATTTTTAATAAATTACAAAAAAAAACAGCAGGGTTCTCTATCAACTCTGCTTATAGAATTGTGTTTTGTCACTGACAATCCACAAAAGTTGTCTTTAAAATTCTAAAAAAAAATTCCACTTATTGATATTATATATAAAAAGATATATAATAGTATATATAATTCTCGATTATAGATCAGTGATTCCTCCTCTAAAACTCTGGGCTTAAATTTTTTTAACTTTCCGCTTTTAATAACTTATTTGTAGGCCTCATGTGCATTCTAATCATAAATACGATTAATCAGACATGACTTGAATGCACCATTGTTAGTTTTCTTGTGTTGTCACACCATTAGGGCAACTGTCAGTACATTTGCATGCTTTTTATACTAAATAAATTATTCTAATGTGCAGGTTAGTTGCAATTAAAGTATAAATTTAAATGCAAAGTCAAAGTATAAATAGCAGAAGTGAACGAATAAATTTCCCCTGCCAGCAAATATTAATCTAAGCAAAAGAAACCAATGACAAATATAAAAGCACAGTTACATGCTATAACACCATCAACAATGACTAAATCGCTGAGGAATATCCACAAGATAGATGTAAACACTGGCAAACTGGAGCTCTCACCGGGACATGACGATTTTAAATGACAGAAAACAGCTGTTGTGAAGTATGGATCACAAGTGCCCACAGTTTACACTTTGGGATCATATTTCTGTTTTTGATATGTGATCCAAATATTTGTAGCATGAAAAAGATAGAAGTATGACTGGATTGTGCTGTGTTTCTTTGGAGATTCCAGTGTAGCTGTCATTATGGCCCATTGTTTTTTTTTTTGCCCCTTTGGCAGGTCTCTGCACGGGTCATGTGATTAAAAACTATCAATACTACAAACTTCCAGACAGGTGTGTTAAGGCAAGTTGGAGCTGAAGTGTGCAGGACTAGTTCAGACACCCATTTTTTAAATGTGTAAATTAGCAGTAATGGAATGAGAAATTGTGGACTCATGTCTATAAATCATTTGTTCTGTCTGAAGTGAACTGGGATTGCACTGAGGGAACCTCATGCATGATCTGTCATTGCCGTCATCGCTAGAAATGAGAAGGACAGACACCAAAAGATTAAAGGATGTTGGCAGAGACGTTCAAGCAATAAAATGTGTCATGATCTGGGAGGCTGTTCAGCATGCTAGGTTTAAAAAGGGCTAAACAGCAACTGCTATAGATGTTTGCACACACGCATTCCTTAAACCATCCTGTCTAAGGAGCTTAAAAACATAATGATGAGTTTGACTGACCACAGCCTGAGGCTGAAAACCACTGCATGTTCTTGGCAGTGCAATGCCTGTTATGCAAATGTGTCTTTACAACTCTGCAACAAATCACACTGACAGACAAAGCCACAGCAGCATTTGGAGTTCAGGGAATTGTGTGGCAGAACACTGCAGCCGCAGCACTGAGTGATGAACTGCATGCTGTCAGTCACAATAAACTTCTGTGTTTAAAGAGACAGTTCCCCAAAAGTGAAAATTTACTCACTATTTACTCTCCCTCCAAATATCTTGGTTCCAAACCATTAGGAATTTATTGTTTTCTGTTGAAGCTCCAGGCTCTGGGCCTACACAGCTCTCTGTGCAACTGGATCCTGGACTTCCTGTCAAGCAGACGCCAGGTGGTCAGAATGAACAACATCACCTCATCCACACTGATCCTCAACACTGGTGCTCCACAGGGCTGTGTTCTCAGCCCACTCCTGTACTCCCTGTACACACATGACTGTACATCCAAACACAGCTCCAATGTCATCGTTAAATTTGCTGATGACACAACGGTGGTGGGCCTAATCACCGATAATGATGAGACGGCCTACAGAGAGGAGGTGCACGCTCTGACGCAGTGGTGTCAGGAAAACCACCTCTCACTCAACATCAGCAAAGCCAAGGAGCTGGTGGTTTCTTGGAGTACACATCGCTGAGGATCTGACATGGACTGCCCACACAGACGCAGTGCTGAGGAAGGCACAACAATGCCTCTTCTTCCTCAGGCATCTCAGGAGGTTTGGAATGAGCCCCCACATCCTCCGCTCGTTCTACACCTGCACTGTGGAGAGCATCCTGATTGGCTGCATCACCACCTGGTACGGAAACAGCACCAGCAGCAATCGCAAAGGTCTACATAGGATCGTGCATACTGCTGGACGCGTAGTAGGAGGTGAGCTTCCCTCCCTCCAGGACATCTATACCAGGAGGTGCATGAGGAAAGCCAAGAGAATCATCAGCGACTACAGCCACCCAAGCCATAGACTTTTCTCTCTGCTACCCTCAGGCAGACGGTTCCGCAGCATCCGGTCACGCACCAGCCGACTGAAGGAAAGTTTCTTCCCTCAGACTCTCAGGCTGATGAACACTTAACACACCCCACACAAACTCTTCCCTACCCCACACTGCACACCATCAAGATGTAGCATGCACTGCACTTTAACAAATCCATACTTAAAACAATACTGCCGATGTATCGCTGTCAACATTGCCAATTTTACATTGTCTTGTTTTTTTGTTTTTTTTGTGAGTATGTTGTTGTATATTGCACTGTCTGCATTTCGCACTGTCGTTGTATTTACACTGTCTGTATTTTGCACTGTCGTTGTATTTACACTATCTGTATTTTGCACTGTCTGGAGCCAGCACCTAAGCTTTTCACTCATCTTTGCACACGTGCTGCTGATGATGTGACAATAAAAGTGATTTGATTTGATTTGATGGGCGACGCAGTGGTGCAGTAGGTAGTGCTGTCGCCTCACAGCAAGAAGGTCGCTGGTTCGAGCCTCGGCTGGGTCAGTTTCCTTATAAAAGTCATATGTCATATAGTATAGATTTATCAAAGTGCTGGAAATCTTCCTCAAAAATTTGGGTCTTGCAAATTTGATGTGAATCTCTCATTCCAGCACATCCCATACATGCTCTATTGGGTTGTGATCATAGCGACTGGGAGGCCTTGAGCAAAGTGAACTCATTGTCACTCATTGATTTGGTGCGTTGTGTTGCTGGAAGTAGCGGTCATAAGATGCATCGGACTGTGAGATAGTAAGGGCTGCCACCGCGCCGGCGCCATATTTTCATCTTAAAGGTCCAGTGCGCGATTTCTGCGAAGCACTGTAGAACATAACAATAATAATAATTCTGTAAAGGATTTGGCTCCCTGTATCACTATTTTTGAGTATATAAATAATAGCAACTTTGATTCTCAATTTGACTAACATTTGTATGTTTATTTTGCATGCAAATACATCCTATTTTTCAGGCATGGGACATTCCCCCGAATGGGTAACATTTATGTCCCCAAAATATTAAATGTATAAAAATGCATGAAAATGAACTCTAAAATGCATTTTAGTAATAATCAAAGTGTCTTCAAATTTTACAAACTGCAAAAATTAGAATAAATAATTAAAATCCTTTAAAAAAACTATGAAGAACACTAAAAGATAGCAGTTGTTACATGTCCCCACTCCCTGCTTCTATAATTCCTCTGAATAACTTGGGACATTCCATAAGGCATATTTTCAACAGTAAGTTGCATCATCCAGATCTTTTAAAGGCAATGGGGAGGCCAAAGGGAAGTCTTCTAATTTTATTTTCAATATATTTGATGATATTTCAACTGTGTGAGAGATGGTCAGTCTCAACATACTGTCCTGTTACTTAAATTATTTTTAGATGTTATTTATTCATTTTAAAAATACATATATTTGATAAACCACTAAAACTTGATCCATATCCTCATGCTATTAGCATGTGTTTCATGTGGCTATTTAGCATGTATTTGATAATTATATGCTAAAACTCAGTCCTGTTACCCTCAGTCCTGTTATTCATATAAGCCATAACAGGACTGAGTAATAGTAACAGGAGTGAGTAATAGTAACAGAAGTGAGTTGC
Source organism: Danio kyathit (assembly GCA_903798195.1). Classification (NCBI taxonomy): domain Eukaryota; kingdom Metazoa; phylum Chordata; class Actinopteri; order Cypriniformes; family Danionidae; genus Danio; species Danio kyathit. The sequence goes on along the minus strand of LR812527.1, from coordinate 12,681,606 downwards.
ATTCTCTGGTGCATATATAATAATGCAAACAATTGTTAATGTAAGATGTTTTTATAAAATCCTTTTAGGTTTCAGTTACCATTAATTATATTGTAAATGTACACTCACCGGCCACTTTATTAGGTACACTTGTCCAACTGCTCGTTAACGCAAATTTCTACTTAGTCAATCACATGGCAGCAACTTAATGCATTTAGGCATGTAGACATGGTCAAGATGATCTGCTGCAGTTTAAACCGAGCATCAGAATGGAGAAGAAAGGTGATTTAAGTGACTTTAAATAAGGCATGGCTGTTGGTGCCAGACGGGCTGGTCTGAGTATTTCAGAAACCGCTGATCTACTGGGATTTTCACGCACAACCATCTCTAGGGTTTACAGAGAATGGTCTGAAAAAGAGAAAATATCCAGTGAGCGGCAGTTCTGTTGGAGCAAATGCCTTGTTGATGCCAGAGGTCAGAGGAGAATGGCCAGACTGGTTCCAGCTGATATAAAAGGCAACAGTAATTACAACCAAGGTCTGCAGAAGAGCATCTGTACAACACGTCCAACCTTGAGGCGGATGGGCTACAGCAGCAGAAGACCACACCGCAGGGGCGGAATGGCCATAGGGAGCACCGGGACATTTCAGGATTGGCCTGACGGTCAATCTGGCCTGCCACCGTGAGAATGTGGCCTGCCACCGGGACTCTGGCCTGCCGGCACAAGCACACGTGAACACGGGGAGAACATGCAAACTCCACACAGAAATGTCAACTGGCCCAGCTGAGGCTTCTTGCTGTGAGGCGAACGTGCCACCCACTGCGCCACCACGTTGCCCATTTAAAAGACATTTTTATTCTTTTCAAATAAAGAAAACTAATTTCTACCAATCAGGTTGCTTTGAGAAAAAGCACAACCATAGCACCCCTAAAGCGCAATGATTCATGGGTTTATCAGTTTCATTGCAGTCATGACACACAAACATATCTGGCTCAGTTTAAGCTCAGTTATGGGTTATTGACTTGGCCCAGATATGGTTCATATTTGGCCCTTGTCTGGAAGCCATACTTGATCCAGTCATGTACTGTAATTCACTGCGGCATGTGGGCCAAGCAAAAGCTGATTGTGTGAGCCAGAGTGTGGAAATAAAGCACACAGTAACATCCCTCCTAAAAATATGTATTTGAATGTTTTATTAATCTTTTTCTTACACACATTATAATTTTTACATCGTCATTTTTTAAGATGTACTTCATTATTGAAGTGTGTTTCCCTGTATCTCTACATGCTACATCTGCCAAAGAGAAAGATATCAAGTCTTTAATTATTCTCGATACATTTCTTTGCAAACTCCATTGTGCATTCTGTTCCAGCATAGAGAATAATGTCTTTAGTCTGGGATGACTAATCTTTATTACTACACTTACAAATAAAGAAAAACAGTAACTAAACACATTTACTGGGGCACTGGCCATTTTTACTGCAGGGGCTTATGCCCCAGTAAGTGGGGTCTAGCAATACACCCCTGGTTACTGATGCCTTATAAGCTCAAACCAGTCTGGCAATTCTCATCTGAGATCTGCCGTCAGTTAGACATATTTCAACTATACAAAAAAAAAAAATGATTCATTGGATTTACTAGTTTTTTAAGGTATGTGGTTGCAAACAATATAAGCTGAATTCAAACAAGCAAATTAAGTTGAACGTTACTAAATGTATTTTGTTTTATTAAATTCAGCCCATATAAATTGTTTGCAACCACTTACCTTAATTTTTTTTGTAAATTTAGTAAATCTATGGTTTTGCTTATTTTAAACCAACTGCATTGTTGTGGTATTGCTTCCATAAGCCAGTTCAATAAAAAAAATATTTAAATATTGCGCAATGTACATTGCTTCACCAATAAATACCAAATGAAACCCCTGCTGAATCACTTAAACACTATGTTTTTTTTTTCTTTGAAACTGAACCACTCTCATGAAATGCCAGCACTCACTTGTGTTATTGCTCAAAAGAGATTGAAACTGATCTGATAGATTTATTAGCTTTCTCTTGCTTTTGGTTCACTTAAAAAGTACCTAAAGATTAATGAAACGCAGTTCATTTCTCAACACTGTAATAATTAGTTGCTGGCCTGCTGTTCATATCAAACACGCAGTAAAATTGCTCAATTCCAGGATCAAAACTGTCTGTCTAAGGCTGAGAATATGGTCAGGGCTGATGGGATGTTTTAGTATAATATATTTAAGAATATAATTCTTTATTCAACAAAGTCAAGTGAAGACACTTTTATTTCTATAGCGCTTTCTACATTGCAAATTATGTCAAAGCAGATTTTCAACGAAAACAGATATCAATCAAAAATCAGTATCATGTTTCATCAGTGTTCATCATTACAATCATTTTATTGAAAATGTAACCTAAAATCCAATAAGTGAATCATCCAATACCGTTTTTTAGATGTTTAGAAGACATTTTAGATGTCTTCATAACATGATTATTTTTAAATACATGATAAATGTGTTCACAATCATCAAACTGTTACTGATGTGATATTGTCCTTTCCATTAAACAACAAAATAATAGTAAACTAATTTTTAAAAAATGGTTTAGTAGTTAATGCCTTTTACATGATAATAATAATAATTTATTCTTATATAGCGCCTTCTCAAAGCGCTTTACACAAAAAAGATACAGATATAAAACAGTTTAGAATAACAGTAAAATCGAATTATTCAAGCTAAAACATTCACAATTGCTAAAACATTAAAATATTTAAAACAAACCAAAAATGAACACCTCATAAATAGGCGAGTGTAAAGTAGTGAGTTTTCAAGGATGATTTAAACAATTTAAAAGATTCAGCATGTCTAATGTCATAGGGGAGAGAGTTCCAGAGCCTCGGAGCCAGAGATGTGAAAGCCCGGTCACCCATAGAGCGCAGACGAGTAGAGGGGACTGTTAAAAGACTAAAATCAGAGGAACGGAGGTCACGTGAAGGGGAGTACCAAGTTAAGTGTTCAGACAGATAGTGTGGAGCCAAACCATGCACGGCCTTGTAAGCATGAGGATTTTAAAATCAATATGGAATCTGACTGGTAGCCAATGGAGAGATTCCAAAACAAGAGTAATGTGTTCTCTGTAGTCCCTGTCAGAATTCTGGCCGCTGAGTTTTGGACATATTGTAGTTTATTGATGTTACTTTTGGAAATGCCAGCTAGTAAGGCATTGCAATAGTCTAAGCCGGAAAAATGAAAGTATTAATCAGTTTTTCTGCCCCAGAAAATGACAGCATGGGGCGGATTCGTGAAATGTTTTTGAGATTAAAAAATGAAGTCTTTACAGTGGACAGCACATGGGAGTCAAATGTTAGAATTTTGTCAAATATTACCCCCAAGTTCTTTAGTTTGGCCGGAACCTCCACAGCCGAGCCATCTGGGTTAATATTAAGAGGTTTAGTTTTACTTAGTTGGTTAGATTAGATTAGATTCAACTTTATTGTCATTACACATGTACAAGTACAAGGAAACGAAATGCAGTTTAGGTCTAACCAGGAGTGCAATAGCAGCAAGTGCAGGATACAGGTATAAGTTATAAAGTGCAGTTATAGAAAAACTATGATGATATTTACAAATGGATGACTATGAACATGTTATACAGGTTGTATTAGCTATGAACAGAGATTTACAATAGATGGATATATGTACAGGTTGCTATTAATAATCAGAAGTGTGCAGATAGGTAAACAATTACAAGTGTGTACAGTGGGTGTGTACATAATTACAAATGTACATGTGCAGTGGGTATGTACAGTTCAAATAAATGAATCAGTGCAATGTAGTGCAATGAATATGTGCAATTTTTAAATGTGCAAATGTTAAATAGTGCAGTGATTATGAGTAAGAGTTATGAGGAGAGTGGGGGTGTATTAGGGGGGCAAAAGAGTCAGTGGGGGGGAGAGTTAAAAAAGGAGACAGCTCTGGGGAAAAAGCTGTTCCTTAGTCTACTGGTTTTTGTCCGGGCAAGCTTGAAGCGCCTGCTGGAAGACAAGAGAGGAAACAGTTCGTGAGCAGGGTGAGAGGAATCCTTAAGAATACTGCGTGCTCGGCGCAGACAGTGTTTCCTCTGGATGTCCTCTATGGCTGGCAGTGTGGTCCCTGTGATGCGTTGGGCAGTTTTCACCACCCGCTGCAGTGCCTTACGCTCAGCAACAGAGCAGCTTCCATACCAGTCTGTGACACAGTTCGTCAGGATGCTTTCTATTGTGCAGCGGTAGAAGTTCACCAAGACAGCTGATGACAGCTGGTTCTTCTTAAGTTGCCTTAAGAAAAATAGGCGCTGGTGAGCCTTCTTGACCAGGCTGGAGGTGTTAGTGGTCCAGGAAAGGTCCTTTGAGATGTGGGTCCCCAGGAACTTGAAGGATGAGACAGGCTCGACGGCCATCCCATTGATGTGGATGGGATCATGGGAGCCTGTTCGTCCCTTCCTGAAGTCCACAATGAGCTCCTTGGTCTTGTCGGTGTTAAGGAGCAGATTATTGTCGGTGCACCAAGTGGCCAGATGCTGTATCTCCTCCCTGTAGGCAGTCTCATCATTGTTGCTGATTAGACCAATCACTGTGGTGTCATCTGCAAATTTGATGATGGTGTTAGATCTGTTCACAGGCCTACAGTCGATTTTAAAAAGGGAGTAGAGGAAGGGGCTCAGCACGCAGCCCTGTGGTACACCAGTGTTGAGTGTGACGGTGGTGGAGCAGATGTGGCCTGATCTAACATTCTGAGGTCTGTTAGTCAGAAGTCCATAACCCAGTTGCAGAGAGACAATGTTTGCTTCCCAGGCCACCTGTTAGAAGAACCAATCAACATAATCTCTGTCTTGTTCGTGTTCAGGTACAGAAAATTTTGGGACATCCATTTTTTTTATCTCTAAAATACAGTGTTACAAGTGTGTAACAGCTGAAAGATCACCAGGTTTGGTGTAAATGTATGATGCTGTTTCTTTTCAATAGATTAAAGTAAATATAAAAAATACAAAAAAATACTTAATTTTTATGCTATTCAGGAACCACCAAGGCATGGCCTCATTAGAAAGGCACAGGTAATGCGAAAATGCATATAATTAATGACAACTTGCATAAAGCAAAAGCAAAATCCTAGACATTATAGGAGGGACACTTTTTTTTTGTCCCAAAAAGAGGACATATCTGGGAAAAAAGGATGTATGTATTTTGGGGCATTACCAGCCAAACGATGAATAACACTGTGCCATATTCCCTAATAACATTTTTTATTAACCATTGGCTTTTGATAAGACATAATTTTATATCATGAATATATCCCCATACTGAAAGAGCAGGCCGTCAGGAACACTTGGCTTCAGAGAAGACTGAAAGCAACACATCACAGAGTATGAGCCAGGAAACTAGAATCTTATCTTGGCTCTGCGTGTCTCTGGATAATAATCTCAATATGAATGTTCTTGTAATGAATTTCCTGTTGGCACCACTGACGGCGAATGACGCAGTAAAGTCTTGTTGAGTCACTCAGAGAAGCTTCAGGTGTGTGTGAGTGAATGTAATGAGTCTAAATGATGCTGTTAAATAGAGACGAGTGCGTGTAATGTCATTGCTGGAGCAGGACTTCATTCGTATCGCAGTTTTCCAGGCGTGTTGCTCATGCTCAAGCTGGCAGGGGTCTTTCTGCCTTATTAAACTGTGCTGCGGTGTGGGATTGTGGGCTGGATGGTGGTACTTGCCAGCACTGCGGCAGTAAATGAAGGAAATGTTTATAAAATGGTACATGTTGTACAGTAATGGAAACCTGTACCAAAACCCAACACCAAGGGCAATGCTGATTTCAAATAAAATAAAATAAAATTTTATTTCGTCACCTTACAGCAAGAAGGTCACTGGTTCCAGTCCCAGCTGGACCAGTTGGCATTTCTGTGTGGAGTTTGCATGTTCTCCTCTGGGTGCTCCTGTTTCCCCCAGTTCAAAGACATGTGCTATAGGTGAATTAGATAAACTAAATTGGCCGTAGTGTATGAGTGCATGTGCGAACGTGAGAGTGTATGGGTGTTTCCCAGTACTGGGTTGCACCTGCAAGGGCATCCGCTGTGTAAAACATATACCAGAACAGTTGGCGGTTCATTCCGCTTTGGCAACCCCTGATAATCAGGGACTAATCCGAAGGAAAATGAATGAATGTATAATGAAATTGAAGTTTTCTTGAAAGTTCAACAATGATGAACTAAATAGCATTGTAAATATGATTAGTTATAGTGGAGTAGTACAAACGGCCTGTTTTTGCAAAAGAGTTTGATGGCCAGTTAAAAAAAAAAGGTTGTCAAAAAGTTAGATTTAGGCCCTGTTTAAGCCTCTTTGCGCGTCCATTGAGGCGACCTAGGCGGCCGTCTAGGGCGGCATAATAATGAGGGCGGCAAACGCGCCCCGCCGCCCAACCCAACGTACTGACTTTCAACCGCAACATCAACACAACCCCCCACCACCCATCCGTCCTCATTTTATGACCTGGTCATTTTCGTTTTCACTGTCGGGTTGAGGGGCGGCGTGATATTCCTTTGCCTAGAGCGGCAGTTCGGCTTGCTCCGGCCCTGGTTACATATGTATTATGTTTGTCTGTGCATATATTGGAAGTAGCAATGCTCTGCCGTAATAATCAAAGCAGCAGCAATGTAGCAGATCTATTGCGCCAAGACCAAACACATCAACATTGCCATATACATATTTATGACCACACTACATCTCTCTAAGAGTTGCCTTTACTACCCAGTTCACCTGGTGTTTCTTGCCCATTTCCATGAAACATTTTTTATGCGATGTTCCAAAATGTGCATAAAATTACATGGATTGTAACCTAGCTTATTGAGACCCAGATCTGAAGTAACTATTCCAGCCTGTCCACATTTCACAACCACCATCAGCTAATTCTAAACAGCAGCACCAAACCACTATTCAAAACACAATACCGTGAAACACAATCCTGTTAAACCACAGAGAAGGGAAAAAGGCTGATTTTATTTGGTATGATTTTTGCTAAATATCCTGTCATGATAAGTTAATCATCTGTTCATTAGAAACAGAAGTTCAAAAGCAGCTGTGGTGTGTGTTCATACTGTTGATTGACTGGGGAAGGGTTCAATATGACAACAAAGGCAGATTTCCCATAACAAGCAGAGGCTCAGTGCCAAGGGCTTCAAAGAAGAGCTAATGACGTTATTGATGGTCAGTAAAGATGGAATGGAGACTCGCGCAGAAGAGGAAAAGTTTCCAAAACAACCTTCTTGGAGTCGTGCAGGCCGACACAAGTTCACAAATCAAATCAAATCACTTTTATTGTCACATCATCAGCAGCACGTGTGCTATGATGAGTGAAAAGCTTAGGTGCTGGCTTCAGACAGTGCAAAATACAGACAGTGTAAATACAACGACAATGCAAAATACAGACAGTGCAAATACAACAACATACTCACAAAAAAACAAGACAATGTAAAATTGGCAATGTTGACAGCGATACGTACGATGAATAGGTGTACACATAGTTGTAGGCAGTATTGTTTTAAGTATGGATTTGTTAAAGTGCAGTGCATGCTACATCTTGATGGTGTGCAGTGCGGGGTATAGAAGAGTTTGTGTGGGGTGTGTTAAGTGTTCATCAGCCTGATAGTCTGAGGGAAGAAACTTTCCTTCAGTCGGCTGGAGCGTCACCGGATGCTGCGGAACCGTCTGCCTGAGGGTAGCAGAGAGAAAAGTCTATGGCTTGGGTGGCTGGAGTCGCTGATGATTCTCTTGGCTTTCCTCTTGCACCTCCTGGTATAGATGTCCTGGAGGGAGGGAAGCTCACCTCCTACTATGCGTCCAGCAGTTCGCACAATCCTATGTAGACCTTTGCGATTGCTGCTGGTGCTGTTTCCGTACCAGGTGGTGATGCAGCCAGTCAGGATGCTCTCCACAGTGCAGGTGTAGAACAAACGGAGGATATGGGGGCTCATTCCAAACCTCCTGAGACGCCTGAGGAAGAAGAGGCGTTGTTGTGCCTTCCTCAGCACTGCGTCTGTGTGGGCAGTCCATGTCAGATCCTCAGCGATGTGTACTCCAAGAAACTTGAAAGTGCTGACTCTCTCCACTGGTGTCCTGTTGATGGTGATGGGAGTGTGTTCTTTCTTCTCTCTCCTGAAATCCACCACCAGCTCCTTGGTTTTGCTAATGTTGAGTGAGCAACTGCACATTTCTGGACATCGCCAAGACTCTTAATCTTGAGAACACCCTCTTGATCTTGCTATATCTAATGTGTCAGGTTTACTGATTGGTGACTTTGAGTTTTAAAATTTAAGCTGAAATTTCTAAATAATAATAATAACAATAATAATAATGATAAACTCCAAATTCTAAATTATAAGCAGAACTCTTAAATATGAACAGAATTCTTAAATATAATTCTAAAGTGTAAACAGTTTACAATTCTGAGGGGGAAAAAAAAACTGTTCATGGGGGAAAAAAATAGGTGTTTGAGTGGCTAGAAATAGTGCTAATTGAGAGAATAACTCATTATGTTATTAAATGTTTTGTTTTTGTTAATACTTAAGTTAGAAATTAAAAGTGGATCCTAAAATAGCCAGAGTCCGACATGCAAAGAGAAAATTCGAATATAATTTCTGCTATTGTTTTTGAATGGAATTTATTGATATTACTGCTAATAATAATGAAACATTTTATTTTCTTTAAACATCCACAAATGTGTCTATGAAACTAATTTAGGCTGTTATTGAGATGCTGCATTAAAAACATTTACAGTTTCACATAGGAATAGGAAAGATGCATTTTTAAACATGTTGGTTCACACAAAAAAATTAAAAAGCAATCATTATTGAAGCCTTTTGTTATTCCATTGCAGCTTTCTCTTCTGTTTTTCATCTCTCAGTTTTCTGTTGAAAAGAGTATTGCACAAGTTCATTTTTATGGTTTTACTTTTGCACAACGTAATGACACTAGTTTATCCCTGAATTTAAAAATAGTACTTTATTAACTTTGTTTATAACATTTCAAATCTGTTTATTCTTAAGCAATTGCAATCTATGCAATTTCAGCTATGATTCTGAGATACATTTGGAAAGTCCTAATAGATCTGTGTAAAATTTTGCTTGTTGGTCAGTGACCAATAGTCTTGTGGTTAGTGCGTCGACACATAGCACTGAGGTGTTCACGGTGACCCGAGTTCAATTCCCAGCTCGAGGTCCTTTGTTGACCCTTGATCTCTGCTCCCCATACTTTCCTGTCTCTAAAATCTCCACTGTCCTATCACAATAAAGGTGAAAAGCCCTAAAAAATAATTATTAAAAAAAAATTTGATTGTTGGTTTGACATGTTCACTTATAATGGAGGTTGTCATCAAATCTTCCCTCAACTCACAGATTGGACACTGCCAAAACATATGTTCAACAGTGGTCATTGTTAAAATAACGTAAAAATAACAAGCGTACACACCAAGAAAAGCTTTAAGATTTAAATTCTAAAATCAAATATTAAGCACATAACAAGTTGCATTTGAGTGACACAGGTCAGAACAAATGTATGTGGTTTTGGTAGGAATGTCCCTAGAATGTCCCAAGCCTCCAGTCAGGGTGTGAGCACCATCTTGTGGTGCCACCGCAGAGAGGCTATAAGTCACTTTCCAAAACCTTTTCATTCAATGTTTCACACTGGTGGAATGTTCTTCCCGTTCCCACTCGGATTGCGGATGGTATCCTTCAACGACAACTAAAAACCCATCTCTTCCAAGAACACCTGAACCTTGGTAAATAATAGCAAAACCACCTATTGAAGCACTTTCTCTCTCTCTCCCTCTGTATAAAAAAACTCCTACTCTAGCACTAAATTCTCTGAGCAAGTTACTTTGAATAACTAGCACTTCTCGTATGTGTTGAATCAGTCACTGCACAAAAGCGTCTGCTAAATGACTAAATGTAAATGTTTAATTCTCATTTGTTTCGTTTCTTAAGGATTGTGCTGTGGTTTTTGCATTAAAAAAGTGTTGTTTTCTATCACTGAGACACTATAGGCATTTCACTGTCATTCCCATTAAGACATGATCATGTTTTTGCTAGAATTTCACATGGCTTTTTGTTATTTGAAAGGATCATTCCATTCTATTTGTGTTATCTTTTATTCAAATTTATTAAAAATTGATTCTTGTAATTTTACTTAAATTAATACTTACTTTACTTAAATGCAAATGTAATTTTTAGTCGTCCTCTATTCCACTTAAAGCAATAGTTCACTCCATAATTCAAATTTACTCACTATTTTCTCCCTCAAATGGTCTCAAACCTTTATTCTGTTGTACACAAAAATAGATATTTTGAAGAAAGCTGGAAATAAGCATTGACTTCCACTGAAGAAAAAAAATACAAAGGAAATGGTTACAGGTTTCCATCTTTCTTTAAAATATCTTCTTTTGTGTTCAAAACAAGAAAGAAAGTAAAACAGGTTTGGAACAATTAAAGAGTGAGTAAATGAATTTTCAACTATCCCTTTAGACAAATCTGAGTTTTCTATTATTAATCCAGCAGGTGGCGCCATTGATCATATTTTTGCAGATCATGTAGTTAACGGACTTTAGTACTCTATCATGAGCTTGTTGATGTGTCTGTTAAACGTAGTTCTTTTGTAAATGATGTTGATCTCTTTAAATATGTTGAAATGACTGTTCAAAGTTTGCCCTAGTTTCAATAAAAATGTATTAAAATGAATAATAAACAAAAATGAAACCAAAATAAAACTAGTCTTCTGAGTATTTTGAACATGTGTTCGACTGTTTACTTCATGTAAGTTTGATAGCATCATTAAATAATGCAACAACTCAGCTCAGTGTAAAGCAAAATCATAAATCAGTTTAGTAAACAGATAAAACAGCATGATACATAATGATAATATGAAGTAACCAGTGCAAAAAAAAAAACAAAAAAAAAACAGAAGATGCTCAGTGTTTTGTACTTTCTCGTATTATTCATTTAAATATAATATAAAATATTATTGGTCACTGTTAACGTATTGGCTTCATCTGTTTAAACTGATTTAGTTTATATCTGTTTCATTTAGAATCTAAAATATAAGCTGAATTCTGAAATACAGACTTAGAATGCAAAGTATGAACATAAGCAGAATTCTAAAACACGGGTTTAGAATAGAATAAAACATTAACTCCTAATTCCAATATTTAAACAGAATGCTGAAACACAAATACAACATTCTAAAAAAAAAAACAACGACTCATAATTCTAAAGTATAATTGTAAAATACTACCAACTTCTTAAGGAACTCTGTTGAATAAAACAGATACAATAATATTGCAAATGATTAATTTAAACACAAATATTGAGACAGCAGCTGTCAATATTGGTATTATTCTAAATAAAACTCCTCTCACCTATTATCTCAATAAACACAGCTTTTTAAATATGATTATATATTATTTAATACATTAAATGGACATGAACTGAGCTTCGGTTAATATTAGTTGTTTTATTACACTTTTTAAGGTGTTTTTTTTTTTGTTTTTTTACAGTGGAACTGTCTATTCTTTTACTTACTGAGAAAATTTTATGAATTACACATACTTGCTATATGTTGCAGGTTAGGATTTGGGTTAGATGCATGTAATTATGCATAATTAATTGTAATTACTAAGTACATGAAGCTTGTGTTAGGGACTAAAGGACAGCTTAAAATTAAGTGTTACCATTGTTGTTGTTTCCAATAATGAAAGACAGTGTACGAATAATTATATTGTGTTATATATTAAAATATTCTGGGCTGCACGGTGGCGCAGTGGACAGCGCATTCGTCTCACAGCAAGATGGTCACTGGTTTGAGCCTCGGCTGGGTCAGTTGGCATTTCTGTGTGGAGTTTGCATGTTCTCCCTGTGTTAGTGTGGGTTTCCCCTACAAGTCCAAAGACATGCGGTACAGGCGAATTGGGTAGGCTAAATTGTCAGTAGTGTATGTGTGTGAAAGTGTATGGATGTTTCCCGGTATGTTATGCTGAATAAGTTGGCGGTTCATTCCGCTGTGGCGACCCCAGATTAATAAAGGGACTAAGCCGAAAAGAAAATGAATGAATTAATATATTCAACACAACCCAAACACCATTCCTTCCGTAAATAAAGCCTTTATTTGTAACTAGTACATATTATTACAGCAATACGATTCAATGAAAAGCAAATCAAATGACAAAAGATTCATAACAGAAAAATAAGACGTTCTGTTGAGGCAGAGACCTCCAGCAGCATGCAGAGCAACCCGAAACATTCATTCATTCACATGAACTCTTATATACAAACAATCTTATTCAGCCTCCATAACTTACAGTTTTGATTTACAAGACCAAAAGAACATAGAAAAATGAAAAGCGTGATCAAATTTCTTTAACACAAGAGCGGTGTGTTTAAAGCAATTTCAAACCACCGTCACTTATTTACACTCAAAATCATGTCTTGTTTCAATACAAGAAAAATACCAAGTCACCCCATCTGGGTGTAGTTTGGTTTCCCAAACACACGAATTGTTTGCTTTGTCAATCATGACTAGTCATGCCTGTAAAGCTCTCCACGTGCAGCAGAGAGATCGTTGTGCTTAGAAGAGCATGATTGAAGAAAGTCAAGTCTCCACGCCTGCTGTAAACTTCCGCTGCCACTAGACGGCGCTGTATTCAAGAAATCGCCTGAATAAAGCACTTCAACTAAACTAAACCAAACCCAAAACTACTAAACCGCATACTGAGTTTTTCCAAAGAATAAAATAGGTTCATGTAAATATATACACCTTAATAAAAATCAAATCTGCAACGTAAACAAATCTGCAAATGGGAGCTGATTGACCTGTAAGATTACTTCATTATGGCTAATAAAGCACCTAAACTGAACAAAAGCTAAATATTAGAGACTGAAGATTTTTTTTAAATGGATCCAGTGAACACAGACTACAGATTAGTCAAATGACGTGTAAATCAACTGACAGGCTCTTACATAAAAGAATAGTTCTTGAAATGGAGAATGCCACTTGCAGAGAAATAAACTACAAAAAAAAATAAAAAATTAAGATGGAAAAATAGTTTGCTCCATATTTGTGATGAGGCTGTTCACTGATCTTCTGACAACGAGCACTCGGACAGCGTGCGTTCCCTTCGCTCACGCATGGTCACGTAGTTGAGCAGGTCGATGGCCGTCACCACCCCGAACACCATCTGCCTCATCTTGGGGGATCCGTCACTCATGTCTGCAACACACAAACTACAGTTCAGACATATTGCAGCGACAGCATGACCTGCATTTATCACACACTAAAGAAAATAACGTTTAATTATTGGCATTCCCTGCTGAAAAATCCAGCTTAAACCAGCCTAAGCTGGTTGGCTGGTTTTAGCTGGTCGACCAGTCTGGTTTTAGAGGGGTTTTGGCCATTTCCAGGCTGGTTTCCAGCCATTTCCAGCCTGGTCTTAGCTGGACAGGCTGGGAGTTGACCAGCTAAAACCAGCTCGACCAGCCAAAACCAGCTATGTCCAACTTAAACCAGGCTGGTCGAGCTGGTTTTAGCTGGTTATTTTCCAGCCTGACCAGCTAAGACCAGGCTGGAAATGCTGGAAACCAGCCTGGAAATGGCCAAAACCCCTCTAAAACCAGGCTGGTCGACCAGCTAAAACCAGCCAACCAGCTTAGGCTGGGTTAAGCTGGATTTTTCAACAGGGTTGATGGTTTCACAGGGAACCTTGAAGTTCTCCTGGGGAAAAATAAGTTGGGAATCACTGCTTAAATTAATAAAACTATTAAAAAGTGCAATATAATGTGTTGTTCAATGACACTACTGCAAAAAACTCTCTTTGAACCTTTAGTTTTAGGTAATGTGTAAGTAATGTGTGCATATATAGAGCATTTATCGTGTATGGCAGGGGTGCTCAACCCTGTTCCTGGAGATCTACCTTCAGCTCCTGGAGTTCAGCTCCAACCCTGATCAAACACACCTGAACCAATTAATTGGGACCTGAACAGCACTTCATAATTACAGGCAGGTGTGTTTGATATGGGTTGCAACTGAAATCTGCAGGAAGGTAGATCTCCAGGAACAGGGCTGAGCACCCCTGGTGTATGGCCATACACCCAAAGCGCTTCACATTCATTAGGGGGGTCTCTCTACACCACACCCGTGTGCAGCATCCACTTGGATGTTGTGACGGCAGCCACAGGACAACAGTGCCAGTGTGTCACCACACACCAGCTATTGGGTGTAGTGAAGAGACAGTGATAGAACCAATTCCATGGATGGGGATGATTGGGAGGCCATTATGGGTAAGTGCCAGACACCGGGATGACACCCCTACTCTTTACAAGAAGTGCCATGGGATTTTTAATGACCACAAAGAGTGAGGACCTCGGTTTAACGTCTCATCCGAAAGACGGCACTCACTGACAGTATACTGTCCCCGTCACTATACAGGGGCATTAGGACTCAAACGGACCGCAGAGTGAGTGCCCCCTGCTGGCCTCACTAACACCTTTTCCAGGTAAAAAATACATGTAAAACGGGCATTAAATAAAAAAGGCTGCAATAGTTGTTTCTTCCCTGTTGTTCAGTGTCTTTGAGTGAACTCAGCTTTTCAAAGTCAAGACAGGATTTCATAGCATCAATCTGATGACCTCAGTGACAGGTTGATTTCACCCTCATGTGGAAAAAAGCCACAGGAACACTTTAAACGAAATAAAGACAATTTGCTCGTCTCATCACACACAGTTTGACTGTGTTTAGGCAACTATTTTGAATGTGGTTCTTTATTATGCATCTACAATGTGAAGACTGACCATGTTGAGGCCCACATTTTGAACATTACATCATTTTAGCACAGATTTTAATGAAGGAGCTCATAAATTCTCACTTAGAGGCGACAGACTACACAAAAATCACTTTTATAAGGGGTATTAAGACAATTGTATAATTACATCTAGCTTCTAATGGTTCAAGTTAATTAATTCTATTTTTTTAATCAAACAGTCTTTGATTGGCATTCTCCCATTGTACATGTCATCAGATGGGGAAAGCCCTACTCATTAGTGACACAGGGTGTCCGTGGGGTCTTAAAAAGTATTAAAAGTTAATAAATCAATTATGAGAAAATTAAGGCCCTTAAAAGGTATTAAAAAAATCCTAATCCCATTTTTACGAGGTCTTAAATTTTGTTCAAGCGTTGTCCAAAGTGTTTGACTCCAAAAAAGCATAAATATATTTATTTTCCTCCTAACATTAACAATGTCGTGCTTGATCCATGTGATTGGCTCAGGCCAGGGCGCATCCGGCCAGGGTGATGTCACGTAATTTGCGACAAACGCAGGAAGGTGATGTGACGCTCTCCACGTGTAGTGAAACCATAGAGTGAAACATGGCAAAATGAAAAAAAAAATGTAAGTTTGCATACTCCTGGTTGGAAAAAGATGTTTAAACAGTGGCTGAAGCCTGTCACTGAAAACAACCGGTAACTTATTCTTTCAAGGTTTGTTTCTTCTGAGCTTATCTGTTGCACGGTTGTGCTCCATTGATTTATTTAACTACAACTATATATTAACCACTGTTTATTAGCTTAAAGGTTTGATAATGATTAGAACTTGAAGTGGCGATGAGGTCTTAAAATATGCTGAGAAGGTCTTTAAAAGTCTTAAAAAGGTATTGAAATTATCTTTAGGATTCCTGCATATACCCAATCTCTCCCTCATTACCATAAGCAGCCCTGAGTGAGAAGCAGCCGTCTGCCATTAGAGTTTTTGCACCAAACCTGCTGAAGATTATGTCAGGGACTTAAATGCATTATAATTGTTTTAGGACGCACACACTCCACAGTCTCCATAGACTGGGAGCACAATCTCCTTTGAATTTAAAACGACAGTCACCAAAACGCCACAATTTGGATCAAAGTCTAAAAGGGGCAGTTTCAAAGAGTTGTAAAAAAATATTTGTGAGGTATTTTAAGCGGAGACTTCAAATACACACTTTACTGTGTGTTCATACCGAAGGCAGCGAGAGCGTCAAAGTTCGCTCTGGCCACCCTGACGACAAAGCTGTCTGCCTTTACTGCTCTACCAGCGAAAGCGTCAAAATTCGCTACATTGATCTCTCATATTTGAAGAGGCCGTTGCAGCACATCAGCAAATCAGTTACATTCCTGCATAAAAAAAAAACAAAAAAAACTGTTGCACGCTTGATATCAAGTTCATTCAACTATGGAAGATCAAGCTGTTGCATGTGGCGTGGCTTTGCACCACTTATCCAATGTGTCCATATATCTGAAATATTCTGAAGCAGCAATACTGTTTTGCATTCTCCTTATAGTTGGCGTGAGATTCCAGTAACTTTTTTTTTTTAATGTACGTCCCTGTAAGAAAACATTGTAAATATTTGGAAATCCGGCGACCACCATAATCAAACCCTTGGGAATAACTGTGGTCGGAACCAACGTTCACAAGACTGACTGTGTTATCTGGATTCCTCTCAAGCGGTAAACTTCAACATTATGATTGCTTGCCACCAAACCGCGTCATAGCTTATTACCATAGAGTTGACTTGATAGCCTTTACGCTCCAAGAGACTTTTTTTGTAGGTATTTGCATGTTTGATGTGTGTGCCAATATTCGTATGTGTGCGTGAATCGTAGCTCGGGGGCCAGTCCGTCTAAAGTGCATAGGTGGTGCTGTCAAGTCATTTTCCCCACACCCACTTCCGCAACCTATAACAAACTTACATTTTCGTCACTTTTGGGGCATGTGCAAAGTTTCGAGAGTTTTCGGGCATGTTTAGACCCTCAAAATCGCGATTTATTCCGAATCCGAAGAAGAAGAAGAACAACAACAACAACAACAATTCCAATAGGGCCTACTCACCGTTCCGGTGCTCGGTCCCTAATGATAAAACTATTACAAATCAAAATGTAGTACCATACTCTGTAAAAAAAAAAATGCTGTGTTCCACACAAATCCTGCATGTTGTCCCAACATAAATCAATCATTCATTCATTCATTTTCTTTTCAGCTTAGTCCCTTTATTAATCTGGGGTCGCCACAGCGGAATGAACCGCCAACCCATCCAGCATATGCCTCACGCAGCGGATGCCCTTCCAGCTGCAACCCATCACTGGGAAACATCCATACACACTCATTTCACACACAAACGCTACGTACAATTTAGCTTACCCAATTCACCTATAGCCCATGTCTTTGGACTGTGGGGGAAACTGGAGCACCCGGAGCAAACCCACGCAGGCACGGGGAGAACATACAAACTCCACACAGAAACGCCAACTGACCCAGCCGGGGCTCGAACCAGCGACCTTCTTGCTGTAAGGCGATTGTGCTACCCACTGTGCCACTGTGCTGCCCATAAATCAATCAAGTTAACTTAATTGTTTTACAAATTTAAGTGGATTCAACATAAAACAATTAAGTTTTTTCCTCAAGAATTGTGTTGATTCAGCTCACTTTAAATAAGTAGTTTGAACAAGCAGCAAAATATTTTTAAAGTATCAAAAACAGACAAAAAACAAGGCCGGTGTTCTCTATTTGGCTATGTAGGATGCATTGAAAACAGGGATTTACAAAAAAGTTTTATGTATTCTTATGTAATATTTGTTCACTGTAATGTAATTAGAGCGTTTGGCAGAGTGGGTGTAATGGCCTTGAACAGGCACACAAAGTAGCAATGTTTTCTGCCAAAAAGAGCAAAGCGCGGTGATCCGAAGTTCAGGAAAACACGTGTCCGATATCATGAACTGGGGCCGTATTACTTTAAGCTTCATGAATAAAACTGTTGTTCTTGAGTGTTGCATTTTGTGTGTAAAGTCTGTAGTACATTTTGTGCAGTACCTGTCATGTGATGCAGATAATTGTGTACAATGTTTCTCTGAGAACCTGTATTTAATGTAGTCTTTGTTTATTTCATTTGGCAGCAGAATGAAGGATGATTTCGAAGTGTTTGATGGGACGCCGAGCCTTTTATGTCATGGCCTTTAAACAAATTGCTCAACAACATTTCTAAATGTATTGGTTTCATATCCTCACAAATGCATTTTGGCTGGACATTTGGTTTTAAAGGGACATATTATTCTCCTTTTTAAGATGTTAATTAAGTCTGATGTCCTTCGAGTGTGTATGGGAAGCCATTTAGGTTTAAAATTAAATGAGATTGTGGTTTTTCAAAAGAAGGCGGAGCTACAAATGTCTACGTGTCAGCATAGTGGCAGATTCAGAACCAAGACTAACGTCCCATGCTAATGAGGGCGAGATTGTTACTAATGGGTGGGACTTTCTCCTTCTGATGTACTGTACAAAGGGAGAACGTCAGAGTGCTTCTGCAGACTCTTTTTATCAAGTGTGATTATAAAAATTAAAATAGGTAAGATTTTACCATTAGAATATGGTTATATTTACAGACTGTTGCCACAATCATGTTTAAACCCTTTATAAAAGTGATTTTTGCTTATTAGGTCCCCTATAAATCTTTTGAAATGTAAGTTTTAGCCAAAGAATAAAAACCAGGCCTGATTAAGAGGATAATATTAAAAAATGCAAAAGGACAACAGATGAAGAGGAACATTATTTAGGCCCACACTAAATATGTGCCCGCATAAATATACATATTTACACAGAATATTTTATATTCATTTGTGTAATATTATTAAATAATATGCTAGTGTTCAGTGCCGGCCCGTAGGATTGAGGGGCCCTAGGAGAGATTAAAAATACTAAATAAATAAATTGGGCTCACTGGTGTAAAAACGGTGTGAAGAAAGCACAAAAAAAATATAATAATAAAAAAAAAAATACAATATTTAAGTGTATAAATTTGTATTAACTGTAACATATTTAACCTATTATACATATGTAAAAATACTTACTCAGATTTAAACAAATAAGCTGCAAGCCCGAAAACAATCATTTTTAAAAAATTAAGTATGTAAGTATGACATATACAAATAAAACATGAATCAAATGTATTTGTTTGTAAATGAATAACATACAAATATATGCATAAATAACTAGAAATGCAAAAGACATTTTAGCTTGTTTTTACACAGAGATTTACACGAACAAAACTTTGCATTAGATGTTGGACAGTAGGTAAAATTCAATTTTGAAAAAATGAGGGGGAAACCTGTTTTTTTTTTTCAACAGGGTGAATTAGTGGGATAGATAATTAATTGATTATTTAATGAAACATGATGAATGTGGCCTCTTTTTGTCTCACATATTACACAAGAATTTTTGTGATCATGGGGATCGTTGCATTCATAAAACAAGACCTAATACTACACTACTAAATAATGTATTATGCATAGCAGAACACACCTTTACTTTGAGCTTGCTTTTCTTCCTCTGCTTTTCTTTTCTTCCTTTTTTCGGCTCCGGGTTTGGATGCCATTTCATTTCAAATGAAAATTCGATTAAGATCGATTAAAAACAGAAACGACATTTGTGACGTTTTATTAAGATTTTAAGACACTTTTTCGGCTTTATATCCAACGTGAGCAATTTGGAGAGATATGTGAAGTCTGTGTAGGAATGCGTCATTCTAGTTCACCCAATAGCCGATCGCGAGCTGGGTTATGCAAAATAGAGTGTGGTGCTGCTGGGTATGTTTCTAATATTTTCTGCTTTTATTTATACTGTTTTTGTGCATTTATTATCATTTTAAGCTATTTGTCATGAATTATACAGAGCTAATCTTTTAATGAAATGTGGAAGTTATTTTTTTCTCACCGTCGTTGTGAATTGTATCGCATTTAATAGGGTTTGTGCATTGCGCAATGCTTGAGGTTTTAACGTTTGCGCTCATCCTTGTGCTTGCGCTCACTGTAAATATAATATAGGAGCAGCGTTTGTAGGCGACCACCTATAATGCCTGTAGGACGGGCCGGCACTGCTGGCGTTTATGCAATTTATGCACAATACAATTTTGGCCCGTTTCCACTGAGTGGTATACGGTTCGGTACGCTTTTATGGCTGTTTCCACTGTCAAAAGGTGTACCGAACCATACCGTACCCCTTTTTCGGCACCCGTTCGAAAGGGTACCAACCACGAGAAAGGATACCAAAAGGCAGAGCTAGATGCGCAGCTGAAAGCTATTGGTTTACAGAGATACGTCATTCGCTCACGCAACAAGCCAGAATGAAAACAAAGAAGCTGCCATATTTTAAATACACAGCCGAAAGAATACTGCATAATTATATATACATATAATAACGAGCCTTGGTCGACCCGGGCTCAAACGAACCTTGTCGTCGTCTTGATGAACAGCCACAAAGCCAAAAAGAAGAGCAGATTTTACCCTGTGCCCCGTAGTTTTTTTACGAGCTAGTCTGAAGAGCGAGCGGTTTCGCTTTCTTGCTTGCGCTCGCTGCGCGTCTTGAAATAACAAACTTCTTGAGCTGATGATAATAACGTGCACTTGATTATTGACGTGCTTTTGAAACCTGATCCTGTCAGAAACTGACAAACGCGAGAGTGACGCGCGAAAAAACAAAGGAGAAGCCGGAAAAAAGGAGCAAACGTGAACAGACTGCCATGTTAAACTATTATTATCACCTTTTGGACTATTATGAACTCGGAATGATAGAATTACTTTCTAGCATGAGGCTACACGTGCTGCTGAAGATTAAAGACACATTTAATCATGAGAGGTTTGCACTAACTGGGCCATATATTTCGTGTTGTTTTAAATCTAAATAAGGACTAAATGTATGCGGTGTGTAGTTTCTGTAAGTGGTAACATATCGGAGACTGTAAGGGTCTGTATGTGTTCATATATGTTGCATTTATTTATTTATTTTATATAATTACAGACGTTACAGTAGGCTATTTCGCACTGTCATTGATCTGCAGTTATAATCAACTCATGTTCAAAGAAAAGTTAGTAATGAACATTTATACATAAGTATTTATGTGTATAAAGCATCTGTGCTTCTCATATGATATGTGAGCGACCCGTACAGCTTTACTGTAGACATTTTTTCGAGCAAAAATGACATTGACTGAAGCTTTGTCGTACACCACGCCCACCAAAATAGTACCATTGGTACCCTTTTAGCAGTGGAAACGCAAGCCTGATAAAAATGACCCGTAACGACCCGTACCGTACCGTACCAGTCAGTGGAAATGAGCCATTTGTGAACAAGTAATATTTTCAGTCTTTTAGTGCATGCAATATATGAATGAAAGACCAGCTGTAGCTTTGTTTACTTCAAATTAGATCGACTGTAAATCTTAAATAAAAGTTACTTTTTATTTTATGTGTTAGGTTCAGCTGTGCACTCTCAAGTTCCTTCCCCATAAACATGCACATTTAAAAAAAAAAAAAAAATACAAAATTCCCCACAGAAATAGCAAAAAAAAAAAAATGGTCTGTCTAGCATTAGTTATGGGGAAACATAGATAAAAAGAAACCTCAAAAGTGCTGTGATTTTACTTCCCCAATTCTCAAACCACCATTGCATGTTTTTTAAATTAACTTTTAAATTGTAATTTATTCCAGTAATGGCAAAGCTGAATTGCCAGCCCCCATGATTCCAGTCAACAATTATCCTTCAGAAATTGTTTCAATATAATGATTTGCATTATTATTATTATAATTCAGTGCTTCTACAGGTTTCAACAAGTTAAATTTAAGACTTTAAGACCTTTTTTTAAGACCATTTAACATAATGAATGAAATTTCAGACTTACCAAGGCTAAACCCTAAAGATTAAAGTTAAAACCTTAAAAAAAAAAAAAACATTAAAAACAAATGTTATTGAAAGGAAGATAATTAAATCATAATAATGACTCAACAGAGTTAATAAATAAATGTTTCTTAAATCTTTTATTGAAATATATTGTTAATGACTGGATGGGTGTTGGCCCAATTGGGTATAAATTTACATGGAAAATTACGACCCGTTTAAAATGATTTAAGACCTACAACACAATATTTCAGTGGATTTAAGACTTTTTAGGCCTAAAATTTGGTTTTTGAAATTTAAGACATTAAGACTTTTTAAGACCCCGCAGATACCCTGTAATCATCATCATCATCATCATCATCATCATCAATATATTCGAATCAAGATATCAGTGAGATATTACACAGCCCAGCTAAAATCCAACAACAATTAAAGTCATTGTATGTGTAAATTAAAATGGTACTTTTAAAAGCATATTCCATGAGTTGCTTATATTCTTAAGCGCAGAAAAACATAAATGAGGAATCTGGAAACAAACACCGATCAAATTTAGAGATTACTTATTTCTCTCAGTTATTGGTGTTCATCTGGCAGCTGATGGTAATAATCTTATTCATCTCTGATTATAACTATCTTAGTCATATGACAATTTCTATTCAAGAGGGAGTCAAACTTTCCAGTTTCAAGTGACTAAGCAAGATTGCAAGCCATTCTAAATTGAATGATTTGCATTATTATTATAATCCAGTGTTTCTACGTGTTTCATCAAGTTTCATAAATTAAAGACTTTTTAAGACCTTTTTAAGACCATTTAACATAATGAATGAAATTTCAGATTTACACAAGGCTAAACCCTAAAGATTTTTTAAATTAAGTTAAAACCTTTAAAAAACATTAAAAACAAATGTTATTGTAAGGAAGATAATTAAACCATAATAATGAGTCAACAAAGTTAATAAATAAATGTTTCTTAAAACTTTTAAGGCCCATATTTTCAGCCACAACAAGGGAATTATTATTAAAAGCTGACAACTGTGAATTGAGTTAATGTAGGGAGACAGCTTTTGAACATCTCACAGTCTTATCTACTTATCGAAATGTATCAAAAAGCAAAACAGTTACTATACAGAGTAGCTTCACACAAAGCAGCTTTTAGAAGAAGAGGTGGAACGGAGTCAAAGAAGTGGACTTACACTGAATCTGTTCATGCACAACAAGGGCGAAATGGTCCGTCTCAAGGATACGTGAGAGTTTGCCAAGGTTATCAGTCAGACGCACCTACAGGGAGAAAAACAAGATGGCTATTGAGGGTTCACATTACTTCTGTCACTACTGGTTAAGCAACACTCAGCATACTGACATTATTTTGGAAATGTTCAATTAACACATTATTATTTTTCAGATACTACATGCTTCTCTATTCAAGCCTCGGAAAACAACACACAAGTCTTTGTTAATATGAATAGACATGTAATTTGCTCTAAATAAACACATTCCCATCACAATTTGTGGATTTTCTAAATGTCGATAAAAAATTATGGCAAAATTAAGGACCAATCCCAATTCTACCCCTTAGCCCTTCCCCTTCCCCCTACTCCCTGTTTTGCACGTTCCCGTGAAGGGGTAGCGGTGTCCCAATTCTTTTTAGCTTGAAGGCGTAGGGCTAAGGGGAAGGGGTGAATAGCCCTTCGAACTAAGATTTTTCAGGACCACACTCAAAACCAAGGGGTAAGAAAATTTCCCAGAATACACCAACCACAACGGCAGATAGTTAAACCCAGAAGTAAGGAGATCCACAAATTGGTATTTTTTTTGTCATTGTCAGCGTTTTACCGTCATGCTTTAAAAAAATTAAATAAAAATAAAAACCACTAAATTTGGCGATCTATAATCCATAATAATAACTATTATTAACAGTCCCACAACATTCTGACACTCGATGACACTGGATTCCTGTCAGAAAAGTCTAGTGGCTGGGAATGAGCTTTTTACAGTGTCTGCTATAATGTTAATGTTGTTTTTGGTGTGTTTGCATAGAAGAATATGGCCACAGTGTAAATGCACAGTACAGTTACGACCTTATTGCCACATTAGATTGTTATAATAACATGGTATATGCCTTCAGTGATTTCCTGAAGATAAATACCAAAAAAATAACACAACTGGAATAACTACAGCAGTCGCCATCGTCTGATCTTATATGAAGCAAGAGATTGTGATGACATATGATGACGTGTGCAGGTGCTGTAGTGCTGTCCTAATTATTAGGGGTAAATTTTGAAACCCTTTTCCTTCACACTCGGTTTTAAGGGCCAAGGGGAAAGGGTAGGGGTACAAAAATAGAATTGGCATTGGGCCTAAGCCTTTCCCAATGTAAGGGTCCACCAAGTTCAATGATCAAGTTCAATCGTTCTATTTAAAAATGAAGGTTGTCTGGGTGTTCACACTTTTCAGACCACAATGTTGTTTTACTTTCAGTTAAGTTCATATCTGTGTCCAATTGCAATATGAGATGGTTTTGATTATTCATTGATTAATAAAATTTAGATGAATGTTTGATTAATCTATTTAATCTCGTTTCTGTATATTACACTATTCCTATAACATCCTGAGTTAATATTACTGTAATGTCCTGTAAATGCGAAAAACGTTTCTATAAAGTTTTGCTAAATATTTGCTTCTTAAATTCTAATGCGAGAATTAACACATATTTTTGCAACATGTACAGTTGAAGTCAGAATTATTCGCCCCCCTTTGAATTTTTTTTTCTTTTTTAAAAATTTCCCAAATTATGTTTAACAGAGCAAGGATATTTTCACAGTATATCTGATAATATTTTTTTCTTCTGGACTAAAATAAAAGCAGTTTTTAATTTTTTAAACACCATTTTAAGGACAATATTATTAGCCCCTTTAAGCTATATTTTTTTCTGATAGTCTACAGAACAAACCATCGTTATACAATAACTTGCCTAATTACCCTAACCTGCCTAGTTAACCTAATTAACCTAGTTAAGCCTTTAAATGTCACTTTAAGCTGTATAGAAGTGTCTTGAAAAATATCTAGTAAAATATTATTTACTGTCATCATGGCAAAGATAAAATAAATCAGTTATTAGAAATAAGTAATTAAAACTATTATGTTTAGAACTGTGTTGAAAAAAAATTCAACAGAAATTGGGGGAAAAAACTAACAGGGGGGCTAATAATTCAAGGAGGCTAATAATTCTGACTTCAACTGTAACCCTAAACATCAAACATTTTAGACTGATAAACTACCTTTAAGATTTAAGTAAATAAGTATAATAATAATAAAAAAAAAACTTTCCATTGTATTTTTGTTAGGACAGTAGACAATAGTTGGCTAAAATACAACAATTTGAACATCAGGAATCTGAGAGAAAATTTGCATTTAAGTTGTCTATATGAAGTGGTTAGCACTTAGCATTACCAATCAAAAATGTTTTGATATATTTACAGTAGAAAATGTACAAAATAAAAATTTTTGTAACATAATCTTTATGTAATATCCTAATGATTTTTCCCATTAATGAACAATCAACAAATTTGACCCATTATTGACTATTACCAAAATATATACATGTGCGAAATATGACATTTTTCCACTCTTCATATTTTCAATTTGTGATTTTCGTTTGCTCCACTGGAAAACTTAACTTGGAAAAAAAACTTAGAGAAAAAACAGTGAGCTTGACAAACCACCTGTAGAAAACACACTCATCTCGCTGATACTTTAATCGACAACACTTTCTTACAATCACTCCACATCTATATCATATAAATAAAACAAACATGCTTTATTTACGCATTTATGAAGTATGTTTCACACAGATGAGTGGGCTTGACAAACCACCTGTAGAAAAGCTCTTCTTTTTATAAAATTAAAAATAAAACGCTCCCCTCTCCTTACTCTAGCACTTAATTCTCTGATCACAAACAGTTTTTTGGTATAACTTGCACTTCTTGTGTGTTTTGCCTGTTCATGTTGAATCACTGAATGTATTGTAAGTCACAAGCGTCTGCAAAATGACTAAATGTAAATGCAAGAACACAAAGAAACAGCATGCTCTCCTGATTTATGAAGGGTTATTTTTAACAAGTTGTGTGAAAACTTTTTCTTGATCCTTCTGTTGTGTGTACAGTACGACAGACAGAGCGATAGAGAGAGTGTGTGAGTGTGTGTGTAAACCCACCTGTTTAAACTGTTTGTAGAGCACTTTGCTTATGGGATCGGATGGTCTGACCTTGCCAGCCAGAACAGACGCGAGCATGTTCCCCAACGTGACCATCCCCAGAATATGCCTACAGGGAGAAAACCAGACACCAGTCTGAGCCACACCTCACTGCACTCAGCATCTGCTTTTTCATTCAGGTATTCTGGGGTTAAGGACTTCACACTCTATTAAGTCTCAATCCTGGTCCTGGAAGACCTCAGTACTGTACATTTGGAACGTCTCCCTTTCTCTGACACACTCTGGCAATGAGTTAATGATTTAAATCAGATATACAAAATGACCAGCACTGAGAATCTATTATTATGATCAAAAAAATTATGACAGTTTTGTTCAAAATGCATTCATTTGTCCTTAAATTGTTCCATTGAAAGGATATAAATGACTTTTAGTTATTGACATACACATGTATATACAGGCAGTGCAGAAATATTAGGCAAATGAGTATTTTGACCACATCATCCTCTTTATGCATGTTGTCTTACTCCAAGCTGTATAGGCTCGAAAGCCTTCTACCAATTAAGCATATTAGGTGATGTGCATCTCTGTAATGAGAAGGGGTGTGGTCTAATGACTGCAACACCCTATATCAGGTGTGCATAATTATTAGGAAACTTCCTTTTCTTTTGGCAAAATGGGTCAAAAGAAGGACTTGACAGGCTCCGAAAAGTCAAAAATAGTGAGATATCTTGCAGAGGGATGCAGCACTCTTAAAATTGCCAAGCTTCTGAAGCATGATCATCGAACAATCAAGCGTTTCATACAAAATAGTCAACAGGGTCGCAAGAAGCGTGTGGAAAAACCAAACCAAAAACCAAGGCACAAAATAACTGCCCATGAACTGAGAAAAGTCAAGCGTGCAGCTGGCAAGATGCCACTTGCCACCAGTTTTGCCATATTTCAGAGCTGCAACATCACTGGAGTGCCCAAAAGCACAAGGTGTGCAATACTCAGAGACATGGCCAAGGTAAGAAAGGCTGAAAAACGACCACCACTGAACAAGACACACAAGCTGAAGCTTCAAGACTGGGCCAAGAAATATCTCAAGATATTGACTGATTTTTCTAAGTTTTTATGGACTGATGAAATGAGAGTGAGTCTTGATGGGTCAGATGGATGGGCCCGTGGCTGGATCAGTAAAGGGCAGAGAGCTCCAGTCCGACTCAGACGCCAGCAAGGTGGAGGTGGAGTACTGGTTTGGGCTGGTATCATCAAAGATGAGCTTGTGGGGCCTTATCGGGTTGAGGATGGAGTCAAGCTCAACTCCCAGTCCTACTGCCAGTTTCTGGAAGACACCTTCAAGCAGTGGTACAGGAAGAAGTCTGCATCCTTCAAGAAAAACATGATTTTCATGCAGGACAATGCTCCATCACACGGGTCAAAGTACTCCACAGCTTGGCTGGCAAGAAAGGGTCTAAAAGAAGAAAAACAATTGACATGGCCTCCTTGTTCACCTGATCTGAACCCATAGAGAACCTGTGGTCCATCATCAAATGTGAGATTTACAAGGAGGGAAAACAGTACACCTCTCTGAACAGTGTCTGGGAGGCTGTGGTTGCTGCTGCACGCAATGTTGATGGTGAATAGATCAAAACACTGACAGAATCCATGGATGGCAGGCTTTTGAGTGTCCTTGTAAATAAAGGTGGCTTTATTGGTCACTGATTTGTTTTTGTTTTGTTTTTGAAATGTCAGAAATGTATATTTGTTAATGTTGAGATGTTATATTGGTTTCACTGGTGAAAATAAATAATTGAAATGGGTATATATTTGTTTTTTGTTAAGTTGCCTAATAATTATGCACAGTAATAGTCACCTGCACACACAGATATCCTCCTAAAATAGCTCAAACTAAAACTACTTTCAAAAATATTCAGCTTTGATAATAATGAGTTTTTTGGGTTCATTGAGAACATGGTTGTTGTTCAATAATAAAATTAATCCTCAAAAATACAACTTGCCTAATAATTCTGCACTCCCTGTATATAGGATTCATTCCAGAATTAAATTTCAGGCCTTATTCGACTCATTTTCCTTAAACAGGAATGACATACAATACAAAAAAAAAGTATAATTTAACAGTAAACTAAATTCAAATGTAAAAAATTACATTAATATTATTGTTGATAATTGGGGTTTAGATTATTGGTAAACTTTTTAAACCACTAACAGAGTTGACATTTCCCATCATTTTGTGCTTTAGCTTCAGACGCTAACCTAAAACCAGATACCACACTGCATGTCTAAGGCCCCGTTTACACTAATATGTTTTAGTTTTAAAACGGCGTTTTAGAATGAAAACGATCCACATCCACACTAGCGTTTCACCCAGCGTTTCTGAGCTGCTCTGCGTCTACATTAAACCGCTGAAAACGCACATCAGGTGACCACACACACTCTGGCATGCACTGCAGCGTGCTTTGAGCACATACCCATATGAGAGCTGTGCACATCGGACTGTTCATCAAGGATCTCCCGCTGGATCTAATCTCACTATATTTGTTAAACGTGATATTTAATTCATCTTGTCTCTATCTAACGACATATTCCCCGACTTTAGTCTTTTGAATCTATTACTTGTTCTCAGGTAATGCGTTTTGGCTGAGCGCAAGGATAAGTTAGGTTAATATATTAATTAATGTAACGCGGACACCGATTCTGCACATCTGACTGATTGCTTGCCTTTATTTCCTATATTGTATAAACTTATTGTACGTTATACTTTTATAATGGTCATTATTGATTATTAAAACTGATATTCAATGAAAGAGAGGGTGTGTTTCGTATTTTCAATGAGAATGAAATGAGGCAGTAATGTTATAGGCCTATTTTTGATAAAAATATGCATACAGTAAAGATGACGCTCATATTATGCAGCTACAAGACGTTTTCAACATTTTTGATGTCTGTTAAGTTGCTAATATCAAAATGAAAATAGGCAGTTCCTCACATCATGTTTTCATTTTATTGTTAAGATAGTGAAACAGCATAGCCAGGGTGATGTGAATGAGGTTATAAAGTACACTGTTCTCTTTTTTTTCCCCCGAAGATTTACAGGAGTTTGTTTTCCATATCAAACTTGCGAAGTCTGAACTTACAAGGAGAAGACGCAGGACTGTAGGCTACTTAATATTGAAAAAAAAGCCCCAATCAGAGAGGCAAATGTCCGCAGCCCCGCCTCTGTTTTCAGATGTCTCTGTTTCCCCCATCCACACTGACATGGAGCAGCAGCGTTTTAAAACCAAAACGGCCTCTAGCGTTTTCAAAACGCTTTGTTTTCGGGGCTCGAAAACTCCGGCGTAGTGTGGACTGATGGCGTAACTTTAGCAAAACTTATGCGTTTTAAAACTAAAACGTATTAGTATAAACGGGGCCTAAAAGAGAGTTTTATGTTCATCATACTATTATTTTTAAAAAGCAACTGAGAAAAATCACTGAAAACACACGACAACAGAGATGACATAAAATTAATGTATTATTGGTGCATTATAAATATTTCATACAAATTAATGAGAGAATGCCTTTCAGAGTTTCCCACCAGAGGAAGTGAAATCACTTGGAGGAAGTCCAGGATGGTTTTCTATCAGTGCTTTACAGATTGTTATGCTATTTTATAATCGATGTTATAGGGACAGGCACAACAATTAGTTGGTTAACCAAAATTACTAATAAAATTAAAATAGTTTGTTTAATGCTAATGTTTATTTAACTTAGAAAACACCCAACAAAGATGAAAATTAGATTATTATTGATGCTGAATGTAAGATTGAGAAGTGAGAGACATTCAAAGAGTATGCAAGTAAGTATAGTGGGAATATTAAAATGAATATCTTCAAGACAAAATGTCCCTAACTTTACCATCAATATTTCCTAGGAATAAAATTAAAACAATTGGTTTAGCCTTAAATTTTAGCATATTTCTTTTGCTATTATGTGTCAAAATCTCTGACTGTGATATAAATATTCTGAGATTTTTCTAACATTGCAAGGTTATTTAATCTTTATGCATATTTGAAAACATATTTGGCAAAAATATATTTAAATACTAGGGCTGTGCACGGATGACGCTGTCATATCCTCGGGCGCTGCGGATAATTCATGGGTCAGGCTGGTCGGGTAATAAAAAAAATACATTATGATTAATTGCGGGTGGGTTGCGGGCGGATGAGATTAATTATCATAGAGATTTTTGCTTTGTATTTTTTAAATGCATACTATAAAATACGAATGTGTTTTTGATGCATTTGTCATCAGGCAAATGGCACGCTAATTTAAAAAAAAAATGCGCGTGGTGGAGGTCCATTTGTTAAAGCAGAAATGGAGGTGAAACAGATCAAAAAGAAACTTAAAAAAGAAGAGAGAATTAAAAACAAAACAAAAGGAAGGAAAGAAACTGCCGTGTGGGAGTATACAGTTGAAGTCAGAATTATTAGCCCCCCTTTGAATGTTTTTTGAATATTTTCCAAATGATGTTTATTGGAGCAAGGACATTTTCACAGTATGTCGGATAATATTTTTTCTTTTGAAGAAAGTCTTATTTGTTTTATTACGGCTAGAATAAAAGCGGTTTAATTTTTTAAAACCCATTTAAGGTCAAAATTATTAGCCCCTTTAAGCTATCTTTTTTTCGATAGTCTACAGAACAAACCATCCTTATACAATAAATTGCCTAATTACCCTAACCTGCCTAGTTAACCTAATTAAGCCTTAAAATGTCACTTTAAGTTGTATAGAAGTGTCTTAAAAAATATCTAGTAAAATATTATTTACTGTCATCATGGCAAAGATAAAATAAATCAGTTATTAGAAATGAGTTGTTAAAACAGAAATTGGGGGATGAAAATGAGAAATATGATAACATTTGAATGAGTAAATCCCCAAGTAAATACTATAAAATCTAAAAAAAAAAAAAAAAAAACGAAAAAAAAAAAGAAACGGTCCATTAATTGATTTCATTTACAGAAAGGGTACTATATAATGATACTATCAGGATATCAGGAATACCTATACCCATATTAGATGAATACCTCATTAATATATGCACATTAGTACATGCATGTTTAAAGTGTTAAGAAAAAAACATTTAATGTGCATGTCTCTGGCATTATTACTGATGCAGGATCTATTAGCATTGATACAAGTGATTTGCACTGATATGTGATCCCCTCCAGGCCATAACACCAAAACCCTAAAAGGCTTGACAAACTGGTCAAGCTCTGGATGAACTGGTTTCATGTTTAATTGACCTACCCGGCCTCGTCTACCACAGGAGCCTGGTCAAAAGCCTTCTCTTTGAGGATCTGTATGGTCTTCTTGATGGACACCAAAGGAAGCACCGTGAGTGGAGCCGAGAGGCGAAGCTCCTGAAGAGTCAAATTCCACCACCTATAAGAGATGAATGGACATTTGCATTAAGCCATTTAGCAGACACGTTTGTCCAAAGCAACTTACAACTGAGAAGGCATTCAGCAATTCTACAAGAAGAGGCAATACATACAAGAAGAGCTGATTATACAAAAGTACTGTCAGTGCTTAGAGAATTAGGTGCTAGTGTAAGGATTTGGGTTTTTTTGTTGTTCTTTTTTTTGGAGGGAGGGAGAAGATTGTAAAAAAACATGGTAATCTAAGGCCCTGTTCACACCTGATATTGAGATGCATTTTCGTCAATCCGATCACAAGTGGACAAAAGAGACACATTACCATTCACACCTGGCATTTAAGGGTGCTTTCACACCTGTAGATCGATTGTTTTGTTCCGAAACAGGGATTACAGTTTCTCAGTCGCTTTGGTGCATTTCTCTCAACACTATTTACATTTAGAAGGGTAAGTTTAGCGGTAATGCAGTCGAGTGTAATAATGGATGCAGACAACGGAGACTGTGTTTGCAGATGGTATCAGTGTAAACAAACGTGCCTCCAAAGAAAGCCTGCATACGTGAGCATGTCACACACTCACCATGGCTTACTGACAACAAGATCCTCCTCGCTCATGAAGCCCTTTTCAAACATCCACTTGTCACTAAGGAATTTAGACCTGAGGGTGAAAAAAGGCAATTAGAATAAAGTCTGAAGAGAATATATTTTTGATAGAATTTCATATAGTATGCATTGATAAATGGTATAAACCACAAATTCAAAAGCATTGTGCATGTTTTACCATGCATTCAAAATCTGATTATTTTTATTTATTTTTTTCATTTTAAACAGTCATTACTTAGCATTTATCAGCAGTATTTTTCAAAACCATATTGCACCTAATCAGTATGAATGTGGGAAAAATTTGCCACATTTTAAATCCTTTAAAAATAAATCAAAAATCAATAAAAGGGTTTTTTGCCGTGTGCTTTTTTTTTTTTTGGTCAGATTTTTGACTTTTGATTGTTTTAAGATTTAATTCTCGCTATTAATAAACTATTAATTATGACTTTTAGTTTAATGAACTCCTAATTTGCTGCTTTTTGATAGTTATTAAGGTAGTAGTTGGCTTAAGGTATTGGATAGGATGAGACACATGCAATAGGTACATGCAGAATATCTACATTAAGTACTAAAGAACAACCAATTTGCTAATAATATGCATGCTAATAAACAACTAGTAAATAGTGAGACTTGGTCCCTATACTAAAGTTTTACCGATTTTTTTCGAAATCTTTGCGATTTCATAATCACATATGCATACACATATAGCCAGACAGAATAAATTTAATTTAACTGAGCTTGACAAAAGTCCACATTTATGAATCCTGCATAGTTCTTTATATTTTTTAAAATAATAATTATAAATACATTTGACTTAAATGTTCACTTTTGCATAAAAGTGTGTAGGTGCACAAATACAGTTGAAGTCCGAATTATAAGTCCCCCTTTTAATTTTTTTTTAAAAAATGTTTCCCAAATTATGTTTAACAGAGCAAAGAAATTTTTACATTATGTCTGATTATGTGTTTTTCTTCTGGAGAAAGTCTTATTTGTTTTATTTCGGCTAGAATAAAAGCAGTTTTTAATTTTTTAAACATTTTAAGGACAAAATATTAGCCCCTTTAAGCTATATTTTTTTTCTGATAGTCTACAGAACAAACCATCGATATGCAATGACTTGTCTAATTACCCTAACCTGCCTAGTACACCTAATTAACCTAGTTAAGCCTTTAAATGTCACTTCAAACTGTGTAGAAGTGTCTTAATAAATATCTAGTAAAATATTATTTACTGTCATCATGACAAAGATAAAAATAAATCAGTTATTAGAAATGAGTTATTAAAACTATTATGTTTAGAAATGTGTTGAAAAAAATCTTCGCTCCGTTAAACAGAAATTGGGGAAAAAAATAAACAGGGGGGCTAATAATTCAGGGGGGCTAATAATTCTCACTTTAACTGTACATACAAATAAGAACTTTTCATTTCTTAGTGTGAAGAGCTTTTTAATAATCTAAAGAACTTTTTTACACTATAAAAACAATATTTTATGGAATGATATAGTGATATAGATCATAGTTATGTTCTATGAATGTAAAGGTTTTTCATGGAAACATCAATGCCAATAGAGAAGCTTTAATCTTAACCGTGTTGATGGTTAAGTGGAGAATATTTTATATCCACAGAACCACAGGTACGTTAGATTATTAAAATGTTCTTCATCGTACCCTCTTTTAGAATCTTTATGTTTTAAAAGTATAGCAAGTCATGGTTGCCATCTTATAGTGCAGCTAAATAATGACCAACGTTTACGAATTACATTATGTACTTCAGCTATTTTGTAGACATGACAAAACTTAACTTGCATTTTGGAATGCTATGATTTCAAGGCAGATTCTCAACACTAGTTGCAGTGTTAGTTTATTCAATGAAAATGTCTTGACAAAAACACAAACTTCACACACTTGTCCTGTTTCTAGTCCAAATAACTGAAAATTCTTAAATCATTTTCTAAACAAGCAAAACATATGGTCTGGTTTTTTTTTTTTTAAATTAATACGCCAAAATGAACTGAGTTTTTCCTTAAAACAAGCAAAATAATCTGCCAATGGGGTAAGCAAAATAATCTTATGCCAGAAGAAAAAGCAAGATTATTTTGCTTAGCCTATTGGCAGATTATTTTGCATATTTTCAGGAAAAAGTCACTTAATTTTGACATATTATTTCTTAAAACAAGACATTATTCTTTACTTGTCTAGAAAATGCTTTATGATTTAAGAATTTTAGATATTTGGACTAGAAACAAGACCAAACTCTAAATAAGAAAAGCCTTTTTTTAGTGCAGGTCTGCTGCGGCAGTAATGGGACTGAATGTGTATTCCCATACGAACATCTAATCAGTGAACTCTTTAACAACAATGCACTGTTTATTCATTAGATGAGCAAATCAGATCATGTGAATTGATAGTTTCCAGTCATGGACCCATCAAGTTTTAGTTTGTGTCAAGTTATAACCAATATCTTTCACCTTATTTTCGTTGATGAAATTAACACTGACTGGTGGTGTGCAATTCCAAACATACCGGTAATCTAGGCTTAAGTCTAAAGCATCAAAACAGCATTGTTGTTGCTTAATCTAGCAGGCAACACAAAACACACATTCACACCACAGCTAAGAACACTGGGAACAGAGAAACCTACATGTAGTTGCGGATGGAGTCGGGCAGAATGACCACACAGCGCTGGCCTTCCTTCAGCTCTTTGGCTACGTTGACTGCTGCAGACATGGCTGTGCCGGAACTTCCGCCTTCACAGAGAACATGATTTAGGAAAACACTTCATTTCACACATTTTTAAATGTGAGAGATGCACTGTGATTGACATACCGCACAGAAGACCCTCGTCTCTGATCAGCATACGAGACATGGCGAAGGACTCCTCATCATTGGACTTGTACCAACTATCCACCACCTGAAACGTATCAAATGTTATTTATTCATTTTCTTGTCGGCTTAGTCCCTTTATTAATTCGGGGTCGCCACAGCGGAATGAACCGCCAACTTATCCAGCACATTTTTACGCAGCGGATGCCCTTCCAGCCGCAAACCATCTCTGGGAAACATCCACACACTCATTCACACTCATACACTACGGACAATTTAGCCTACCCAATTCACCTGTACTGCATGTCTTTGGGCTGTGGGGGAAACCGGAGCACCCGGAGGAAACCCACGCGAACGCAGGGAGAACATGCAAACTCCACACAGAAACGCCAACTGACCCAGCCGAGGTTCGAACCTGCGACCCAGCGACGTTCTTGCTGTGAGGCGACAGCACTACCTACTGCGCCACTGCGTCGCCCAAATGTTATTTAATAAATAAATAAATGGAAATACTGTGTTGTATGGCTGAAATTAAAGACATAGTTAACAGAAAAATTAGAATTGCCATCATTTACTTTCCCAAGACATGTTCCAACCTATAGTCAACATTTGAAGTGGATCAAAAGTCTTCTAAAATTGTCCAAAGACAAGAATGGGGTTGATTTTGGGCAACTTTGATGGCCACTTTAAATGTTGACTACTGAAGTTTGAGTGTGCACAAAACAGACATCCATAGCAGGAAAAACAAAAACTATGAAAAGTCAGTTGTTACAGGTTTCCAACATTCTTCCAAATATCTTTTTTTCAACAGACCAGAAAAAAAATATATCAAACTCTGTTTGGAACAAGTCAATGATGAGTAAATGATCACAAAATGTTCATTTTTGGTGAACTATAACTTTAAAGAATCACGAAACACCAAAACACATTTTTTGAGCTGTTGACAGTCATATATGTGTCCCACGCTGCTATAAACACTAGTAGGACACATATATTTCACAAAAAAGTGAAAATTGGTTGTTTTTGCGTTATTTCGAGCAAATTTGTTCTTCTGCTTTGAAACGAATTTTTGAAGCTGCGTCACGGCCATGAGATACTTGTGTGTATTCCAGTGTGGAGACTGGATGTCTGTACCAGCGAGTGCATCGTGACGTCTCTAAGCGTGCAGCATTAATTCATGAGAAAGACTTGGTTCAAATCAATCAGCACGCTCTATGGTGTATGTGGTGCAACTTGATTAATAAGCATGATAGCTTCGAAGACTGTTTTTACCTGTTAGTGTTCAGACGGCAGAGAAACGCCACGTTGTGTTGCTAAAACAAGTGGAAGAACAAGATTTGTTTGGAGACACAAGTTGTCAGTGTTGCATTTATAAATGTGCTTCAACAAAGGTCTAGTTTTCATTTCACGCTATGAGAGCGCAGCTGGACTCGCGTGTGGATCACACGCGGCAGAAATACGTTTGTACGGAACATTTTTTCCCCGAGAGCTTTTGGCATCTGGAAATGGTGAAATCCGGATTTGCTGCTCGTCTCCTTTTTAAAAAGACGCGGTTCCAGTTGGTGTTGATTGTCCTGTCTCTACAGATTTGGTAAGTGCGTGTGATCGGTGTTCTTTGTTTGTTTATTCAGATAGCAAAGTTAGTCTGTATCGTCAGCAGTACTCTTTCAGTGTTTAAAAACATCCCTTAGTCAAAATGATTTATTTACTCAGTTTACAGTACGTTAATATCACTACAATATTATGGGCTGAAAGATCTGCTGTAAATGCTGCTCTCCGAATGTAAACACTGCAATCAAACTATTACCGTCGTGTAGGATTTTCGCAGCATTTTGTAACAGGATATCTAGGATATCAGTCTATACACACACGGCTTTCTGACACTACCTACCGAATGCATCTAAGTTACCGAGAAATGCGAAGGGTTTTTTTTCTCCCATTCACCGTGCGGTATCAAACATTCCATTAAAACTGCACTCTTCCAGCAGTTCCTTGTATGCAATATCTCGTTTGTCACAGGGGGCATGCAGGAAATGTTCCTGAATGAAAGTGAAAGTACCAAACTGCAGTTAAAGTCCACCATTTAATAATTTGGCAAATAATTTGATTACTGATGTCCATGTAAACGCAGTCACTGTCATTCTCCCCTGTGCCTGTGTGTTTGTTTTGCCTCTGTGAAAATCAGCACGTGCACAAACGGACACTCCCATTTTTATGCACATTTTTATGCACCTTCCCTCTTTCCCTCCCCCAACTCTCCCACCTAAACAGAGCTGGACACGCCCACTTTCCTGACTTTTTCCAAACTAGAGGTTTGAAAACACCCTGCTGAGACAGGGGGGTTTCATGGCCCTTTAAATATGAATTAAAAACCGTTTATTATTAAACAAGCGATCACTTTCAACCCCTTCCAAAGGATTCCATAAACACATTTATTCAGATTTCTTTCATAGTGTAAATGCTCATGTGATCGCATGCATTCAAACAGTCACAAAAGATCATCTGCTCATCTAAGACATCATTATTAATATCCCAAATATTGTGAAAGAGTGGAGCAAAACAAGATAATCATACTTTTCTGGATTACACCAAAGAGCATAGATTGGTTGCCTGTTCCCTCTTGTGGCAACTACTAAGAAGCTAGAACGCTTTTAACCTTCCTGTCGTGTTCGGGTCAAATCTGACTGATTTACAACTAAAAACACTCATAATTATTGTGTTTTACATCTGATTGCCTCAAAATCGTATGATATCCTCAACACTATGCACTTTAACATATAAAAGTAATGATCACCTCTTTCATTAAATTTTGAGTGTTTTAATCAATCTTGTTACACCTGTGGTGTTCCCGGTCAGAAGTGACCGCCATAGAAAATGAATGGGTATCCAGACAATATTCATCCATCAGACAGAAAACATCCCCATACACACCACCCCAACTCACTCACTCACTTACTCACTTACCCACCCACTCACTCACTCACCCACTCACCCACTCACTCACTCACTCACTCACTCACTCACTCACTCACTCACTCACTCACTCACTCAATCACTCAATCACTCAATCACTCAATCACTCAATCACTCACACACATTTCAGACTGAACAATGTTTTTTGCAGGTACACATCTCTTTTCCGCACTTATGTGCCAATCCTACAGCTGGATCTCACAAGGAAACACAACTATTTTTTTTTTACGTTTTGTCACTTTAGTGGCTAATTCCTACACGTTCAGTCATATAAAAATGTACAATTTTTAAAAGGAGGCGTGGCCCCCAACCCCACCCCTAAACCCAACTGTCATTGTGGATAAGCAAATTGTACTAAATTGTATGAAGGAGATTGTACGAATTCATACGGATTAGCCACTAAACCCATAAGTTATGAATTGCCATGAGATAGGGTTGGATTCTCCAACGTGAATTAACTTCCTCATAAAACAATTGTAATGTAATGTAATGTGTATTTATATAGCACATTTATCGTGTATGGTCATACACCCAAAGCACTTCACAATCATGAGAGGGGTCTCTCCACACCACCACCAGTGTGCAGCATTCACTCGGATGATGCGACAGCAGCCACAGGACAATGGCACCAGTGGGCTCACCACCCACCAGCTATAAGTAGAGTGCAGAGACAGTGATAGAACTAATTCGGTGAATCCATCTGTGTGTGTTTGTTTGTTTGTTTGTTTCTTTCTTTCTTTCTTTCTTTCTTTCTTTCTTTCTGTTATTCTTTGTTCAGCCTATCTCTGGGTGTAACAGGAGCACTTAGCATCAATTATTTTATTGGATTGGACCATTAGCCTCTCGCTCAAAAATGAGTATAACTAGTGCTAGTTCTATGTCCATGCTGACCCTCAGTCACTATTCCCTATATTAGTACACTAATATAGTCCAATTGAAGGACTAAATAAAATTGAGCACTCAAAAAACAGGAAAGTATACCGTTTTGTTTGTGCTTTGCTGGTTGATAAATGATTCAGATGAATCATGAATTCATCAAAGATAAATTAAAATTTCAATTTCTTTGGTCAAACCCTGTGATAGTTATTTTAGTGAGCTGTTTATTAGTAACGAAACAAAGTATTTTGATTTATGTCATCTATTCTTCATTTTGTAAACATTTTCAGCGTCTATTTGTATTTTCACTGCAGTTCTTTTATGTCTAATTCTATAAATTCATGTTAAACACTACTTTAAAACATTGTTCACAGCTAAAGAATGTTGAATAAAAATTTGTGGTGAAAAATGTTTTTTTGTGCTAATATAGGAGCAGTTAAAACAGACCGGTCAATTTTGACCGGGAACACTAAAGTAAGGGGCAGGATGTGAACACGACAGGAGGGTTAAGGGTGGGTCATTGTAAAGAGCTGCCATCAGTAAATGATCATTTAAAAGTCTACTGTGCAAATGTACACTTACAGATCTGTCCAGAACTGTGGGGATGAAATCATATCCGATGCCTTCAACCTCATATTGAGTCTTATCGGTCTTATTCAACTCGTCTGGCTCAGCTAGGATAGAGCCCTCAGGATCCACTCCAATGATCTGAAGAATAGAAAAATAAATAAAATCTCATTTATGATGCAAAGCAAGGGTCTTCACAAAGTAATAAACATTAAGAGATCTGGTGTATTGACTTTTATCTGGGAAAGGAAAACCATTTTTTTAAAATAATTGATCATTTTGTACCACATGAAATAAACAAGTAAACAAAGTAGAATAAGTATCTAATAATTAAAATGAATAAATAAGATATAAAATAAATCAAATCAATCAAATAATTACATTAAATTCAGAAACTGAAGAAAACACACTGATTGACTACTAGACCAGAGTTTATGAAGCGATCTAAGTCTCACCTTAATATCAGGGCATTTCTCCTTTAGCTTGCGAGCGATGCCAGTAATGGTGCCACCAGTGCCAGCTCCAGCCACCAGCATGTCTATTTTACCTACAGAAAGAAAACACATAAACATCAGCATTGGTCATATGCAAGCAGCTCCTGTCCTTTGGGTCAAAGGCCTGGTTAGGCTCTCATCTTGTAATCAACATAACTGAAGCAAAAATAAAATAAAAATATGAACACGCTTGTTTGTTGTTGCTGTTTTTTAATTTAGCATTTGAATTAAGATGAAGATAACCCACCAAGCAGTTTTGGGTTTAGATGTCTAATAGACATCTAGACTAGAATAAGGCTAAAACGGGGCTCAATTTTGAACAACAGTCAAATAAATGGACTAGTCATGAACACAGATTGATTGTACAGACTTTATGTGTTGTCACTAATTCCTGTTTATTTGATGACTAGTCTATTTTTGAACAATGTTCCAAAAAAATGCCCTGTTTTAGCCTAGATGTCTATGTTTGCACATCTAAGAAACACAAATATATTGCTTGCATATGTCTTCATTTTAACTTCTAAATCAATAAAATGAAGCAACAAAATAGCATCAACACCACAAGAAAATAACATTGTGAGCTCCTGCATTAGTACTGCATTATTCACATTTTTAATAAGTGAGCAGCTTTCAACAACAACATCATTTTACTTTGTCTTTATAACTTCTCACAAAACTAGAACAATCATTAAAATAATTAACACCCTTGGAGTGAACATATTTATTGGATATATATGGCTTTCTGGTTAAAAAACCACTGTCGAAAAGGAACTGATAAACTTTCATGAAAAGTATCTACACAACTACATAACTTCGATGACGCTAACACAGCGCATAGATGGAGATTTACCGCCACACTGCTCCAGGATCTCCTCTGCAGTGGTGTCGTAGTGGGCCAGGGGGTTGCTGGGATTGCGGTACTGGTCAAGAATGTGAGCATTAGGAATCTCATTCTTCAAACGCCACGCAACCCCCACATGAGACTCAGGAGAGTCGAAGCGGGCCGAGGTTGGGGTACGAACAATCTCAGCACCCAGAGCACGGAGCACATCCACCTGAGAGATCACAAAACACAGGACTATGAAAACACACATTCACACGCAACACAAACATTGGCAGAAGAACTGCTGCAAAATCGGGAGGATTTAGGGGCCATTCATACAGAACGCAAGTATGCATTCCACTGCGCTACTTCCATTTTTTGTCTGTGTAAACATATACTTAGTCGCTTAACTTAAAAAAAAAAAAAAGTCTATAAATCTCACT
Source organism: Danio kyathit (assembly GCA_903798195.1). Lineage (NCBI taxonomy): Eukaryota > Metazoa > Chordata > Actinopteri > Cypriniformes > Danionidae > Danio > Danio kyathit. The sequence continues at coordinate 12,640,632 of LR812527.1, read as the reverse complement.
TTCAGTTTTGTTTCACATTAATAAACTCCACTTTTTTGCAGTGTTGCCAGATGTAGCTGACTGATTCCAGCCCCAAAACTCTCCAAAACCCACCGAAATGCAGAAACAACCACCCAACCGCCTGAGGGATATCATATGCGGTTCAAAAGTTGAGAACCGGGGGTGGGAGGTTGTTGGGGGAAGATGGTCGGGGGCTGGGGGGACGCGCCGTTGCCAAACCGCCCTAATTTTCACTACCCGCTTAAGTCATTTTTACCCACACAATCAAATTAAAAAACCGCCCAATCTGTCAACACTGCTTTTTTGGAAATAGGCACATATTACAAGTCCCACAGAGTTAAACAGTTGTGATTTTTGAATCCGTTTAGCCGATCTCCTGGACTGGCGGGAGCACTTGTAGCTTAGCTTAGCATAGATCATTGCATTAGATTAGACAATTAGCATCTTGCTCAATGTTAAAGTTTAGACAATTTTCCTATTGAAAGCTCGACTCTTATGTAGTTACATCATGTACTAAGACAACCAGAAAATGACATGTAGCTATTTTCAAGTCTGATATAGCTAGGAAATATACTCTCACTCCGGCATAATAATCAAGGGGCTTTGGTGCCATGGCTGTAGCAGGCACAATGACATTACGCAGCACTGTTACCTAGTTATCTAGCTAGGGACTATTTTTAGGTGCTGTGTAATATCATTGTGCCTGCTGCAGCCATGGTACGGCAGCAAAGTTCCTTGATTTTTTTTTTTTTTTTTTGAGGAACATGCTAATGGTCTAATCTGATACAATGACTTATGCTAAGCTAATCTAAAAGTGGTTCTGCCAGACACAGAGATCAGATGAATGGATTCAAAAATGGTAACTCAACCATTTAACTTCAGGGAAGTTGTAAAATGAACTAATTTCCAAAATGTGGAAGGTTCCTTTAAATGCAAAAATTCATTGTGTGTAAATGTTCACCTATGATCACATCCTATTAATCTTCATAATCTCACCTTTTCCATGCTCATCTTCTCAGGCATGACAATGATGCAGCGATAACCTTTGACTGCTGCTGCCAGAGCAAGACCGATACCTGTAAAAAAACACACACGTGGGAGTCACCATTTCAAATAATCATCGTTTGTTTTTGTTTTTTTGGTGCTACACAAGTTGGCACATGACACGTTTATCTGGTCCTACAGCATTCCAGATTCTGAATTAAATGAATAGAGCAAAGACTCTTTCTCAAGATGGCAAAGCTAAGAACACCCGGTACTTGCTTTCATGACAGATATTACAATAAAACAATGAGAATTAACATTATGGTGCACACACCGACCTGTGTTTCCTGATGTCGGCTCAATGATGGTGTCTCCAGGTTTAAGGGTGCCATCACGTTCAGCATCTTCTATCATTCGCAAGCTGATTCTGTCCTTTACACTGCCACCAGCATTGAAGAACTCGCATTTAGCCACTGGAAAAGAAATAAGTAACTTAAAGAAATGCACGTCATGATTTTGTCAAGTATGATGTGATCCTGGAACACCATTTTTGTTAAAAAATGTAATCCATAACGATTCACTACCCCTAAACCCAACCATAACTGTAAATTATTTTCAAAATCAGAGAAGAATAATAGTTGGATGACAATCATGTAGAAGTGCGTAAACCTAATCATAAGCCTAAACTTCACATAAATGGTAAGCATATCCCTTAATTCTGATTGGCTGATTGGAATGTTGTTCCAGGATCAACATAGACGTTAATCCAGGAACATGTCCTACTTGGTGAAATCAGGTTGGCATTAAAGAAACGCTCCATAATTTAGAAAATAAGATAATTTTACAAGTCACCAATATTTAAAATGTTTTGACCATTTTTTTTAAAGCATTCAGACAACATCCGGGTCTGGCAGCAGTACATTTAGCTTAGTTTAGCATACATTATTGAATCGGATTAGACCATTAGCATCTCGTGAAAAATTCTATATAGCTGAGAGTATAGTTCCCAGCCATCTCGACCTAGAAAATGGCAACTTTTCATTTTACATCCATCTTAGTACACAATATTTTTAGATGCTAATGGTCTAATCGGATTCCACAATTTATGCTAAGCTAAGCTAAATTGTTCAACAGTTGTATAATGAGCCCATTTAAATAAAAAAAAGATGAAGACTTCTCTTAACTAAACCACCTTTTCTCATTTGCGCATGTTGTCATTTATTAAAACTACAAATTTAGATTATGATTAATACAAAGATGAATGGGTTGAGAATAAATTTGATTATTATGGACATCCAGAAATGTGCTGTGTGTGACCGCTAAGGAGCCTCAAACTGACAAATTTTTACATTAATGATTTACAATTCCAATTCATTTAAAACAGTCATGCAAATACAGTCATTAAACTACAGTTATAAAAGGTCCAAGTTTTCCTGGAGCGAATACAATTTTGATTACAGGTCACCAACAAATCAAAATGACAAAAAGTAATAACACATTACACTCTCAAAGAACACACTACTGGCAATACATTTGCGTTATCAAGATGGCACCATTGATTCCTTGCCTGTGTGAATTATCTGTAGGCCAAAATCACACAGTAAACCCTGAAAACCTTTTACTGTACTGTGACCCTGACCCCTCAAATCCAGCCCAAACACACAATCACACATGCAAATAAAATATGCACCAACCTAGATGCAATTAGTCAGCTAATTCCACATGTGTAATGCTAAGACCTGTCGGCTCAACTGGCCAAAGGGTAATCTTGTTCACATGAAATTGCTAGACACTTTGAATCCCCATTATAAAGCTCATTAAAGCATTTAGAATCAAAAGGCTTTGACTTCCACACAATACCACTTTCAAACAGCGCTCGTTAGACTAAAGAAGGGGCTTAGCTAAAGACCCACCAAACTTTTGACCCATACGGCTAAACTCGTTCACCTTTCGCAAATAGACTGCAGCCATTTTGTGAGTCTTAGTTTGCCGAATCATGCATGGAGCGCTGGTTTTGGTTCTTGGGCGCATTGTTATTGTACTGAATATGCTAATGTTTCTGTTCCAAACCAAAACACACTGCCGCCACATGGATACGTGTGTCATGAATGTACAACATAAAACGCCCAATGCATTCCTTTCCCACAAGAACTGCCGAGAGCTATTTTGATGGCCTGGTTTATTTTCTGAGGATAGCAGAACAGACAGTTTAAATGCTGATCTAAAGAGGACTGAGAGGTCTTTTGGGAAGCAGTTGAAGCAATTTTCAAGCAAGGTTATTTTAGTAAACGAAAACTAAATCCAAGACTATAGTTATAATTCAAAAAAATTTTTAAATAACTAAAATATATGTATTTTTTAAAAAAAGTCACAATATGTGAAAAACTTAATCTACACAAAACTTACAACACTCACAAAAAAAGCTGAAATGAAATAAAATAATAATTAGTAAAAATAAATGATAATTTCCAGAATTCATAAGCACTCACTCTGTTGAGGAAAATTTGACCTGCGGATGTTTAGAGTAGTACCAGTAGATGGCGCTTTTACAGCTAATCGCATCATTCATGTGCATGATTATATACACACACACAAATTCATTAATTCGTTCACTTTCTTGTCGGCTTAGTCCCTTTATTAATCCGGGTCGCCACAGCGGAATGAACCGCCAACTTATCCAGCACGATTTTACGCAGCGGATGCCCTTCCAGCCGCAACCCATCTCTGGGAACATCCACACACTCATTCACACTCATACACTACGGACAATTTAGCTTACCCAATTCACCTGTATACCGCATGTCTTTGGACTGTGGGGGAAACCGGAGCACCCAAAGGAAACCCACGCAAATGCAGGGAGAACATGCAAACTCCACACAAAAACGCCAACTGACCCAGCCCAGCCGAGGTTCGAACCTGCAACCCAGCGACGTTCTTGCTGTGAGGCGACAGCACTACCTACTGCGCCACTGCATCGCCCACACACAAATTCTTAAATATAAATAGTGTTCTTTACTTAAAAAGTCAATTTACATATACATATAAAACTGCATAAACAGTATGATCGTTAAATTGAAGTTTGTCAGAATTCTTTGCAATTTTTACTTTTATTTGCTGCATTTGTATGGTTTTGGATTTAGTTTGTTCAAAGAGTTATTTTATTTTTTATTACTAAGAGATTTGTACAAGAGTCAATGTAAGCAGTGTAAACATTAAACTTTGCTTTGGTCGACTCTGGATGTGTTCTGTTAAACTACAATTACTTAAACTAAAAATTTAACTAAAAGAAACTACGTAGAAATGTGTTCACAAAATAAAAAAAATAAAAAAATAAAAAAAATCTCAAACTAACAAAACCATAACTTAAACTAAATTTAAATTTAAAAATAGTATTGAGATAAAAACTTATTTAAAAATGCACAAGTATAATAGCCTTGTTTTCCAGGGTAGTTTTACCAAAACTTGTGCCAAAAACATTCAAGGTCATAGCAACGCAATCACCACCTTTTTTCAGAGCACATAATGTTCCAGTGTTGTGCGAGTCTATTGAACCTCCAACAAACATTTCAATCTGTGTTTGTGAACAGTCTAATGTATAATTATAAAACAGCTTCAGTGTTTTCAAATCACAAAATACTGTTGTTTCTGTGAAGTATTTGAATTGAATACTCCACTTCTGTTTCACCAATACCAATTCTTTCTAAAAGAATCAACCAATTTTAATAAATAATTTTAATTAAATTATTCAGTGAATCACTCATTTAAAAAAATAGGGGTGGATAAAAAAAATTATATATAAAATGTGGTTCAATCTTTTAGTAATTCACATTGAGTTTCACAAAAGAAATGGTTTATAATGTAATAAAAAAGGTGGAAGTCACCCATCAAAATAAAACTATGGTTTAATTTAATGGAGCAGATTTTATTCTGTATCTCAGTTAAGAAACAAAAATCATAGTAGGTATAAAAATCTCCAAAGTAGTCCAAATTAAGTTCCTAGCAATGCACATAAACCAAAAATTGAGTTTTGATATGCTTACAGTCAGAAGAGTGTGATCTTTAATTAATATTCTAATGATATTCTAACTTTGGAAAGAAAAAAGATTATTTTGACCCATACAGTATATTTTTGACTATTGCCAAAAATATACATGTGCAACATAAGACCAGAGTCCAGGGTCACAAATAAATATAGCATGGTGTACATACGTAGCATAGCAGGTTTTAAATAATACAATAAATAAACAAGAAACAACAATTACTGAGTAGAATTAGAAGTTTTAGTGTTACAGTTCTAGCTTATGGTGTTGACAAAAAAGAGAGAGAGGTAAGTCTATAGCCATTTATTGAATACTAAGTTGATTTGGTGCTTTGCTGAGAATATCTGTTTCACTGTTAATGATGTACTAAATTAGCTACGGGCCACTGAAATCACACACAAAAAAAGTTTTAGATTAATTAACTGAGACTTTAAAGTTAAAGTGATGGAAATTTTGCCTTTCTTTTAGCAATTTCTCCCTTAAACTCCAGTTTAGTAAAGCTCCAAGGAACTGCCAAGGGTCATTCTTCAAACTCTGCAGCCAAAGAAAAGCAACTACTGTGGGTACTTATTTTCGTTAAGAACTTTGTGGGTGTTAGAAAGACACTTTCAACATGCGTGTTCTGTGAATGGAGTCTGAACGTGCTATACATGTCATATGATCTACAGCGTCAGTGGCCATTCATAACATCTCCCCCATGGACACAGAATAGTAAACTGAATAATACTGAAAGCACACGTTACAACCTCGGCAGTAATAGGAAGACCTTTGATTGTATTTCTTCTATTGTTTTAATGAACACTAGGAGAACAAACATAGTTCTCATTCTGCAAACATAGAACATTAGCAATTATATAAGGAACGTGTGCTTTAAACTGCGTAACAATTAGGGATGCAACGATTACATATTTTAGTTGTACGATTATAGTCTGAAGAATAATCATGGTTTCACAGTTATCATTATTATTATTATGCATTTATTACATTTAAAACACTACTAGTTTAGAAAATCATAAGAAAACTGCTTCTATTTCAGTGTTGTTTATTGCTGCTCAGTAACCAAATACAGCACAAAATAATAACAAAAACAAACAATAGTCCATTTCTTTCTTTGGACTTAAAAATAAATGAAAAAGTTTATGATTTAAACATGAGTGATAATTTTACAATGAAAATAAATGACAGAACAATGAGTAAATACATAAAAATAAGAATAAATAAATAAAAATAGTATTTGTCTAATGTTAATTTAAGCTAAATTAGCTAAGAATTTAAATAAACTGTTGTTATTATCTGCGTTCATACATAATCATTTTAATAATTTGTAATAATTCATTTAACATATCTTTTGTTTACATTGCACTGAAAGCCACGCACAACACTACACTACACTAAAGCGTGAAATAATCTCTATTGTGTGCCGCGCCTGCAGGGCGCGAGTGCGTCGGTCCGCTTGCGAGCCGTGCGCGCACCGCTTCCAATTTGCGCAAGCCTCCATTGGAAATAATGTACTTGCGGAAAAGACGCAATATGTCAATGGCTTGCTGCTATAGTTAATCCAATGTGCGTGCGTATTGGCATAACTTTGTTTAGTTGCAGCAGTTTTTTTCCATGCAACAGAAATGCGGCGTTGAGAAGCCTTTAATGAATAAAAGCGGGGTTAATAGTGAAATCGGCTAATCATTGCATCCCTATTAATGATATCAGTGGATTGTACAAAAGGCCTTTTCTACAAACATATCCAAATGTTTTCGGCTGCTCGTGCCACTCGCTTAATGTCAGGTGACTCACACTCTGCGCAGCCTTTAACTGCAGCTTGTGCTGTATTGAACAGACGCACATCACTTCATAACTATATCGGCCGTTTTTTGACTGAACTACATTTATTTTTGATGTTTTGGTCACACTATTTTGAGGGCCGGAACAAATTGCCTCGGGGGCCGGGTAAGGCCCGCGGGCCGCCAATTGAACAGCCCTGCTCTAATGACTCGAGGCATGCACAGGTTGCCAGATTAGCAACACAAAAAAAAAGAGCGAGTGTGCCTGATGGTTCAGTCTTAGACTGTAAGCTGCTCAGGTAATGTTTACATGTTTGTAACATGTTTTATTATGTGCTAAATTAAAACAACCTCATGTTTATATATATGAATCTGCGTTTCATATCAGAAGTTACTACCGGCCTGCGGACATCACGATTTTGGCCATGCGCACAAATATTGATCCAGCCATCATGACTGTAATGAAATACACTTTGCATACTAACAGTGAAATAAGAAGGATCCCAAATTGCGTACTTGCGCACTATTCTAAGCCATTTTGTAGTATAAATAGTGTAAGAAGTGCGTTCACACTGAAAACGATAAAAATAATAAGTGCACTTTAATTACCCGGATGATGCACTCATTCAACCGGTAAAATGATGTGTGGAGTGATGGACACTTCACGCACTCAACGACTGCAGTTTTGCTCACGTAGCGGAAGGGACGGAGCTATCGGGCACACATGTTGGATAACTTTATTTATTTTGGATTGTGAAAGCAGTATTCTCCTACGAGAGTGATTATAGTGCCTCCCGATGAATGCGGTTCTACTCATGGCAGGTATTATTTGGTACTTTGGTCATTTATTTCACTGATTTGGCAACCGCCAAACGTCATTATTCTAGCACAGGTAAATTGCCTGCACTGTTACATCTGAACGCAGCTACAGCAGGGAAAGGCTCAGTCAATCACAATATATTCATCTGTGTTTTGGGGGTGGTACGACTTGAGTAGAGAATGTGATTTAACCCTTTTTGCATATCCTGGTTAATGTTGACAGCATGATTTTTTTAAATGAATTAAATTATTGGTGAGGATATTTCAGTAGTCGGTGGATATTGGTAGGGACACGTCCCCTTCGCCCATGATAAATCTACACCCCTGGCCAAACTCTCACTTACCCCGACATATTTTCTAAATATCTGCAAATAAATTGTGGTATTTTTGTGTTTTGTAAAAGTCAAAAACTTCATTCAGCACCTTTAAATAAACAGTTTTCTGCACTCAAAATGCTTGAATGAACCGTGTCCCAGTTTTAAAAAATCTGGGAACACTTACTCCTTCCCGTCCTCACTTAACTGAGGAGAACGAAACCCAACACCCGCATTCCTCTTTCCAGAACACAACCATTACTTCCCAACCTAGACACACATGCCAACACATGCACTTTTGCAGGCTGCCTTTAAAAGATCACGTGACCTTTCATGTCCTCATGGGACACGACACAGCATGCTGCTGAAACCAGGTATGAAGACACACATGCACTCATATCATACTCACAGAGTTCACACTTGAGGCCAAAAGCTTTGGGAATCTTGTTCATGCGAACCATTGGGGTCTCTCCAATCTTGCTTAAGATGTTGGGGAGGATACCGGACGTCTTTGTCCTGTGAGAAAAAGCTGCATTTAGTAACCTGGTAACAAAACCACAAACACTCACACATGAGGACAACAGTCAAACAACAACAAACCACAACACAACTGACTGAACTGAATCACAGCGAGTCTGCAGATTAGCAGTGATTTCTGAGTATGGTAAGGGTGTGGTAATTCATTGTTACACTTTCTTCCTGGAATAATACTGTTGTTAAACAGAGGTTACCTGCATGTTTTTGAATTTTCTGAGAGTGTGTGTGGAAAAAAAATATGTCTTTTTAATTGCAGGGGCATATATTTAAACATATATTTGACAGTATGTGGCATGTTCATACGAATATTTCCAGCAGTACATGAATGGAGAAAAATAATGATAATTTTAAATAATAATTTTAAATAATGTTTCTGTTGTTTTTGCTCAAATGAAACTACTGAATCTTCCTTCCTAATATAAAATAACAATGCTATCTATTATGCTCACACATATTGGAGAAGTGCATAGGTTTGGAACCACTTTTGTTTCTCTCAAAAGTCGAATCCCTTTAAAGGGGTAGTTCATCCAAAAAAAAAAAGAAAATTGACTCACTATTTACTAAGGATGTGACAAGATCTCGTATGACGAGATCTCGCGAGATTAAATCGCGACGAGATTTCTTGTCGAGGTGAAAAGGTGTCTCGTGAGTTGTGATGTTATGATGGAGAGTGAGGGTGAAATTAACACTGAAGATTGGAGGCAGAATTGGATTTTAACTGCAAATCAGGTGCTTTGCACACACCTGGCAACCCAACCCAGGCTGGCCTCGGAGTTGTGCGTGCCACTCAGTTGGCGTGAGTGTGAGTTTGACATAACTGTTTTTTTTTCCACTGGAGTTCAGCGGTTGCCGTGTCTCACCGTAATCAAACTTAATATCGTGAAGGACTTTTAGCTACATTTTGTAACAGGACATACACACACGGCTGTTTGACGCTATTCTTTGCACCTACAGAGTCAGTAAAGTACCACAGATACACACAACTCTAAGCGTACACACACACACACACAACTCCTCGAGACCTCAAGATGATCACATCATCATTACCGAACACACGTTTACGCTGTCCGGGAGATGCAGTCTTTTCATTCGGCGAGGTGAGGGGTATTAAATTACATTAAAACAACAACTCCCTCCTATCAGTCCTTACTTCAGTGTCGCATCCAGTACCTCAGAGTGAGTCAAATTAAAAAATTAAATTAATCAAAAAAAAAAATTTTTAAGCTCAATTTGTGGAAAGGAGTTTTATTTCTCATGTGAGGTCAGTCAGTAGAGTTTATAGCTAAATATTTTGCAGTGTTTGCATGTCCTTTAATGCATATAATTCATTAAAATAGAAGTTGAAGACAAGATTAAATAGAAGATTAAAATGGAAATAAAATACCATTCATTGCAATCTTAAAAACAAACACCTAAATTGTTTTGCATTTTGTGATATTTTTTTTCTTCTTCAGTTGATTTAAAAATCTATTTTCCATTCATATAATAGCAAATATTTTGCTAATATTTAAAATTATATGTAAAAAGACTTCTAAGTAAAAAAGACTTCTGTAAAAAAAATCTATTTTCCTTTCACATATAAGCAAAATATTTTGCAGTGTTTGCATGTCCTTTACGGCATATAATTCATTAAAATAGAAGAAAAATAACATTCATTACAAGACGGTTTAAAAAAAGCGCATAGATAGGTTTGCATTTTGTGATTTCTTTTTTTTCCAGTTGAATAAAAGACTATTTTCCATTCATATATTTCATCATCGAAGATTCCAAAAAATAGTAGAAAAATCTCTTCTCGTTCTCGTGAACCCAATCTCGTGTCTCGTCTCGTGGAGTAGGCGTCTCTTCACACCCCTACACACTCTCCTTTAAGTGTTTCCAAACCAAGATACTCTAAGGAGTGTGGTAACTAGTATCCATTGACTCCGCAATATTGCTCGGATTAGACCATTTCTCTCACAACCAGATGCGGAGAGGCTGATACATGCCTTTAACACATCACGTCTTGATTTCTGTTCAAGTTTTGGGGGTTTACCTACAAGTTCTCTCAGAAGATTACAGTATATTCAAAATTCCGCTGGACGGGTTCTGACACACACATCATCACGCCACCATATTACTGTACTTCAACAACTAAACTGGCTTCTTATTAAGTGTCGGATTGATTTTAAGACCTTAATTTTAACCTTCAGAGCAGTGCATGGGCTAGCACCTGGTTACATTTGTGACCTGGTGACTCTGCCCACTCCAGCCTGCAGTCTTTATTCGGCATCGGAACATACCCTGTATCAGCCATGCTATAAACTCAAAAACATGGGTGGTGGGGTTTTCTCATGCAGTGCGCCTAAGCTGTGGAATGCACTACCCATAAGCATTAGGAATGTCGATTCTCTGGACTGTTTTAAGAAAGTTCTTTAACCTTAAGAAACCTTTTTAGCATTGCTTTTAACTTAGGATGATCATTTTCGATTTTATTCTGTCTTATGGTTCATATTTTTATTGTTTTGTTGTATCTTTTATTGTTGTGCTGTTTCTGCTATGGTTGGTATTTTGCCTTGTATTGTTAGTATTTTGCCTTGCAGCGCTCAAAGTCTAAGAAAAGTGCATTACAAATAAAATGTATTATTATTATTATTTTCATCATCAATGACTTTTACAGAAGGACAAAGTAATTTTATGTAAGTCACCAGTAACACTTTTTCTAAGATATTTCAAAGTAACTTCTCTTGTGTCCGACAAAAAAAGAAGAGTTTGAAACAAGTGAAGAATGAGTAAATGATGACAGAATTTTCAGTTTTGGGTGAGCTATGCCTTTTAGGTCTAAATTAATTGGAAAAATGACATTATTAAAGTGTCTATACAGACATAATATTAAAGTAATACTTCTGCAATATTGTCAAACAACAGGGTAGCATTTAATATTAATAATTTTGCTGCACAATAAATGTAAAAATGCACTTCTTCATTTTTAAGCTTTTTTCTGCCAGAAAACTACAAAAAGCTCTCCCACATGAAAAAAAAAAAACAGTAATGTATAATCAATACTAAAGTCTTATAAACCATACTATAATAAATGTATTATACTGCATATATTACAGAATTTACAAATCTTTGTTAAATATTATAGTATTATAGTGGTGAATTTAAAATAATAATAAATATTGTAGTTTTTATTACAGTAAACTGGTGTATTCATTATAATATAGATTAGAGAGATGTAGAGTTGTAGAAAACAACAATATTGGGTAATATGTTTATAATACTGTAGTTGCTGTATTACCATAGCAAATATAGAATTACACAGCAGATTCATTTACAGTTGCAATCAGAATTATTAAACCCCCTGAATTATTAGCCCCCCTGTTTATTGTTTCCCCAATTTCTGTTTAACAGAGAGCAGACTTTTTCAACACATTTCTAAACATAATAGTTTTAATAACTAATTTCTAATAACTGATTTATTTTATCTTTGCATTGATGACAGTAAATAATATTTGACTAGATATTTTTTAAGACACTTCTATACAGCTTAAAGTGACATTTAAAGGCTTAACTAGGTTCATTAGGTTAACCAGGCAGTATAGGGTAATTAGACAAGTTATTGTATAACGATGGTTTGTTCTGTAGACGATTGAAAACAAATATAGCTTAAAAGGGCTAATGATTTTGACCTTAAAATGTTTTTTAAAAAATTAAAAATTGCTTTTATTTTAGCCGAAATAAAACAAATAAGACTTTCTCCAGAAGAAAAAAATATTATAGGAAATACTGTGAAAATTTCCTTGCTCTGTTAAACATCATATGGGAAATATTAAAAAAAGAAAGCAAAATTCAAAGGGGGTTTAATAATTCTGATTGCAACTGTATGTAGTATAGTAGGGTTGACGCAATATCATTAATTAATCTTACGATACTATACCAGCTGAAGTATCATGATACCAAGTAGTACTGCAATACTGTAATTCATAACTCAAATTATAAAGAAAATTGTCAGAAATACTATATTTTATGGTATAATAGGCCTACTTGAATGGAATTCATAATTCCCTTAGGGCCAAAAAGTATTATTTACACCCCACTTCACCTAAACTTTTTTCATTTTGTTTATTTTGTAGAACAAAAATACATTAAAATAAAGATACAAATTATACCGAATTAAATTTGTTACAAAAAGAGCATTTTCCCAACAAAATTAGGCTATATGAAGTGGTCAAAATTGTTTCAATGTTTTCTGTTGCTATTTTGGGTTTTTCATACATTTTGCTTCCAGTCTTATCAGGTAACAATGCAAAGTAATTCAAAATTTCACTTTGTGAGTCGGTCTTTAAAAGAGATTTTCACAGTCGCTTATAAATCATATTAACAGGAACAGAAATGAACCGATTCAGATGTGTGTTCGAACTGAAGTGTTAGAAAACGTGCAATAGGCTACCATAAAATGTGTGAATTCTACACCATTTTGCAACCTTAAAGGGCTCCACAGACTATTCAAATAAAATGGTTTATTGTTGCACAAACGTGTGAGCATTTTAGTGACTTTTCCACATGCAACATCTATTGTAGATAAACCATTAATAATGATACTACCATTTACAAACTACAGTGGCACGCCAGCATTTTGGAGCCATGGTATCGCAATACTATCATAGTACTGGTAAAGCGTGCAACCCTATACTATATAGTATGATTAAAAAAATCATATTCACAATAAATCACATAAAGTCAATATTTTTCTATAATTTTTTGCTATCTAATATGTTGTTCAAATTAAAGCTAAGACCATGACTGAATCTTTCTGTAAACACTTACAAAAAAATTAACTCTGAGAAAACTGAGTTTGAACACAGTGTCCTACCGTTGGTAGTGGTTGTGGGGTGACTCTGTATTCAGGTCACCAAGCTTCCAGGTGCATCTGCTGGGCAAATCCGGTCGAATCCATTTCCTTTCCATGCTGACCTCGGAGCCCTTCTCCATGTGCTGTCCGTTCAGACTCTTTAAGTGGCGCCCGTTTGTTTCATTCAACTTGTGTCCAGCCTTTCCGTTAAAGACATCGTCAGCATCCCCGTTGATGCCAGACTCTCCATTTGCAGCATTTGAGAGCATTTTGGCAGCATGTGGGCAGACTGGACCAGTCCCAACTGATTCTGAACTAGATGGTACTGCTGGCATGGTTTACCTATGAGAAGAAACATATTAAGTGTCATTCATCGTTTTTTTACAGCACTTTGATCACCATAAGGACTTTTATAGACTATGTTATTAAACATTATGTAACCCCTCTGTAATAAGTGGGCGTATCGCTCTAGATGTTTCAGATTTTGACTTATGTTTGAATACTGTACTAATGTCATCCAAGTTATTATGCAACACTGACGGATCGCAACATGCCACCGAAAAGCCAAAACAGTGAAGACGGTAAGCTCTGGAAGTTTCACCTTAAAAGATAACATTCTCAGGGTTATATGACTGTAAATTGAAGACTTTTGATATTTAAAAGATACTTAAAAGTCTTTTTAAAGCATAAAACAAATTCCTCCCAATGGGGAAAGTCATTTTTATATCGACAAATCAATATTTGTCCTAATCTGTTGAGTTTCTTGGAAAACAAGACTTGATTTATTCACCTCAAGTAAAATGTGCCTTGATTTAAGGATATTACGATAAAACTAAGGAAGATTTATTTTTTATTTTACTTTTTTTTACATTGATAGTCATTACTTCAAAACTTTCTGAGCTGATTTTAAGACTTTTAAAGGGTTAGTTCACCCAAAAGAAATAAAAATTCTGTCATCAATTACTCACCCTTTACTCGTTTCAAATCTTTTTGGGTCTCTTTCTTCTCTTAAACACAAAAGAGGATATTTTAACGGTTGACTTTCATAGTATTTGTTTTTCCTACTATGAAAGTCAGTGGTTACCGACTTTCAGCTTTTGTCTAAATATCTTCTTTTATGTTCCAAAAAAAAAGAATCTTAAAGGTTTGGAACCAAGTAAATACATTTTCATTTTTAGGTCCATTTAAGGTCTTAAAATGGGAAGATTAAGACTTCAAGACCCTCAGAAACTACTACATTTCCAGTGTTTTAAAAGACCAAGAGTCAAAACAAAGCAAGATAACACTGTTTTGTGACTAAACAAAACACACTATATCATCCTGAATGTGTACAACAACCCACCTCCTGATTCTTGATAACAATATCTATTATATTAGGGCTATAAATATATCTTATCTCAAAGAACGCCAAAGACAACAATAAAGCATCCTTATCAACACCTCAACGTCCTGCTGGTCAAATCATGATTAAGCAAAAACGCTCGCTTGTATAAAAATTATTTATTAATGATCAACACAGGAGAGATCATTCAGATCTATTTCAACTGTGGGGGAAAGAAGGACACAGAGTTTTTATATCAATTCAAAAGCAGCTGGAAATATTTTACATCTTAATCCAGAACAGAACAACTCGCTCATGTTTATACCTCACGCGCTCGCGATTCTGCCAGGAACTGACTCTTATGTAATGAAAAAATACACTGAAACACAACACCAACAATGCATTTGAGCCAAAAGAAAGTTTTACGACTGATCATTTCCAAAATGAGGTTTGGTTCATTTTACTGATATAACGCTTATGAAAATAAACCATGGTTTAATAGTGTAGTTACAGTGTTTGTTTGTAATGGTGTGATGTATTGATTACCATTAGATTAACCACAATTTTACTACTATAAACAGCTTGCATGGCTAAACTATGATAATTGAAGCAAAACCATGGTTTATTAGTGGTAAAACTATATTTTTGATGTTTTGGTTGTAGCTTTTGCGTGTGAAGTAAAATAAAATGTCCTACTGACACACACAACACACTCTTCTCTCAAACTGAGGTAAAGTTTATGTTCACACATTCTTTCATTTCAACGGTTTACCATGCTAATTTGAATATTCGGTCTGAAATTGCATTTAAGTATGATCTCAAAACAACATTAGCACTATTAAACTGACTCTAAACAATGTTGTACTATGATAGTCATTGGCTGCTAATATGATTTCTCTGTTTAAAATATGAAACAATATTTTCCAGAAAATATATTATTAGGGAAAAAGTCAGAATGTGTGAATATAAAACCAACTTTACCCTAGTTTCTGTCAATTATAAGCAAATTAGCATCCATAGAAAGAACTATTTTGCACAACAACACAGTAGAATAAGAACTTCTGCTTTCTCCAGACAAACTTTAGTGGACTCAAAAAAGAGGAGTGACTTTCCAGTCAACGATGGTGCAAAGCCTGTTTTCATGACTCACGGTACTGTACACAACACTAAAAACACAAAACCTTTCTCCATTTGGGAGGAAAATGTAGATAAGAATCATTGTGAAAACAAACAGAACTATATAAGATATAGTACGAACAGAAGATATTTATAATTATAATGATGCATTCAGACTATTGCTGCTATTTCTGAATGCACATTCTTACACTACTTTTAAACGTTCAATGACTTTTATAATAGACATCCTAGAACAAAATGTTCAGAGAGTTTGCTGGGATTTCCCATTCGTGCTGCTCAAAAGAGCAAAAGATAATGCTTAATAAGTAAATAATCAATCAAATTGTTTCCAGGTCGACACTCGCCACAGCATACAGGTGTATTTATGGACCTTACAGCAAGCGAGAGCGTCATATTAACGAAATATTACAGTAAATTGAGATGACGCAATCGCTGCGCTCATTGTGCTCGCGCTGACCGTGATGCTGTGACGCAGGATGCCGATTTCATCATACTCGAGCCGCATTATCATCACTCTCAACAGCCGTCTAAATTTTAAGAAAACACTTCTATGGTAAGACCTTCAATGAGATACAGTAGATTAATATATGCTCCTCGCATACAAAGTGTACCGTTTGTGTGATGCTCTTTAGCGTGCGTTTGTGATCGTTATTTAACGGTTCTTGAGGACTAAAATGTGAACGGACATTTTTACTCACCCGACTATCAGATAGAGAGAAACTTGAGAGCCGGAGGTCCGATTACAGAAGATGACCTGCCCGTGTGTGACTGTGAATGTGAAAAGAAGTCGGCTTGCCAGCTGCTCACATGCGTTAAAGAGCCAGGTTGGCGTCCAATCGGGTACCAGCATACCTTGTTGGGGACGAACGCTGATTGGTTTCGGCGGGGGTGTCTGTTCGTCTCTCGTAACCAATGGGAGGCCGACATTTAGTCGTGCCCTCGTCCACAGAAATCATTTAAGGACACGTTTAAAGCGCTGTAATTTGTCACTCTGGTGACTTTTATTTACTTTACTAACGTTGTAGTGTGTGCGTGTTTTAAGATAATAACTTAAAAGAACGACTAAAAGTGAGTCGTTTTCAAACTGAAGTCTGAAATTCGCGGATCATCTATTATACTTTGCCTAGCAAGTTTAACTGATGTGCTGTGCATTGTGTTAAACTTACAGTAAAAATTCGGTAATAATAGTATCGGTAGGAGTAGTAGTAGATTTGCTTTTGGACATGCTATTAAATATTTGTTAGATCTAGACTTTCTGTCTCCAAGTATTTGTTTGTTGTTCTGTCGGGCACACTTTCGTTTTCTTTCTTTACTGGGAACGTTTAAGGCTTTTCCTGCTCAGCATAAAATAATTGCTGGTGCTTTTATTTCATTAGTCGTAGCATTTTCTGCATCATTTTAAATATTCTATACACATGTATTTTATCTGCTGAACACACAAGAAATTTTGAATTATGTTGATAACCAGTTTTTTTTTTTTTAAACCAAACAGTTGATGATAAATATTGCCTACCATATCTTTATCTTCGAATGCTGAGTTTTTAATTTTCTGATCTGTAAGTGCTAAATGAAAAAGGTCAAGTTTAGCAGATTCAACATAAATGACAAAAACGTGATTTTGTGAAAACGGTGACAATGCTTATTATTTTTAGTATACAGTTATGCACAAGTGACTACCAAAATAATGCAGCAATGCAGTTTTTCTTTTGCAGACATTGCCAACTTCTGGCCTGCCATGCATAAATAATGTCAAGTCATTTTGTGATTTTGGACTATTTTATCAACATTGTTAATATAAATATTTCAAAAGTCCAAATGAACAACTTTTAAGTTCAGTACAATAGAAAGTCTTTAAAAACTGAATTACAAAAGATTTCTTCTTTCATAGTACTGAATTAACTTGGTTATATAGGTTAAATCAACAACTACATTTACCAAGCCTATTCAGTGACTTGGTGCTACTTGTTAGTTGACCTGACCCTTGTCTAACATTAAAATAGGCTCAGCATTGGTCACTTCAAGAGATTGCAGCAAATTAGAGAAGAGTTTGAAGACTTCTATCAAATGAATGTGAAAACACATTTAATGTACAGCATATTAGCACAATATAAAATTATGAGAACAAATACTGAAAAACTGAAACGACTAAGGTGTTTTTTTTATTGAAAAGCAAACAAACGTTGAATAAAAAGATCAGAGGACAATTAAGGTGGAAACAATTTCAACAGTTATCACATTTCATCAGGAGAGAGCTGAAGGGTCTGGTGACTGAATGTTGATTTCAAGAAACAAGGAAATTTTAAAATCTTCCAGAGCGCTCTCTATCTCTTGACCGCCGTCTCTCTCGGTCTCTTCCTCCTCCACCACCACCACCCCCACCACCGCCTCCACCACCACCTCCTCCTCCTCCTCCTCCTCCTCTATTGCGTTCTCTAGAGCGAGAGCGTCTTTCACGGGAGCGAGAGCGGGACCGATGTCTGTGGAAGAAAGTGAATTGGTTTACTGATGAGTCGAACTACAAATCAAACTAGTTTGGGGTGTGTAAGATAAATAAAATAAAATTCTGTATTTAACAAGGATGCATTAAATTGATCAAAAGAGACAGGAAATATTTCCATGTAAACTACTCAAATAATCTTTTATGGTTTATACAAAAATATTTAGCACATCTTTTGTATGATTGCTGAAAGATGGAAATACATTATGATGCTTAATATATTCTTATAGGAACATACCTATTTAAAAAGTCTAATCTTGCAAAAAACATTATTCAGTAGCTGCATTTACATGGACCCAAGAAATAGCCCAATCACACAATCGTAATGAATCGACCAGACCTGATTAGATTGAAAATGGGACATTTTGCTTGTGTGCAGTGATGTAGATGAAGACCAACAACAACAACAAAACTCTTCCCAGTGGACATAAGCATCAGAAATTAATGTTATTTGGATGTTCTGAATAACAAAAGCATGGCAAGGGACTGATGACAAGGCTCTTTTCACATCTATTTGCATTGCAAGCTGAAGAATGTTCAAATTTGAATAATTCCTAGTTCACACTACAGTATTAAGCCTGATTTGCAAGTTAACGAGCTTGCTGAGAGATCTGCACTAGACCGTCCTGATGTGTGAATTACTGAACACCACATCAAAGAGGTTCACTCCCACATCGTTGAAACCTCACAGATGAAAAGCAAATATCTAGCATACTACGCTAAATATGTGAGTGACGAGCTACACTCAGTAGCTAGCTATGTTTCCATCCAAAAATGCTAATTTAATTCATAAGCAAAACAGGAAATCGCATAAAAGACGTGCGAATAAAGCTGCATTTTCTATCCAACGAGCCTAAAGAGAACAAAATCGTCACTTTCTGATTAACTGGTGCCAAATATCAAAAGTAAAAACGAGATTTGCTGCAGTAGGAGAAGCTGTGTGAATCTTTTCATTATTTAGACAAATGACTTGCACCTGAGAAGACAAATGCCGACAAGCAATGAACTATTATTAATCTAACAACACTAATACTGAAACGGATAAGGCATTTTAGAATGACCAAAACAACATTTAAGATGTTTTACAGTGTGCTCAGCCTGCTGGTTTGTCCATTCATTTTCATCATCATATGATCTCTTATAACAAAGTCACATGACTTTTTTTTTTAATGTGCAAACTGGAATTTGTTCAGTAAAAGTGTTTCCATTGTAGTTTATATGCATCTTTTCTTATCGCATGAAAAGTTTATCCTACTCAGTTATGTGCATATATCTATGCGCATTTTCAAAACTTATGTGCATCTTGGCGTTTCCATCAACCTTTTTTATGTGCATATGCAAAACGCACGTAAAATATGTGGATGAAAACATAGCTAATGAGAGTGTGTCATGGGTTGACTATCCATTGTGTTCATGCACTCATCAGAAATGTCTGTGATTGGCCAGAATGGTCATCGATGCACTTACTTTACCCTGCATTTACACAGACACAAGAGCATATGAAAACCACGTCTATCGATCAGCCGATCCATAGACATTGCTTTTAAATGCTCCTGTAAAGTCTTTCTGAGCTATAATCCGCTACTGACGGCTGTCTGGCTGCACGTCAGTGGTGCATGCCATCACATAAGCAGCCAATAGTGTTCTGCTTATTCTGTTGGCTGTGTCTTGAATATTTCATTCGCTGTGATTTGGAGGCTGGACAGAGCTGTTGTCATCAGTGTTAATTTTGACAGCAAATTTTGATTTAATTTTAGCCGTAGTTTTTTTTTTTTTTTTTTTTTTAAATGTCATATTTTGGTTTTAGTTTTGGACTATATCTACTCTATATTTAGTTGACGAAAATATATTTGGTTTTATTTAAGTGTAATTTAATTAAATATTGCATACATTTATTTATACACAACATTCTAACTTAAAATTAAATAAAATAGTCTAATTAAAATACGGAATAAAGCTTTTCCAAATAAGACCAAAAATTAGACATGCATTGCCTATTTATATCATAAGTAAATTTGTCAAATTATGGGTCGGCAAAAACAGTAGACTACTGATGGTCACGTGATGTGCGTTTTCAGTGGACGGAGGGCTGTTCAGAAATGCTAGACGAAACTCCAGTGTGGACGTTAGTGATGCGCGGATGGAAGTTTAATCCGCGGGCGCTGCGGATAATCCGCGGGTCAGGTAATAAAAAAATACATTATGATTAATTGTGGGTGGGTCGCGGGTGGATGTAGCGGGTCATAGCAGTTGACCAGCAAAAAAGCAGAGAGTGGACTTCGCAGAATGTGAAGATTGAGGACGCCCCAAATAATGGATGAAGTGCAAGAGTACTGTGCTAACTTCAGTTAGAGGAGTCATCAGAGGAAAAATCTGCTATCATTCTGGGAGAAACAAGATCGCTTATTTACACGACTGCAGCGCCTTGCAATAAGAAGCTTGTGCATTCCTGCAACAAGCGGTTCGCGCGAACGCTCATTTAGTGCAGCCAGCCGTGTTTTGGAGGCGAGGCGGAATCGCCCAAATCCAGGCACAGTAGATGCTATTCTGTTTTTGCACAGTGTTAAGAAAAGGGCCAAGTACACACAACATAG
Organism: Danio kyathit; assembly: GCA_903798195.1. Classification (NCBI taxonomy): domain Eukaryota; kingdom Metazoa; phylum Chordata; class Actinopteri; order Cypriniformes; family Danionidae; genus Danio; species Danio kyathit. The sequence continues at coordinate 12,619,780 of LR812527.1, read as the reverse complement.
CTGCTGTTTAGGCTGAAGGGACGCCGTTTCTCTTTTTCCTGTATATGTAAAAGCTGAATCTGCTGTTAATAACGAACGATCCACTGTGACCTAAGTTGCAGGAGAGGGGAAATAGTGTGGCCGCTTTACGGGAGTTGTAGTCCATAGCGAGGGGCATTGTGGGTAGTGTAGTTCGACACACATGCTGTGTGATGTGAGCTCTCTCTGTGTGCTGTGCGTGCGGTGAATAAGAGGGAGAAAGTTTTATCCGGTTTTGTTTTATGTTTACTTCAGTAATTCCACCCGGGAGCTGTTTTGCACTGTGAACCTGAAAACACTGAAATAAGCAAAAGAAGGGCATGCAGAGTACTTTTGTCCGTCTCATCATTTGCTCGAGCATGAATTAACGAGCTGTTACTCTGCCGCCGGACATTGTGGAGAAAGTTACACCTATCATCATGCTTAAAACAAAGAATTAGAATTATTGAAGTGGCGATCGGGTGCGGGTCGGGTGCGGATATATATATCAGATAAAATAATATGTGCGGGCGGGTGGCGGATGGATGATTAGAATGAAGGAGCGGATTCGGGTGACATTTGAGCTGATCCGCGCATCTCTAGTGGACGTGTATCATTTCCGTTTTAAAATGCCATTTTAAAATTAAGCTGTTTAGTGTAAGAGAGAGTGTGTAGAGTGTGTATTTTTCACAAGCGGGTTTGCGACCGGGGCGGGGCGGAGGATCGACGATGCTGCCTCAGCATTGTGATGTCTATTGGCCATCAGCGATGGATGATGGCATCATCTGTCGGCCCAACCCTAGTTGTGCGTCTTCAGAGAAGCTGCTTTTTGCCGCTGCTTTAAAATGGTTTGTTGGACATTAGATGGCATCATTAGGTCTAATGTCCTTTCAAAATGTTCCTTCTACTATCAGAGAAATACTGCACGACAGTGTTGCTTTAGATATTTGTCTGCAAATGCCTTGTTTTTGAGGGTGAAATGGCGCATAACAGGCAGATAACAACAGATAACAATATAATTTTAAAACAGAACTGCAGGGACAGTGCCATACATGCACCCTTTAAATGTTTTTGCGGTGAAAATTAAATCTGATTTAAAGAATGTGTTACACGCACATCCGTCCGGTTAGTTTATTTAGCATGCACATAATCCCTATGGTTTGTTTGAAACATAAATAAATAATTGTCAATGTAAATGTAGCTAGCTTTGATTTGCCATGTTGCTAAAAAAATTTAACACATCTTAATACTTGAAAATCATAATGCAAAACAATATAAAGGCCTAATAACCCTAGTGATGATCAAATGTTCTCATGTTTTGGATGAGTTATTAAAAGCACACACACCTCTTTCTTCTGCGGCCGTACAGCTCTCTCCTTAGTTCCCTTGAGATCGGCTTCAGATGCATGAAATTGCAGAAGCCTCCTCGAGTGCACTCTCTGCAGGAAAACAAGAGTACTGCAGTCAATCACAGTCAACAGTGCAGAATGAACAATGACATCCTTTTAGCACACACCTTCACCTGAACCAATATATCATGTGCTCGTGGCTTAGGCACCAGCTATAGGTAAACATCAATCTGAATGCAGGTAAACATTTATCTGTGGGAATGCAGTTTTACAGTGTGTGCGTGGGGTGTTTTTTTTTTTTTTTTTGTTGGATGGGAAGGTGTGTGATGCCCTCTGTTGGTCACACTTACCCCATCTCATACTGTCGACAACAGGCCTCTCTGAAATCAGTGACAGGCGAGAGCTCCGCATGAATGGGCTGCCCATTAAACCAGCGGTTGTTCAGGTTAATCACCGCTTTCTCTGCATCTTCTTCACGGCGGAACTACACAAACAAAAAAAATGTAACAATTGTTTTAATATTGACAAAATAAAAAACAGGCTGTTGCATTATGGTATATAAAGAAATTCAGTTACAGAAAGTACAGGCCCAAAATAATTTGGAATATCAATGGCTGTATTTTTCCAACATTATCCTCAAACTTCCTTTGTGAAAAAGATAGATATGCAAACAAGCCTGGAAAAAGTGGATGGCTTGTTTGTTTACTTCTTGTCATCAAATAACCAAAAGTAGCTGATGTGGCAATATCAACATACGTAAAAACATGATAAGAACAACTTCATGTTACAATAAGACATGATACACAAACATTTAAATAGAACTAAATAAAATTCACACATTTATATCAAAAGTTAAATATGATTTTTATAATTCAATATTTGATAAATAACTTAACATTTTTACCTTTTGAAAAACATCCAAGGTGTTTTCATTATAAAAACCTTGTCTAGTGGTACTTAAACTTTCACATTCTAATAAATGATAAGAGTTTTGGTGAGAGCAGCATGACAGTAATTACATATTAACAAGTGGAGGGTGAGTAAATAAGAATTAGCACTTTTGGCTGAATCATCTCTTTAAAACTAAGAAAAGAACTCCGCAGTTCCACAGACAGGTAAATTTGTTTAGGCATGGGCCAGTATTAGAATCTGACGGTATGATAATCTTGGATAAAAATACCACGGTATTGTGATTACTGCTCTAAAATATATTCTTTTTAAAAGTCGCGGTAAAAAACAAATCTTTTTACCCACATTGAACAATATATTTTATTTTAGGAAACATTTAAAATATTTTGGAACGCTAAGCACGTCAGGCTAAATAATTCTAATCAATCATTGACTTCTGTCTTCATTAGTTTAAAAAAAAAAACATTGATTTCTTTACCATTTAAAACATTTTTTTCTGCTGGAGATACTGTTGTCCTAAAAAAGTAAAAAGGTACCTAAAAAATACCTAAAAAACAAAAAATACATGTAAATAAAAAAATGTTAAATATACATTAGGAACAGTATAGCAGACAATTTTGGCGGTTTTAAAACCTTGACTTTTTCAAATCGCGGTATACCCTGAAAACAGTCATCAACCCATGCCTAATGCTGTAAAACAATAAAAAAGTGGGGACTTTTTTCCACCAACAGATGTAGGAACTATGAAAACCACCTCCTGATGCAAAAACTTCTAAATAGTTTCTTTTTAGGACAATAAAGTCAAGAAATCAGTGTTTAACATTGGCCTAAAAATAAAAAGCATCAAGTACAACTGACCATAACAACATCTAAACATAATGTTAAGAGTACTGTAGATTCTCTCACCTTCACATAGACATTTCCCACCAAGTGATCTCCTAAATTATCGCAGACGTTCATCTCCTCAACCTCTCCATATTTCTCCTCCATTTCAGTGAAGACCTCCTGTAAACAGTGAATTATAAATCTTGTTAGAGTATAATACTTGCACCTACTGATTTGCTTCCACTAAAAACACAGATGTTCTAACAGAAATGCCATATGATCTAATGGCCTCTGTAACATATTTTTGCTTACCAAGACTAATCAGTTTTAACAAACGTATAGTAAAAACATTAATAGTGTAAAATACTATTAGGGTATAAATGTACTATTTCCATTTTAATGTAATAGTGACTGCACAGCTGAATTGTCAGGAAATAGTATTATGCCTGGTTAGGCATGGGCCGGTAAATATTTCTGACAGTATGATAACCTTGGATAAAAATACCAGTTTTACTTTATCACAGTATTGTGATTACTGCTCTAAAATAAGTTACTTTTAAATCTCTAGTTGTTAAAAAAAAAAAAAAAAAAGCATTTCCCTATTGAACACAATACATTTTAATATAAGGAAACATTTATAATATTTTGGAACAGTAAATAAGTCAGGCTAAATAGTTAAAATAGGTAAGTGACTTCTGTTTTCTTCCTGAGTTTCAAAAACAGAGATTTCTTTACAACACATAAAAAATACATTAAAAACCCTTACATATACCTTAGGAAAGGTATAACAGAATTTTAGCAGATTTAAAACCTTTCACATTAAAACCATTCACACTAAAACAGGAATAAAGTATTACCGGGAATAGATTCAAGTCAATGCAAACGCGCAAATTCTGAAATGCCTTAACATGTATATTATTTCTCTGATAGTAAGAATGTTAAATATATTAATGGGATCGTTTACCCAAAACTGAAGATTTAAACCTGTTTGGGTAAGGATTACCTGTTTAATCTGTTTACCATTTAACCACAACTATTGACGTCAATGGTTACTGGTTTTCAGTTTTCATATATCATTTAGAACCACTTGAGGGCGAGTAAATCTTTATTAGGGCTATATTTGGCTGCCTCCTTGACCATTTCCCCATGACTTTCACAGATGCACAACTCACCTCAAAGAACTCATCATAATGTTCCTGCATCTCCACATCACTGACAGCATCTGATAAAAGAGAAATCAATGATAAAGTATAGGAATGAACTAAAGTATAGGAATGAAACTTTAAAGTGTCTGTATATGTGTGCGTGAGTATATATAAATATCAGAATTATTAGCCCCACTGAATTATTAGCCCCCCTGTTTATTTTTTTTCCCCGTTTTCTGTTTAACAGAGATTTTCTTCAACACATTTCTAAACATAATAGTTTTAATAACTAATTTTTAGTAACTGATTTATTTTATCTTTGCCATGATGACAGTAAATAATATTTTACTAGATATTTTTTAAGACATTTCTTTACAGCTTAAAGTGACATTTAAAGGATTAACTAGGTTAATTAGGTTAACTAGGCAGGTTAGGGTAATTAGTCAAGTTATTGTATTACGATGGTTTGTTCTGTAGTGTGTATATATATATACACACATACATACACACTTTACATGTGATCAATATACATACACACTATTTAATAAACTATAGATTATTTGAATTTGCAGGAAAGACTGCAGGAACTATACTGTGATATATATTGTTATCAGGATATGAAGACTTGTATTGTTAAGTGAGACCAGCACTAATCCACAGCATTTATTATATTTTTGTAGCCATCAAGACAACGAGATCTAGACTCAGTTTCACAAACAAGGCTTAGCTTAAGCCAGGACTAGACCTTAGTTAAATTAGGCTATTTAAGCCACATTTATTAAAATGGCCTTAGAAAAATATATTACTGGTGTGCACCTGGAGAAAAAAAATGACACTGATGTATTTTAAGACATCTCACTGCAAGTTATTTTGAGTTGAGACAGCTCAAACATGCAATTTAATCTTGACTAGCCTTAAACCTTGTTTGTGAAACCGGGGGCTAGTCTACTGTTTTTTGCATTATTCTTTTTGTGGTCTAACTTTGTGTTCATACGATTTGTTATAACCAAACTAAACATTTGTCTACTGCGTGCATGGTCTTTAGTGAGTAGATCTCATCAACCTTTCTGGTCAAATACAGGTTTTTTAAATGTTTTATTTAGTGTATAATATTATGAATGTGCTGTTAAATGGATAGTGTACCAAAAATGAAAATTTACTATCCCTCAAGTTTATTTATAACTTCATTCTGTTGAACACACAGAAAATATTTTGAAGAATGTTGGAAACTGATGTCCATAACAGAAAAATTAAAAACTATGGAAGTCATTAGTTACAGGTTTTCAGCTTTCTCCAAAATCTCCATTTGTGTGCAACAGAAGAAAAAAAGGTGAAGGGTGGGTAAGTTTTTTTATGAAGTATTGCCTTTATTATCAGAAAGTGGTCAAAAGTTCCCAAGCTAACATGCAAGTGAGAAAATCAAAGTCTACATGTGATCAAGTAAAACAAAATGCATCTTGATAACAAGTGTAATCAGGACCCTGCATGCTCCTAGCTCCAGATTGCAGGACACCACATAAACCTTTTACAGCAGTAGGACCAGTGGTGTAGTCCTAAAAAAAAGGTGGTGTACTATTACCCACCCAAACCAAATTTTAGAAGTAGGCAAATAAACGACAAAAGTCAATGTTTCTTTGATTCATTGGCAATATTTACTGCAGCAATACTGCAATATGTTCATATGTGTGCGTGTGTGTGTGTATGTATGCATGTATGTATATATATATATATATATATATATATATATATATATATATATATATATATATATATATATATATATATATATATATATATATATATATACATATATAAACATAGGTTACCTGTAACTATTGACTTCCACAGAAGGAAAAACAAATACTATGGAGGTTAATAGTTACAGGTTTCCAGCGTTCTTCAAAATATCTTCTTTTGTGTTCAACAGAATGGCAATTTTAATTTTTTTGGTTGAACTATCCATTTAAAAAGGAAAAATATTTAAACAAATTTGTTCATTTTAAAACGAGATGCTAATATTCTAATTCTATTCAAAGATTTATGCTTAGCTAATAGTGCCCCAGCAGACCTCGGGATTGGCAGAGTATATTGAGCTGTGGTAAAACCCAACTGTTTAACTCTTGTAAAATGAGCCTATTTAAAAATAATACTATTTATTTTAATAATGTACAAAAAAAATAAAAAAATTACAATTCAAAACAGCTATATCAAGTATTGTATGTTGTAAAACTGTAAATTTTAAATATATATTTTTTTTAAATCAGGAAAACAAAAGCTAAGCACACTTTAAAAACCCAAATACTAGCCTAAACTCAAGTACATTTTTTCCATGTATTAAAACTGCCACTTTTTAAATTTAAAATGGCATAAATATAAACATAATAAAAAATGTAAAGGTTAATTTACATAATTCACTATCATAATACAAGCTATAATAGAAAATAATTTTTAATACAACACATGATGTTTGACTGATGTCATTCTGATATGCAGTAAAAATGAGTACATTCACGGAGTAGTTCTGTTACGATTTAATCCTGTGCATGAATGTATGATATACTTAATGCCACATCCACTGTAATGTGTTCTATTTTCATAGATAACTTTGAAATAAACATAGCAAAACGTCTGTTGAGAGTTACATTTTTGCTGGAGGAAACGGCTGTGATGATAAGAGGTGCGCTGAGGAAACAAGTGTTTCTTTTGCAAAGAACTGCAAATATGCAGATATTATAACAATCTGTCGATAAAAGCGACGCCCATGCTGTTTTATAAATGTACCTTAATGCTTCATCGAGACACTGATCAGTTGACTTGTCGTTGTCTTTGAAAAACTCTTACGAAATTTTCTGACAGGGGGCAGGGAATGGCGCAAGTTAATAATGCACCAATTGCAACAAATTAAGATGCAAGTTAGAAAAAAACATTTGGTATACAGTTAAAGGGGATGCGAATACACGAATTAGGGAAGTCTAATCAGCAAAACAAGTATACCGAGGGTATATGCAATTATTAAACCACAGAAGTCGTAATACCCATACAGCTCGTGGAAAAAAAGTAGGCATGGGGAGTATACGTGTGTATAGTCTGACTACACCACTGAGTAGAACTTACTTAAGCCATCAGCAGACTGGGCTGTGTTTTGTGGGTTCCTGTAGATGTTCAACAGGGCAATGGTCTGCAACACAAAATGTCAATCACAACACAAATCTAGCAGAAGCATCAAACATCACAGGATCGATGGCATAAAAACCGGCACAATACCTGACTGAAAGTGGGCTTATTATGAAGTCTGGAGCATCGGTCTCCATGGCGACAGGCTCCGATTTTAAAGTAGAAAGAGCAGTTGACCCTGTTGAATTAAAACACACACACTTGATCAGTTTTGTTCACACATTTCTGACTATTTTGATTAATATTGCACTTAATCTCAATATTTCTTGTTGATTAAACTGCTTTTTAACTAAATCAATATTACATTAGCCATCACACTCACAGGCTGATATTAATTTTATATATAGCAATATGTAACATTTAATCTAAATAATGTACAAGCATGTATTTCCTTGATACATGTAGTTATTTAGTTATTAGTATTTTTATTAAGTAGTACTCATTTATTACCTACTCTTAACGTTAGTATATAATAAACCTTTAAAAAGGGGTACTCCTTTACTCGATACTAATGCTTACTATTAGATACTAGAACTAATTCATGACTTCAACTACCAGTAACGTTACTCACTCATTCGATACTAAGATTTATTCCAACAGTGAACTAACTTAGTTTGTACTTCCGTTAATGTAAATCTTCCTCATGATAATCAAACACAAAATAATCAAACACAGGCTATTTAAACTAAAAGCAAACACAGAAATAAGGCTTTTAAATAAGATCCATTTAACCTAGCGTTAAGAAGGCGCCACAATGAATGGAAGGAGCTGCAATACAGGGCTGGACTTGATTTATCAACGTAAATTTAAAACGATCAAAAATAAATGTACAGAAAAAGCTATTACACATGAAAGCATTGTGATCTGAAATATATTTGTTATCAGTATTATTGTTGTGCTGTTAGCGGCGCGGTTAGCAAACGGCTCCGCTCATCACCACGCGATGCATAAGAAAAGAAATACAAGAAATACTAATATTATTATACTTCACAATTAGCACAGTTTTGCGATAATGCTCAGGAGTACTCAGCATGAAGAATTACAAGCATTATTTCACGAAAATAACCATTACTTACTTGTCTTTTTCTGTACCGAAAATAGACGCCAAGTATTCGGCCATTTTGAAAGAAGAAAGGCGGTGGGTTTTTTTTTCTTCTGCTGGAGAATCAAGAGCAGGGGCCGCTGAAGATGGAGGGTCAAACTACTGCCATCTAGTGAGCGCCCAATGCAGGACTAATACAAAAGAATTAAATCAAACACAGCGCCACCTATTGGACTGGAAACATTTTAGGAAAAGAAAGAGATAGACGTCGGGGAGATTTTTTAAAGAAATAGCTACGGATAGCTACGTCCCCCTCATTTTTAGAGACAGACCATTTAGAAACAGGTGATTAATAATTATATGAAGGTAAACTTTTGGATCTCATTCAGCTGTCCCCCCCCCCCCCACTTTTAAAATGTCCGCTACGCCCCTGACTGGACCAAGTCTGGCTTCCAAACAAGGGCCAAACATGGACCATATCTGGGCCAAGTCTCAGCCAAGTTAATAACCCATAACTGAGCCTGAACTGGGACAGATATGATGTTGTGTCACAACTGCAATGAAATTGATAAACCCATTAATCATTGCGCTTTAGGGGGGCTATGGGTGTGCTTTTTCTCAAAGCGACCTGATTGGTAGAATTGTTTTTCTTTATTTGAAAATAATAAAAATATATTTTAAATGTGGGTCAAGACAGGCCAAACTTACATGGCACACATATCAACTATTAACATCTGGGCCGAATAGGCTACTACAATTTACATCTGGCCCAAGTATTGTCTGCTGCCTTAAAGACGGAGCCACCTCTGCCAAACCAGGGCCATGTTTGGCCCACATGCTGTATGCCAGTGTCAGGTAAATGCCTGCTGTGCCAGATTTATGCCAAATCTGGGCCAAAATTCTTTGCTACCTGGGTAGCTTATAATACACATATTCTATTGTTTTGACCTCACAGTGATTACATTTACCTGATAACTGTTTGCCGAATTTTAAATAATGATGGATTTTGCCCACAATATATGCATGTAATGATAATTTTCTTTCTGGCTCGCAATTTGACTTTATCTTTTCTTCCCTATAGGGGAAGAATTACCAACTTACTTCACACATGACGTCACACGGGTTGCAAAAAAGACCGGTTGCAATAGCAAACACATTGTGTTATGTGGTAGGATGCCAAATTTGAAGTTCAAAAATAGAAAAGTTATTTTTTACCGTACACCACACTGCTTTTAATGCTAACCACAGGCGCCTTTGGCTAACAGCCACCATAAGAGCTGAATGGAGTGAGGACCTAATTAAAAATGGTAAGATCTGCAGTTCTCATTTCATATCAGGCAAGTTCACGCTATGCTGAATCACATTACTCTTTTTGATTGCAGCAATGATTTCAGCAAAAACAGTTAAATATGGTTAATGGGACACTGAATGCTTTGAATGAAATGTAAAAATGTTCGTTCACATATCCTGTCGTACTGGTGCAGTTCGCTGTCAAAATGCAGTTGTTTTGCTTGTTGATGATTACCCAGGCCTTGTATAGCTCAGTCTTTTTTTCTTGTCTTTGGCTAGACAGAACATTGGTTTTTAGCACTACAAAGTTTGGAATCTGGTAATCATTCAACATTATTTCTTGCACATTCAATTCAATTCAATTCAATGAATCTTTATTTGTATAGCGCTTATACAATGTAGATTGTGTCAAAGCAGCTTCACATGAAAGATTATAGTGAATTGAAACAGAGTCAGTTCAGTTTTCAGAGAATAAGTTCAGTTCAGTTTAGCTCAGTTCAGTGTGGGTTAATAATCACTACTGAGAGTCCAAACACTGAAGAGCAAATCCATCGATGCGCAGCTCTACAGATCCATGACCACACAGAGCACATTTGAAGGTATCTAAAACTTATAGGTCTTTAACTTCTCTCTTGACTTGGAGTTTCAATGAGATAGTTGTATATTTCGGGCTGGATGCTTGGTCATTTCGTCTTATCCAATGTCTATTGGGAGGGTGCTATCGCAAATGGACCTGTCAGACGAACGCCGCTCACTTTAACGTATTTTTGCCGAATAACTGTGCTTATCACTGGGTGACAAGCTGTTATAATACGCTGAAAGCATTATGTAAATAATATATATAATCAAACTTATCTCTAATACAACAACAAACTCTGTACCTCATGGGATGTTATTCCCTCGCTGTAAATGCTAACGCTCATGGTTTTTTTCTGCAACCTCTCTGTGCACACATCCTGAATGTTTACAAACCGGTAATTCGTCTATAACTGCTGTATGGTGTGCCCAAGTTTCATTGTTCCATGATTCTTGCCATTCATTATAGACAGACTTATCATCTTCATTGCTAAGACTTGCGAGTCTCATATTTTCTTCCAGCTCATAGCAATTAATCAGTCGCATCTTTTCCTAATACCACACCGATATTTAAGGATATATAAGCTACTGCAGCAGATGTTTAGAACCATCAGTAGGCTATAAATTCATGATGAAATAAACCTGGTCTAAATACTGCTGCACACTAAAATTCTGGGGGGCTTCCTTCTTCTTTTCAACATTGTTTGTAGGTGAAAGTCAACATTTGGCAATGGACATAATCGGGGTGGAACCAGTTAACAAGGATTAATAAATACTGTAATGAATGTATTGTTCATGTTAGTAAATGTGATACCATTATATTTTAGCATCATCTTTTTCCAGGGGATGTGTGCTTAGCGCCCCCTAGTGCTCATTTAATGTAAATTCTGCATCTAATAATCAGCAAAATAATACATTTAGCTATATCTGGCTGTTGGTTCTTGTTCGAATTTCAATTATGTTTTAATATCATCACTTTGAACTTTAGCAAACGCTTCAGCTAGCATTTCTTCTTACCCCTGCTTGAACTTTCTTATAGTTAATAAAAACTTATGACATATACGTTTTTTAAGCCTTATTCCAATGCTCTGTGCCTCCTTCTGTTTACACCTTCCTTTTTTCCCATAATATCTCCATCATAATTATTAGTATTTTTTACCCACAAAGTGCTATAAACATTAAAATCCCCACAGCAGATTCATTTTTGAATAATAAGTATAATTCATTAAGTACTTGTATAAGAAGGGATATTCATTCAGACTGCTTTTCTTGAGGATGCATTAAATGAATGGGTATTTCAGTAAGCCTGATGATAATGAACAGCCAATGCCATAACAACACAATATTCTCTTTTTGAGCAATCTGTACAAAAGTCATATTGTATACAGATTGGTAACTAGCAATTGGTAACTAGCAATTAGTAACTAGTGGATTGATAACTAGCCATTTTATGTACTTTCATTCCACCCCCCTTTTGCAGGCTCTTGTGTGTAGGTTCAGTAGGCCTAATTTGAGCTTTAGACCAAAAAGGCCAAAAAACAAACTTGATTGAGGGCTGTGAGCCAAAGGTAAATATATCAAGTTGTTTTACAAAGTTTCCATAGGCTAAATAACTTCCTTGTTTATTTAAAAATAAATAAAAAACATCGCTTTAGGCATTTTAACTAATCCATTATATATTTTTTTTACATTTTATAATGAACCTATTATAATGAAACCATAAGAGTTCCATTTATAACATTGAGTTTAATGCCAAACACACTAGTCAAGCTGCACCTGCCTTCTTAATTGACACATTTAATTCAAGTTTGTGTTTGTAGCTTAAAAATAAAACTAATAAATGAAAGGTTACATTGTTAGCGGTACGGTGGCGCAGTGGGTAGCACAATCGCCTCACAGAAAGAAGATCGTTGGTTCGAGCCCCGGCTGGGCCAGTTGGCATTTCTGCGTGGAGTTAGCATGTTCTCCCTGTGTCCGCGTGGGTTTCTTCCGAGTGCTCCGGTTTCCCCCACAAGTCCAAAGATATGCGCTATAGGTGAATTGTGTAACGAACCAGACAGTACACCAGGGGTGCGGGCAAAATAAGGACAATTTATTAGGCACAAAATTCAAACATAGGCAGGCTGCCGCACGCTGGGCCTTGGCGGGTGTGCAGCGCTGGTATGGCCTACAACGGCTCTAGATGAGCCCAAAGGGAGCCCGCTGAGTTGGATAGTGTGAAGGCTGAAGAGGAGAGCTGGCGAGAGCTGACAACCCCGGCTAGGGATGAAGTCCTGTTTAGACGCTAGGAAGCTGGAGATCGTTGGGCAAAGCAGAGTGCTGGTAAGGGTTGAGAACACAAACGAGTACTTGCAAGACAGGACCTTAACTGGACAGGACAGGACAAACAACAGAGAGAGAGTAACCAGTGGATGATCCACAGATAGCGTTACGTACTACAAGAAGGGTAATAATCTGACACTGAAACAGAGAACACAGAGGTAGAAATAGAGATGCTAATCAGCTACGAGTGAAGGCAGGTGCCAAAGCAATTATTGCAAATAGAGAAGATCTACAGCTGAGAGGGGAGAACAACACCGAAAATGAGGGAATTCATGAGATCAGACCTGGCTCATGACAAATTGGGTAAGGTAAATTGTCCGGAGTATTTGTGTGTGAATGAGCGTGTATGGATGTTTCCCAGTGATGGGTTGCAGCTGGAAGGGTATCCGCTGCAGAAAAAAATATGCTGGATAAGTTGGCGGTTCATTCCGCTGTGGTGACCACTGATTAATAAAGGGAAACCCACACGGGGATAACATGAAAACTCCACACAGATATGCCAACTGAACCAGCCGAGGCTCGAACCAGTGACCTTCTTGCTGTGAGGTGATGGTGCTACCCACTGAACCACTCTGATGCCCTTGCTGCTCCTTTTTCTCCTTTCTGATTGGTCAACACGGCTGAGTTTATACAAACGCGGAAGACCAAAATTTCACATGTTTGTGGCAAATGTTATGTATATTCCACATCGTAGTGTATTAAGTGTGAGATGAGACTCACAAATCGATAGAGTGTGTGGGCTTTGTGTTGGCCACTCTTTGTATGGCCCTGAGTTACTTTTTTGATTGGCCATCTGTCTGTTTGCAGACTAGTTCAATAAAAGAGAAAGAAAGAAGAAATGCCTGCATCTGTTAAGCTTCTTTCTTAAAGCAAACACAACAGTTGGCGACGAGGATTATTGGAGCTTTGCACAGCCATGGCAGCTTTTTCCTAGTTTTTTTGTGCTGGGTGTTTTTTTTAGTGAAAATGCATCCTCGACAAGGAGGGAAAAGAGCAACTTCACACTGTAAGTGAAATGGAAAGAATGGCTGGATATATCAGAAAAGTAGATCCTTTTGACAGTGTAACGGTGTCACGGTTGTGGATCTATCTGTTCTTCTTGTATGTATGTGTGTGTGTGTGGTAAGTGGGTGTGTTTGTTTAGGTATATCTTCACCGCGTGGTGTGTGTGTGTTTACATTCATCAGCTGGGTTATCACGTGCCTTGTTACCACTCATCTCACTCAGCTGTTTTCTATCAACCACAGCGGTTGCGCATTACCGCGCACCTTTATATGTTCAGTGTTTGTAGATAGCGTTTGTCAGTCCGTTGTTTGTTCACCTCTGTGTCTGCTTCCTGTTAGGCACTCTCGCTAAATCCGCTGGTGGTGAATCATCATAAGTCTGTAATATTTGGACCTTATGCACGTCTCCATTTCATTGATGTTGTTGCAACTATCTGCACTGATGACAACCATATCAGTGAGAAACTTCACCCCGGATCTGCTGCTCTGAGGAACTATTACTGCTGGTAGCGTGTCGATTTCCTTGAGAGTTGCTCCATAGCACTAACCTCCCCTTCCCTCGATATCTGGTAAGATATCAGTGAGAGACTTCACTCTGGATCTGTTTCTCGGATGAACTATTACCGCTGTTTAGCGTGTTGGATTCCTTGTGAGGAGCACCCTTGCTCTATACCAGGGGTGCTCAATCCTGTTCCTGGAGATCTACCTTCCTGCAGATTTCTGTTGCAACCCATATCAAACACACCTGCCTGTAATTATCAAGTGCTGTTCAGGTCCTAATTAATTGGTTCAGGTGTGTTTGATCAGGGTTGGAGCTGAACTATGCAGGAAGGTAGATCTCCAGGAACAGGGTTGAGCACCCCTGCTCTACACTATTGCTCTATATCTGGTGAGATCAATACCAGTTGTGACTATTGTTATCTCTATTAATAAATCATCTTGCATTCACTTGCATTTGGGTCTCCTGTGGATACTTGTGACAAACGGATGATGGGACAATGTATTGTGAACATATAGAAGAGTACTTCTGTGTCTGTGCTGTTAAGTGCAATCGGAGGGAAAGCATATGCACTGCTGAGAAGCCTCACTGCATCGATGAAACCTGCCGAAGTTAGCTAGTAAACATTGTAAAAATGATGCAGGATCACCTTGCGCCAGAACCACTGCTCATAGCAGACATTTCAGATTTCATAAGCAGAATCAGAATGATGGAGAGTCAATAGCATCGTACGTAGCAGAACTGAAAAAGTTATCCAAACACTGTGAATTTGTGGATGGGCTAAACGATTCACAGAGAGACCGTTTAGTCTGTGGTACTTTACAAGAGAAATTGCCATTGCCATGAAGATAGCTGCAAGAGACGCAGTGGAATTGCGGTCAGGAGTAAAAATGCCTGTAAACAAACTGAAAACCGTCAGCAAAACGAAGGAAATAATACAAAGAAGTGAATTGTGTCACAGATGTAATAAAGGGGGGACACCAAGCAAATCAGTGCAGATTTACATCTGTAACGACTAGGAAATGCAGTAAAATCAGACACATACAAAGAGCATGTCGATCCAATATATCAACAAACAGTGAGAAAGACAGGCAGTTCAATGCTCAGAACAAGAAAAGCAGGAATTTGCATGTGGTTGCTCAGATTTCAGATGAAGATAATGATAATGGGCTGGCACATTTGGAAATTTACAGTCTGAAAAGCAACTGGAAGACACCACAAATCAATGGAAAGTCTATCAGAATGGAGTTGGATCAGCTGTATCAGTGATGTCACAGAACAAGTTTAAGAGATATTAAGGCAATGTTAAGCTGAAGTTATCTCCTGTCAAACTGAAGACATACACTGGTGAGCCTATCATATCGATTGGAATGATGCCAGTAGCTGTACAGTACAGTGATCAGCAGGATGCACTGGATCTATACATAGCACAGACAGAAGGGCCAGCACTTTGGGTACGTGACTGGTTGCAAAAGTTTAAGTTGGATTGGAAATCCATTAAAATTCTAAAAGTCACAGTTTCTGCTTCACAAGTACTAAAAAGGAATTGGAAAAGATATAGCCAGATATAGGAACCCTAAAGCATATTAAGAGGAAAATAGCACTGAAGGAAGATGCAGTTCCCAAGTTTCACAAAGCAAGACCTTTTACCTATGTTACTCGCCAGAAAGCGGAGAATAGGCTTGATTGATTGGAAACTAAAGGAATACTTTCCAAGGTTAAATGGAGTGCCTGGGCAACTTCAATTGTTCCTATTGCAAAGAAGAACAGAAGTGTAAGATTTTGTGGAGATTTTAAAGTGTCCATCAATCCTCAGCTGCATGTAGAACAATATCCACTACCGAATGTTGCAAGGTGTGTAATTTTGGGCTGGGTCAGCATGTGATTGGCAGACCAATGAAGTGCGAACAGCCAAACTATTTAAGGACTCATATTTTGACGGGTATGTGGTGTCCTGTTGATTTTGGGCTTCCTGGCATTTCCTCTTCTTTTGATGTGCTCCTTGTTACCCGTTTGCGTGAGTTAAGTTAGAGTGGTGTTGGCGGCATCTGCTTTGTGGAAAGTTTGTGGCGGAGCCTTGCTTCACAGTTGTAGAGACAAGTGGGTGCGTGAGTGTTAACCGGCACATTTGAGCCACGATGCTTGTGTGAGTAACCATATAGCACTGTTGGGTATTGCCCAATTTATGATGCCAGTTCTTCAATGTTGCTGACCACTTCAGCACTCTGATTAAGGAGTAGGAGTCAGGAGATTTTTCCACCTTTTATTATTAGCAAGGAGGTAGTTTTCTGTATTGAACAATAAGTATAAGTAATAAAATATCAAACACAAAAAAATATATATGCACTGACACAATAAATATCCCATTACAAACAATACAGTATTTGCAGCCTTCTTAAAGTGAAGTCAGCAGACTAATTTATGCTGGATGTAAACAGAATATAAATGAACATAAATGACTAAAGCTGCATTATATAAAGGGCATGTGACAGTATAAGGCATAACAAAGGTGGAATATAGTCCACTGAATCATAATAAAACAAACAAGATCTCAACGATGACATCGGGGTTAGCCGCGATGCCGATGGTAGCAGCACTTTCACTTTTGGTTTACACGGAAACTAATGCTTGCGGCCGATCGCGGGTCACTAACAACATCACACATTTAATATCAAGCATACCAGGGTAATTACAAACATGCCGGCAAGGAACAAACTTACTTGGCAATAACTTGAACTTGATTAACAGCTTTTGTTTTGCTGACATTTTTACTTATTTTGTTTTTGCCCATTGGATCGTTTATTTGCAGACAATTTTGCTTACGGGCAGTGAATTATTGCTCTCAATTCAATTCATCTTTATTTGTATAGCGCTTATACAATGTAGATTGTGTCAAAAGCAGCTTCACATGGAAGATTATAGTGAATTGAAACAGTGTCAGTTCAGTTTTTTCAGAGATTACGTTCAGTTCAGTTTAGCTCAGTTCAGTGTGGGTTAATATTCCCTACTGAGAGTCCAAACACTGAATAGCAAATCTATCGATGCGCAGGCGAAAGCGAAGATTTAAAAAACCTCGAGAGAAACCTGGCTCAGTTGGGCACGACTATTTCCCCTATGGCCAAACGTCTTGTGCAGAGCTGCAGTCTAGGCGCAGGAAGCTGGACCTCAGCGAAGACTCGTCTGTCCTTGGAGCATCACAGGAGTCAGTCTCATGCTCTCACTCCACGATGACCACCACAGCAGCTGCTCAGGACACGGTCTGGTCCAGAAAACCTTGGGATCATCTCGTCGCTGGTCTCAGATCGCGTCAGTGGCACTGCATAGTCTAAGGGCCTCGAGATGAGTACCCCCAGGTGGAAATACAGAATAAGGAGAATAATTAGCGTAGCTGCTGTTCATAGTGTATATAAACGAGAACCAAAATCATGTGTGGGGCACATCATGCGTCATACCGCTATGTAATGCACTGAGTGTATGCTTTGCTAAAAAGATAGGTCTTTAATCTAGTTTTGAAGAGCGAGAGTGTGTCTGAGCCTCAGACATTATCAGGAAGGCTATTCCAGAGTTTAGGGGCCATAAATGAGAAGGCTCTGCCTCCTTTACTCGACTTTGATATTCTAGGTACTACCAGAAGCCCTGAGTTTTGAGATCGTAAAGAGCGGGTTGGGTTGTAGCGAGACAGGAGGTTGGTTAGATAAACAGGAGCTAGATTATTTACAGCTTTATAGGTAAGGAGTAATATTTTAAATTCAGTACGAAACTTAACAGGCAGCCAGTGTAAGGAGGATAAAATTGGGGTGATATGATCATATTTTCTAGATCTTATAAGAACTCTGGCTGCTGCATTTTGCACTTGCTGGATGCTGGGCAACCAGTAAACAGAGCATTACAGTAATCCAGCCTAGAAGTCATGAAAGCATGGACTAGCTTTTCGGCATCTGATATAGATAGCATACTTCGCAATTTAGCAATATTTCTCAGATGAAAGAAGGCAGTTTTTGTGACATGGGATATATGATTTTTGAAAGTTAAATTGCTGTCTAATATGACACCCAGATCTTTTATAGTAGAGCTAACGCTAACTTTGTATCCCTCTAGTTGCAGGTCCAGTTGTGAGAACTGCTGTGTACAGGATTTAGGCCCAATAAGTAATAATTCTGTTTTGTCTGAGTTTAAGAGAAGAAAATTGTTGGTCATCCAGTCTTTAACATCTTTGATACACTCGGTTAGCTTAGACAGTTCAGACATCTCATCAGGTTTAGTTGAAATGTATAATTGAGTATCGTCTGCACAGCAATGAAAGCTGATCCCGTGTTTTCTAATAATGTTCCCCAGGGGAAGCATGTATATTGTAAACAGCAAGGGGCCTAAAACTGATCCTTGAGGGACCCCATACTTTACTGGCCTGACTTGTGAAAGCTGTCCATTAATATTCACAAATTGGTAACGATTATCTAGGTATGACCTAAACCATTCAAGAGCCTGTTTTTGGACACCTGTAGAATTTAAGCGGTCTATGAGAATATTGTGGTCAATGGTGTCAAATGCGGCGCTAAGATCAAGTAGAACTAATAGTGAGATGCACTCTTGGTCAGCAGCTAAGAGTAAATCGTTGGTTATTTTTACTAATGCCTTTGATGCCTTTTTACTCTCCTTTGATTCTTGGTCCTGTGATTTTTCAGTGTGAGTATTTGATGTGCAGGCCGGCCTGATGTACGTGCAGCAGTTGTATTGGCTGTGTGTTCATAAGTATCTTTAGGTACTAAGCTTTTTTGGGGGTATTCTTGTTGGAATATTTGTTCCTTTTTTGTTTGTTGGGGTTTTCATTTGGTTAATTCATTTACCTTGTTTTGATATATTATGATGTTTTGTTAAAGAATTTATAATAGTTTATTTTGCTGGTGCTCTTCGGGCTCAGTTATTTGCTTGGCCCATTGTGTAGTGAAACCAATATCCTGAAGTAATCACATTGAGTGTCTGGATTATTATTATTAATATTATTTTTAGTATTATTATTATTATATTGTGCAATTGTTTCCTTATTTTGATTTTAATGTGTGATTTTTCTATTCTGTGCCTAGGAGCCATTTAAGGCCTGGTTGTGGAGTAGGGAAGCCAGCTGCTGCCTTTCGGTGGTGTTTCACAGGGGGCTGTGTGAGGTGATACGATTTCCATTATTGTGTGTGTGTGCAGTGGTTGATGTGCGGTAAAGTTTAACTGGGTTAACTTACCATTCAGAGTTGCAGCTGGACTACTCTGCTCCCACTACGCCTGGCTGGGAAGTTAAACTGTGGTTTTATTGATTTGTGATCTTTTTAATTGTGCTCATAAAATAAAACATATATTTTTGTATTGTTCCTGCTGTCTCGCTCCATCTATTCCTTGCCTTCAAAAGTGGTAAAACTTACCTGTGAGTCCTAACCGGGTGTATTTCCCTGGCTCCCCACCAGGGTGGTGTAGTCAGATTAACTAGTTTCTGATGCCTTTGGGCCTTTATGGCCAAGTGCTACACTAAGATAGAAGATATATTTGCTACTCTGTCTGGGGGTAAGCACTTCAGCAAAATCCAACTTGCAGAAGCCTATTTGCAAATGGAAATGGAGGAAGACTCAAAAGAGTGTCTGACAATTAACACACACAAAGGATTTTATCAATATAACAGGTTGGTTTTTGGCATTGGCTCAGCGCCCGCTTTATGGCAGAAAGACATGGATCAGGTGCTTCAAGGCTGCTCTGGTACTCAATGCTATCTCAAAGATATCATATGGCCCGTTTCCACTGAGAGGTATGGTACGGGTCGGTACGGGTCACTTTTATCAGGCTTGCGTTTCCACTGCCAAAAGGGTACCCTGGGCGTGGTGTACGACAGAAAGTTTCAGATGACGTCATTTTTACTTATGAAGCATTTTTCACTAAACAGAGGCTTTATACATATAAATACTTGTGTATAAATGTTCATTACTAACCTTTCAATGAACATGATTTGATTATAACTGCAGATCAATGTTAGTGTGAAATAGCCTACTGTAACGTCTGCGATTAAATAAATAAATGCAACATATATGAACACATACAGACCCTTAGAGTCTCCGATATGTTACCAATTACAGAAAAACTACACACAGTTTACATTTAGTCCTTATTTGGGTTCAAAAACAACACAGAATATAGCCCACACTCAGTGCAAACCCCTAATATGTGTCTGTAATCTTCAGCAGCATGTTAGAAAGTAACTCCGTCAATCCAAGTTTATAATAGTCCAAAAGGCAATGATAATAATTAAACATGACAGTGTGTTCATGTTTTATATTGCAGAAGGTATAATTTGCTGCTGTTTTTTTCCGGCTTCTCCTTTGTTTTTCCGTGCTTCACTCTCGCACTGTCGCATATCAGACGAGCTTTAATAATCACGCGCACCTTATTAATATGAGCTCAAGAAGTCCGTTATTTCAAATATAGATGCACGGCGAGCTCGCTAGAGAAAGTGAGATGGGCTCGTAAAACAACAGGACATGGTAGATTTTGTTCTTCTTGTAAACCAATAGTGTTCAGCTGCGCGTCTTGCTCTGCCTTTTGGTACCCTTTTTTGTGCTTAGGTACCCTTTGCAAAGGGCAGGGCCGGCCCTGTACATTTGGGGGCCCTAGGCAGAATAATTTTGGGGCCATACCTTACTTTAATTAGTGAAGTATTGCCATTGCAAACCGGCCCACAATGATTATATTGCTTATTAAATACAATCAATGAAACAGAAAAGTAAAACCGGATTTCTTCTACTTAATAACAGCCTGAATGATTTGAATATTTTAAAACAGCACTGTTTTTGTCAACTAGCAGCTTAAAAAATGAAGAATTAAACAATCTTTAATAAAGGGACCAGTGATTCCTACTTTGCGTTGTTCTGGTGTGTTTAAAACATATTCTATTAATTTAGCAAACAGATTGAAGATTCTATAGTTAAAGATTCAAGGTTAAGTTTTTTTTATTTTTAATTAATTCCAAAAGCAAAAACCCTGCAATGAAACGACACTGAACAATAATTAGCCAAAAGTGAAAATGCATTACTTTCTATTATAATTTCTTTATAATAATAAAATATACATTCTGAACTCATTAAAAACTAAAAAAAAAAATAATAATAAATAAATAAAATTTACATTAATTTAAAAAATGGTCCATAAATAATAAAATCAATAAGCAAATAATATAAAGTAAATATGAAAAATAATAATATAAATAACATATAAGAAAAAGGAAAGAAACAAATACTGGGTTAATGTTAATACCCAAACACAATATTATCCCCTTCAGTCTCATTCCCTGTTCCTTAAATTTGAGATGCAGGGTCCAGAGCTTATGTACTGTCCTCCCTTCCTCATTTGTCTCTCAGAAGTTTGACAGCAAGTTAAACTCCATCCATTATAAGCAAGTTTTGTATCATTCAGCTTTTATTGCTGCTCAGATGAACTATACAATGGACCAGAGTGAAACTAAAAGGAAAAAAGATTACAATTATCAGTAATTAAAACACATCAAATACACAAATTATAATACACCCCAAGAATGGTGTTAATTTGACACACATTTGTATTTTGCTTTAGATTTCTGCATTCTATACATGTGATTAGCATTGAAAGTCTTAAGACAAGCTATGCATACAAAACATCTGGTCTACTTTACACATTAATGTCAAAAATATACATATCATCCAAATTAAATGGAAACAAACTTACAGCTATTGCTCTTCAAACTCTTTACAGCAAGAAATGACGAGGATTACCCACATCTGGCAGTTGGCAGTCAACTGCTCACTTCTTGAATGTTTCATCATTTGCAGTTTCTTAAAGAGACCACTAGGTGGCGGTACCGCAACAATTTCACTAAAGCACTTTTAAACAGGGCACAGAACAGCTTATATTGATTAATTCAATTAGGACATAACTTTTATAAACATGTCACAGGAAAAATATTACCGGTGTGCAAAATATGTCAGTAAAAGACACTTCAGTACTACTGCATTTAAGTAAAATACGTTTAAAAAACAAAAAAAAAAAAAAAACGGGTCTGTAAAACCAGGAAAAAACTAAATATTTTATACAAGTATGTTTATTAATCTGTAATTGCCTATTTTCGATTAAATGTTTCCCATTTTTCCTATCAGTTTTCTATGCCTGAAGTATAACGTTTATTTAGTTTCATTTTTGCGGTCCAATTTCTAAAATAAATCAGGTATATAACGAGGCAGACAATGAAGCAAAAGCCATGGTTGTGTCTGTGCACGAATTTGCGTTCTGGTGGAGACCGGTCCGGTCGGTCTTGAAGGTTACCTTGGAGGAACAAACTTGAACCGTGAGAACACAGAATGCATATGAGAAATGAGATGCTGCGAGCTTCCTGTTGATCACATGACTTTTACACAAAAACAATGTCAACTTTAATAAAATTGTGATTTTTTTTTCTTCTTTTTAGTAAAAAACTATAAATATTTAAGTACTAAAGCACTGTCAATAAAGGTAATTTGTAAAATGCAAAAAAAAAAAAAATGATTTTAGCAAGGAAACGGCTTGCACCACCCGCAGGTTGTGGGGGCCTCCTAGTGGCAGGGGGGGGGCCCTAAGCAGCCGCTTAGTTCACTTATAGGGAGGGTCGGCTATGGCAAAGGGTGACCAAAAAGTGGTAAGGTAGGTTTGCTTTTAGGTACCCTTTGACAGTGGAAACAGCCATAAAAGTGTACCGTACCACTCAGCTGAAACAGGCTAATAGTAACAGGGGAAAATGACGGTAGCCATTTGGAGAACTTGTTGTATGTGCCAAAGAGACTGGAAGATTATGGTCTATGCGCAAATGCAATATGTGTGAGGTCTTTAAGGACAACATTCAGTACTGTGGACACCAAATTGATGGAAATGGCCTCCACAAGTGTTTTGACTAGCTGAAAGCCATGGCAGAAGCTCCACCACCAAAAGACATCTCACAATTGAGATCGTTCTTGGCATTTGTCAATTACTACAACAGGTTTTTGCCAAGTCTAGCCACTGTTTTCCATCTCCTTAATGCTCTGTTTCAAACAGGAAACAAATGGATGTGGACAAAGCAGTGTACGGAAGCTTTTCAGGAAGAGAAATGACTGGTCATGTCAGATACTGAGTTGACTTATTATGACCCCAATAAACAATTGAAATTGGCTTGTGATGCCTCACCATACAGTATCGGTGCAATGTTGTCCCATGTGATAAGTGATGGGGCCGAACATTTGCCTCACATTCTCTCACCTCTGCTGAGAAGAATTTTGCACAGATAGATAGAGAGGCACTGAGCTTGGACTGGGGGTTAAACAATTTAATCAGTAACTGTACAGAAATAAGTTTACCTTGGTCAATGATCACCGGCCTCTGGTTTCCATTTTTTGACCACAGAAGGGAGTGCCACTGACAGCTGCAACCCGAATGCAGAGGTGGACTTTGTTCTTAGGAGGGCACAGACATTGAATTTAAGAGAAAAAATAGACATTCAAATGCTAATGGATTTCATACCAGCCAATGGGCGTGCCTAGCACAGGGTCAGTAGAAGAAAGTGTACCATTGGATGTGTTCACACTGGCACAGCTGGAAAGCTCTCCTGTTACAGCTGAAATGGTTCAAAGAGGAACCAGGCAGGATTTTACTTTGTCTCTGGTATATGCAGCTACACAAAATGGCTGGTATGCTGAAGCAAAGAACAAGTTCACACAATAATATCAGCCCCGTGATGAACTGAATCTGGTTGGAGGGTGCATCATGTGGGGTGCAAGAATCATTATACACTCTCAGAAATAAGGGTACGCGAGCTGTCACTGGGGTGGTACCTTTTCAATAGGTACAAATTTGTACCTTAAAGGTCCAAATTTATACCCCAAAGGTACATATTAGTACTTAAAAAGTACAAAAGTGTTCCTCTTAAAATTTGTAGGTACTAATATATACTTTTGAGGTACCAATATGGAACCTTTTAGTTAATGTGTACCATTTGAAAAGGTACCACCCCAGTGACAGCTCGTGTACCTTTATTTCTGAGAGTGTACCTCTGAAGTTGAGAACTAGAGTCTTAGAGATGCTTTGTCAAGTCATTGGCTAGGAGCTTTGTCTGGTGGCCAAAAATAGATCAAAAGATGGAGCAGCTCGCCATGCATTGCTCAGGATGTCAGCATGTCCAGTTACATCCGTGGTAGTGACCTGCTTCGCCATGGCAAAGGTCCCTTCATGGATACTGTAGAAAATCTCTGTGACCTGCTCCCTGAAGCCCTGCCCACTGTTTGTTGATCTTCTCTGATGCACGCATTAAAGGCCTAACACATGGTTCACACCTGCACCTTATCACCCTAATCATCAGCCTCTAAGTCAGTGTTTCTCAACTGGTGGGTCGCGACCCAAGAGTGGGTCGCGGGAACATTTTCAGTGGGTCGCAGAGTGTGTGGTTAAAAAAAAACAACAAAAGTTTAATTTTTAACTTATTTTGCTTATACAGGACTTTTATTTTGAAATGCGCGCGCAACAACTGTACTGACTACTTTCTCGATTAACATGATGATGATCCGTGGATAAGCAATCCCTTTGGAATCGACATGGAAAGCGTCACGTTGCCGAGCAACAAAGAGAATCAGCTGGTGGAGCTGTCATGTGATAAGACGCTGAAAAAGAAATTCAGTGAAGTAAGCCTCTCCCAGTTTTGGTGCCGCAAAGTGCTTTCTGAGTATTCGTCCCTTCCCTTGCCATTCGTGCGATCAAATCCATCCTACCATTCAGCACTACATATTTGTGTGAAAGTGGCTTCTCTTCCTTGGTGCAGCTTAAGTCAAAGCAAAGGAACAGGTTGGACATCGAGCACGATCTTCGGTTCTACCATCACCCCAGACTTTAAAACTCTTATCAGGAGTAAAGCACATCCTTAGTTATCTCATTAGCTTCCCAAATTACTGTTAAGTGAAACAGATGTTTATAATTGCTGTCATATTAGATGGTTATGATTATTTTAATTATTTTACTGTAATTTGCTGATTTGTTCTGTTCAACAGGATCAGTGTTAATGTTTTATTAACAGTTCAGTTTAGTTGATGGTAACTGAACCTTTTCTTACCCTTACTTTGTAATATTTCTATAATTTGATACATTTTGTTAAATGACAGCAATAAAATATTGTTTATTTGTAAGTATTGGTGACTTGTGATTTATCTGTCACTATTTGTGTATGTTAACAAATAAATACAAATTAATTATAATTCCTAAAATTATATTATAGTTCCTAAAAGTTTGGGTCGCGGCTTGATGACCATGTAAAAATGTGGGTCCCATGGCCAAACCAGTTGAGAACCACTGCTCTAAGTAATGTTGCTTCAGAGTAGCAGAGTAGCAGTATGTCTTTCACTGCTCTGGACTCCTCATGTGGTGTTGTGGCTGTGTGCAACAGTGCATTATGTTTTCTTGTAGTGTTAATTTATGGAGTATTGTTTGTTTATGCAGTTTTTCTTGTAGTGTTTATTCATGGAGTATTGCTTATGCAGTTTATTGATTTGTTTGTTTGATCTGTCTTTATGCATTTATGACTAGAAACCAGTCTGATACCACGTGGAGAGAGTTATGTACTGGCATTGGTAAATAAAACTCAAAGAAATGGATCTTGTTTCAAGTGTTTTTGACTGACGCTCCATTGTGATACTCCCCCTGCGAGTCAGCATTACCTTCCTAATTTCTTACAGGTACGATGTTTCTCATTGTGGTTGATGCATGTTCAAAGAGGCCAGAAGTGTGCAGTATGACCTTCACCACTGCTGCTCAAACTGTGACAGCACTGAGAGAGCTTTTTTTGCAAGAGCTGGTGTTCCTGAACAGCTGGTGAGTTCCAATAGTTTTTTTCAAGAATCATGGAATCAAGCCTGTGACCTTAGCACCATATCATCCTGCATCTAAAGGCTTAGCCGAGAGATTTGTGCAAAAAGTACTGTATGCACTGCATGCCATGACAAAATAACACTAAACCAGAAGCTGCAAAACTTCCTGTTTGCCTATCGAAACGCTGCTCATGCTACCACGAATCAAACCCCCCTTACAAAAAAATATTTTTTTGGACATGAAAAAAACTGTTATTTAAGTATATTGTAGTATTACTGCAATACAACCGAAGTGCTACAATACAACCAACTGCAGTATATCTACTGCTATTCAACTGAATTACAGTGCAACTGCAGTACAACTACTGCAATACAGCTGCAGTACAACTACTACTTTTCCTGCTCAGTGAATGGTTTCCAAATGAGGTTTCAGTACTTCAGTTGTATTGCTGAAGTACAACCACAATATATTGTATTGCACTTTTCAGAAATATAACTAACTACAGAAATACATCTACAATACTGCAATTCAAAATAAAACTAAAGTGCACTTTTAATACTTGTATACCTAAGTGCAATAAATTATATAACATATCACTTTATTGTCCCACTCAGTTTATTTAATGTTACTTCAGTCGTACTGCAAATTTTACTGCTGTTGAACTTTATTGCATTGTAGTTGAACTGTGTTTATACCTCATTATACTGCAATTTTGCAGTTGCATTGAATATGCCAAAGTTATCCTTGTATATAGGCTACTGCTGTTGTACTGTTCAGTTCACTGGAGTTATTTTTTGTTATTCCTTTTTGCAAACAAACTCTTAATATTCTAATTAGAAAATTACTTGAATCCAAAAACATCCCTTAAAGTACAAATATTCTTGAAATATGTTGAAGAACAAAGCCCTTGGAACACAAGTGAAGTAGTTCTTACCACACCATTGTCATATTAGACTACAGCAGCACGAGTGCAGTAAAGACGGAGTGTACTTGTTTTAACTTCTATATACTGCTGTTGTACTGCAGTTTTAATTTAGTTTACTGCAGTTATTTTTAGTAAGAGCCCTGCCATGATGTACTTTGGAAGACCCTTACGTTCTAGATTGGATTTGCTGAAACCAAATCTGAAAGAAACTGTACAGGACAAACAATTGAAACAATCACAAGGAGGGGGAAAAACATGTGAGTTGGAAGTTGGGGATAATGTGCTTGCAAGGGATTACAGAAGGGATCATAAGTGGATGCCTGCAAGAAAGGACTGGTCCACTTTTATATACTGTGGTCCACTTATATACACCTTCTGGAGACAACATATTGATCAACTTAGATGTTCAAATGTTCCCCTGGAAAGTTTCCCAGTGAATGTTCCTTCTACACTGTTGGTCACAGCTACTGATGGAAGTGACACACAAACATTATAGGATGGAACTGTAATTGCCTCTAAGGATCCACAATCACAAATTACTCCACAATCACCAATTACTGTGTGTGAAGAAAGATGTTACCCTATATGGGTATGGAAACCTCCAAACCGATTGAATTTACAAGAACTGGAAAAAAAAAACCTAAATAAATAAAAATACATATTGAGAGAGTGTGTGTGTGTGTGTTTTGTGTTGGCCACTCTTTGTATGGTCCTAAGTTACATTTTAATTGGCCATCTGTCTGTTTGCAGACTAGTTCAATAAAAGAGAAGTAAAGAAGAAATGCCTGCATGTGTTAATGGTCTTTTTTAAAGCAAACACAACACACATTGCTTGACATTATTCCACCTCTGTTCTCATGTTTACATTGCAATTTATGCATAAAAACACTTAATTCCCCATTTGGTTTGAACCCAGCATAAAAGTATCATTATCTCCTCCTGTTGGTTTTATGTGGCCTTAACGTGCATAACAGTGTATTTTGGCATTTCCATGTAGAAAAAAAACGACACCAGGGAAATCCATTTATAAAAAATGTACTGTGTACGTGCGGACATGGTCAAAGAAACATTAATCATTGACAACACACACAAGGCAGAATCCTGACCCAGTACAGATGTCAGAAAACACAGACGTCTTTGTTCCTTTCTCAGATCTCACAGCATGAGAAAACATTTACGGTCTGTTTATTTAGTTTGTGGTTCACTGCACAGCGTCATAACCTTATCAAGAGCAGCATAAAGTGTCTTAAGAGAGTAAATTAAATTGCGAAAATAAATCAAATTTTTATTCAATTACTTAAACCTCGTTTTGGAATACACACCAGTTGAATCATTCATTCATTTTCTTTTTCAGCTTAGTGCCTTTTTTATTAATCAGGTGTCGCCACAGCGGATGAACCGCCAACTTATCCGGCATATGTTTTATACAGCAGATGCCTTTCCAGCTGCCACCCATCACTGGGAAACATCCATACACACTCATTCACACACATACAGTTGCAATCAGAATTATTTAACCCCCTGATTTATTAGCCCCCCTGTTTATTTTTTTCCCCAATTTCTGTTTAACGGAGAGAAATTTTTTTCGACACTTCTAAACATAATAGTTTTAATAATGAATCACTAATAACTGATTTATTTTATCTTTGCCATGATGACAGTAAATAATATTTTACTAGATATTTTTCAAGACACTTCTATACAGCTTAAAGTGACATTTAAAGGCTTAACTAGGTTAATTAGGTTAACTAGGCAGGTTAAGGTAATTAGGCAAGTTATTGTATAATGATAGTTTGTTCTGTATACTATTGAAAAAATATATAGCTTAAAGGGGCTAATAATTTTGACCTAAAAATGGGTTTTAAAAAATTAAAAACTGCTTTTATTCTAGCCAAAATAAAACAAATAAGACTTTCTCCAGAAGAAAAAATATTATCAGATATACAGTGAAAATTTCCTTGTTCTGTTAAACATTATTTGAGAAATATTTAAAAAAGAAAAAAAAAATCAAATGGGGTTCAATAAGTCTGATTGCAACTGTACACTAGGGACAGTTTTTTTTAGCTTACCAAATTCACCTATACCACATGTCTTTGGACTTGTGGGGGAAACAGGAGCAACCGGAGGAAACCCACATGAACACATGGAGAACATGCAAACTCCACACAGAAATGCCAACTGACCCAGCTGAGGCTCGAGCCAGCAACCTTCTTGCTGTGAGGTGACAGCACTACCTACTGCGCCATCGCATCGCCACACCAGTTAAATGTAGGAAGTTAAATATAGGAAGGCATGAAGGCACGTCTGTCTCTAAAGGAACCCTCTTCTGATCTAATTTTGAAGGCAGTATAGACGTGTCCTTTGCTGCCTTTTATATCCCATAATGCTGTGTGTTCAATTTCTGACAGTTGAGCTAAAAAAATAAATGACATTTAGAAGCACTGCTCAGCCAAAAGCCATATCTGCATGTAGCCAACATTGTTGTGAGCATTTATACTTCTGCATTAAGTCTGTGCTACCCTGCAAGGACAACGCTCAAGCTGCAAGGACAACGCTCAAGCTATTTTCAAATCAGTGACGAACTGAAGATAAGACCAGGGCCGGCGCGTCCATTGAGGCGACCTAGGCGGCCGCCTAGGGCGGCGTAATAATGAGGGCGGCAAACGCGCCCCGCCGCCCAACCCATCATACTGACTTTTATCCGCAACATCAACACAACACTGGCATAATAGGGGTCTGTCATAATAGTGAGGGCGGCAAACGCGCCCCGCCGCCCTATCCAACGTTGAGGTGTAATCGGGCCATAAAAATTAGGCCCGATGGGGTCCGAGCCCGACAGAATTCAGCCCGAGCCCGACATTTTGATTGACAGCTTTATAAAGCCCGAACCCGTTAATAACCCGACATTATTCAAATGTGCACATGCACTCAGCTCTTTTGCCTTTTTCAAGAATGAGTCATTTATATGTTTAACATAATTTATTCATAACAAACATAGGGTATAGGTCACTTGGAAGTCGGAACAAAGAAATAAAATAAGTCCTCTGTAACATCGTAACATCTCAGCACTCTAAATAGACCTAGGTACATACACCTAGCCTTTAAATTGGCCAACACACCAACGAAATGAAGTCTTTCATAACAAATTAACTTAAAATAAATTCTAAATTATGACGGGTATTTGGCAATAACAAAATTAAGATAAAGGCTCTACTGGATTTCTTTCGCCACTTCTCTTCACAATCTGGCATTAAGGCGACGGGGAAGCTGAATAACGAACGAATAATGCCAACATTAGCCTGTATACTCTGTCTACATTATGATTTTATGGTTTAATAATATTTATTTATAATTTAAAAACCCTTTACTCACCAAGATTAGGCTATGTGCTTTTGTGCAGGTATTGAATTCACTGTGGCTTTAGCGCAGTCCTGCGCTCAGGATGCTGCGTACCGAATACCTTTTACTGCAGCTGCTAGGCTGAGATGCAGAGTTCTGATCTGGCTAATTTTGCAAGTTTTGGGTAGGATTGTTTATTCATCTTCTACCTGCCAAGAACATCCGTTTAATTTTCCATGACAGCAGTTTCAATGTAGCGAATGACCTCGTCCTCTTCCCTGTCAGCTTGCTGTACATACATTGCTGTTTAGCGCTCTACCGTAATATGCAGTGTATGAGTGACCGCCAAAATACCTTGGCGGCTAGAATAACCCCCCCCCCCCCCCCCCCCCCGGTTTCAATTTCGTTTGAGGGGCGGCGTGTAAGTCCTTTGCCTAGAGCGGCAGTTCGGCTTGCTCCGGCCCTGGATAAGACCATGATTTCAAGTAAGACGAACGGTGTTGGGTAGTAGCGTCACTACTTGTGCTTAACTACATTTCTCAGTAGCGTGGCGGCAGCTTCGTTACTTTACATAAATAAGATAGCTTTATTGGGCATATAAAAGAGTCGGGCCTCGTCAGGCTCAGGCTCAAATGCAGGGCTCTACTATAGTATTTTAATATGTAACCTGGTTTTATTGGATTTTTTTGTTTTTGCTGTTATATACTATAATTTGTGTCTGTTTAGTACAGCATATTATTTGCAGTAAATATTTGAACTAAACAATTCTGCCTCATATGTTTCATTGACAGTTTTATTGACCACTAAGATATGATTGGCTTGGATTAAGGTTGCTTCGATATAAAATTAAAATTGCAAAACTAGCTAAGATGTAGCTAAGCTACTTTTGCCAAATAGCTTTTAGCTTAGCTTGCTACATTTCCCAGAGGGTAGCTTTTAGTGTAGTTAAGCTACATTTTAAGTAGAGTAGCTAAGCTCCCTACATTACATTTTTCAAGTAGCTAGCCCAATACTGAAGATGGATAACAATACATCATAACATAATATCTGAAATAGGTTTTATAGTTTATTATAAGGTTTGTTTGCTGAGGAACGTTTATTATCCGCTGTGTAAGTTAACAAGGCACTGACGACATCAGTTAATGAGATCAGAGAGATCAGTTCACTCTTTAGACAGTTACTGTACGTTCACACTGAAAGCGGCGAGAGCGTCAAAGTAGCCGGAAGTGATTCATTTTTATTGGGAGTCGGCGGCGATGAGCGACGAGGAGCAGCGCGGCGCGCTTCGCCGGTGTGAGCGTCGAGGAGAGTTGAAATCAAGTCAACTTTATGGTAATGAGCTATGACGCGGTTCGGCGGCAAGCAATCGGAATGTAGAAGTCCACCGCTTGAGAGGAGTCCGAGAACACAGTCACTGTGAACTTTGGTTCCGACCACAGTTGTTCCCAAGGGTTTAATTATTGCAGTCGCTGGATTTCCAATTATTTGCAATGTTTTCTTACTGGAACGTAGATTTAAGAAGTTACTGGCGAGTTACTGATGTGCATCAATGTTATATATTTTTTTTTTCTTTAAAAAAAGCAGGAATTTCATGCAACAATACAAAACAGTATTGCTGCTTCAGAATATTTCAGGCATATGGACACATAGTGGAGCAAAGCCACTCCACATGCAACTAGATCTTCCGTAGTTAAGTGAATTTGATAATAAGTGTGCAACGCCTTCATGCTAGAAAGCATGTTTTATGTGGGAGTGTTACTGATATGATATGCTGCAAAGGCTCCTTTAAATACGAGATCAATGTGTAGCGAATTTTGACGCTCTCGCTGCTTTCGGTGTGAACGTACAGTTAACGCTGTACTTCATCTGTGTTAGTATTACATGCACATTCCATGTATGCAAGTTATTATATTTAATTTACGATGCTCAAATATTTTGCTTATATAGTTAAGTAATGTGGGGCAACCCAGTGGCGCAGTAGGTAGTGCTGTTGCCTCACAGCAAGAACGTCGCTGGGTCGCAGGTTCGAACCTCGGCTGGGCTGGGTCAGTTGGCGTTTCTGTGTGGAGTTTGCATGTTCTCCCTGGGTTCGCGTGGGTTTCCTCCGGGTGCTCCGGTTTCCCCCACAGTCCAAAGACATGCAGTACAGGTGAATTGGGTAAGCTAAATTGTCCATAGTGTATGAGTGTGAATGTGTGTGTGGAAGTTCCCAGAGATGGGTTGCGGCTGGAAGGGCATCCGCTGCGTAAAATCGTGCTGGATAAGTTGGCGGTTCATTCCGCTGTGGCGACCCCGCAAGGGACAAAGCCGACAAGAAAGAAAGTTAAGTAATGTTAGGCTAGCTGTTGTGAGTTAAATTTATTTGAAATGGAATAGCCAGCTCATGTACTTTCTTCAGAAAAAATGTTTTTTAGATCGGTTGCTGATTTTAATGTGCAGGTATGATAATGGATATTTTTAATTAGGATAAATGTGTTTCTAACTGAATCAGATGAAACAGACTTATATTTTTTTTCACAGGGTCAATTAAACATGAAAAGAAAGGGCGAGATATCATACTTCTTTTTAAAGAAGCACAAACAATGTGCTTTTTCTTCTCAAATCCAGGTCTGTGTAATGTCTGCTATGTGAAATTCCAGTATTTTTTTTTTCTTTATTCGAATGTTTTTCTAAATGAATTCAGAATTGTTTTTGCAAATAAAACTTTTATTATTTATTATTTGAGTACAATGTGTGTGTGTGTGTGTGTGTGTGTGTGTGTGTGTGTGTGTGTGTGTGTGTGTGTGTGTGTGTGGACCCCCTAAAATAGCAGTGGCCACCCCATGTAAAAAATTGTAGCTCTGCCACTGGGTTCCACACATTTCCTTCATGTTGTCCCAACCCAAATCGATTAATTAATCTTTTTTACAATATTAAGTGGATTAACCATAAAACATTTAAGTTGTCTCCCAAAACACTTAAGAATTGTGTTGTTTGAACTCATTTTAAAAAAGTAGATTGAACAAGCAGCAAACATTATTTTTTGAGTCTATTAATATATAAACAATATCTATATAATACCTAAAACATATTATTAAGTTAACACAACAAGAAAAGGTTTTGCGTTCTACTAAGGAGTAATGGGGTTTTCAATTTGATCTGATCATAAGTATTTTGAGTAAACATTGCCAATTTAATAATAATTTATAAGTGTTTATTCGTAAGAAATGTTCGTAAACTAACCTTAACTACAACCTTATTGTAAAGTGTTACCATATTAACCATATTTTTCATCCACAAGTGCTCACTGTAAGGACTATCAAGCTTAGAGCAAAAGGAAGCATGACACAGAAGGGAAAAAAAAACAGAGATCAAACATGGTTAACAACAATGCTGTTGTATTTAGTAACTGACAACATTACACTTCGTTGAAATGATATTCTTTATGCCAAAAATCATTGGAATATTAAATAAAGAGCATGTTTTATGAAGACATTTTGTAAACGTCCTACTATAAATGTATCAACTAAATGTTTTGATTAGTAATGTGCATTTTAAGGACTTCAATTAGACAAATTTAAATGTGATTTTCTTAGTATTTAGATTTTTTTTGAACCCCCAGATTCTAGACTTTCAAATAGTTGTTTGTCAGCTGAATA
This sequence comes from Danio kyathit, assembly GCA_903798195.1. Taxonomy (NCBI): domain Eukaryota; kingdom Metazoa; phylum Chordata; class Actinopteri; order Cypriniformes; family Danionidae; genus Danio; species Danio kyathit. Next base: position 12,585,884 of record LR812527.1, on the reverse strand, counting down.
TTGACTTAAACCATGGGTGACCAACCCTGCTTCTGGAGATCGACCTTCCTGCAGATTTCAGCTCTAACCCTGATCAAACACACCTGAACCAATTAATTAGAACGTGAGGAGCACTTGATAATTAGAGGCAGGTGTGTTTGATATGGGCTGCAACTGAAAACTGCAGGAAGGTTGATCTCCAGGAACAGGGTTGAGCATCCCTGTCTTAAGCCGCGGTCATACTGGTTTTTACTCCCCATAGACTTCCAATTATACGCACGCGAATGCATCAGACCGGAAACACAGGGTCATGCGTCGAGTTTTGCAGGTTGCTGCGGTGCAAAGTTCAAGCTTGGGGAACTCTGACCTGCGAAATCGCATGACTTGACTGCGTGAGACCAATCCAGGATCAAAACATGACCTCTCTGAACAGAAATTTTAAACATGGAGCAATCGCTCGCTTTTTTTAATGTCTAATCATCTTATTTAATCCGGCCCCTTTTCGCAGCGCCGTGCGACAGATTTTCGCAAGCTCAAACTCTAGTATGACTGCGGCTTTAAACTATACATCAATCCTTATTTATTCAGCTTTCAGGTGAAGCATAAAACTCAATAAAAAAAAAAATAATAATATAACCTGGTTTTGTGGTCCAGGGTGAAAATTTTAAGGCAGAGACAATAAGGGTGAATTGTCTGTGCTTTTATCATGAAATGTTCAGCTGAGGGTGGCGCGATGGCACAGTGGGTAGCGCTGTCGCCTCACAGCAAGAAGGTCGCTGGTTCGAGTCTTGGCTGGGTCAGTTGGCATTTCTGTGTGGAGTTCTCTTTGCATGTTCTCCACGTGTTTGCGTGGGTTTTCTCCTGGTACGCCGGTTCCCCCACAGTCCAAAGTGTATGTGTGTGAATGAGAGTGTATGGGTGTTTCTTAGTGATGGGTTGCAGTTGGAACGGCATCCGCTGCATAAAACATATGCTGGATAAGTTGGCGGTTCATTCCACTGACTAATAAAGTGACAAAAAGAAAATGAATGAATTTTCAGATAATTGGTAATGCCTGTGAAAATACATGGTGTTTTAAAAGATAATAAATAAAGATAAATACATTTAACCAATGGAGCCGATTTTTTTGGATAATTTATTTTAAAATATTTCAATTAAACGTAGTATCACTGTATAAGTTGTATTAAAAGAAATGAATTAGTTTTTAACACTACAATTACTGACTTTTTTGGCTCAATTCCACTGAGTGGTACAGTACGGTACGGTTCGGGTCGGTACGGGTCACCTTTATCAGGCATGCGTTTCCACTACAAAGGGTACCCTTTTGGTGGGCGTGGTGTACGACAGAGAGTTTCAGTCGACATCATTCTCGCTCGAATAAATGTCTACAGTAAAAGCTGTACAGGTCGTTCACATTACATGAGAAGCTCTTCTAACAAACCAGATGCTTTAAACATATAAATACTTGTTTATAAATGTTTATTACTAACATTTCTATGAACATGATTTGATTATAACTGCAGATCAATGACAGTGTTACAGCCTACTGTAACGTCTGCAATTATATAAAATAAATAAATAAATGCAACATATATGAACACATACAGACCCTTACAGTCTCCGATATGTTACCACTTACAGAAAATCTACACACAGCACACATTTAGTCCTTATTTGAGTTCAAAAACAACACGCAACATATACAGTAGCCCACAGTTAGAGCTAACCTCTCATCTGTGTCTGTAATCTTCACCAGCACATGTAACCTCTGTTAAAGAGTAATTCCGTCATCCCCAGTTCATAATAGTCCAAAAGGTGATGATAAACATGGCAGTTTGTTTATGATTTGTTCATGGCAGATTTTTCAGGTTGCTGAAACTATTTGCTCCTTTGTTTTGTTACGCTTCTCCTTTTTTCCGCGCTTCACTCTCGCGTTTGTCCTTTTCTTTCTGAATAGATCAGATGTCGAAGTTGTTTCAATAATCACACACACGTTATTATTATCAGCTCAAGAAGTTCGTTATATCAAATCTAGACGCGATCGCGGGCTCCATGGAGAACGGCTCGCACTTTTAGACGGCCTCGTAAAACAACAACAGGACACTGCAAATTCTTGGCTTTGTGGCTGTTCATCAAGACAACGACAAGGTTTGTTTTGAGCCCGGGTCATGCATGGATCGTTATTATATGCATATTTGTCTCGGCTGTGTATTAAAAAACATGGCGGCTCCATTGTTTTGATTCTGGCTAGCTGCACGAGATCGTGACATATCTCTGTAAACCAATCAGCGTTCAGCTGCGCGTGTAGCTGCACCTTTTGGTACCCTTTCTCGTCTTTGGTACCCTTTCGAAAGGGTGCCGAAAAAGTGGTACGGTACGGTTCGGATCAGTATGCTTTTGACAGTGTAAACGGACAGTGTATATATATATATATATATATAGGTGCCTGTAGCAGATATTAGGGACTGCATGAGTGAGGGCAGTATGGGTGGAAAAGCAAGGGCAGATGAATCAAACACATTGAACAAGTAACTTAGGTCATTTGTGTCTTTTGTATAAATAGGGCAGGCATTTCTGAAAGTTTCCATGTCACACACAAAGGTTCGACCTACCTTGGTTTAAGCTAACAAATGCAAATGTGCCAGGCTTCACAGGTAATGGGTGTGTTTGCTCAACAAAAGCAGGAGAACAATGGAGCTGAAGGCCTGTGAAAATCTCAGCTAGGGTGCTAGTGGGTGTTAAGGCTGATTTATACTTCTGTGTCAAGCGCACAGTTAGGCTGCGCCGTAGCATACGCGTGCGCTTGACGCAGAAGTATAAATCAGCCTTAACACCTACTAGCTGAGCATGCATAGCCGCAATGCACCCACCAAGGCCGTCGGCGACGTTGATGCGCACCTCTCAAAAAATGTAACTAGAGACGCGTGAGCTCAATGCAGCGAGTGTTTACAAGTATGGAGTCCCGTGAAGGAGCTCCGGATGAAGATTGTTGTTTTGTGTTTACCCTATGATTAAAGTTGTTGCACGTCTGCCAATTCCAGCCTCAAAATAAGGGAGTTTGAGCCAATGTGCATAAAGGTCAGAAAAAAACAAAACACCAGTGAAGAAACTGGACACAGAGGAACATAAACACCTACTGCCAGCTAGCGTTTTTGATGTGTTATTGCAGAGCAACACACACAGCATGCAGAAGTATAAATGCACGGCTACGCGCATTGCATGCGTTGTGGGTCACCCCAATCTCTTGACACAGAAGTATAAACCAGCCTTTAGGTCCAGGGAATTTATGCAAATTTGCACTGGTTTAGTAAATCTAGGACGTACTCACATTAGGTACAGCAGGCCTTGAACCGTGCCAAAGTGCGATTGTCCCCTATCCCCTCTCCCCTTCAAAACTCTCTCAATTCAAAACAAGATTAAAGACCTATCTTTTTAGAATAGCATACACAAAATGCATCACATTTCCCAGTGATGGGTTGCGGCTGGAAGGGCATCCGTTGCGTAAAACATATGCTGGATAAGTTGCCGGTTCATTCCGCTGTGGCGACCTCAGATTAATAAATGGTCTAAGCCGAAAAGAAAATGAATGAATGAAAAATGCATAACATAACTGTAGGATGGGTGTGCTCCATGTAGGTCAGTGGGCTTAATAAAACCACCTGTAGGACACACACTTCCTGGCTTAATACACAAGGCACTTTGTTAGAAATACGTATATGCTTTATATGTTTGTTTCTATGTTTGTTTCTATAACTGCTACTTTCATTTATAGCACTTGATTTTTACATTGACATGTAATATGTTTTATTCAAATACATTATGAGCTACGCTAATGATTTTCTTTGTTCTCAATTTCCATCTTAAGGTGCCCATCCCAAGGCCTCTAGAGATTGTGCAGCACCATTGATTGAATCCAAGAACTGTAAAGAGATGATGCCAACCATAGAGGGCTTTGAGGACAACACATATGAAGAGATGATACCAACTGTGGAGGACTTCAAGGACAACACATATGAAGAGATGAAGGGATGATACCAATCATAGAGGACAACACATATAAGAGATGAAGGGATGATACCAACCATAGAGGACTTTGAGGACAACACATACAAAGAGATGAAGGGATGATACCAACCATAGAGGACTTCAAGGACAACACATGTGAAGAGATGAAGGGATGATTAAACCATAGAGGGCTTTAAGGACGACACATATGAAGAGATGAAGGGATGATACTAACCAGAAGGACTTCGAGGACAACACATATGAAGAGATGAAGGGATGATAAAACCATAGAGGGCTTTAAGGACGACACATATGAAGAGATGAAGGGATGATACTAACCAGAAGGACTTCGAGGACAACACGTATGAAGATATAAAGGGATGATGCTAACCTTCGAGGACTTTAAGGACAACACATATAAAGAGATGAAGGGATGATACCAACCATAGAGGACATCGATGAAAACACATATGAAGGGATGAAAGGATTATCCCAAGCATAAAGGACTTCTAGGGCAACACATGAAGAGATGAAGGGATGATACCAACCATAGAGGATTTCGAGGACAACACATGAAGAGATGAAGGGATGATACCAACCATAGAGTATTTCGAGGACAACACATGAAGAGATGAAGGGATGATACCAACCATAGAGGACATCAAGGACCACACATATGAAGAGATGAAGGGATGATACCAACCATAGAGGACATCAAGGACAACACATATGAAGAGATGAAGGGATGATACCAACCATAGAGGACATCAAGGACAACACATATGAAGAGATGAAGGGATGATACCAACCATAGAGGACTTCGAGGACAACACATACAAAGAGATAAAGGGATGATAATAACCATAGAGGACTTCGAGGACAACACATACAAAGAGATAAAGGGATGATAATAACCATAGAGGACTTCGAGGACAACATATATGAAGAGATGAAGGGATGATGTTAACCTTAGAGGACTTTGAGGAAAACACATATAAAGAGATGAAGGGATGATACCAACCATAGAAGACTTCTAGGACAACACATATGAAGAGATGATATCAACCATAGAGGACATCAAGGACAACACATATGAAGAGATGAAGGGATGATACCAACCATAGAGGACTACGAGGACAACACATACAAAGAGATAAAGGGACGATATTAACCATAGAGGACTTCGAGGACAACACATATGAAGAGATAAAGGGATAATGTCAATCATAGAGGACTTCGAGGACAACATATATGAAGAGATGAAGGGATGATGTTAACCTTAGAGGACTTTGAGGAAAACACAATAAAAAGAGATGAAGGGATGATACCAACCATAGAAGACTTCTAGGACAACACATATGAAGAGATGAAGGGATGATACCAACCATAGAGGACTTTGAGGACAACACATATGAAGAGATGAAGGGATGATACCAACCATAGGGGACTTTGAGGACAACACATACACAATACAGAAATAGACTTCATTAAACATGTACACATAGGCATTACCTATACACTATATAACTGCAGGTTAATTATGTTTATATATAATAACTTTAACTGGTAAAAGCTATTAGTTACTAGTTAATTAGTTAAAGTTAGTATTAAGTATTAGTATAAAGTTGTAGTATTAGTAACTAATAACCTTAACTCTTCTGAATTTGTTTGTAATGCAATAATGTGCACCTTTTGTAAAGCTGCTTTGAAACCACAATGATTATGAAAAGCGCTATACAAATAAACTTGAATTGAATTGAACATACCGTATTAAAGTAAAGTTTAATTAGTATCACTAAGTTGTATTAAATGAAATTAATTTAGTTTTTACAGATCAAGGGATTTGAGTATTAATGTAATAGAATAAGTCAAGATAACTTAAAACTTCTAAAATGTACTTCAATTTTGTTAGGTAGCACAAAAGTTTGAGTACTCTGAACTGATTTTCGAGTGTGAATCGGTTCATTCCGTGACACATTCCATATACATTAGTTGGGTCATTCCATGTCCATTAACTCAAAATTAAAAAAACCCCAATGCTGAAAATGAGTCCCACTCCGGCCCTGGTTACTGGCATGAGAAATGCTGCAGGTGAAGTGATGGAAATATTGACACGTATCCCGTGGCTCCTTCCTAATTTGCCTTGAATTTATCAAATGACTCAAAGCTCAGAATGGTAGTCTTCGGTCTTTTTTCCTAGAAAAGAGAAAGATGTCATGGCCCTGGTTTTCATGTTTGTCTTTTGTTATATTTTGGTCCCTGTTGTGTCCTGTGTTCAGTCACTGCTCTCTGTACTACATCCTCATCAATCCCAGTGGTTACTCTAGTTAGTTGCCCCAGTTACTGTCTCTGCCTTCTTGTTACCTTGTAGTCTTTGTCTATAAAAGCTCCTGTTTTAGGCCCAATCCCATTCTAACCCTTAGCCCTTCCACATCCCTTGTCTTGATTATCTTTTGGTTGTAGGAGTAGAGAAACGTGTCAGACTTTAAAAGACATTTTTTTGGGGCCACAATTACTGATAAAGGGGTATGAGAAATTTCCCTGAATACAAATGGTACAGCAGTAAAGTGGCTGACCAAGCAAGCAAAGAATCCCACAAATGTGTAAAAAAAAAATGGCATCATTCATTCATTTTCCTTCGGCTTATTATGGAGCTAATAATATGCCAAAACAATCTTGAATTTAAATTGTGTTAATTTAAATTATTGGCAATTGTAATTTAATAAATCTAAATTTTTATATGCCGTTAAACATTGTTTGAATTTCTTAATTTGAATTTGAATTTCAGAACTTGAATATTGAACATCTGGAATTGTAAACAACTGAATTTTTCAAGGATACATTTTTTTATAGACGCATTTTGAAACTTCAGATTTTTTGTGTTCTGAATTCCTAGACTGCAGATATCCAGTTTGTAAAAATACAGTTTCAGATTTTCAAAATGGAGAAATTCAAAACATCAAATTCAATATTCTAAAATTCAAAACGAGAAATTCAGATCGTGAAATTTAAATTTAGCAGAAATTAGATCAGGGGTGATCAACAGGGATGAGTAGACGATCACAGAAAAGTCCAACTAAGAATCACTCGCATCTGCTTGTTTCATATTTATGGACGAATTACAGTGCGCGAATTATGAGGGTGGGGGTTTAGGGGGGGTCTGGAAATAGGTAAAAATAAATGTTTTTTTTTTATCTACATATAGCCTAATGTAAAATTAAACTATATATATATATATATATATATATATATATATATATATATATTAGCCTTTTAGTATAGGGAAGGCTGCTTTCAGTTTCGGGTCACATAAAACAAACATTAAGTTGAAAACTCATCTAGTGGCTTTCCCTGAACTCTATTCACAATAATATACACTTTTTAAACATCCCTTATGTTGTTAAAATTTGAAACAAAATTTTAAGCACTTAACAAACGATATTAACAAGAAATCTCTGAGCGAGTCGTTCATAGTGAGTCACTTATAAATGAGCAAATTCGAACAAATCTGAATGAACAATTTAGTGACAATTAGAGAGATTTAGCTCCACCCATTGGACTTTTTGGTTTCAATGTATTTTAGCCAAAAATAAATGTAATATTTTTTAAATATATCTAATAATCAGATCCTTAAAATAAATATAAATGTATGGTTAAATATGACATCTTAGATGTGAAAAGATGATATTTAAAAGAGGTAGCATTTCAGTGTTGATAATGGGCTTTGGGCATACATATCATTAAAATTTACCTTAAAATACTATACTATTTGCTCTGCTGTACTATAGAATATTGTAACAAATAGCATCTGAAAAGTTTGAGAATGCACCTGGAAAGAGCTTGAAAAGTCCTTAAATGGGACTTTGGTAGAGGTGTAAGAGCCCTGTGTCTGCTGAAATAACCCATCAGAAGGTTACAGTACAGGTCAGAATCAGCTTTTTATCCCTCAATACACCACAAATGTAAATAGAATTGATTAACCAATGAGATGCAATTGAATTAAAAATATGAATTTGGTTCACTGAAGCATGTATATATTTATTCTGTAATCGTCTACTCTTCCCTGTTGATCACCCCTGACCTACTTTCTGCTGAATCTCAATTTCATGATCTGAATTTCTGGTTTTGAATTTTAGTATATTGAATTTGATGTTCTGAATTTCTTTATCTTGAAAATTTGAAACTGTATTTTTACAAACTCAATATCTGCAGTCTAGGAATTCAGAACACAAAAAATCTGAAGTTTGAAAATGCGTCTATAAAAAATTCAGCTTTCAAAATTCTGTTGTCCTTATTTTCAGATGTTCAATATTCAAGTTATGAAATTCAAATTCAAATTAAGAAATTCAAATTCAAACAATTTTTAATGGCATATAAAAATTCAGATTTATTAAATTACAATTGTCAATAATTCAAATTAACACAATTTAAATTCAGATTGTTTTGGCATATTATTAGCTCCATACTTAGTCCCTTTATTCATCAGGGGTCGCCACAGTGGAATGAACCACCAACTATTCCAGCATATGTTTTACACAGTAGATGCCCTTCCATCTGCAACCCAGTAATGGGAAACACCCATACACTACGGCCAATATAGTTCATCCAATTCACCTATAGCGCATGTGTTTGGACTGTGGGGGATACCAGAGCACCCGGAGGACACCCACATGAACGCGGGGAGAACATGCAAACTCTACACAGAAACGCCTACTGACCCAGCTGAGGCTCGGACCAGCGACCTTCTTGCTCTGAGGCGAGAGCGCTACCCACTGCCCCACCGCATTGCCAAAACAGCATTTATTTAATTGAATTTTTTCTGCTAAAATCGCTAAATATTGCTAATGATTGCATATTTTCAATTCTGACACTCGATTACTTGATAGATTACCCTGTCAGAAAGCTCTAGTAGCAGGGAATTCCTTTTTTATTTTGCTGCATGCTAACGTTAACATTGTTTTCTTGTGGTTTCTTGCCTTCTCACATTAGGAATATACTTCATCTCTTGACTGTTTTAAGAAATCCTTTAAAACCAAGGTCTAAGGTTGCTTTTCAGGTCACTGATCTTATCATGATATCATGTGATGTTATGTGTTGTAATGTATTATTTTCTATTTCTTCGACCTTTATTGCTTCTAATGTTGTAGAATTATAAGAAAAATGTATTACTATTATTATTACATCCATGAACAAGAGCACTGTGTAAAAACACAGTACTTACACATTTGCAGGTATTGCATTATGAACCACATATGTTCTGCATGAAACAGGTATGCCTGAGGAAATTTGGAGACTCTTGTTTTTGCCTCACAGCAAGAAGGTTGCTGGTTCGAGTCCAGGCTGGGTCAATTGGCATTTCTGTGTGGAGTTTGCATGTTCTCCCCGTGTTCGTGTGGTTTCCTCCTGGTGCTTTGGTTTCCCCCACAGTCCAAAGACATGCGCTACAGGTGAATTAGGTAAACAAAATTGGCCGTAGTGTATGGCTGTGTGTGTGAATGAGAGTGTATGGGTGTTTCCCAGTACTGGGTTGTGGCTGGAAGGGCATGCTCTGCATAAAACATATGCTAGAATAGATGGTGGTTTATTCCACTGTGGTGACCCCAGATAAATAAGGGAGTAAGTCAAAGGAAAATAGAATGGATTCCAAATACAGATCAAGCCAATGTTGGCAGTGAGTCATCAGTTAAACGCGCTTGTGCTATCTTAAATGACTACCCTTGTCAACATCCCTGCATCTCATATAACATATGAGCTAGCAACCATATGACTGTTTTAAGAGGCAAGGGGAAGTGTAGGGGTATAAAATAGTCTGCATTTGTCAGTTGTTGAATGCACATGTCTGAGATTATTTGTTCATGTTCCCTGACTCTATCTTTGCTTTGTCTCCTTTGCTTTTGTTTGGGAGTCACCTTGTCTTCCTGTCAGCACTACAAACCACAATAGCCTGATAAATGCAGTAGTCTAAACAAGTCAAAAGTCTACCACATCATATTTCATCAAAACACACACACTTTAAAAAAATGAATAGTGATCTATGGCAAGCCATTTTTACATTTAATCTATAAAAGGCACCAGTATCTATTATCATGCTACTAATACTTGGATATTAACTTGATATTTTTTAATAGATACTAGTATATTTTCCATTAGGTACCAGCACTCATTTATCAGCTGCTCATGCTTACATGCTATTTCAGAGCGAATATTCAAAGTAGTATAGTAAACAATATATGGAGCGCGTCACAGTTTGTTATTTTTAAAAAATGTGAATATAAAACCAGCTTCACCTCAGTAAAGCAGGCTAGGCGGAATAACGCTATTTACTGATGTTTTGTTGTTATACTAAATAAAAAATAACCCATTCATAAAACAACTAAATCTACACAAGCTTTGCGTGCCTAAAATAGTTTTAAAACATAACATTACCTGTCGAGAAATACTTCAGCCAGGGTAAAGAGCTTAGAACAAAGACCAGACATACCACTCGTATTGTTTAAACTAACTAAAGATACAGTTAAATAGACCTTAAAACTCTTTGATTACAGTCTAATGATAGTTGATTTCCTGCTGGTCCTGTTTTTTTAAAATAAAAGTCCCAAATAAGTCTAATACAAGCTTAGATAAACTTAAAAATAAGGGGAAAACTTATTGTTGTAATCTCTGTTGTGGCCAATCAAACACAGCCTGGGGCATGCACATTTACGATAAAGTAGTTTTTGGGTTATACTAATTTTTGCAGCACCCTAATTTAAGTAAATTCATGTCATAAGTTAAACAGATATATTAAACATAGTCTTGTCAACATTATGGAAATTGTTTTCTTTTCATTGAGATATTGTTAAATATGTTGCTTTAAATGGGGGTGTATGAATATATAATATTTTAACTCATATTTAACGCAATATTTTAATTCATTCTGTTTAACGTTAGCTATCCGTGCTGTTGTTTTATTGGAATTTTCATTCCAAAATGGCCGCAGCGTGACACTAGCGGCATGTTTCCCAAACAGCAACAGAGTGTCGCCTCTTGATGATTCTGGCGGTGTCATCCTTCCTCCAGCGTGCAAAAGCAAGTACAATATTGTTCAGGATTTTAAAAAGTTTTGATTCAGCATTTGTTTTTACCGCTGTCACTCGTCACTTGTGCAAACGGCGGATCTGCATGAACAGATGCGCAGATATACAAATCGACTTTTGTTGACAGACAGTTTGGAGCTTATCAGAATTATGGGAAATGTCAGCCCAAAATTTTTTAATTGGATGAACATACCCAAAATATAAAAATACATATAAACACATTTACTTTAATCATTGGAATGTGAAGAGACTTTCAACCTGCACAACCAAAAATATTTCTGAAGACAATCACCTACTGCACCTTTAAGTTGAATACTAGTATCTTGAAAATATCTAGTAAAATATTATGTACTGTCATGGCAAAGATAAAAGAAATTAGTTATTAGAAATGAGTTATTAAAACTATTATGTTTAGAAATGTGTTGAAAAAATGGCTCACTATTAGTGACTTACTACCAGACTATTATTAAAATATTGGCTTTTAATTTGTACTTAAAGTATGCAATGTCACAGTATTTTCTTCCTTCAATGATCAGTCAACCAGCAGTCTGATGGTTTTGACTCCAGAAGATTCTCTATTGTCGACAACAAGAGACCCTAAGCAGCAACTCTCCATGATATCCTCTCCCTCTTCTGCAGCTGTTTCTTTATATTAGTTCACATTTGTCAACCATGAGTTTGTTTTATCCCCTTTTAACTTAATGGTTTCAACAGATGTGATCTCTTTTTTTATCCATCTCTTGTTACCCCTTTTCCAGCGATCTCTCCAATATAACTCTTAATAACTATGGTTATTTTAATGGTACATAAATATATGAGGGGTGGCACGATGGCAGTGGTTAGCACTGTCGCCTCACAGCAAGAAGTCTTGGCTGTTTCAGTTGGTATTTCTGTGTGGAGTTCGCATGTTCTCTATGTGTTGGCGTAGGTTTCCTCCAGATGTTCCAGTTTCCTCTACAGTCCTATGACGTGTTATAAGTGAATTGGATGAACTAAATTGGCCGTATTGTATGAGTGTGTTTCCCAGTATTGGGTTGGAAGGGCGTCCACTGTGTAAAACATATGCCGGAATAGTTGGCGGTTCATTCCGCTGTGGCGATCCCTGATAAATAAGGGACAAAGCCGAAGGAAAATGAATAAATGAATATATCTATGAGTAATTTATACACAGACAATTTGGTTATGTAGGTTAATTTCATATTTTAAAAAGTAAAAAATCTACTTCAGTATTATATTAAATATATTTTCATATTATAATATTTTTTAATAACTATCTAGTAAATAAATAGTATCTAATTTTAGGTATATCTAAAGATTAGTACAAATACTTAATGACTACTGGTACATAAATATTATAAGCTTTTATTCATAAATCAAATTTACAGTTGAAGTCAGAATTATTAGCCCCCCTGAATTTTATTTTCTTTATTAAATATTTCCCAAAATATGTTTAACAGAGCAATACAATTTTCACAGTATGTCTGATAATGTTTTTTCTTATGAAGAAAGTCTTAATTGTTTTATTTTGGCTAGAATAAAAAAAGTTTGTAATTTTTTAAACACCATTTTAGGGACAAAATTATTAGCCCCTTTAAGCTAATTTTGTTTTCAATAGTCTACAGAACAAACCATCATTATACAATAACTTGCCTAATTACCCTAACCTGCCTAGTTAAGCTAATTAACCTAGTTAAGCCTTTAAATGTCACTTTAAGCTGTATAGAAGTGTCTTAAAAATATCTAGTAAAATATTATTTACTGTCATCATGGCAAAGATAAAATAAATCAGTTATTAGAAATAAGTTATTAAAACTATTATGTTTAGAAATGTGTTGAAAAAAATCTTCTCTCCGTTAAACAGAAATTTGGGGGAAAAATAAACAGGGGGGCTAATAATTCAGGGGGGCTAATAATTCTGACTTCAACTGTATAGTCACACTGAATAGTTAATATCTCAAAGATTTTTTTAAATGTATTTGTTACTAACTACTGAATTATTAATGACTAACATAATGACTTCATAGATTAAATGAAATAAAATATAAAATGGCTTGCCATACTATCAGACATTGCACATTAATCTGATAACAAGCTTTGTTATCAGATGAGTATTTACCTTGGAAGAGGAATTTACCTTGATGCCAGAAGAGAGAGCCGACTGCTGTGCCGTACATGTTTGAAGCATTACAGAAATACATTCCATTAAGGTCAGAGGACAGTTTCAAGAAGTAGAGTTTATTTCCTTTGATTTCAATGGCATCATTTGGGATAGTCACGTGCTTGTTACTTCATAAACAAGAAGAAAGAACACAAAATCAGTCCATTAATACTGAAATACCTAATGATTTACAAAAACCTGACTGCCTGATCTACACTGTAAAAAATGCTGAGTTCCACACAAAATATTTATGAAGTAAAACATAAAGTAATTAGGTTAACATAAATGTGTACAAATTTAAGTAGATTAAAGTGGATAAAACATTTAAATATGCCCCAACAAAACTCAAGAATTGTGTCAGGTCATGGTAAATAGGTAGTTTGAACAAACAGCAAACTAAATGTTTTGCATGCATATGTTCATGTGAGAAAAGCCATTTAAAGGTGGGTTTGTACTTTGCAGTCATTTACATCTATTTGCTTTCACATATGCAGTGTTCTTCAGTTGGACAGGTCACTCTTTGTACTGTTCAGAGGAAGCAAATTGTGCCTAGGGGGATTTCTGTGTCAACTTAAATAGACAACATAATCAAAATAAACAATAGTTGTGCAGGGCAACGCAGTGGCGCAGTAGGTAGTGCTGTTGCCTCACAGCAAGAACCTCGCTGGGTCGCAGGTTCAAACCTCGGCTGGGCTGGGTCAGTTGGCGTTTCTGTGTGGAGTTTGCATGTTCTCCCTGCGTTCGCGTGGGTTTCCTCCGGGTGCTCCGGTTTCCCCCACAGTCCAAAGACATGCAGTACAGGTGAATTGGGTAGGCTAAATTGTCCATAGTGTATGAGTGTGAATGTGTGTGTGGAAGTTCCCAGAGATGGGTTGCGGCTGGAAGGGCATCCGCTGCGTAAAATCGTGCTGGATAAGTTGGCGGTTCATTCCGCTGTGGCGACCCCGCAAGGGACAAAGCCAACAAGAAAATGAATGAATGAATGAATAGTTGTGCAGTTGTTTAATATGCTTAAAGGGATAATTCACCCAAAAATGAAAATTTACTCACTATTTACTTTCCCTCTAGTGGTTCTGAAACTTTATGAGTTCTTCTATTGAACACAAAATAAGATATTTTGTAGGAAGCCGAAGACCTATAACATCAATAGTAGGAAAAACTAATACTTTGTCAGTCAATGGTTACAGGTTTCCAGCTTTCTTTGAAATATCTTCACTTGTGTTCAACTGAAGAAAAAAGTCAAATGTGTTTCCAAGTGTTTAAAACAAGTGAAGGGTGAGTAAATAATGATCGAATTTTCATTTTTGTGTGAACTATCCTTTTAATTTGCTGTTTAATTTAAGCTTTTATCCATTGCCAAATCATTTTATATCTCTTAATTTTAAAGTGCCAGTAGAATGTTTTAAACAATTAGAACCCAAAATGATGTTGAAATATGTTTTAATATTAATATAAGGTAACACTTTATTTTGATGGTCCATTTGAGTATTAGTAGACTGTCTACTTAATATCTGTTGACACTGACATTTAACAGTCCTTCAACAGACATTTAACTGACTATAAGAAACTTTGCAATTACATGTCAACTTACAGTAACCCTAACCCCAACCCTAACCCCAACCTAACAGTCTACTTATAATCTAATGATAATTAGTTGCAATGTAACTTAAATTCAACAAACGGACCGTCAAAATAAAGTGTGACCTAATATAATACTTCTTTGGTCACAGACATGCAATCGTGGAAAAAAATGTATCTATGGCTTTCATAGAGATTCTAAAGGCATAGTTGACCCCAAAACGAAATTTTAATGACCAAATATACTCTCTCTCCAGTGGTTCTAAACCTTTATGAGTTTTTTTCTCTGTTAAACACAAAATAAGCTATTTTGAAGAAAGCTGAAAACCTGAAACCATTGACTTCCAACTATGGAAGCCAATGGTTACAAGTTTCCATCATGTTTCAAAATGTCTAATGTGTTCAGCAGAGAAAAAAAATCTCTAACTGGTTTTGAAAAAGACAAGATGATGTAATTACAGTTGTAACATTATTTACCATTACACTTTTATAAAAGAGAGAATGGTTACATCAGTAAACAATATGAGCCCAAGAATGTGTACAAATCAGGAATTTATTCAACATTTTGATCCCCCTACCTCCATCCAAAATGGCAAAATAAAAATCTATACTAGTACAATGTCATGTTAGGAAACTAAGAGTGATCATTACAACTAAAGAATTGACCCTTCGCTGAGCCCCGCCTTCCTTAGTTACTGTTGCTACGCCTGTCAAGCTTTCATGCCTGCCACGTCTATTACAATGTGTATGCACCAGGGTCAGACATTGTCACGGATAAAATTAGTCATTTTTTGCGAACAGGTGAGATATCCAAGAAAGCCAGACGAAAAAGTACTCCAGTGTGCATTGCAGGGGTATATTCACGACATAATAGGCAACTGATTAGAAAATAATTTAATCAAAATTGAAGCTAGGTTAGCCTAGTCGCCTCATACGCTAACCATTCAACAGCTTAGTTCATGCACAGCAGGAGAGGTGAAATTTAAAAATAATCTAATAATAACAATTAAACTGTGATTTCTCTTTTTTAGCCAAAAAGCCTGACAGACTAATTGCTGAGCAATGAAATACAGCGTTACTAAGCGACAAGGAAACACACAGGGCAGTGCTTCTACATCATTCATTTATAGAAAGAACAGCCAGAAAGAAGAATTTGATGGATTTGTGCCGAATATTAGCATCATTGACCCATAACAATATACAGTACCTATAACTGTGAGTATGCTTGTGTGCTTTATACGGTTTCTATTCTAATTTGCAGTTAAGTGGAAGAAATAAATAAATTGAAATGTAAATCAAAGTATAAATAGCAGAAGTGAACAAATAGATTTTCCCTACCAGCAAATATTAATCGGACACCAATTATAAAAGCAGACACTAACCCGCTATAACATCGTCACGAATGACTAAATCTCCAAAAGACAGAGGAAAACATCAGTGATTTGCAGCTCTGACATGGGCACGAGGCTTATAAAGTACTCAAAAACAGCTGCGGATGAAGTATATTGATCACAAGTGCTCAGTTTTGTTCTGTTGATATGTAACGTTAATTTCAAATACTCGTAGCTTGAAACAGATATGTGATATATGATAGGATAGGATATATGATCGCTATTAGTATGGCTGCTATTGCTAGGGGTTGAAACGGAGCAGCGCTCATAATATCGAGCGAAAAAAAAAAAGAAAAGACAGCTGTGAAACATAACCTGCTTTGTATTCTTGTAGAAAATACAGTTTAGATCTTTTTAGGGTAAGAGGGTGTGAGTTATTAATAATAATAATAATAATAATAATCATTCCTTATTCTATATCTCCTCATCCACCACCAGTGTGCAGCATCCACCTAGATGACCCAACAGCATCCATTTTGCGCCAGACCGCACACCAGCTGGAGAGGAGACAGAGTGATGAGGCCAATTATGGTATGGGTATTGTTAGGAGGCCATGATAGACAGAGGCCAGTGGGCAGATTTGACCAGGATGCCGGGGTTAAACCCCTACTCTTTTTCGAAGGACATCCTGGGATTTTTAACGACCACAGAGACCTAGGTTTAACGTCTCATCTGAAAGACGGCGCTCACTGAGCAGTATAGAGTCCCCGTCTCTATACTGGGGCATTAGGACCCACACAGACCACAGGTTGGGCGCCCCCTGCTGGTCTCACTAACACCACTTCCGGCAGCAACCTAGCTTTCCCATGTGGTCTCCCATCCAGGTACTGACCGTGCGCAGCCCTGCTTAGCTTTAATGGGCGACCATGTGAGAGTTGCAGAGAGCTAGCTGCTGGCTTATTGCCGGCAAACACTGAATGTGTCAGGAATATCGAAACAAACCAACTTAACTCCGCTCCTTTAGCGCCCCTCACACAGCTTGATCCATGCTGGCATTTCTCCCCTTGGGTTTTAAGTTTTGAAAAGGGAAAAAATTCCACCAACCCGTCCAAACTTTTAGGATACCGGGTGTCAGATTTGCACAATCCATATGCACAACGCTTTGGCCTGTTTTCCTCGCGCGAAAGATTGACAGAGCTCCTGCGCATAGCTACGGTTGCTAAGCCAAGATTAGTGGGTGGCGGTTTTTGGGTGTGGCTTAGTGAAGGGTCAATTCTGAAGTCTGAAGAACAGCAAGCATCTCTGTGAACGTGCAATGTTAAAAATCAAGTGAATAATCTTTTGAACTGGGTTATATTTGTAGATTCAGCCATTTTTTGCAGACAAAATACTACTCTTGCTATTGTTTTATTGTTATTTTTACATTAATATAATTTTGCAGATGCTGCAATCTGTATTGTATGATTAACCAAACCAAATTGTGCAAGATTTACTTAAGTACAAATAAAGGTTCTGGAATTAAATAAAAAAAAAAAAAAAAACAGCTTGTTTTACTCTAGTGTACAAAAAAAGTGTAGTCAACACTAGATAACATAAAGCACTTTTCCTCAGTTTGTCAATAAATAAAACGTCCTTATTTTTATTTATTCTTTTCAGCTTGAATTTGAATTATTTTCAGCCAACATATTTTACCCAGACATTTCCGACTGTATTCAGAGAAGATTCTAATTATGATCTTTTAACTTTGATATAGCACATTATGCTTTACAAAACTTTTGAAAAAGATTTTGATATTAATGAAGAACCTACCTGTGCCATCTGAAGTCTGTCGCTGGAGGATTGGCATCTGCCTCACACTGAAACACTTCAGCATAAGAGGGATCATTGAAAGGGGTCACAGAGACCAGCTGAGGTGGATCTTTAAAACACACAACAGATTTTTGTTTGCAAAGATTTGACATGCACAATAAGTTCAATTAAATCCAGCTAAACAAATTCAGATTTGCTATGCCTTGTCAGTATATGCCATTAAAACCAATTCAATTAATGGATCAATGATCAATAGTTCATTCATTCATTTTCCTTAGGCTTAGTTATTAATCTGGGGTCGCCACAGCGGAATGAACCTCCAACTTATCCAGCATATGTTGTACGCAGCGGATGCCCTTTCAACTGCAACCCAGTACTGGGAAACACTCTTGCATTCACACACATACACTACGGCCAATTTGCCTTTTTTAATTCACCTACAGTATAGTGCATGTTTTTGGACTGTGGGGGAAACTGGCACCCCAAGGAAACCCAAGCCAACATGGGGAGAATATGCAAACTCCACACAGAAACGCCAACTGACCCAGCAGGGGCTCGAACCAGCGACTTTCTTGCTGTGAGTGCTAACCACTGACACCCCATCAATATTTCAATCAACAGTCAATCAATTAGTCAAATTGGACAGTGTGTAATAACTAATGAACAAACAAAGACATATGATTGACATGCTGCATATTTAGAATTTTATTCATTCATTTTCCTTTGGCTTAGTCCCTGATTTATCAGGGGGCGCCACAGTGAAGTTAACCGCCAACTATTCTGACATATGTTTTATGCAGTGGATGTCCTTCTAGCCACAACCCAGTACTGGGGAAACATCCATACACTCTCGTATTCACACACACACTCATACACTATGGCCAATTTAGTTCAATTCAACTGACTGGTATGTGATTAGTCCAGCCATGCTCCTGTCAGACTTAGCAGTGTTGTGTGTAAACAAGCTAGCAGATCGCTTCAGAAAGATTCAATACTGTGTGGGGTAGTATAATGTAGTGTGAATGAGAATCACGCAGATGATGAAAATGTCGAACAGCTTGAGATGTTAAGGAGGTTAATAGGGTCATGTGTAGTTGTGAAGCAGTGTGTGTGGAAACAGTTAGCATGGATCGAGATGACGAGCAAGCCAAAACATGCCTTTTGCTGTAAAGGTTGAAAACTTAACATTGGAGAGCTCTGTCATTTGATGACATTTCTGTTAAAATTTTCTGATTTTACAAAATCTTTATAAGTGTGCCTTTATAAAAGTCCCTTTAAAAATATTTATTTAAATAAACACTTAGAAATTGTTTCAGCTTCAGCCTGGTTTAATAGCATTTGTATATATGTACTAATTGAGCTGTAAAAAAAACAGCTTATCACTTCTGCGTGCTTTCATTTTCTCAGTCTAGTTGGTTTCGGTTTCAGTTGGCACTGGGATGAAACATGTATGTCACATGTGTGAGTGCACGGTGATTGTTTTTATTTATCGTGTACTCGTGTTTTCAGTCCTCTGTTGGTGTTGTGTTTAGCATGTGGTTCATGTTTACATGCACTGCATGCTTTAGTGTTATGTTCATGTGAACATGCAGTTAATGAGTTCTCCCATTGGCTGCATGTTCTAGTCCCGTTTTACGTGAGCAGATGGGTTGTGCTGTGTCTTTGTCCCATGTCCTCTCCAGTCTATTGTTTAGTCCCACCCTCTTTGTCAACCCATATTAGTTTATTCAGTACACTTGTTTGTTTGTTAATTGTTTCTCTTTATAGTCTCCTCTTGTCTGCTGTTCTATGCCAGTTCGTCACACGTCCATATTTCCAGTATCAAGTCTTGTCTTGTCATGCTCTTTCCTGCCAGCTAGTGGAGGGCAAAGCGAGGCTTCATGAAACACTGAAACAGTCGAAGCCAATTTGTCAAAGCTTCGAACGTTTCGAAACCCATCTCTACAGTGAAACCTAGAGATCATTTTATGTATTGCTCTGGAACAGTTTCAGCAAAGAAACAGTTGAGCAAATTGAGGTATTAATCCCCACGTTGTAGAGTTGAAGTTTCAAGTGATTTAGTGGAGCAGTGAGAGTTCCTGACTAGCATGTAGTCAACATGGGTTTGAATCCAGGGAGATGCAGCTACAGATGTTAGTTTTTAAACGCTCTGTTCTTGTAACCTGTTTTGTTTTGACATTGATCTGACATCCGAATGAAAACTTTGTTAATAAATATGTAACATTATTAAAATACATCAAGTCATAATTTCAAAGTATTTGTACAAGTCAGGATTTGAACTCAGGTCATTTGCAGTTACTCTGTGCACACACATGGTCCACTAGGCTACATGAGATGGAGATTCTGACTCTGTCAGTCAAACGCAGATTCACCAGGTCTCGAAACACTTCTGAAATGACCAATGATTTGAATCACTTTAGTCACGTGACCTGGTGTTTAAAAACACTTTAGTCACGTGACCTGGGTGTTTTGAATCATGTTTTGGTGCAGTGTTTCAAAACGATGAAACGTCAGTTTCACATTAGCCATCCCTACTGCCAGCCCAGCCAAGTTTATTTTTGTGTTTTAGTCATTTTTTCCCCCTCGGAGTAGCTTTGTTGCCTTTTTGTTTTATTTTATAGACCTTTTTCTTCGTTGCTGCATGGAGGGCACTATAGTAACCAGCGCTTTCCAGTAGGCTGCTTAGAACTACCATTGTCATCAGCCAGAGCGGCGTTTCTCAACTGGGTGTCAATACTGTTTTGAGTGGCTTACGGAGTGTTTTTGTGATGCAAAACTTTAATTTTGAAAGAAAGACATGTGTTAAAGCCGTTATACATCTGTCAGATGAGGTTCAAGTGCGAGAAATCGTTCTCCTAATTCCATGTCTTTCATCAGACCAGATGCTGAATACAGCGTCAGTGTTCCAGACCTGTCAGCTGTTATAATGTACTCTGCGGCTCTTCAATGCAAACATTATAAAGAGCAATCATATTACTGGCATTAAAATAGCAGGTATGTAAGCCATTGAATTTTCCAAAAATTACCAATAAATGTCTGTTACTGACACTGTTCTGGCTGATTTGCATGTTGATTGTAATCGGGAGCTGTTTATATTTCATTTAGTTAGTTTGTATTGTGTAGTATTTAGCAGGGTATGTGTTTTTCTGTCATTTCAAAATGCCACTTTATTTTCACTTTGGGCCACTTAATCAATGTGCTAGTGGGACAGTACAGGCTATGTGTGTGTGTCAAACATTTTGGCGAATTACATTTGTTTGGGTTGGTTATATATTTGAAAGAAAGAGAAAATGTTCACTTCAGCGATGATGAGGCTCCATTTAAACGGCACAGGATGCCGTCTGACAATGAGGGAAAATGCCTTGCAGCAGTTGTTCCATCCCATTAGATCGCATTTTTAAAAAATAACCAGTCTAGGAGTTATACTGTTGTCTAATAGACAGCAGTATTAGTTCTAAGACAGTAAAATCAAATAGAATAAATTAAGACTATTGTTTCAAAGCTGTTAAAATGTGACTGTTTATATGCATCCGCTGCCGACCAGAAGTTCTTAGCATTCACATACACACAAAGCATAATGGGTAATTTTGCATACTAAGAAAAAGGTCAATAATAAACCCATGTTTTTGTCCCTGCATTTGAGTCCTCGCTCCTTTCCCTTTTCCTGAAACCCTGACAGTCACATTTAGAAACACATAGGCCTACAGGATTATTCTAACATGAATGGCAGCTTGAATCTAACAGTTGCAAAAACACTACAAACTGTGAGTTTGTGTGAAGATGAGGATACGTGGAGGAACAGTTTGAGCAATGTTGTCAGTCAATATTGCAGAAGAGCAATGTTGCTTTTCATGTTGCTGCTCAAAATTAGAACTGTTAAGTTATTTTGTATAAATGCATCAACATGATCGTCTAGTGACCTGCATGAAACCTAAACAGGACGTAATTGATACTTTTTAGTTACATTTTGAGGCCATACTTCTTTACTTTTACTTTAATACATGAGCATCTGTGCTTGCACTTGAGTAAAGAATGTGTGTACTCTGTACTTTAGCGAGTCAAACACACTTAAGTTAAAGTAATTGTGTTGTACATACAAATGTAAAGTGGGGCGATGCGGTGGCTGGTTCAGTTGGCATTTCTGTGTGGAGTTTGCATGTTCTCCCCGTGTTCGCGTGGGTTTCCTCCGGGTGCTCCGGTTTCCACCAAAAGACATGCAGTACAGGTAAATTGGGTAAGCTAAATTGTCCGTATTGTATGTGTGTGAATGAGAGTGTATAGGTGTTTCCCAGTGATGGGTTGCAGCTGGAAGGGCATCCGCTGCGTAAAACATGTGCTGGATAAGTTGGTGGTTCATTCCGCTGTGGCGACCCCAGATTAATAGAGGGACTGAGCTGAAAAGAAAATGAATGAATGAATATAAATGTAAAGTGTAATACAGCCGTAGTTAATGGAAAACAACATGTAAATTAGGAGTCTAAAATCATTACAGTTCACACTAAGCATAATGCTAAAGTGTACAACCCATTTTCATGTAGAAATACTAAATAAACTATAACTGTTCATCACATTAGAAACTTAAAAAAGCAATGATAAAGATCCCTTTATTTATGTTTTGGATCAATGAAAAAGTTAGTCACTTCCGTTTTTACTATAATTTATCCTCAGGAAGGAAGTTGCCCTTAAAGACCTACATGTAAAAACACTTGTCACTCACAGTGCACTTTGATCCTGTGATTGATTTCTTGCTCGCCTTTTAGTGTATTATGTGTGATCACACACTGGACAAGCTGTTGATTCATTTGTACAGTTGGCACAGCAATCAGACTGCTTGAGACTGTGAAAATCCCATCCAGATGTTTCACATGGTTGGTCGATGGTTTTACAGAATCAGATAAAGATCCCAAACGCCATGATAGCTGAGCCGCCGTCTTCTCACTGATCACTGTGCAAGTCGCCAATGTAACCTCTTGGGGTCCGGTGACAGCAACCGAATCCACACTCACCTTCGCACTCAGTGGCCGCGTGGCTGGAAACCATGAAAAAGTAGATTAGCTGTTTACTGTGGGAATATTGTAATAATATTACATACAGTTTTTGCATATATTACTGCATTTAATGAATGGAGATCTAAATTAGTCAATTTCCTAAATTTTTAATTTCATGGTAACCACTTAGTCCTACTGTAAATAATTATACTCACAAAGCTCCTACTCATAAAGACGCACAAACAAAAGAGTGCATTATCCACGAGCAAATACCAGAGGAGCCAGAACATTTTTTTCCAGTTGTTTTTACAGGCCAATAGCACATATGGCCACTAATAATATTGCTAATAACAAATGCTAAAGGTCCCATGAAATGAAAATAAAGTTTTTAAACGTGAGTATTAGTATTGCTAGTTTTTAGGATATCTCAGCCTGATCTCACGACGAAACGTAAGTATTTTACGTTTCGTCAGTTTAGTGGCTAATTCGTATGAGTTCAGTGGTGAGCAAATCGTATTAATTCGTCTGAATTAGCCACTAAATCAAAAAGTTACGAATTGCCGTGAGATTGTGTTGGATATCTATAAGCTAGTGTGCTCCAAAACAGTGCCAAAATTCGCATTTAGGAGATACAAAACTGATATAAACATGTAAGGCATGTAGTTTGTCACTTCCGACTAAATGGATACACGGTTTTATTCACATCACCTCATACTTCAGTTTCTCATCCAATCTTCTGACCAATCAAATGCTCCCTAGTATCTGACAACCCCCGCCCCCTTCAAGACGTTTCACATTTAATGCTCTTGAACTCATTCACTCTCACTGGCAGAGCGGTAATAAAACAAAGCGCTATTGGCTGTTTTTTTAAAGGGGAGAAGCTACACGATGCCCCACCCTCTCTTCAAGTTTTGGTTGAGATTCAACAAACATCGAATAAAAATGCACATTTCAAAGCAATTCATGAAACTTATAAGCATTTGGCCCAGTTGGCAATGTCATTGTAGCGTATTACAGTTTCTTGTCGTAGATCTTAACTTTAGAATCAAATTGATCCCATAAAGAAGACCCCATAAAATCTCTTCATCTATTTAACACTCAGAACAACGCTGGCACCGACGACGATGGCCGCCTCCGTGTCGTGCTCTGCAGTTGTGTTTTTGTTAGTTTGTCCTGTCTTCAGTCTCATTCCTACAATTAGTTTCACCAGAGACAAATTGTTGGACATTTGGACGCATACACATCCAAATATTTTTCCAGACTTGGATTTCTGTGATTATTTGTTGGACATTGTAGTCGGCGGAGCTGCTCAAACGCTTTCAGGTGCGCAGACGTGGGAAGTGTGCAGCCGCCCTTGTGAAACTCAGACAGCGCGGGTTTCGAACTGTATTGCCTAGCATCCATCTGGCAAATCTCCGCTCTCTACCCAACAAAATAGACAAACTCATTCTGCTTTCTCAGACAAACAGGGATTTTTTTGCATTCAGCTGCTCTGCGTTTCACGGAAACCTGGCTGAACGACACCATACCGGACAATGCGCTTCACCTACCGGGATATCAGCTGTTCAGCGCGAATCGCGACGAAGAATCGACGCGGAAATCGGGCGGTGGCGGGACGTGCTTTTACATCAATGAAAGATGGTGTACAGATGTAACAGTTTTAAAGATGTGCAGTCCCGATCTAGAAGCACTGTTTATTAACTGTAAGCCTTTCTACTGCCCACGTAAGTTCTGGTTGTTCATCCTCGTCAGTGTTTACATTCCTCGGCACGCGCATGCGTGCCTGGCGATACAGAAACTAGCTGATCAGATCACGGTGATTGAGCAACAACATCCGAACTCTGTTTTAATCATTCTCTGGGATTTTAACAAAGCAAAACTATCCCATGAATTGCCAAAATATAGACAGCATGTAACATGTCCCACAAGAGACAGTAACATATTAGATCACTGCTATACCACAATAAAGGATGCATACTGCTCTGTCCAACGAGCAGCTTTGGGGCACTCTGACCACTGTTTGATTCATGTCATACCAACCTACAGGCAGAAACTGAAAACAGCCAAACCTGTATTAAGATCTGTGAAAAGATGGACTAACGAAACAGAGCGGGATCTACAAGCCTTTTTCGATCTCACTGACTGGATTGTTTTTTGAAGCTGCTGCAAACGATCTGGATGAGCTCACAGAGACTGTAACATCTTATATCAGTTTCTGTGAAGACGTGTGCATTTCTACCAGAACTCAACTCACATACAACAATGACAAACCATGGTTCACTGTGAACCTCACGGTGTACTCACACTATGTACAGCTGCCTTGTACCGGGCCAAAGCACGCTTGTCCCCCCTCCCGTCTCCCCCGACGGCCTGCACTTACATTACATTTGGGCCTGGGCATGCTTACGTCATCGATGATGCGCTGTTCAGTTTAAAGAGCGCTTTCGCTCAGCACAGGGGAGATTTCTTTAGTTATATCGTTTAAGTCATTTGATATGCGGTAACACGCAGTCAAATATTTCGCCGAACTTTCAGCCACTTTTAATGCTCATAAACTATTATAAAGTCCTCGCTGCAGGAATTAGGAGGTTTGCTGAAGGTGCAGCTGTGGTGCAGTGAGGGGTTTGCGTCTTTAATAAACCACGACAGTTTGCATTCATTGAACAGTACGAATGATTAATTAATCCATATCACACAGTCCATTAAAAGTCATGTCTTGCTTTAAGTTTCGGGCTCAGGCGTGTTTTGCACTCACACACAAGCGTACCGTGCCAAAGCCCAAGTGAACTGCGCTCTGGCACACCTCTTCCGACCGGGCCAGGGCCGGCCAAGTGAACCGTGCCTGAGCCCTATTCAGAGCACTCACACTTCTCAAACGATCCGGGAAATGGGCCCGGGCACGGTTCGGATAGCATAGTGTGAGTACGCCCTCAGAGAGCTACGCCAGACCAAGGAGGTTGCTTACAGGAACGGGGAGAACGCCTTGTATAAGCAGGCAAAATACACACTGGAAAAGGAGATCAGAGTCGCAAAAAGGAACTATTCTGAGAAACTAAGGAGTCAGTTCTCTTCCAGCAACTTAACATCCGTGTGGAAAAGTTTGAAAAACATCACAAACTACAAGACACCATCCCCCAGCACTGTAGACAACCAACGACTTGCAAACGACCTGAATGAGTTTTACTGCCGGTTTGAGAAAACCCCCCACACCCACTCAGAACTGCTCTTTACATCACCATTAACACCTCCACCACCCCCGCCTCCCCCATACCTGCACTTCAGTTCAGCGAAGATGATGTGCGACAGGTCTTCCGGAAACAGAAGAGGAAAAAAGCACCAGACTCAGATTTTATAACACAGAGCTGTTTAAAATCCTGTGCTGACCAACTGGCCCCCATCTTCACCCTGATCTTCAACAGATCACTGGAGCTGTGTGAAGTGCCCTCCAGCTGCAAACGCTCCATCACCATTCCCATACCAAAGAAACCCAAACTTACAGGACTAAATGACTACAGACCGGTGGCACTGACATCTGTGGTCATGAAGTCTTTTGAAAACTGGTGCTGGCTCACCTGAAGGACATCACTGAACCCTCACTGGACTCTCTTCAGTTTGCCTACAGAGCAAACAGGTAGGTGGATGATGCAGTCAATATGGGATTGGATTATGTTCTGCAACACCTAGACAGACCAGGGACCTATGTGAGGATCTTGTTTGTTGACTTCAGCTCGGTTTTTAACACTATCATCCAGAGATGGGGTACTCGAGTCACATGACTTGACTCGAGTCAGACTTAAATCACAAAATTCAGAACTTGAGACTTGCTTGACAAATATCCAAAAAAGACTCGACTTGACTTGGATTTGACTGTCATGACTTGAGACTTGACTTGGACTTGAGTTAAATGACTCAAAATAATTTGTTTTTGTTAAATACATAACCGTTTGTTATATATTGTGCATTTAAAAACAAAACAAAACCGAAAGTTCTAAGTCACGCATGCGCAGTATTAACAGCTCCTCGATTCTCAGATCAGTCCGAAAGATTCAGGTTCTCTGTACTGTTCCGAATAAAGCACTGCAACCGATTCCTGACTCAAGTTCATGATTTTTTAAGTGGATAACTTGCGATATTCATTTTTCCATGTCAGAGGGAGTGCCAGGCAAGTTAAAAAGTAGGTAACTTTAAGTAATTTGTGGATTAGTGTTGGATTTGCTGAACTGGATCAATCGGTACATTAAGAAGAACCACTTAAAACGAGTCATTAGAGTCATTAGAATGATTCATTAGAACGATTCATTTGGACTTTACTTAGGCGGTCCGCCCAGTATATTAACGGCCACCCAAGTATATTTAGTGACACGTTTTTTTACTATTATTATCATTCTTCTACACCAGTGGTTCTCAAACTGTGGTACCACAAGTGGTACGCAGCCTTCCTTCCAGTGGTACGCGGAAGAATCGCTGAATAATAAAAGAATAAAATGAACACAAATTTAACCCTTTGACGCGTACGATAACTCCGAGACTCATGTGATCAGACAGCATCGGTTGTTCCCTGAAGTGTACGATTATGCTAGAGTGCTTTTAATGTTTACTTTTTAGTGCATTGCATCATCAGATGTTAAAAATCAGTCCGCTTGGCGCAGAGCCAGAGGAAGATGCGCGGGTCGCTTACAGAGCAGATACACGCGCGCTTGAGAAGCGCTTCTGCAGACCGGTGCTGTTGTTCTGCCGTTTCAGTTACTGCAAACTCAGGATTTTCCCCATGCTGTATCACTGGTAAAATAATTATTACAAATGTGTTAAATGTGTGCTCATAGTTGTGTAAAATAATCCGTGTTTTCGATATATAAAGTTATTTGTTTTGTAAAGCAGCGTGCATGGCTTTCGGTTTAGTTTGTTACCTCAGATTTAATTTGGATGTGATTCAAATGGCGAGAGACAGAACGTAGACTCAAGCAACTTTGCCATGCTTGAAGCTTAGAGGTAGAATACAAAGTTATTCTTCCGGAGTCTGCTTGAAAACAGTGGTCGGTGCGCGTTTAACGTGAACTTCACGGTTCCGGTCACTTACCGTATGTGATCTCATTCGCACCAGATCGCAGAAATACTGCACATATGAATTGGTAAAGCACTGTATGCATTTAATTACTCGTTTTTTGACACATATAGGCCTACTGTAAATGATGAGCAGCAGATCTAATTTGTAATTTAAGTAATTCAAAATCATATATTTAAAATACAAGTTTAGATTTCAAAGATATAAAATGTCATATGTATATGTAATGTCAAAACTTCTTATAAAACTATATATATGTGTGTGTGTGTGTGTGTGTTTGTGATATAGCCTATATTTATCAGGTCCAAGCAACATTTCAAGGTTTTTATGAATAGGCTATACATTAATACTTTACAATACGTCAGTTTTCTTTTTACTTTTTAAGAACAGTGCCATTTTTAATTAACTTTTAAAAGCACATTCTAATTTTAATGGTAAAGTTTTTTTGTTTTGTTTTTGTCTGCAAGCACAATTAATGTTCAAACTATTTATAATGTTTAAAGTGGCTGACAATAATACATATTCTTAATATTATGAATTAATCTGCCTCGTTTTTTAACCGTCCAGTGCTGCAGCTGCTTACAGTTTTTCTCAGTGGCTTTGGTGCATTTTTCACAACACTATTTACATTTGCACAACAGTTAATGCATTTCTCAAAACAATTAGTCATTTGTGCACATCATAGTAGCAGTTTCTCATTCCTTCCAACAAATTGGGAATGCTTTTGGACATGCATCAATTGCTTTCATACAACTCTCTGCTGTTTATAACATTATCATTTGTCATGTCATGTCAGTCAAAATTAACTAAACTTGTGAATGCTGAATAGTCATTGCATACAAAACTGATAATCCTCATTTCATTATTTGAGTCATTACATACAAAAATGTTGAACTAGTTGTCAAAATCTGTCAAGCAAATTTGATAAAAACTTTTAAATCTTTTTTTTTTTCCTGAAATTGAACAATTTCATGAATGATTTACACACTGATGTGTGTTGTAGGTATGGTTCCAATATGTACTGCAATATTGTATCCAAAAGAAGTTCATGTTTGTTGTAAATAAGAGTGTATTTCTTCTTTTGCACAATGCTGTGAATAAATTAGAATTGTAAAGAGCAAATGCAGTAAAAATGTGAAACACATATTCAGAGTCTTGTACTCAGATGCCTCACTAAATGCAGTGATGTCTAACTTTACTGTAGTTTTCAAATGGTTGTGCAAATTGTAAATCTGACAATCTTTTTTGCATTGGAAGAAATGTACAGAGTAAAGTGTCATAATGAAAACATGACAAATTTGACTATCTTGTTCATAAACAATGGTGTCACACTTTTGCAGGTTATCCACTATAGTTTTGCAGTTTGCACTAATTGTTTTGAGAAATGCATTAACTCTTGTGCAAATGTAAATAGTGTTGTGAGAAATGCAACAAAGCGACTGAGAAAAACTGTAAATAGGCCTACTACGCTACTGCATTTCAATACTGGTCATTATGGTGGTACTTGGAAAGACAATTTTTGTCTGAGGTGGTACTTGGTGAAAAACGTTTGAGAACCACTGTTCTACACTATTTTGTATCCGCCTAATATAACTAAACATCCGCGATTGATGTAGTGAAAAATCCTCTATCGTTTACTCGTTTCGTTCTGTGTACACATGAACTGACCTCAGCACTTCCGCACTGCAGACCTACAAAGACGTGCCTTTTTGGCTCTTAACAAATTCGTCCGACCAGGTTTCTAAATGTCCTAAAATGTCCGGGATTTGGCTTTTGCTTTCTAAAGCTGTCGTTCGTTAATCGTATGCGTTTTTGCATTATCTTTTTAAACATAATGTTACTTTCGCTTGGCTTTGCAGCTGACTGCTCGCACAGTCGCGAGAGAAACATTCAATAATTAATTCTTGAATCTAAACGACTCAGAAACTTTACTATATACTCGTAGAAGACGAAATGACTGGTCTAAACTGGCTGCAAAATAAACCTACACCATTAGGAATGGTTAATCAATGCATTTGCTAAAATAATCTACATGTTTTAATCTTGTAAATATGATAATTTTTAGAGATATTCTGTTTTTATTCCTTTTTCTTTTATTTATTTTTTATTTGCTGACTATTTTATTAATTTGCTGATGTCATTAGGCTTTAATACATAGGCTATTTATACATTTCTAAAATGCTTTGGCATTCAAGCTTGCTTTGAACTTGAAAGAGAAAGAAGTAGATTTGATCTGTCAGCGGTGCACATGGCTCCTGAATAGCATAAAAATAAGAGAAAGTGGATGTCTTTTTTTAAACATTTTTGTTAACATTTTTACTTTAACCCATTGAAAATAAACAGTGTATAACATTGTCATAATAAATGAAATTATTGTTAGAAATTTAATTATGTTTTGTTTGTCGCATAAAGTTAATATGTGATGTGGGTAAATGGTGTGTTTCAATCCAGCTACCACCACAAGTATATTTCAAACCTACGAGAAGCACTGACAGTATTGTATTTGTATGCTAATGTTTAAGTTTTTGACATGTTAGTGCTTAAGTTTAATCAAAAAAAGATTGGATTAAAACAATCTGTTGAATGCTATATTTCGGTTTTTACTCACATCATTTTTTTCCCCCGATACATTTTTAAAAAGAAGAATTAAGTTAGGCAAAACAAGAAACCATTTCAGACCATGCATCTCAAAACCTGTCTGTAACATATGTGGGAAATGGGTTATATATAATATCTGAAATCTAAAGGTTGGCAACGCAGTGGCGCAGTAGGTAGTGCTGTTGCCTCACAGCAAGAATGTCGCTGGGTCGTAGGTTCGAACCTTGGCTGGGCTGGGTCAGTTGGCGTTTCTGTGTGGAGTTTGCATGTTCTCCTTGTGTTTGCGTGGGTTTCCTCCGGGTGCTCCGGTTTCCCCCACAGTCCAAAGACATGCAGTACAGGTGAATTGGGTAAGCTAAATTGTCCATAGTGTATGAGTGTGAATGTGTGTGTGGAAGTTCCCAGAGATGGGTTGCGGCTGGAAGGGCATCCGCTGCGTAAAATCGTGCTGGATAAGTTGGCGGTTCATTCCACTGTGGCGACCCCGCAAGGGACAAAGCCGACAAGAAAATGAATGAATGAATGAATCTAAAGGTTCAAAATTGCCTTTAGAGTTCATTCTTAGCAATGCATATTACTAATTAGAACTTTTTATTGGAGTTATTGAAATGTACAAAATGTCTTTGAGGAAGATGACCTTTACTTTTAATACAATAATGTTTTCTGTAATAAAAAAGAAAAAACAATAATTTTGATTAATTAATTTGATAATACATTTTTTTTCGACCAAAATGTACCTTTGCACTATAAGATTGGCTTTGTGATTTAGGGTCTCGTTTAATTAATAGTATGATATTTTAATGGCCTTGAAATAAGCACACACATTCCCCTAAGCAGAAAGCCATCTGATTCACTAGTGATGAAAGTGTCATTTCAAATGACAGTTTATGTGTATATATAATTTGATTGACTTGAAAGTGACTTGGTAGACAAAGCTACAACTTGACTTGACATGACTTGAAATAAGCAGTGACTTGACTTGACTTGAGTCCGACAAAAATTGACTTGACTTGCTTGAGACTTGAAGGTTATTGAGACTTGCTTGTGACTTGCACATGTGTGACTTACTCCCACCTCTGCTATCAACCCAAAACGTCTCCTACCCAAATTAACTCAGCTCTCTGTGCCCACCTCTGTCTGTCAGTGGATCAACAGCTTCCTAATGAACAGGCAGCAGCTGGGAAAATTACAAAATCAGCACTGGCGCCCCCAAGGGGTGTGTCCCCTCCCCACTGCTCTTCTCCCTGTACACAAATGACTGCACTTCAAAAGACTTCTCTATCAAGCTCCTGAAATTTGAGATGACACCACATTTATCGGCCTCATTCAGGACGGTGACGAATCTGCTTACAGACAGGAGGTTAAGGAGTTGGCTGTCTGGTGCAGTCACAACAACCTGGAGCTCAACACGCTCAAAACAGTGGAGATGATAGTGGACTTCAGGAGAAACCCCCCTGCTCTCCCCCCACTGAGCATCATGGACAGCATTGTGGCAGCAGTGGAGTCATTCAGGTTCCTGGGCACCACCATCTCTCAGGACCTGAAGTGGGACACTTACATTGACTCCATTGTCAAAAAAGCTCAACAGAGGCTGTACTTTCTTCATCAGCTGAGGAAGTTCAACCTCCCAAAGGAGCTGCTGAATCAGTTCTACACCTCCATCATTGAATCAGTCATCTGCACATCAATAACTGTCTGGTTTAGCTCAGCTACCAAATCCGACCTCCGAAGACTACGTCGAATAGTTCGGACTGCTGAGCGAATCATTGGTACAACCCTCCCTACTCTCCATGAAATGTACTTATCCAGAGCAAGCAGAAGGGCTGCCAAAATCACTCTGGACCGCTCACACCCAGCACACTGCCTCTTTGAACTTTTACCTTCTGGTTGATGCTACAGAACAATGCACACCAGAACAGCCCAACACAGAAACAGTTTCTTCCCTCAGGCAATCCATCTCATGAACACTTAATGATAATAATTGTGGAACCAACATCACTACTTGCTATACACACTTTTATACACATATATACTTATTTAACAACACACTTTACATGCCAGTTTGCACATAACAGCTGCACATATAATGTTGTATATAGTAAAATACCTGTACTACACTTGTATATTTGCATTCACAACTTTTTAAAATAAATTTATTATCTATTTTATTTAATCCTGGCTCTGTAATTCTGTTGCACTGTAGAAGCTCTGTCACGAAAACAAATTCCTTGTTTGTGTGAACATACCTGGCAATAAAGCCCTTTCTGATTCTGAACTAAATAGGTGGAACCTAATAAAATACATGTTCACGGCGATTTAGCTTTCGTAAGCATCGTTTGCTGGGATTTCACTTATTTCACAAATTCAGTTCTATGAAACTGGTCTTAAATTTTCAATCTTTGTCCTCCACTGTTGTAAGACAATTGGCTCATAAAAATCTGACCATCCCAATCTTTCTTCCAATTTATATCATTAAGATTGTCATTTATTTCATTAAGATTATTTCATTATTCTTGAATAAACGTGACATCTAGGCGTTTCATTTTTATGAATTCAAATAAACCAAGCGGCAACCTCCCGCTCTCCCTCGGGAAGCCAATACGGAAGTAACTAAAACTGCAATTCATCGACTCGCCTTGGGGGGCTGGCTCCATGAAGTCCAAGGGCTTTCTTTCTGCATTGGTAAATTGGCCATTTTTACAGCTGATAAAAACATGTTTACAGCCTGGTACAAACGATGGCTTTGATGCATATAGCTATGATTACCCTTCATGACAACTCTGAGGGGGGTGAATTTTTTTATAACTCATCCGTTTCGTTTTTATAAGGTTATATTAAGTTTGCATAATTAAGGGCGTGGCCACTTGAGTGACAGCTAGCCCTCGCTGCTCGCTGTCTCGTCACCTCAGCTGATTCTGGCTAATTAGCCGCTGAGCTCGGCAAATAAATCGTGTATTTGTTTGGTTTAATGTTTCTTTACACCTTCATTTGCCTTTTGGAATTATTTCCTGCAATTATCAGATGATATGGCATGATGTGTGGATTTAATTGTGCTTACAAACCGTTCAAGTTGCCTTCATTTCACAGGTGAGTGAAATGATATACTTCTATACCATCACTATAAATGTATTTGTTTTATTTAAGATCATTTATCATTTAAATGTTCTTTAGACCAGTATTGCACTCCAGAATCTGACAGATTGATTAGCTGTAGGCTAAAACAGTCATCTGAAGCGTTGTCATACAGTGTTAGTGCTGGATTTTATAAACAGCCTTGCATTTACTAACACAGACTATATCTGAAGTGTTTGATAGTAATTCGCGTTTCCTCCTGTCGAAAAACGTCATAAGAACAATGTTTAGTGGCTCAATGTGTTACAACAGTGTTTTTAAAAGTCTAAACACTTTATTGATATAGTGTACAACCAAGCACATGTGGTCAGAACACAAACGAGTCACAGGTAATGAAGTATTAAGCGTTCTCCCAAAGTAATAAATCTGTTTTAATCCAGGTCTAAGCTAAAGGCTGAGAATCAAGCATGTGTCTGTAGCTCCGCTCACTCTCCGCCTCTTTGCCCTTATTTGGTATGCCGCGTTCGGTGCGATGACGCGCTAACAAAATGGCGACGGTTGGCCGCGCCTACTTGTGGCTTCTTTTGCAGTGTTCAGAAACCTATGGGTGACGTCACGGATACTACGTCCATATCTTTTACAGTCTATGAAATAAACACATTCTTTTCTGACCGTCTCTAGCACCATTTAAATTGAGAGTTCCAATATGAAATACTCTCATAGAAAATGATGTTTTAAGAATAAAAGAAACAATTAGAAAAAAATGCAACTTTGAACAAAATCAAATTACACCAAATCTGGTTTCTCATCATTAAGGAGGTTTTTTTTTCACTTTACCCACCAATTTCCTTAGACGATAAACCTCGGTATCTATGAATGCACCTTCTTTTGTCAGAATCTTTACATCTTTCACGAAAGCAGAAACATCTTGAAAATAATCCTCAGCCTCCACATTTGATAAAAATTTAGTTTCCTTCAGAAATTTCCTGATTTCCTCAGCCGTATATCTTTGTGTTTGATTTTCATTTTTATTTTGCAACGATGAAAAGGAACAAACTGAATAACTGGAATCTGAAGAATCAGCATCATTATCTGATATTATATAATCAGCTTTAGTTTTGTCTTTTTTTGCTTGTTTGATCATTTTGTTTTCACTAGCTTTTTTTTATTTTTATGAGGAACTTTAAAGATTTGCTCTGGTTCAACTTCCATTTCCACTATTCCTTCACCTGTACTTTCCTTAGTTGTTCCAACTGTGAATAACGTTGCCTCTTGGCCACTTGTGCCATCCTCAGAATTAACTGAGATTCGAATAGCAGAAGAACCTGCTACTACCTCTGCCATAGTAGGAGCCACCGCACCTGCCCCGACTCTCTCCTCAGAGACTGCAGCATCAACAGCAGGAACAGCGGCATCCACCGTGACAGACGCAGCCTCAGAAGACTCGCCCTGTAATTCTTTCTGACCTGTCCCACTTTCATTTGTACATGTCCGTATCAAATGACCAATTTTTCCGCACCCATAAAATTTCATTATGCTTTCGGATGTTGCATAAATGGTGTAATTGAAACTGTCTACTTTGACATTAAACGACAGGTTTAGTTCGTCATTGTTGTCGTTCAGAATCATGTAAACTTGTCTTCTGAAAGACATCACATGTTTTAACAAAGGTGATTTACACCCAAGAGCTATTTTCCTAATCGGTGAAACTAATTTACCAAAAGAAGACAATTCTTTTGCAATACATGAATCGGAAACAAACGGAGGTATGTTTCACACAATAATTTTCCTAGATGGACTACTGTGAGGAAGTACAGGTATGAGTTCGTCATTTATCAACACTCCTTTTTGCACAATGTCATTAGTTTTTTCTATCTTGCTCAAAAACAAAACAACCCCATTGTTCATCCTAGAAGCTGAAACCACTGACGAACATCCCACAACTTCGCCAACCGCTAGAATGCAATCCTCCACACTGGCCTTACACATGATTTTAATTCCATGACGCTGAGTCAAACTTTTACAATTCGCGTCTCCTGATGACGCCATACCTCCCGGCAACAAAACACACCGGGAGTAAACTCACTACACCCACAAACACTAAACAACAACACACGTATACACACAACAAACAAACAAAGAAAAGTTAGAAAGAGAAACCATTCAAACTCACCGCACTTTCCCAACACCTGTTCACAAAACACTCACTGAACACTCACTCACTGTCAAACACCTGAAGCGGTCAAATTATTTGTGGTTCATTTATTATTAATGATGAAGATTAAAAATAAAAATACTGTTCATTTTATTCAATAATGCAAGTAAAACATGTAATGGGTCTACATTGATGCGAAACGAGCTAAATATCGTCTTTAAAATCGTCATAAGTCTCAGCTCTCGGCGATATCTTTGCTTATCGTCGATACACGATACTATCGTCTATCGGCACAACCCTAATTCCAAACACACAGCTGAAGCTGCTCACATACGGATTACATGGACTATAAGTACTTCTCAAAAACAAACACTGTTGCTGAGTATTGTCTACTGTTTTAGTGACATTACAACGCGGTATTCTTTGTCTTGTTTTTGCCGTGTTTTGACCCTCGCCTAGTTTATTCTGTTTTACTCCTGTCGCCTGCCTGCCTTGTGACCATCTGCCTGTTATTTCGACTACGCCTCTGGATTTCCCTTATACATCTGTTTGCTCCTGTGTTGATCATTGCTTGCCTGACCATCCTGCTAATAAACCTGCATGTGGATCCGCATCCCTGTTGTCAGTGTCACATCCCCTGGTTACAAGTACATCTACTGCAATACAACTGAATTACTACTACAGTACAACTGTGGTACAACTACTGCAATGGCACTAAAGTACTACAACTACTATAATGCAGTACTGCTACTGCAATACAACTGAATTGTATTGTATTGCATTGCAGAAGTACTGGCGATGCAGTGGCGCAGTAGGTAGTGCTGTTGCCTCACAGCAAGAACGTCGCTGGGTCGCAGGTTCGAACCTCGGCTGGGCTGGGTCAGTTGGCGTTTCTGTGTGGAGTTAGCATGTTCTCCCTGCATTCGCGTGGGTTTCCTCCGGGTGCTCCGGTTTCCCCCACAGTCCAAAGACATGTTGTACAGGTGAATTGGGTAGGCTAAATTGTCCGTAGTGAATGAGTGTGTGGATGTTTCCCAGAGATGGGTTGTGGCTGGAAGGGCATCCGCTGCGTAAAATTGTGCTGGATAAGTTGGCGGTTCATTTTGCTGTGGTGACCCCGGATTAATAAAGGGACTAAGCCGACAAGAAAATGAATGAATGAATGCAGAAGTCCTACCACAATATATTGTATTGCACATTTCAGAAGTATAACTGACTACAGAAATACATCTGCAATACATAATAAATCTAAAGTGCACTTGGTAACACTTTATGAACTAATGGTGAGTTAATGCATGCGCTAATCATGAACTAACTTTAACTACAACATGAGTCACATGAGTTTGTGTGTGAATAACGGCTACTTTAATTACTTATTAGTACATGATTGCTTGTTAATTAATGTATTACTTGCCACATTAGTTTATGTTTAATTTAACCATCATGAACTCATGTTATGTTAATGTATAATTATATCTTGACTTTACTTGGAGGGGCACATTATCATTAACTCATTCTGAACTACTTATGAACTCCTTATGCACGTTCGTCTAGTGCGTTTACATTGAATAACAATAGAAAAGTGTTCTGTGAACATCAATATTAAGTTTAAACACAGGAGTTCATGAGTAGTTAAGGATGAGTTCATGATAATGTGCCCGGCCCACCCAATCAGGAGCTTGGCACACTCAGGCCCCACATCATTCATTCATTCATTTTCTATTCGGCTTAGTCACTTTATTAATCTGGGGTCGCCACAGCGGAATGAACCACCAACTTATCCAGCACATGTTTTACGCAGCGGATGCGTAAAACATGTGCTCATACACTACCGGCAATTTAGCCTACCCAATTCACCTGTACCGCATGTTTTTGGACTGTGGGGGAAACCGGAGCACCCAGAGGAAACCCACGCGAATGGAGGGAGAACATGCAAACTCCACACAGAAACACCAACTGACCTAGCCGAGGCTTAACCCAGCAACATTCTTGCTGTGAGGCGACAGCACTACCTACTGCACCACTGCGTCGCCGGCCCCACATCAGATAACAAACATTTTTTCATAACTGAGAAAGCAGCATGTGTCCGTGAGCTTTAAAAACATGTTTTGGCAAGCCAGGCTCATTTAC
Organism: Danio kyathit; assembly: GCA_903798195.1. Classification (NCBI taxonomy): domain Eukaryota; kingdom Metazoa; phylum Chordata; class Actinopteri; order Cypriniformes; family Danionidae; genus Danio; species Danio kyathit. The sequence continues at coordinate 12,547,943 of LR812527.1, read as the reverse complement.
AATCTTGATTAAAGTATTCTGTTTTAATAATTTTAAACCTTTCAAGCTGCATTACATAAAAGAAAACCTAATTCATCACCAAACGCACTTCCCTTTATTTCATGCAGTCGTATCCTAATTCATACAATGGCAACTTTTATAGTTGCTATAAAAAGTAAGATCACATAACACTAATGAAATCAGGATTAAAATATTTTTCAATTGTCCAGTGTGTGATTAATGAAATATTCAATTTTCCTTTTGAAATTGTGGTAATAGTATTGACAGTTTATAGTTTAAAAATTAAAATATTGGTTTATTGCTGTTAAAGAAAAGCAAAATAAAAATGTTTGATTGCACAATGATACATGATGGAAAAACACACTGACTAATTTGGGCATCAAGAAATCATGATTTTTGGTCATTTTTACAGAGAATATTTTTGGGTAGTGTTGTTATGGCATGTGACATCTTGTGATCTATGAAAATGATGAACACATTTTCTAAATAAAAATTTAACAATTAAAAAAAAAAAAAAAAAGCCGAATAAAGAATGTTTTTGGTCACTAAATGTACCTGTAAATCACCCTTATAGTTCATGGAGAGCAACATGATTTTCTGGCTAAAATGCAGTTTTCTCACAAAACTTGGCAAACATCTGTCTTACACACATACTCAAGCAAGCAAACACTGAGATACCTAAAGTCTGCAGTACAAATAATAGTTGTAAAATAAAAGTTATTTTGCTTTTATTAAAATGACAGAGAACATTTAAAATGATAAATACATTACTTTTAAAATTATATATATATAACTGTATATATATATATACAAACAGTTGAAGTCAGAATTATTAGCCCCCCGAATTATTAGCCCCCCTGTTTATTTATCCCCAATTTCTGTTTAACGGATAGAATATTTTTTCCACATATTTCTAAACATAATAATTTTAATAACTTATTTCTAATAACTGATTTATTTTATCTTTGCCATGATGACAGTAAATAATATTTTACTAGATGTTATTCAAGACACTTCTATACAGCTTAAAGTGACATTTAAAGGCTTGACTAGGTTATTTAGGTTAACTAGGCAGGTCAGGGTAATTAGGCAAGTTATTGTGTAACGATGGTTTGTTCTGTAGACTATCGAAAAAAATTGCTTAAAAGGGCTAATAATTTTGTCCCTAAAATGTTTTTTAAAAAATTAAAAAGTGCTTTTATTATAGCCGAAATAAAACAAATAAGACTTTCTCCAGAAGAAAATATATTATCAGACATACTGTGAAGATTTCTTTGCTCTGTTCAACATAATTTAGGAAATACTTAAAAATGAAAAAAAAATCAAAGGGGGGCTAATTCTGACTTCAACTGTAACTACTAAAGTAAAAGTAGAGTTTTAAGCATGTTTCATGAGTTACATTTATCCTGAAGCACAGTATTAAAAACATTTGAAAAAGAACACTGATCAAAATGACTTGACCAAATGGAAACTTGACCAACTGCAAACAAGGAAGGAGGACAGGTGGGGCAAAAAGAGTCAATAATCATTAAACAATGGCGCTGTCTTAGTCAGGTTGTCCAAACCACAACAGATAGGAGAGCAGCAAACACACAGAAAAACAAAGCAGTCAAAATGATTGTGCAATTTAGTTTTAAGCCAGGAGCAAACTGCAACAAAAAATAACCCACAGACACACCCACATAACACAGAGAGCTGGTGATATGAGTTGACATGCACATGATCAATTTGGGTCTATTTAGAAATGTTGCCTTGTGAAATTGAATCAAACACAAAAGCAAAAAACTGTCAAACTGTGCATTTTTGGAAAGATAGAGCATTCAAATGGCAGAAGTGAAAAAAGCAATCTTCTGCAGAAGTGGTCACACTGAGACAACTTTTGCAAAACAAGTTTTTTATTAATACAACCTGCTTTCAAACTAACAAGGAATTTGGAGTTCTGAAACGTACGATAAGTCAGATTATTGTATTTGATTTCTCAATACGATGTCAACTCGATAACAAATCCTTATGTAATAGAGAAGGTATGTTATGCATCCTGATAGACTAGATGTAATGCCATAACAAGTCAGCAAAAGCTGCCTAGGGGCTAAATACAGTACACTGTATCTTTTAACATGTTATGACTAAGACACAAACAGAGAAGTAAGTTTTTATTTTAGGCAATCTTTTTTTCTGATATTGAAATATTAGATGATTGAAACAGTAAATAATATTCTATAAGAGCAGCAATGAGGGCATAAACTTCAGTCAAAAATGAAATAAATAAATAACAAAATTTCAGTTTTGCTTTATTCTGACGTGCATAACTATTTGCCTATTATTATTATTTAACTGACTAATATTAATTCATTACAGGTACTTGCCATAGGGTCAGCATAAAGATTACGTTTGAGGTTAGAGGCATGTAACTATACATAAAAATGTATAATTAGTATTGTAAGTAGCCTACCTTAAAATTGTATAAATTTATTAATGTATAAAGTGTTATCAAAATGTTGATATGAAATGTTTTTAAAAATGCTGAAGTTTTAATATTTTTATATTTTAAAATAAAATAAAAATAATAAATAAATAATCAGAGTGTGATATTAAAAGTCTAGTAATAGTAAACATGTTCCTGGCACAGACTACAATGCTTTACCAACAGCATTCAAATATTTGCTTGGTTTAAAATATTATATTAGTCTATTAAAATCACGCCAGTTATAGGAAATTATTTGCTAACACATTTTTTAAGCTTTTATTTTTAAGATCTATACAGGTCTCCTCTTTATTGTCAACTTTTGCGTCATGTGTATTTACAACCATACAATGGCCAAACAAGTCATAAAGATGTGAATCGCTTACCTTCTGCCCCGCTCGTAAGAAAATACGATATGACAGAAATAGTAATGAAGTGACTGGAGAAAAGCATTATTACAGACACCTGATCAGCGCTCACAACAAACCGCGGATTCAACTGTTTGCCTTTCTACGCGGCGACTGCTGTCAGTGAAGGACTGCGCTCTAACTCCCTTCAGACGCAAGTGGTCGTGGTTAAAACCTATACAGACACACAAATAGGTACGTAGGCAGCGATGTTTATCTAAACTCTATGCTTCCTCTTCATCTGGCTCACGCTTCAGTACAGTGTATTGTAAAAACAACATGACACTGCCAAAACGTTTTAAATAGCATGTACAGTGCCGTGTATGGATGGGGCTTGGGAAGTCACTGCTCGTAGTTCTGAGGGTTTTTTTTTTTTTTTTTTTTTTTTTTTTGAGTAACGTGTCTCTATTTGCACCTACATTTTTAAATGGGTTTGTCATGTCTTAAAATCCAGTTTGGAAGGCACAGATGACCTTCCTATTTGCTCATTATTTTAGGGGAATAAAATAAGAATGTTCTGGGAACGTTCCCAGATGGTTTTGTTTGTTTGTTTTTTGCAACAATTTTATTTTCAAAAACAGGTCCTTTTCAGTTACTGGTTATCTTTAGGCAGAGATGGGAAGTAACAAAGTAGAAATACTTTTCTGGTAGATTTTTCTATCAGTACTTTACTCCACTATTTAGTTATTTTTGACAACTTTTTACTTTTACTCCTTACATTTTTACACAAATATCTGTACTTTCTAGTCCTTACATTTTTAAATCAGGCTTGTTGCTTTAGTTTTCAGTTTTTGACCATTCAGACACATCGCATTTCCATGCTGCCGTGTTCTCCCATGTTTAAAATCTTCCATATTACCAGCAGGGCTAATGGTTGAAATAGATAGGGCAAGGGACCTGCTGGCACTGCTTTCCACTGTGTCTGCATTCAGACCCGAGGATTCAGGAGGAGAGAAGTCCTGTTTATATAAATATGGTTATCTTCATAATTATATCCTCTTGACTACAAGCAGTTGTCCTCTCCAGAGTATATTTGTAAATCTGAATAGTTCCCATCTTCTACAAGCTACTTCTATCCTCTAAAGTGGACATTTGGGAATTTTAAATGACACCAAATTTATAGGGGTGGGGTTTTGGGAACTTCCTTTTCCTCCTCAAAGAAAACAAGGACAATTTGTGAAAAGAAGAAAAATAAGTGGCTTATAATTTTCATTAAATAATAATTTCATAAATTTTCATTAAATAAAATTGTCTTGAAATGTTGTTATATTTACAGTTTTTTTCAATCGTTTTGCCACAAATTTCAGAACCCTGATGTCAATTTTCAAAACTCTAGACACAAAATTCACAACCATTGCCAAACTTTTTTGAAGGTGGAGGGCAAGGGACCCCTCTGTGGCCAAGACTGCAAGCCAAGGGAGAATGTCTGGTCCCTGGGCAGCTCGCTGGGGTCAGAGACCCTGAAGGTGGAGGGCAAGGGGGCCTCTGGGGCCCAAACTTCAAGCCCAGGGAAAGTGGCTGGCCCCTGGGCAGCTCCCTGGGGTCAGAGACCCTGGAGATGGAGGGCAAGGGGGCCTCTGGGGCCCAAACTGCAAGCCCAGGGAGAGTGGCTGGCCCCTGGGCAGCTCCCTGTGGTCAGAGACCCTTGAGGTGGAGTGCAAGGGGGAGCTCTGGAGGCCAGACTGCAAGCCCAGGGAGAGTGGCTAGCCCCTGGGTAGCTCACTGGGGTCAGAGACCCTGGAGGTGGAGTGCAAGGGGGAGCTCTGGAGGCCAGACTGCAAGGCCAGGGAGAGTGGCTAGCCCCTGGGTAGCTCACTGCGGTCAGAGACCCTGGAGGTGGAGTGCAAGGGGGCTTCTGGGGCCCAAACTGCATGCCCAGGGAGAGTGGCTAGCCCCTGGGCAGCTCCCTGGAGTCAGAGACCCAGGCGGTGGAGGGCAAGGAACCTCTTTAAGACCTAGACTGCAAGCCCAGGGAGAGAGGCTGAACCCTGGGCAGCTTGCTGGGGTCAGAGACCCTAGGGGTGGAGGGCACAGGGGCCTGGAGGTAGAGGGCAAGGGGGCCCTCAGGAGCCCAGACTGCAAGCCCAGGGAGAGTGGCTGGCCCTGGGGTCAGAGTGCAAAACTCTTAACTCTTTTTTCAAATGCTTGGATACAATTCACACAAGTCAAAGATACTTTGTTCAATGAACTAAAACCCCTTTTTCAATATAATACAATTTAACATCAAATTGATCCCATTTCAAAATGCAACTCAAACATTACATTTAAAATAACCATGTATTCATTTAAATAACATGATGTAACTATCAACTGATACAAGTGCTCAAAATGATAAGTAACTGTTGCATTACTCTTGATGGATTGAAACTGATGTACAATATTACGTTTAGATGATGAAAGTTTCAGCCAGGATAGATCAAATGACAGCAGTTACCACAGAAGATGATCCAACTGGACTATGGATTTCATCCTTATTCATCCTTATTTCATATATATGGTTTCTATGTCCCATGTACCAATTTTACAGACAATGTTTTCATACTTGACATTACTGTATGCAAGAAAGTCCAATCACAGCATAACAACAGACAAAATCCAGAACACCGGACTGGTGGAAACACAGACCCCAAAAAAGAAATCTGATATATAGAAATATATGCAAATGATATGTGACATACTAGTTTATATGGGTTTTACATATATATATATATATATATATATATATATATATATATATATATATATATATATATATATATATATATATATATATTACATATATATATATATATTACATATATATATATATATATATATATATATATATATATATATATATATATATATATATATATATAAAATATATGTCATATCAAAATATTGTAAAGATTGCAATTTTTTCAAGAATTATAATTAGAAATATGCGCATATATGTTACGTAAATATATTATCTATTATGTTATATATTTTACCTGCATATACAAGACCTAGATTTTATATGGCTGTTTATATATATATATATATATATATATATATATATATATATATATATATATATATATATATATATATATATATATATATATATATATATATATATGATATACAGCTGGATATTATTGCCTGTGAGAGACTAGTGATGTCTTGTGTGAGACTAGTGATGTCCTGTGAGAGACTAATAATGTCTGTGAGAGACTAGTGATGTTCATTGAGAGACTAGCTATGTCCTGTGAGAGACTAGTGATGTCTAGTGATGTCCTGGGAGAGACTAGTGATGTCTAGTGATGTCCTGTGAGAGACTAGTGATGTCTTATGATGTCCTGTGAGAGACTAGTTATGTCCTGTGAGAGACTAGTGATGTCTAAGGATGTCCTGTGAGAGATTTGTGATGTCCTGTGAAAAACTATGGATGTCCTGAGAAACTGGTGATGTCCTGTGAGAGACTAGTGATGACCTGTGAGAGACTAGTGATGTCTTGTGAGAGACTAGTGATGTCTAGTGATGTCCTTGAAGTGAAGTTCAGTGAGGTCGTACTCACACTATGTACAGTTGCCTTGAACCGGCCCAAAGTACGCTTGTCCCCCCTCCCGTCTCCTCCGGCGGCCCGCACTCACATTACATTCGGGCCTGGGCGCGCTTACGTCATCGATGACGCACTGCTCAGTAAGCGCTCTCGCTCAGCACAGTGGAGATTTCTTTAGTTATATCGTTTATCGTAAGTCATTTGATATGCGGTGACACGCAGTCTAATATTTCGCCGAACAGATCAGCCACCTTTGACGCTCATAAACAATCATAAACTCCTCCTGCTGCAGGAATTAGGAAGTTTGTTGAAGGTGCAGCTGACGTGCAGTGAGGGGTTTGCGTCTTTAATAATCAATGACAGTTTGCGTTCATTGAACAGTACGAATGATTAATGAATCCATATCAAACTGTCCCTTTTTAAAAGTCACGTCTCGCTTTCAGTTTCGGGCTCAAGCACGCTTGCACTCACACTGTAAGCGTACCGCACCTGAGCCCAAGTGAATCGCGCTCTGGCCCACCTCTTCCAACCGGGCCAGGGCCGGCCAATTGTACCGTGCCTGAGCCCGATTCAGAGCACTCACACTTCTCAAACGATTCCGGGAAACGGGCCTGGGCACGGTTCGGATAGCATAGTGTGAGTAAGCCCTGAGAGACTAGTGATGTCCTGTGAGAGACTAGTGATGTCTATTGATGTCCTGTGAGAGACTAGTGATGTCCTGTGAGAGACTAGCGATGTCCTGTGAGAAACTAGTGATGTCCTGTGAGAGACTAGTGATGTCCTGTGAGAGAGTAGTGATGTCCTGTGAGAGACTAGTGATGTCCTGTGAGAGACTAGTGATGTCCTTTGAAAGACAAGTGATGTCTAGTGATGTCCTGTGAGAGATTAGTGATGTCCTGTGACTTGTGAAGTTCATTGAGAGACTAAAGATGTCCTGTGATAGACTAGTGATGTCCTGTGAGAGACTAATAACGTCTAGTGTTGTCCTGTGAGAGACTAATAAGTTCGTTGAGAGACTAGTGATGTCCTGTGAGAGACTAGTGATGTCCTGTGAGAGACTATTGATGTCTAGTGATAACCTGTGAGAGACTAGTGATGTCCTTTGAAGACCAGTGATGTCCTGTGAGAGACTAATCATGTTTATTGATGTCCTTGAGAGACTAGTGATGTCCTGTGAGAGAGTAGTGATGTCCTGTGAGAGACTAGTAATGTCTGTGAGTGACTAGTGATGTCCTGTGAGTGACTAGTGATGTCCTGTGAGAGACTAGTGATGTCCTGTGAGAGACTATTGATGTCTAGTGATAACCTGTGAGAGACTAGTGATGTCCTTTGAAGACCAGTGATGTCCTGTGAGAGACTAATCATGTTTATTGATGTCCTTTGAGAGACTAGTGATGTCCTGTGAGAGAGTAGTGATGTCCTGTGAGAGACTAGTAATGTCTGTGAGTGACTAGTGATGTCCTGTGAGTGACTAGTGATGTCCTGTGAGTGTCTAGTGAGGTCCTGTGAGAGACTAGTGATGTCCTGTGAGAGACTAGTGATGTCCTGTGAGAGACTAGTGATGTCCTGTGAGATACTAGTGAGGTCCTGTGAGAGACTAGTGATGTCCTGTGAGATACTAGTGAGGTCCTGTGAGTGACTAGTGATGTCCTGTGAGAGATTAGGGATGTCTGTGAGTGACTAGTGATGTCCTGTGAGAGACTAGTGATGTCTGTGAGTGACTAGTGATGTCCTGTGAGAGACTAGTGATGTCCTGTGAGAGACTAGTGATGTCTGTGAGTGACTAGTGATGTCCTGTGAGTGACTAGTGATGTCCTGTGAGAGACTAGTGATGTCTGTGAGTGACTAGTGATGTCTGTGAGTGACTAGTGATGTCCTGTGAGAGACTAGTGATGTCCTGTGAGAGACTAGTGATGTCTGTGAGTGACTAGTGATGTCCTGTGAGAGACTAGTGATGTCCTGTGAGAGACTAGTGATGTCCTGTGAGAGACTAGAGATGTCCTGTGAGAGACTAGTGATGTCTGTGAGTGACTAGTGATTTCCTGTGAGAGACTAGTGATGTCCTGTGAGAGACTAATCATGTTTATTGATGTCCTTTGAGAGACTAGTGATGTCCTGTGAGAGAGTAGTGATGTCCTGTGAGAGACTAGTAATGTCTGTGAGTGACTAGTGATGTCCTGTGAGTGACTAGTGATGTCCTGTGAGTGTCTAGTGAGGTCCTGTGAGAGACTAGTGATGTCCTGTGAGAGACTAGTGATGTCCTGTGAGAGACTAGTGATGTCCTGTGAGATACTAGTGAGGTCCTGTGAGAGACTAGTGATGTCCTGTGAGATACTAGTGAGGTCCTGTGAGTGACTAGTGATGTCCTGTGAGAGATTAGGGATGTCTGTGAGTGACTAGTGATGTCCTGTGAGAGACTAGTGATGTCCTGTGAGAGACTAGAGATGTCCTGTGAGAGACTAGTGATGTCTGTGAGTGACTAGTGATGTCCTGTGAGAGACTAGTGATGTCCTGTGAGAGACTAGTGATGTCTGTGAGTGACTAGTGATGTCCTGTGAGTGACTAGTGATGTCCTGTGAGAGACTAGTGATGTCCTGTGAGAGACTAGTGATGTCTGTGAGTGACTAGTGATGTCTGTGAGTGACTAGTGATGTCCTGTGAGAGACTAGTGATGTCCTGTGAGAGACTAGTGATGTCTGTGAGTGACTAGTGATGTCCTGTGAGAGACTAGTGATGTCCTGTGAGAGACTAGTGATGTCCTGTGAGAGACTAGAGATGTCCTGTGAGAGACTAGTGATGTCTGTGAGTGACTAGTGATTTCCTGTGAGAGACTAGTGATGTCCTGTGAGAGACTAGTGATGTCCTGTGAGTGACTAGTGATGTCCTGTGAGAGACTAGTGATGTCCTGTGAGAGACTAGTGATGTCTGTGAGTGACTAGTGATGTCCTGTGAGAGACTAGTGATGTCCTGTGAGAGACTAGTGATGTCCTGTGAGAGACTAGAGATGTCCTGTGAGAGACTAGAGATGTCCTGGGAGAGACTAGTGATGTCTATTGATGTCCTGTGAGAGACTAGTGATGTCCTGTGAGAGACTAGTGATGTCCTGTGAGAGACTAGTGATGTCCTGTGAGAGACTAGAGATGTCCTGTGAGAGACTAGTGATGTATACTGATGTCCTGTGAGAGACTAGTGATGTCCTGTGAGAGACTAGTGATGTCTGTGAGTGACTAGTGATGTCCTGTGAGAGACTAGTGATGTCCTGTGAGAGACTAGTGATGTCCTGTGAGAGACTAGTGATGTCTGTGAGTGACTAGTGATGTCCTGTGAGAGACTAGTGATGTTCTGTGAGAGACTAGTGATGTCTGTGAGTGACTAGTGATGTCCTGTGAGTGACTAGTGATGTCCTGTGAGAGACTAGTGATGTCCTGTGAGAGACTAGTGATGTCTGTGAGTGACTAGTGATGTCCTGTGAGAGACTAGTGATGTCCTGTGAGAGACTAGTGATGTCCTGTGAGAGACTAGTGATGTCCTGTGAGAGACTAGTGATGTCCTGTGAGAGACTAGAGATGTCCTGTGAGAGACTAGAGATGTCCTGTGAGAGACTAGTGATGTCTATTGATGTCCTGTGAGAGACTAGTGATGTCCTGTGAGAGACTAGTGATGTCCTGTGAGAGACTAGTGATGTCCTGTGAGAGACTAGAGATGTCCTGTGAGAGACTAGTGATGTCTACTGATGTCCTGTGAGAGACTAGTGATGTCCTGTGAGAGACTAGTGATGACCTGTGAGAGACTAGTGATGTCCTGTGAGAGACTAGAGATGTCCTGTGAGAGACTAGTGATGTCCTGTGAGAGACTAGTGATGTCCTGTGAGAGACTAGTGATGTCTAGTGATGACCTGTGAGAGACTAGTGATGTCCTTTGAAGACCAGTGATGTCCTGTGAGATACTAGTGATGTCCTGTGAGAGAGTAGAGATGTCCTGTGAGAGACTAGAGATGTCCTGTGAGAGACTAGTGATGTCCTGTTAGAGACTAGTGATGTCCTGTGAGAGACTAGTGATGTCCTGTGAGAGACTAGAGATGTCCTGTGAGAGACTAGAGATGTCCTGTGAGAGACTAGTGATGTCCTGTGAGAGACTAGTGATGCCCTGTGAGAGACTAGAGATGTCCTGTGAGAGACTAGAGATGTCCTGTGAGAGACTAGTGATGTCCTGTGAGAGACTAAAGATGTCCTATGAGAGACTAGAGATGTCCTGTGAGAGACTAGTGATGTCCTGTGAGAGACTAGTGATGTCTCGTGATGACCTGTGAGAGACTAGTGATGTCCTGTGAGAGACTAGTGATGTCTATTGATGACCTGTGAGAGACTAGTGATGTCATTTGAAGACCAGTGATGTCCTGTGAGAGAGTAGAGATGTCCTGTGAGAGACTAGAGATGTCCTGTGAGAGACTAGTGATGTCCTGTGAGAGACTAGTGATGTCTAGTGACGTCCTGTGAGAGCTCTAGAGATGTCCTGTGACTAGTGATGTCCTGTGAGACACTAGTGATGTCTTGTTATGTCCTGTGAGAGATTAATGATGTCCTGCGAGAGACTAGTGAAGTTAATTGAGAGACTAGGGATGTCCTGTGAGAAACTAGTGATGTCTATTGATGTCCTTTGAAAGACTAGTGATGTCCTGTGAGTGACTAGTGATGTCTGTAAGTGACTAGTGATGTCCTGTGAGTGTCTAGTGATGTCCTGTGAGTGACTAGTGATGTCTGTAAGTGACTAGTGATGTCCTGTGAGAGTCTAGTGATGTCCTGTGAGTGATTAGTGATGTCTGTGAGTAACTAGTTGTGTCCTGTGAGTGTCTAGTGATGTCCTGTGAGTGATTAGTGATGTCTGTGAGTAACTAGTTGTGTCCTGTGAGTGTCTAGTTGTGTCCTGTGAGTGACTAATGATGTCTGTGAGTGACTAGTTATGTCATTGTCCTTTCATCTTTATGTATTATTCTGGATTTTTACTTTTCTACATGCTACAGTTATTTCTTTTCTCTCATTTTGGTCACTATTTTAATGTTTATTGCTTTCCATAAAATAAAGGGCTCTCGTTGAAATTCCTTGTTTATTTTGTAAAACAATGATTAGCTTGTATAGCCACAACAATTATTATATATATTTTTTTTTTCCAAATTTTAATCAGGGAATCACGGTCGTGCAGTGGGTAGCACAATTGCCTCATAGCAAGAAGGTCGCTGGTTTGAGCCCCGGCTGGGTCAGTTGGCATTTCTGTGTGGAGTTTGCATGTTCTCCCCGTGTTCGTGTGGGTTTCCTCCGGGTGCTCCGGTTTCCCTCACAGTGCAAAGACATGCGGTACAGGTGAATAGGGTAGGCTAAATTTTCCGAAGTGTATGAGTGTGAATGAGTGTGTGTGGATGTTTCCCAGAGATGGCTTGCAGCTGGAAGGGCATACGCTGCGAAAAAACACATGCTGGATAAGTTGGCGGTTCATTCCGCTGTGGCGACCCCGGATTAATAAAGAGACTAAGCCGAAAAGAAAATGAATGAATGAAATTATAGTGTACGTATCTGTGTGAAAGAGTGTGTATGGGTGTTTCCCAGTGTTGGGTTGCGGCTGGAAGAACATCTGCTGCGTAAAACATATGCTGGATAAGTTGGCGACCACTGATTAATAAAGTGACTAAGCTGAAAAGAAAATGAATAAATGAATTTTAAGCAGTGCAGATTATAACGTTGATTACGTTGAAGCTGTTTTCTAGCTTAATTATAGAATCGTATGTCAAGAAAGAAATTGAGGCTCTTGTTTTATTTAAAATGTTGTTACATTACCAAAATGGATTTGGATTTTGGAATTATGTCCAATGTTAGATGACAATTATGTGTGGGATTTCTGTCCTTTGCAAACTGCAAACGGTACTTGTGCGTCCCAAAAGCATAAAGGTATAATAACTGTATGTATGCTGAACAAAACCACACAAAGAAAAGAGTTTTCTCTTGTCCAAAGTCATGCAAAGCTCATATACATGTGCAAAAGCACACAGAGCAGGATGAGTGCATGCTGCGTAGGTAAAGGAAATGAAAACCACAAGTATAAGAATGAAGAGCACAGTGACAGAAACTTAAATAGGTGTTTTGGATAGTGACTGTGAGGATTAGACTGGATGAATTTATTTTCTCAGACATTTGTGGCTTATATTTCAGATGGACTGGATAGATCTGAGAAAGATGACTTTGTTCCTGAAATTGTTTGCACTTTTTATCCTTCATGTATGGACTGATGCAGTGGGTGAGTGCATATGGTGTCTAAGACAATACAAACTAGCCTAAATGCTGTGATTTTTGCTTGCCAGTTCTATGCTTTTAATAAAAAAAAAGAATTTCTAAATTAAAGAAATGAGTGGATTAGAAAATTAATTCAATTGCTATTCATTGGCATTGCTAGTTCCATAAAGACATTTGTGGAACTTTTTCTTGAGGTTTAAACCTAGTTCTTCATTTAAATCTTGTTTGCATAAAGAAAAACCAAGTTATTCCTGCAAAGGCATCCCTGCAAAAACACTCATTTGGAACCCAGAGCCTTATTTTAATATTGTCATTGTTTGAATTATGTTGTAACCGGTTACGGTTTATGTTTGTAAATATGTTGCAATGTTGTATTTTTTAGGCCATGGTCCCCAATGCAATGTCTTTAAAGTTCACAGAGGGATTGTCCACAGAGCCTTTATAAACAAGTCTTTGACAATCTTGTGTAATCTGAAATATTGTGATAATCAGACAATCAATGTTACATGGACAAAAGAAAACTTGGAATTTTGGATTCCAGTGTCTGAAACAGATCAAATGACAACTTCACAGAAGAAATCATCATCTGATCAGTTAACTTCATATTTAACCTTCACAAATATATCAAAGCATCATGAAGGCAACTACAGATGTGAGTTACAGTTACCACAGTCCTCTACATTTAGCCATCAAATCAATGTTTCTGTCTCAGGTAACTATTTTTCTCAAATTGTTTTGAGATTATATCCATTGTAACCATACATAGCAATTATATAGACTTAATATTGATTTTTGAAATCAGTTTTTGAACTTTTACAGATAACAGCATGGAAGAGGATTTCACTCAAAGTAAGACCAGTTAGTGTCACAGATGTGAATGCTTTTATATATAATCTTGCTTACAATAAGCACTGCATTTCTCTTTTAGAACATAACACTTGTTTTTTCTTAGCGGAAAATGAAAGCAATTCAAGCTTATGGTGGTGGCCGTATCTTTTTATCTGTGTGGGTTTAACGATTCTTATTCTGGTAGTAATGTTCATCGCTATCCTGTGTATTTATGGATTTGAAAGTAAGTCATTTTCCATTATTTTGACATATGCAAGTTTTGTCATCATCCTGACTTTTTTTAAATATCACTGGATCAGGTTCAGGGAAAAAGAAAAGAAAGAGAGCGCAGGTTCAGGTATGATTTATTTAAAACCTATACTATATTGGTGTGTTTACTATTGTTGGTGTGTATAATTCTGTTTAAACTATTGATTTTTCTGACAGATTTAGTTTCACATTTTTGCTCTGTGACAACTTATTTGGATTATCTGATTTTTATGTGTGTATATTTTGTGTCTGTTTCGTTCATAGTATAAGTTTTGCCATTTTTTTTTTATTTGGAAATCTTGACCCTCATGTAATTTTTGCTACATACATAAAATGTAAAAATGCTAAAGGTGAATATCTCAAGCCACCGAGAATGCAAATTCTAAATTATAAGTAGCCTTTCAAATTCCAAAGCTAAGCAATTTTCACAAATGAAACCTCAATTGTTATCCATTTAAGTTAAATATTCATATTGACTTTTCGCAACTTGAACCAAAAGCATACAAATGTCCCAGAATGCTCTCATTTTCCCGAGTCATCAAAATGGAGTCAAACAAGATCAACTTTAAAGATGGGAACATCAATCAAAACAACTAATACGTGTTCTATTCTATAATCTAACGATGTTTAAAAACTCCTTCTATCCTTTAAATTAAAATTAAAATCATAAACTTTAATGAAGAGCAAAAAATAAATAAAATTATTTTACTTCACTATACTCTAGATAAGAAATATACAGATACATTTTAGGGCTAGGCGGCGCAGTGACGCAGTAGGTAGTGCTGTCGCCTCACAGCAAGAAGGTCGCTGGTTCGAGCCTCGGCTGGGTCAGTTGGCGTTTCTGTGTGGAGTTTGCATGTTCTCCCTGTGTCCGCGTGGGTTTCCTCCGGGTGCTCCGGTTTCCCCCACAGTCATGCAATACAGGTGAATTGGGTAGGCTAAATTGTCCGTAGTGTATGAGTGTGTATGGATGAGTGTGAATGAGTGCGTTTCCCAGAAATGGGTTGCGGCTGGAAGGGCATCCGCTGCGTAAAACATGTGCTGGATAAGTTGGCGGTTCATTCCGCTGTGGCGACCCCGGATTAATAAAGGGACTAAGCCGAAAAGAAAATGAATGAATGAATTAATGAATTTTAAGGCTAATCCCACACTAAAACTTAAATCTGGATTAAAAGAATTAAAATATATCAGTGCCTTTTTGTCTCAAGATGGACATGAGTAATGAGTTTTCTAAGGCACAATAAAAAAATCAATTAATTAAACGTTCTAACTGAACTATGGCATAATCTTAGCTTAGTCTAAACTAACCAAACCAAAACAAAAATGAATAATCTGATATTTAAAGTGATAGTTCACCCAAAACTGAAAATTATGTCATTATTTACTCACCCTCTACTTGTTACAGACCTGTTGTTAAACCAGCCTGATCTCACGAGGAAACATAAGTATTTTACGTTTAGTCAGTTTAGTGGCTAATTCGTACGAATTCGTACGAGTTCAGTCGTACGAAAATGTACGATTTTAAAAAGGAGGCGTGGCACCCAACCCCACCCCTAACCCCAACCGTCATTGGGTGATGAGCAAATCGTACTAAATAGTATGAATTAGATTGTTCGAATTCATACGAATTAGCCACTAAATCAAAAAGTTACGAATTGCCGTGAGATTGCGTTGTACAGGTTAATCTGACAAATTATAAAAATAAAAAAACGGTAACCATTGACCCAAAGTATTTGTTTTTTCTATGGAGGTCAGTGGGTACTGGTTTCTAACATTATTCAAAATATCTCCTTTTGTGTTCAACAAAAAAAAGCAAACTCATAAAGGTTTGAAACTAATTGAGGGAAAGTAAATAGTGAGTAAATATTCATTTTTGAGTGAACTGTCCCTGTTCTGCAAGTTGACTAGTTAAGTACAACAACTGTTAAGTATGACTCAATGTATATAATGTATTAAGTGTGACTCAGTGTATACATTCACTGTATATGGCTTTTAAAACCTAAATAATTTAATGGATTTAAATGAAATTATCAAATGTTACAGTGTACATTTTAGACGTCTGAATTAGCCACAACCATATTAATGATTATCTGTTATGTTTGCAGTATACAGCACGATCTATGATGCCTCAACTGACCCCGAATATTCCGAAGCGTGACAGATTTGTCCAGTATTCAGAAGACACACAGAGACACTCTCTTGACAGTTTACCACAAGTTCAGTCTACATCGCATCTGTCAGATTGTGGTGATAATTTACTGTCTAACAGGAAAGACAGCAGATCAAGCCAGGTTGTTTATGCCTCTCTACATCACCTTGCTCCAACACCATTATCTTCTACTCCTCGTCCGACAACTGACGAGTGTTCAGAGTATGCAGCGATACGCGTCTCCTGATGCTCTGACCGTGGGTTATGCATGATGTCAAATCAACACAACTTTTACCAATTAGTTAATTCACAAAGCGGTTTTGTGAAGCTGTACTGTACGGTTGGGCTAACAGGAAGCTGAAGATTAAATGATTTTCACACCTCTTTACATAATGGAAAGTCGCAACTGAGAGGTGGATTTTATGAGTCAAACTCGCACAACCATGTATTGAAGTTAATCTGAGTTGTATGCACTAACATGAAACCCTGAGTTTTTATACATGGAAAGCTTTTATCATTTAGAAGTAAATGGTTTTCTTGAATATTTCAAATAACTGTGAAAATAAATGTTTTATTATTTGTGAAACTATGGGCAGTCATACAGTGTAACACATTTGGAAATGCTGAATTGAAACATACTTTTTTATTATATTTGAAGTAAATAAAACTTACTGCTGACACATGGGTAAAACCTAGTGCTTTAAATGATAGTGGATAAAATAAAAACTGAAACAATTAAACAACTTAAAATGACATTAAATTAATATTTGGGGCTGCCATGTGACCCTTCAATTGTGTATTTTAAGTTTATCAAATGATTTTTGTTCTGAAAATGAATGACAGGAGTTGTACTATAACCTAATGTTACTCTGATGCTGCGTCCCAATCCGCATACTATGGCAAAAACTCCCGGATGGTTTACTATTTCCGGTCAAAATTTTAAGTGTAGAAGCGTCCGTACCTGGTCCGTACTCTAACCGCTGATATTGCCCACAGTACACTGCGCGTTGGACGTGAATTCGAGAACTACAAAACGCGGGTGAAAAGTGTAAACAAACTACAAACATGATGGACGCGCGAGACCAACCGTCAAGCAGAGAGGCTTCGGTACAGATGTTTGTATGACTGTTAATTAATATCTAGCCCACTGGAGAATATTTAAATGGTGTTGTCTGTGTTATATTTCATCTGCAACAACAATACTGAACTTATATAAAGACGTGTTTGGACATTACCGTCTGAATGCAGAATTATCCAAAGACCTGAGGAGATTTCTCTGCATGAAAGAATCGTGAATGAGAGATTATTCAGCTGCTGCTTCTCCAATAAGGTAGGAAATTAAATACGACAGAAATGTGGATGATTGACAGGGCTCTAACTAAGCAACACAACGATCTGTGTAACGAGGAGTATGTCCCAAAGCTTGCATACTTTTCTGTTACTCACTCACAAGTATATATTTTTCCTCCACAAAAAAAAGTACATACTTTTAGGTCGTAGTATAAGTATGCGAATTGGGATGCAGCAGGAGTTATATTTGTGTGTCATATGGTGTTACTGTCGTTAGTGTCAAATGAGCATCAGTTGCAGATTCACTGCTGTTGGTAAATCTGCCTGAGGTAATAGGTTGACTGTAGAGTTTATTGGTGGTAATGTGATTTATACACACTACTCCTTTCACAAACTGTTGTTCGGTTACTATACAGCTGTATAAGCAGGGTTGTAATTTCTGATACAGCTACATTCTAGGATTATTAACTAAAATATTAACCCTTTGCAATGTACTGTTCCTGATACTGAATGCTTACTGTAATTTTGTTGTTGTTGTTTAAACAAAACTATGTTCACATGTGATTGGAATGTATATTCTAAACTGATTGTATATTTGCATGAATAAAACTATATTTAGTCTTTAATTTATAGATAACCCATTTCAAAAATATTTATAAAATGACTTTTATGACAATTATTAGAACCATAACTATACATTAGCATCCACATCACAACATCCACAGTTATGAAATCTTCTGCATTAAAATGTCAGGCTCTTTGAAAAGAATGGATGCATATTCCACAGAAAAAAAGTCAATTTCAATGATGTTCATTCTTGTTCCTATTGTCAAAAGTTTTTCAAATCATTAGATTCAATTGTTCCATTTATTTCCATGGCCACATGTCTAAAAAATAAAGCATCTATGCAGACTGTTTCTACAAACATTTGTGATAGATAGGCTGTATGGTATACCCTAATACAAGGATTCTCAACCGGTGGGCCGCAGCCCACTAGTGGCCCACTAGCCCACTAGCGATCCTGCAGGTGGGCCATGAGATAGCTTAAAATTAACTTAAATATTATACTATAATTATTTGATTTCATTATTAAATATGTCATATTAAAATGATTAAAATAATGGCATTTCCAGCCTGATCTCATGAGGAAACGTAAGTATTTTACGTTTTGTCAGTTTAGTGGCTAATTCGTACAAGTTCAGTCGTACAAAAATGTATGATTTTAAAAAGGAGGCATGGCACCTAACCCCACCCCTAACCCCAACCATCATTGGGTGATGAGCAAATCGTACTAATTTGTATGAATTAGATCGTACAAATTCATACGAATTAGCAACTAAATCAAAAAGTTACGAATTGCCGTGAGATTGCGTTGGCATTTCCCATTTTCTATGATTGAATAAGTTAATTCGGACAAAAAACAGCCTCACTGTTAAATGTAGACTGTGGCTTAAATTTCTAACTGCTGTGCGTGAACTAGGACTACGTCCTCAGTTGTATAAATCAAACCCTCACGCAAATGTAAAGGTAACGATGATTAGAGTTATAATAACCAGCTCGCGAGTGCCTCACCTCTGCGACTCGTACTGTATCAGAGTCATACAAGTTCGCTAAATCACAAATTATGCGTGCTCTCTTTGTGTGAACACTTTAAAATATCTGCATAGTTGCCCAAATTAACATCCTGCAAGTGTTTTATAACGAATGCACGCCTGTACAGTAGGATCCAGCGAGACTCAGTTGTGTTTCAGTGAACAGCTGTTCACTGTTCCTGCAGCAAACTCCAATGTCCGGCTACAAACCCAACTGCCTTCAGATCGGTGTGTTTCAACAGATTTAGCGTGTTTTTACGGTGTTTTACATTTATTTTTAATGAATATGAATAGTAGATCAATAGATGACTAGTAGTCAGTCTAATTCAAAGCAGCAGCAGTTTTTTGCCATCTCCTGTTGTACTGGCAGGTTCATTTATTGAAGAAAAGGCCCAAATACTTTGCAGTTGTAAAGAATAGCAGAAATAAAGAATTCAGGAGCTTTGCCCTGTCTGTGTTTTTTTTAAAAATTAAAATATATATTATTACACTTTATTACATTTTATATATATACATTGTTCCTTATTTTTATAAAATGATGTAGAAAAATAAAAGAATAATAGAAGGCAGAAGAAATGTTTTGCTAATAAATAAAGCTTTAAAATAAAAATAAAAAAATTTCAGAGAGGGAGGTGGACCTCGAAGTGAAAAAGGTTGAGAACCCCTGCCCTAATACATAGGTCTCAAACTCGATTCCTGGAGGGCCCCAGCTCTGCACAGTTTTGTTACAACCCTAATTAAACACACCTGATCAAATTAATCAAAGTGTTCATGTCTACTAAAAACAATTATGCAGGTGTGAGTTGGAGGTGGTTGTAGCTGTGGCTCTCCAGGAACCGAGTTTGAGACCATTGCTCCAAGTAAAGCCATATCATAAAGACACATTAATGAGTTCATGTTAGTTAAATTTAGCTGAAACTGAAAGTTAGCCATTATTCACACATGTACTCATGTGACTCATGTTGTAGGTAAAGTTAGTTCATGATTAGCATATGCCTCATCTTTAGTTTATAATAAAGTAATGTTTAATTTACATTATTCATGTGTTGTTATTGTAGTGTTAGGTGGGCTGGGGTCTCAGGTAAACTTGAGAGTGCCAAAACGCTGGCACATTTCGCCGACCGAAAATGCCTTCAGATACCCACCCATTTGGCCGATGCGAACGCGACCAGCAGAGCTGTCTACCTGGACAGAAATCTTAAATATACTGAGTCGAGTGATCGAGCAGACCTCTCCTAAGAGAGATCTCCAAGTGGGTATGAGAGGGAAACAGGAAGAATTAATATTCATGTCTCGCGCCTCTGGGAACTGGATAATGAGACGATACTTCCCAGTGCGCTGCCATCGCCGCATCCTTAGAGCGGGGATGATCGTAACGCCAACCCCTCAGAGCAGAGGGGACAGCCTTAGCTCCAGTCAACTGAAGGAGGATAGCATCACTCTGATCTGGCATGTTCGGGGTTTCCTTCTCAGGGAAAAAGGTAACCACACAGCGAATAGACTCCACTTCAGGTCGTGGGCATGCCTCGTAGAGGGTGCTCAGCCTGAGTGACAGTGTTAACCACCTAATTGGTAGGTCACCTAAGGACGTGCTCACACTATGTACAGTTGCGTTGAACCGGGCCAAAGCACGCTTGTCCCCCCTCCTGTCTCCCCCGACGGCCCGCACTCACATTACATTCGGGCCTGGGCACGCTTACGTCATCGATGATGCGCTGTTCAGTTTAGGAAGAGAAGCGCTCTCGCTCAGCACAGTGGAGAGTTCTTTAGTTATATCGTTTAAGTAATTTGATATGCAGTGACACGCAGTCAAATATTTTGCCGAACAGATCAGCCACTTTTGACGCTCATAAAGTCCTCGTGCTGCAGAAATTAGGAGGTTTGCTGAAGGTGCAGCTGTCGTGCAGTGAGGGGTTTGAGTCTTTAATAAACTACGACAGTTTGCTTTCATTGAACAGTACGAATGATTAATTAATCCATATGAAACAGTCCCTTAAAAGTCACGTCTCGCTTTCAGTTTCGGGCTTAGGCACGCTTGCACTCATACTGCAAGCGTACCGCGCCTGAGCCCAAGTGAACCGCGCTCAGGCCCACCTCTTCCAACTGGGCCAGGGCCGGCCAAGTGAACCTTGCTTGAGCCCGATTCAGAACACTCACACTTCTCAAACGATCCGGGAAACGGGCCTAAGCACGGTTCGGATAGCATAGTGTGAGTACGCCCTAAGTCCTCCGCGCTCCATCTATGAACCGTACGTGAGGCATAGATCTGGGCACGGGTGCCAAACGGTGCATGTCCCCTGTTTCCAGGGGATGTGCCAGGGAGGGGCCATCACGAGGAGAGTTGAAAGCAGGTCCGATTGGGCCAGAGAGGCGCAATACAGGAGCTATTGCTCGACCTCCCTGACTTTTACACAGTATCTGTGCGAGTAGGCTCACTGGAGAAATGCGTATTACGCACGCCACCGGGGCCAGCTATGTAGCCAGTGGACTTTGCAGGGTTCACCAAGTGGGGAACTCAACCGAGAGCGCACAAATCTCTGAGTCAGAAAGAGAAAGGCGCAGCCCATAACAGCTGGCCAGTCGGGGGTGGAGTCTCCATTTTCCCAGGCGAAACTGCTGTGAGAGCGAATGGGCTGCACTGTTGAGCTCTGTAGCGGCATTTTTGCTCGAAGCCGCTATCGCGGTAAGGGTAGAACAATGACGCGTGAGTCCGTTGTGAAACATTTTGTCATCATTTATTTATCACATCTTGTGCCGTCAAATCTCCATTCTCATCAGTAGCACCCGTCACAAACTCACGGTCTGAAAATTGTTTCCTCTTCCCTTACTGCCCCACCTACTACCTGGCTTCCTTAAATCCCGAATAAGACAAAATAAAAGTCTTCATTCACAAAATCAAACCAAAAGAGCAAATACTCCAAAATGAATAATATAATTATCAAATATAAACTTAATAATAATCATATAGTCCAATCAACCTATTAAATCTAAACATAATAATAATAATAATAATAATAGAAGAAATGGCTCCAACATTCCGGCCCCTAATTGTCATCTTGTGACAATTCTGATTTCAAAAAAGGAGCCATAAATTGAAGAAAAATAACAAAGAAAAGAAGAAACGTTTTAAGATTGTCCAAGGCACTATAAAGTCTTCTGGCTAGTTTCTTCAAATTCTCATGACATGTCTCTGAGAAAGCATAATTTGCTAATAGGTCTTTCCAGGATACTGTTCTTAGTTCTCACTTTAACTCGGCGTACATATCCTTTGCTGTCCGGGAACGTCTCCAAAATTTGACCTATAGGCCAGGAATTCCGTGGTGAAGTATCGTCGATAAGAAGAACAATATCTCCAATTTTGAGGTTTTGTTTGGTTTTATTCCACTTCTGCCTTTGCTGCAATAACGGTAAGTACTCTCTAGTCCATCGTTTCCAGAAAAGATCACAGATGTACTGCACTTGTTTCCACCTTCTTCTGGAATAGGTGTCGTCCTTCTGAAAAACTCCTGGAGGCAAGATGGGAATTCCTTTCAACTGAAGTAAATGATTAGGGGTTAGGGCTTCTGGATCTTTAACATCCTCAGAAACTGTAGTAATTGGGCGGTCATTTAGTATAGCTTCCACTTCACATAAAGCAGTCTGCAAGCCTTCATCATCAAGGGTCTGCTGTCGAAGGACGGAGCATAGGATCTTTTTGAGAATTCGAATGATTCGTTCCCATACACCTCCATGATGAGAGCCTAAAGGGGGATTGAAAGTCCACTTCACATTCTCTCTCAGCAGTTCCTTCTGTATTTTATCTTGGTTGATGTCAGCAAGCGCCTGCCTTAATTCACGCTCCGCTCCATTAAAGTTGGTTCCATTATCAGAAACAAACTCTTTCACTTGTCCCCTTCTACACACAAACCTTCTAAGAGCACAAATACAGGAATCTGTGTTTAATGTATAGGCCATTTCAAGATGAACAGCTCGGCTATTGAAACAAGTAAATATCACTCCATATCTTTTAACATGTGCTCTCCCCCTCTTTACCTCAATAGGACCAAAATAATCTACTCCAACGTGACTAAATGGAGGTAAGTCAGGAGTGATTCGATTCAGAGGTAAGTCCGCCATCTTTTGTTCGATTGGAGTTCCATGCCAACGTCTACAAAATAGACAATCTCGAATTACTTTTCTGGCAGTAGCATTACCTCTAGTAATCCAGAATCTTTTATGAAGTTCAGCAAGCAATTGGCTTCTACCACAATGTCCTGCCATCCTGTGTGTATAGTCCATTAATAGTCTGCACAAGCGACTTTCGTGGGGTAAAATTGCTGGGTGCTTGAGTTCTTCTGGCATTGCCATTCTACTCAACCTTCCACCAACTCTTAAGATGCCATTGTCTAGGACTGGATCCAACCTGTACACTCTGCTACTGGTTTTCACAGCTTGACCTTTATTTAACAGAGTTATTTCATCTTGAAAGCTCTGCTGTTGAACATGACGAATTAGAAACTCCTCAGCACGTACCAGATCCTCCACCGACAAAGACTGGACCACTAGCTGGGATTTAATCTTAGTTGCATGATTACCCCATAGTTCTTGAGCTTTAGGATGTTTTATAAAAGCTGCTGCAGCAACTTTCCGCTTTTGACTCAAGTGCAGAAGCATACTTCTAAATTTTAACAACCATGCCGTCGCTCTTCGCAGTTTTTCCCATGATGAAAAATGATCAATTAGCTTAGTAAATGGACTTGAATTAGCTGTGATGGAAAAAACAGCAGTTGTTCTCTTTATTTCTGGGTCGCTATCTGGAATGCGAAGTGATTCTTTAGGCATTTCTGGCCAGTCTGAAGCGGGCCCTTTCAAGTACTCTGGACCTGTCAGCCATCTTCCATCATTTCTAAAAGCACTAGACTTGACACCTCTAGAGGCATCATCAGCAGGATTGGCAATGGAATTGACATAGCGCCACTGAAACTTCTGTGACAAATTTCTTATAGTTGAAACTCTGTTGGCTACGTATGTCTGGAATCTACTGGTGTCATTCAGGATATATTTAAGGACTGATGTGCTATCTGTCCAAAACACAGAATCATCCAGAACAAACTCCAATTCTTCTTTCAACATCCTATCAACCTTTGCAGCAAGAACTGCGGCTGCCAATTCCAATCTAGGAATAGTCATCACTTTCAGTGGTGCTACTCTTGCCTTGCCCATCATGAAAACCACATGGATCAAACCATCAATGTCTGTCAAACGCAAATAGCTAGCTGTACCATAGCCAACTTCACTAGCATCACTAAAGTGATGTAGTTGAGCACCAGATATTCTTCCAAAGTTACTGGGAATGAAACATCGACTGAAACGCAAGTTTGAAAGTAGCTTAAGATCCTCTAGCCACTTATCCCATTTTTGTGCAATGGCTGCAGGAATTTCTTCATCCCAACCATAATTCATTTTGCACAACTCTTGCCCAATTCTTTTAGCTGGTAGCAATACTGGAGCAAGGAATCCAAGCGGGTCATAGATGGAACTAGTAACCGACAAAATACCTCTTCTGGTAAGTTGTTGCTGCTTCAACGCTATTTTGAAAAGAAATGTGTCAGACTCTGTATCCCACTGAAGTCCCAATGCACTGTCCACTGGAAGTTCATCTTTGCGCAAGTCAAGATGTCTCACTTCTTTAGATCTCTCCTCCTCAGGTATTGAAGCTAGTACGTTACGGCTGTTACTGACCCATTTGGTAAGTTTAAATCCACCAGTAGCACATACTGAAATAAGCTTCTGCACCAGCATGACAGCTTGCCTTTCATCTGAAACAGACTTGAGGCAATCATCCACATAGAAGTTATTACGAATTGTGGATAAAACTTCTGGAGAAACTTTGCCCTCATTATCATCTGCCGTTTTTCTCAATGCAAAGTTAGCACAACTGGGGGAAGAAACAGCTCCGAAAAGGTGTACAGTCATTCTGAACACTTCCAATGGTTGACTGATATTACCATTAGGCCACCACAAGAATCTCAAGAAATCAAGGAACTCCTTAGGAACCTTAACTTGATGAAACATACCTTCGATGTCTGCCATCACCGCTATAGGTTCTTGGCGAAACCGGAGAATTACACCTAGGAGTGTATTTGTGAGGTCTGGACCCTGCAACAATTCTGCATTCAGTGAAGTACCTTGACATGAGGCAGCACAATCGAATACTACTCTGATTTTCTTTTTTCTTTTATGGTAAACTCCATGATGGGGGATGTACCATACTCTGCCATCATTTTTGTCTATTTCCTCTGCTGGTACTTTCTCTGCAAATCCCTTCTCAAGAATATCACCAATAAAGTTTCTATAGTCAGATAAAAATACTTCATCCTTCCTAAGTCTCTTGAGTATACTTAGTGCTCGTTGTTCTGCAAGCTTCTTATTATTAGGCAGAATGATGTCTGTTTTACGAAACGGAAGGCATATCTGGTAATGGCTGTCTTGTTTAACAACAGAATTGTTTACAATATCCAAAAACCTCCGATCCTCAAAAGAGAGTTCAGGTTTCTCGTCATATGCTTGCTCTGGGAAGTCATTATTATACTGCTCTTTAAGCAATTCATCCAGTTTAGCCACTGAGATTCTGTTAGAAGACACAAATGGTCGTCCTTGTGCATCTGTAAATGAGTTACCACTCAGTGGACCATTAACTAGCCATCCTAAACAAGTTTGGACCGCATAGGGACCATCATTTTGACTGTTAATAATCCTCAAAGGTTCCATCGCTTTTGGGACGTTTATCCCAATTAACAGATCAACGTCTGCTTCTATTGAACACAATCGAACCTCTTCCAGATACGGCCACTTCTTTATGTCTACTTCCCTTGGTATATTCTCTTGGCTAACTGGAATTGAACTCTGTGTAAAAGTTTCAGGCAATTCTATAAAATGATCACTGCCCAAGCTACTCACTTCCAAGCCACGCAACCGAAAGGTTTTGATAGGCTTTTCCTGTCCCATTGTTTTGAGCAAGATCTCAATCCGTTTGCCATCCATGTTCAACTGTCTCATCAATCTCTCAGTACAGAATGTTGCCGAACTCCCAGGATCTAAGAAAGCATATGTTTGAAGCACTTTACTACCTTTAGTAGATTTTACTTTTACTGGAACAATTGGAAGTTTACATTCAGCAGAACCGGCCCCTGTATGCTGCTCAGTAGCTACAACAGCCATAGCAACAGGTCTGCTGGAATTAGCTTCTTCAGCATCATTACGGTCTTTCTTTTGCACCTCGGTCATCAAATTAGGTAAAGCCATCCTTGGTGCTACGTTTTTGATGTGTAGCACTGTAGGATGCTTCTTAGAGCAAAGCTGACATGTAAGACGTTTTTTGCACATTTTTGTCAAATGTCCTTTTTTGAGACAAGCAAAACAAAGTCCGTTCATTTTCAAGAAGTCAATTTTATCTGTGTGTGGTACATCTGCTATTTTGGCACATAAATCCAGTGCATGATCATGAGCACAAAACAGACAAGGCTTCTTGAAAGCAGCACTAGCATCATATGAACTGTTTCTATTCAGTTGACTATTCTGTCTTGATGCTTCAATAGAAGAGACTGTGGTGACAAAACTTTTTCTGCTAGAAGATTTATGCATTTGAGGTTCTATCGCTGTCTTTTTGATGCTAAAAGTTGAATTTGCTTTTGAATCTTGAATTTCTCCAAACACTGGATCTAGAAGAATCCTAGCTTGCTTCTCAATGAAAGACACCAAATCTGCAAAGTCTGGCCGCCTTTGAATACGCTCTGAAATTTCACAAGCTGTATTTCTCCACTTCTCTCTTAACTTATAAGGGAGTCTGGACACAATGATCCTTAAATTAAATGGCAAGTTCAACTCTGCCAGATCTACCAGATCGTTTGCTGCATTGCAACATCCTCGAAGATAAACTGCATAGCTATATAATGATCTTCCATCATCAGAGCGAATGTTATCCCACTTCAAAGCTTTTTCCATATATGCACTAGCCAGCTTAAATTCATCTCCAAAGTGATGCTGCAAGAGACGTTTGGCTTCTGCATAACCTCTGCTTACATTCATATAGAGACAACTTCGAACAAGTTCCTTAGGTTCTCCTGCTGTGAACTGTTCCAGATAATACAGTCGTTCTTGATTGCTATCAGTTTTCTCCTCAATATTATATATAAAAGATCTCATAAAAGGTCTATATTCCAAGGGATCCCCACTGAACACTGGAATCTCTCTTATAGGAAGTGAGGATTGTTTCTGCTGTGTCACAATTAAATTGGCCAAATCACTTTGTCGTTGCAAAACATTTCCAAGATCAACTCCAGTAAAGTTGGTATTACTAGATGCATCATGATGCTGATCAGTTTGTGACATCATATTTGGAGCTGAAGTAGCTGCTGAACGTTTCTGAGGAATTTGAGTTTCATAAACAATCCTTTGCAGTGGCGTTTTTGGAACTGTTTCAATCTTTGAAAAGTCCAGAGATGCTTCAGGATTAATAAGCAATGACGTTTTTTCCTCTGCATTATCCAAATATTCATTCATTCCATCTCTTAATTTGACAGATGAACGGGAACTGTGCAGTGAACTTGCTTCAGTTATCTCCAGGACTTTTAATTTTGCATTCGCAGCATCAATTTCAGACTGTAAATTAATAGCTTCCATTTTTGATTCCAACTGAATCTTTTCCAACTCAAGCGCATGTTTCCTTTTAAGACCTTCAGCACGAGCAAGCAAAGCTGCCTTATCAGCTGCAATTTTCACACGAGCAGACAAAATTGAACTGGTTCTAGATTTATTTGATCCTCTTGAACTTCTTGAAACATTCGACACACTATCAGAAGGATCAACCAGAGTCTGTGGATCAAACTGCATCTTTTTCCACATTTCCAACTCGTGCAAAAACTCAGTAAAGGTGGCTTTTCTAGGCTCAAACCAGTCAACACTTTCATTTTCTTTAACTTCATCCGATAAAAGCAGCTGTACAGACTCATGTGCTTCATAAAATTCATCTAGAGCTTTTTGAAATTCAATGTGAAGTTCATTCACTTTATCAACATTGCTTCTATGAATCATCAAAGCTCTTAAATCATTCATTTTCCTTGTACAAGCCCCGAGTTTGCCTCTACGCGAAGCACTGAGTGATTTAAAACTCTCCATCGTATTGCCAGAACCGTCAGTATCAATCTTCATAAACACTTAATATTCACAATCAATTTGCATGTTTAGCTCGGAAGAAAATCAAGCTTTCACATAATAACCGCTTGCAACAGCTTAAATGTCTGGCCGCGATCACATAACTTAGACCCGTCTTGCAAGACGCTTTCAACAGCCATCATCATCATCAAACACGTTTACGTGTACTGACAAACTTCGCTTCACTGTTCAGTTCATCAACGGTCTTCAATGCACATCGTATCAGGTATTAAAAGCTTAACAGCAAGTCCATCGCAGCTCCAAAGCCAGCATAATTCATAATAAACTTGCCAGATGGCTACTCACGGTACAGCACAGTCATACAGCGTCCTTTCGAAGTGAGCTCGTTCGCTGAATCATCTCTCTGTGCATTACAGCCGCAGACATCCACATCAAATGCCGGTCATGTTGTTTAGTATGGGCCGCGTCCGCCTTCTCGTGGAAAATTTTCAGACTTACATGTAGCGGCATTTTTGCTCGAAGCCGCTATCGCGGTAAGGGTAGAACAATGACGCGTGAGTCCGTTGTGAAACATTTTGTCATCATTTATTTATCACATCTTGTGCCGTCAAATCTCCATTCTCATCAGTAGCACCCGTCACAAACTCACGGTCTGAAAATTGTTTCCTCTTCCCTTACTGCCCCACCTACTACCTGGCTTCCTTAAATCCCGAATAAGACAAAATAAAAGTCTTCATTCACAAAATCAAACCAAAAGAGCAAATACTCCAAAATGAATAATATAATTATCAAATATAAACTTAATAATAATCATATAGTCCAATCAACCTATTAAATCTAAACATAATAATAATAATAATAATAATAGAAGAAATGGCTCCAACAAGCTCGATGGGGGAAAAAATGGAATGCAGCGATTGTGACAGTCAGCGAATGACAGTCACCAGGTGTGTGCCCGCGTGCCATGCGCATCTGGGCACTCGATTATGAAGCCAGTGCTGAAGTGGTCTCATATGGAGTAATCCGAGCGGCGTGACAGCGGCTGCGGATGCCACATGCCCCAGGAGCCCCTGAAAGATTTCAGTGGAACCACTATTTTGCTAAAAAGCATGTTTTGCAGTGTATGTATTAGGTTGGATTGGGGATGTAGAACAAAATCACACAGAATATGTACATAATAAACAGTCAATATACAACTGAAGTCAGAAGTATTAGCCCTCCTGTAAATTTAATTTTTTTTTTCAAATATTTCCCAAATTATGTTTAACAGAACAAGGACTTTTTCACAGTATTTAGTATATTTTTTTCTTCTAGAGAGAGTCTTATTTTTTATTTTGGCTAGAATTAAAAGCACACTGTAAAAAAAAAGTTGTCTCAACTTAAAAGTTTAAGTCAACATACGTCAGGACATTTTTGAGTTTACTCAACTTAAATTGAGTCAAGTGAAGTAATTGGGTTGAAAGTTGAGTCAACTCAAAGTCAGTTCTCTTCCAGCGACTCAGCATCTGTGTGGAAACGTTTGAAAACCATTACAGACTATAAAACAGAAAACCCCCCACACCCATTCTGAACTGCTGTTTACATCACCATTATCACCTCCACCACCCCCCGCCTCCCCCATACCTGCACTTCAGTTCAGTGAAGATGATGTGCGCCAGGTCTTCCGGAAACAGAAGAGGAAAAAAAGCTCCAGGCCCAGATCTTATAACACCAGCCTGTTTAAAATCATGTGCTGACCAACTGGCCCCCATCTTCACCCTGATCTTCAACAGATCACTGGAGCTGTGTGAAGTGCCCTCCTGCTTCAAACGCTCCATCATCATTCCCATACCAAAGAAACCCAAACTCACAGGACTAAATGACTACAGACCAGTGGCGCTGACATCTGTGGTCATGAAGTATTTTGAAAAACTGGTGCTGGCCCACCTGAAGGACATCACTGAACCCTCACTGGACTCTCTTTAGTTTGCCTACAGAGCAAACAGGTCTGTGGATGATGCAGTCAATATGGAACTGCATTATGTTCTGCAACACCTATACAGACCGGGGACCTATGTGAGGATCTTGTTTGTTGACTTCAGCTCAGCTTTTAACAAAATCATCCCAAAACTTCTCCTGCCCAAATTAACTCAGCTCTCTGTGCCCACCTCTGTCCGTCAGTGGATCAACAGCTTCCTAACGGACAGGCAGCAGCTGGTGAAGCTGGGAAAATTCTCATCCAGTACCCGCACAATCAGCACTGGCGCCCCCCAGGGGTGTGTCCTCTCCCCACTGCTCTTCTCCCTGTACACGAATGACTGCACTTCGAAAGACTTCTCTATCAAGCTCCTAAAGTTTGCAGACGACACCACATTTATCGGCCTCATTCAGGACGGTGACGAGTCTGCTTACAGACAGGAGGTTAAGGAGTTGGCTGTCTGGTGCAGTCACAACAACCTGGAGCTGAACACGCTCCAAACAGTGGAGATGATAGTGGACTTCAGGAGAAACCCCCCTGCTCTCCCCCCACTGAGCATCATAGACAGCATTGTGGCAGCAGTAAAGTCATTCAGGTTCCTGGGCACCACCATCTCTCAGGACCTGAAGTGGGACACTCACATTGACTCCATTGTCAAAAAAGCTCAACAGAGGCTGTACTTTCTTCGTCAGCTGAGGAAGTTCAACCTCCCAAAGGAGCTGCTGAAACAGTTCTGCACCTCCATCATTGAATCAGTCATCTGCACATCAATAAATGTCTGGTTTAGCTCAGCTACCAAATCCGACCTCCGAAGACTACGTCGAATAGTTCGGACTGCTGAGCGAATCATTGGTACATCCCTCCCTACTCTCCAAGAACTGTACTTATCCAGAGCGAGCAGAAGGGCTGCCAAAATCACTCTGGACCCCTCAGACCCAGCACACTGCCTGTTTGAACTTTTACCTTCTGGTCGACGCTACAGAACACTGCGCACCAGAACAGCCCGACACAGAAACAGTTTCTTCCCTCAGGCAATCCATCTTATGAACACTTGATGATAATAATTGTGGAACCAACATCACTACCTGCTATACACTTTTTTTTTTAGACACACATACACTTATTTAACAACACACTTTACATGCCAATTTGCACATAACAGCTGCACATATTATGTTGTATATAGTAATATAGCTGTACATACACTTGTCAATTTGTATATTTGCATTCACTTTTTAAAATATATTTTATTGTCTGTTTTTTTAGTCCTGTCTGAAATTTCTGTTGCACTGTAGAAGCTCTGTCACGAAAACAAATTCCTTGTATGTGTGAACATACCTGGCAATAAAGCTCTTTCTGATTCTGATTCTGAAAATGTCCTGAAGTTTGTTGCCTTAAGATTTTAAGTTGAGTTAACTTTGTTTTTTTACAGTGCAGCTTTTACTTTAAAAAGGTCAATATTATTAGCCCCCTTAAGCAATATTTTTTTTTCGGATTGTCTCCAGAACAAACCATCATTATACATGGACATGTAATTACCCTAACTTGCCTCATTAACCCAGTTAACCTTTTAAATTGCACTTTAAGCTGAATACTCGTATCTTGAAACATATCTAGTAAAATATTCTGTATCATCGTGGCAAAGATAAAAGAAATCAGTTACTAGAAATTAGTTATAAAAGCTATTAGAAATTTGGGTAGCACTTTATAATAACTACACACTATGAACCATTTATTAAGCAGTAGCAAATCGTGAATTCATTATCTGTTTAGCATTAACTCTACATTAATAAACGTTAGTAAGCAGTTTATAACTGAAGCTACAAATGCTGTATTATTAACTTATAAGCACATTTATAATGTACTTAATAATTGTACTTTCATACTTGGTTAATGATTTATTTTTCATTACTAAATTAAGTATTGCATTATTAACAAACCAGTTATTTAAGCATAGTTGGTGATTTTTTAAAATCATTCAGAATGAGTTAGTAAATGATTAATAAACTTTTAAAATTACCATTTATATTTCTTATTATTCAGGCATATAATAATAGTTAATTTGTATGTTAATAAATGCTTTATTAACTCAACTTCATCCAGTTTTGTGACCTAATCTAAAGTGAGGACTATTTATGCTTTATAAATCCCTTATAAATGACAATTATAGGCTCAGTTATATTCTAAACAGGAAAAATGAACATAAACGACTTTATTCATTCCTATTTATTTGAAAATACACAAATGAAACTGAATCAAATGAAAAATAAATCTTTGCAACCTTATCGGAAATAAAATTATTGTACTGTTTAAACATTGCATCCTGTTATATTGTTAATTTATTATATTGTTGTTGTTTTATCCAATTTTATGTCGCATTTTGACACTCCTGTTATTCAGAAATGTTTAAACTGTACAGTAATTTAACTTTTTAGATAAGCTTGCAATGATTATTGTTCATTTAATACTGAGCCTTTAATTGTCATTTATAAGGGATTTATAAAGCATAAATAGTCCTCACTTTAGATTAGGTCACAAAACTGCATCAAGTTGAGTTAATAAAGCATTTATTAACATACATAGTAATCATTAATATATGCCTGAATAATAAGATATTTAAATGTTAATTTCAATAGTAATTCTGAATGATCTTAAAAATCTCCAACTACTCATAAATGCAAATGGTTTGTAAATAATGCAATACTTAATTTAGTAATGAAAAATAAATGAGTCACAAATTATTAAAGTACAATTATTAAGCTCATTATAAATGTGGTTATAAGTCAAGAATAGAGCATTTGTAGCTGCAGTTATAAACTACTTACTAACGTTTATTAGTGTAGAGTTAATGCTTAACAAATAATTAATTCACTAGATGCTAATGCTTAATAAATGATTCATAGTGTGTAGTTATTATAAAGTGTTACCGAAATTTGTTTTGAAAAAGGTTTCTTTCCATTAAACAAATTTAAAAAATTGGGGAAAAACATATACAGGGGGGCTAATAACTCAGAAGGGCTAATAATTCTGACTTCAACTGTATTTATAACAGGCATATATTATTAATATATGTTAATGATGTCAATATCTTAAAAATAGACATAGTTAGACTTAGTGTTACTAATTATTGCTATGTGGTTTCATTCCAGCTTAGAAACATTAACTTTTAACTTAATTACTCGTAAATTTCTTTGTTTAAACTGTACATTATGATATAGACCAGAGGTGCTCAAAGTAGGGCCTGTTTGCCAAAGTTGCCGCATGGTAACTTTTGGTTTGGCCCACCGTCCCATCTGAAAAGAGAGGGAGAAAACTGGTTGGTTGAAACTAATCTAATCTAATTTATTTATTTTTTTGTTTAATTGAGGATTTCAAATAAATGTTGTTTGAATACTATCAGTTGACAGACAGAGGATGATGCACCTTTTTTAAGAAAAGGTTTGGGCACCCCTGATATAGACAGAAGACTTTTCTATAGTTTTTTTTCCCATTGTAAACAAGCACTAGACGGATGTGCATAACTGTTACATTTAAACACGAGTTCATGGGTAGTAAAAAATGAGTTAATAGTTATGTGCCCCTCCAAGTAAAGTCATGACATACAGTTACATTAACAGACCATGAGTTCATGTTAGTTATATTTAGCAAGTTGTTTAGCAGTGAATCTTACAAAACAAAATAAACCACAGAGCAAAGTCTTTCGTCCATCATTTGAAGCTCACTAAATGTGAGTCACATTTAAGTGTGAATAGGTAAAGGAAATGAAAGCACCACATAAAAGAATAAAGAGCAGAGTTATAAAAAAGTCTTCATTCACAGATTTGGATGCTGATTGTAAGCAATAGATTGGATGAATTTCTATATTTTTTAATTTAAATTTCTTTATAATATCTTTAATTGAGGACTGATGCAATGCCAGTTCATATACTGTAAAAATATATTCGTTAATTAACAGGTTCATTCATTTCATAATTTATTTTTTCCCCATTTATTTACAGTTACAGTAGAAGTCAGAATTATTAGCCCCCCTGAATTATTAGCCCCCCTGTTTATTTTTTTCCCCAATTTCTGTTTAACGGAGAGAAGATTTTGTCAACACATTTTACTGTACATAATAGTTTTAATAACTCATTTCTAATCACTGATTTATTTTATCTTTGCCATGATGACAGTAAATAATATTTGACTAGATATTTTTCAAGACACTTCTATACATCTTAAAGTGACATTAAAAGGCTTAACTAGGTTAATTAGGTTAACTAGGCAGGTTAGGGGAATTAGGCAAGTTATTGTATAATGATGGTTTGTTCTGTAGACTATCGAGAAAAAAAATAACTTAAAGGGGCTAATATTTTGACCTTAAAATTTTTTTAAAAATTTAAAACAGCTTTTATTCTAGCCGAAATAAAACAGACTTTCTCCAGAAGAAAAAATATTATCAGACATACTGTGAAAATTTCCTTGCCCTGTTAAACATAATTTGGGAAATATTTAAAAGAGAAAAAATTAAAATTAAAAGGGGGGCTAATAAATCTCACTTCAACTGTATGAATTGCATTATGAGACCTTGATCTGTGCTCTGTTGACGTTTGATGTTGAAAGATGTACAGTTTAACAAAGTGATTTAAAAGACATTTTGGTAACACTTTATAATAACTACACACTATGAAACATTAAGCATTAGCAAATAGTGATTTCATTATCTGTTAAGCATTAACTCTACATTAATAAACGTTAGTAAGCAGTTTATAACTGCAGCTACAAATGCTCTATTCTTGACTTACAACCACATTTATAATGTGCTTAATAGCTGTACTTTCATACTTTGTTAATGATACATTTTTCATTTGTAAATTAAGTATTGTATTATTTACAAACCAGTTATTTAAGCATAGTTGGTGTTTTTTAAGATTATTCAGAATGAGTTAGTAAATGATTAATAAACTATTCAAATTAACATTTATATTTCTTATTATTCAGGCATATACTAATAGTTACTTTGTTTGTTAATAAATGCTTTATTAACTCAACTTCATCCAGTTTTGTGACCTAATCTAAAGTGAGGACTATTTATGCTTTATAAATCCCTTATAAATGATAATTAAAGGCTCAGTTAAATTCTAAACAGGAAAAAGGAACATAAACAACATTATTCATTTCTATTCATTTAAAGATACACAAATGAAACTGTATCAAAAAAAAAAAATAATTCTTTGCAACCTCATCTAAAATACAATTACTGTACAGTTTAAACATTGCATCGTATTATATTGTTAAATTATTATATTGTTGTTGTTTATCCAATTTTATGTTGTATTTTGACACTCCTGTTATTCAGCAATGTTTAAACTTTACAGTAATTTTACTTTTTAGATAAGATTGCAAGGATTATTGTTCATTTGATACCGAGCCTTTAATTGTCATTTATAAGGGATTTATAAAGCATAAATAGTCCTCACTTTAGATTAGGTCACAAAACTGCATGAAGTTGAGTTAATAAAGCATTTATTAACATACAAATTAACTATTATTATTCATTCATTCATTCATTTTCTTGTCGGCTTTGTCCCTTGCGGGGTCGCCACAGCGGAATGAACCGCCAACTTATCCAGCACGATTTTACGCAGCGGATGCCCTTCCAGCCGCAACCCATCTCTGGGAACTTCCACACACACATTCACACTCATACACTATGGACAATTTAGCTTACCCAATTCACCTGTACTGCATGTCTTTGGACTGTGGGGGAAACCGGAGCACCCGGAGGAAACCCACGCGAACCCAGGGAGAACATGCAAACTCCACACAGAAACGCCAACTGACCCAGCCCAGCCGAGGTTCGAACCTGCGACCCAGCGACGTTCTTGCTGTGAGGCAACAGCACTACCTACTGCGCCACTGGGTTGCCCAACTATTATTATATGCCTGAATAATAAGATATATAAACATTGATTTCAATAGTTTATTAATCATTTACTAATTAATTCTGAATGCTCTTAAAAACCTCCAACTACTCTTAAATACAAATGGTTTGTAAATAATGCAATACTTAATTTAGTAATGAAAAGTAAATCATTAACAAAGTATGAAAGTACAATTATTAAGCGTATTATAAATGTGCTTATAAGTCAAGAATAGAGCATTTGTAGCTGCAGTTATAAATTTCTTACTAATGCTTATTAATATAGAGTTAATGATTAACAGATAATGAATTCACTAGATGCTAATGCTTGGTAAATGATTCATAGTGTGTAGTTATTATAAAGTGTTACCAAGGTCTTTTCTGTACAATATAAGGTACAACTTTTACAATGGTACAAATCTGGTCCTTAGGGACATTATTTGTACCACTGTGTACATTTTTTTCTGAGCGTGTGCATCAACTGGCGGCCCGCGGGCCAAATCCGGCCCGCTGAGCCATTCAATCCGGCCCGCGACTGGATTCCAAAATTGTGAGTATCAAAAAGAAAATAGTGGTCCACACTATTAAAGCTACTAAAAATAACAACAACTGAGTCTCTTGTCAGAATAACCAACATTTATGACTATAAGGCTACACTTCGAAATGAGGACAGACTCAGACAGACCTTGCGGCGTTAAGCATTTATTGTTTCAAACAGGTTTTAGCGTAAGTGAAGACCGGGTGGGGTGTAGGCGGAGAGCGCGCGACGTGTGTGATGAAGAGCAAGAAGGGATGCGGTGGAGAGATTTCCGGGAGATTATCATTTAATTGCGGGCATCCGGGAGACTCACAGAACTTCCGGGAGACTTGGGATGTCTGCCTCAGGACTAAAAAAAGGAGGAAAAATCTGGCACAACTTAAAATAGCATGGTAAATAAATAACCTGGTACAGGTAACAAATAATGTTTGCACATCAAATGAAACGTTAAGTGGGCTTGAATTCAAATCACAATGCTGAAACGGGCTACTCACAGTGCTTAATCAATTTCTAAAGTTACATTTCCCCTTGTTGACCTAGCCTAATTGAGTTGAGGCAAAATATCTATCACTCCTAGTGGTTGACTGTGGTATAGGGGATGGGAGCCTGAATCAAATGCCTTCAGTTTTGTAATGAAATTGAAAAAGTATAAACATTAAACATAATGTTAAGCCAAAATGAAATTTTTATTTGATTTTCTTCTTGGGGGTCCGGCCCCCAAGGAGACTGTCTGGTAAAACTCTGGCCCTCTGACAAATATAGTTGATGACCCTTGGTGTTCATGATTATTAAGGTAACTCACCTTAAGTATAAATCTTTAAAGACAACCAGTAGATGGAGCCATTCTTCTAAACATTCTTCTTGCCATCAATGAAGGCGAGACACTGCAAGCAAAAAGTCAATGAAATTCAGTCTAATGAAAATAAAACATACAAAATAAAAGTGTTTCTTTTATCACACTTAATCAGTTAGTCTCTTTTAGCTGTATTACACACTTTAAAATACTACTTTCTCTAAATTATTTTTCCTCCTGCACTAAGCCATAAACCTCCACTTATATACACCAGACTTTTCATTTGTTTTCAGATCTACATTCTGAATATTTTTCTTCTTATCATCATTTATTAACATTTAGTGCAAATATAACATTGCATGCATACACTGTAAAAAAGTGATTAGTTGAATTTACTTAAAAAAGAGAGTAAATATGTTAAAATGAATGAATGAATTTGCCTTAAAATGAGTAAGCTATGTGCATAATTAAAAATGTTAAGTCAAGTCAATGGGTTTACCGACTTTTTTAAAGTAAAATCAACTTTGATGCTTTTAAGGCAACGGGTTTTCTCCCTTTTTTTTAAAGAGGAGTAACTAATTGCTCACTAAAAACAAGTAATAACACTGCTCTGCTTTTTATCCTACCTCAATCCCCCATAACTACCACCACGTCATCACAACCATACAACACAACCAAGTACAAATGACCATTTAAAATTAAAATTAAAATAAATGGGTGGGTGTGTGTGTGTGTGTGTAACAGCCAGGCCAGGTTCTCCCTGCTCACAACTACCCCAATCACTCCGATGACCCTCACCTGAGTTTTGATTAGCCGCACATCTGCATGTCATCCCCAGTCATTCACTTCAGCCTCTTAAATCCCTGCACCTCAGATCACTCAGTGTCCGGCCTCATTGTAAAGCCGAAGTCACTCTAGAGTTTGAGCTTGCGAAATTCTGTCGTACGGCACTACGAAAAGGGGCGGGATTAAACAAGAGGATTAGACATTAAAAAAGCGAGCGATTGCTCCATGTTTTAAATTTCTGTTCAGAGAGGTTATGTTTTGATCCTGGATTGGTCTCACGCAGTCAAGTGATGCAATTTCGCAGGTTCACCAAGCTTGAACTTTGCACTGCAGCAACCTGCGAAACTCGACGCATGCGTTTCCGGCCTGACGCATTCGCGTGCGTATGAATCAAAGTCTATGAGGAGTAAAGTCCAGTGTGACTGCGGGTTAAGAAAGAAGGACTCACTCTCATGGTCAGTGATAGCTAGCGTTACTGAAAATTACTTACTTGTCTCGTTTCCCTGTTAACTCCAGTGTTCCTTGCCTCTCTCCTTCCTAGTGTAGTTCCCTCCTGGTCTCGTCTGGTGTCTGTCTCCCAATTCCCTCTGTGACCCTGGTTTCACCTCCATCCTCCGTTCCCTCCATCATCCTCCAGTTCCTTATCCGATCCATATCTCCACTTCCAAGCTGCAATAGACTCCGCTTATTCATTCCTTCATTTTCTTTTCAGCTTAGTCCCTTTATTAATCTGGGGTCGCCACAGCGGAATGAACCGCCGACTTATCCAGCATATGAGGAGAACATGGGGAGAACATGCAAACTCCACACAGAAATGCCAACTGACCTAGCTGAGGCTCGAACAAGCGACCTTCTTGCTGTGGGGTGATCGTGCTACCCACTGTGCCACTGTGACGCCCCAGACTCTGTTTAGTCGTTCAATATCCTCTGCCTATGAAATCAATAAACTGTTTACTTCACTCTCTGGTCTTAGTCATCCTGTGACAGTGTGTGGATTTGTGAACATGTGGTAACACCTTAATTCATAAGACATCTTTATAATCATGATAGATATGTCATTTTAAATACAAAGGTGAGGTGTCTTTGTTATGACAGCTTGACAAAAACATACAGGGAGTGCAGAATTATTAGGTTGTATTTTTGAGGATTAATTTTATTATTGAACAACAACCATGTTCTCAATGAACCCAAAAAACTCATTAATATCAAAGCTGAATATTTTTGGAAGTAGTTTTTAGTTTGTTTTTAGTTTGAGCTATTTTAGGAGGATATCTGTGTGTGCAGGTGACTATTACTGTGCAGAATTATTAGGCAACTTAACAAAAAAACAAATATATACCCATTTCAATTATTTATTTTTTACCAGTGAAACCAATATAACATCTCAACATTCACAAATATACATTTCTGACATTCAAAAACAAAACAAAAACAAATCAGTGACCAATATAGCCACCTTTCTTTGCAAGGACACTCAAAAGCCTGCCATCCATGGATTCTGTCAGTGTTTTGATCTGTTCACTATCAACATTGCGTGCAGCAGCAACCACAGCCTCCCAGGCACTGTTCAGAGAGGTGTACTGTTTTCCCTCCTTGTAAATCTCACATTTGATGATGGACCACAGGTTCTCTATGGGGTTCAGGTCAGGTGAACAAGGAGGCCATGTCATTAGTTTTTCTTCTTTTAGACCCTTTCTTGCCAGCCACGCTGTGGAGTACTTGGACGCGTGTGATGGAGCATTGTCCTGCATGAAAATCATGTTTTTCTTGAAGGATGCAGACTTCTTCCTGTACCACTGCTTGAAGAAGGTGTCTTCCAGAAACTGGCAGTAGGACTGGGAGTTGAGCTTGACTCCATCCTCAACTCGAAAAGGCTTCACAAGCTCATCTTTGATGATACCAGCCCAAACCAGTACTCCACCTCCACCTTGCTGGCGTCTGAGTCGGACTAGAGCTCTCTGCCACGGGCCCATCAAGACTCACTCTCATTTCATCAGTCCATAAAACCTTAGAAAAATCAGTCTTGGGATATTTCTTGGCCCAGTCTTGACGTTTCAGCTTGTGTGTCTTCTTCAGTGGTGGTCGTTTTTCAGCCTTTCTTACCTTGGCCATGTCTCTGAGTATTGCACACCTTGTGCTTTTGGGCACTCCAGTGATGTTGCAGCTCTGAAATATGGCAAAACTGGTGACAAATGGCATCTTGGCAGCTGCACGCTTCACTTTTCTCAGTTCATGGTTCAGTTCTCAGTTTATTTTGCGCCTTGGTTTTTCCACACACTTCTTGCGACCCTGTTGGCTATTTTGAATGAAACACTTGATTGTTGGATGATCACGCTTCAGAAACTTGGCAATTTTAAGAGTGCTGCATCCCTCTGCAAGATATCTCACTATTTTTGACTTTTCGGAGCCTGTCAAGTTCTTCTTTTGACCCATTTTGCCAAAGGAAAGGAAGTTGCCTAATAATTATGCACACCTGATATAGGGTGTTGATGTCATTAGACCACACCCCTTCTCATTACAGAGCTGCACATCACCTAATATGCTTAATTGGTAGTAGGCTTTCGAGCCTATACAGCTTGAAGTAAGACAACATGTATAAAGAGGATGATGTGGTCAAAATACTAATTTGCCTAATAATTCTGCACTCCCTGTATGTATCACAACCTGCCTTTGTCTCTGTCATGACAACTGAACATTACCAAAACAACATAACTTGACATAAATCTGTCGTAATCATGATTGTGATGAGGTCATTATAATTGTGCCATGGATTTTATAACAGTGTCATTAATATTTTTTTCTTGACCTCAACTTATATAACTTTTGATATAGAATAGTAATGATGCTGTTAATTAATTTATTATCAATTTATCTACACCCCACAACAACAAAGTAAAAAAAAAAATATCAGATTCATGATCAAATGGATGCCCTTCTAGCCGCAACCCATCTCTGGGAAACATCCACACACACTCATTCACACACATACACTACGGGCAATTTAGCCTACCCAATTCACCTGTTCACCTGCACCCAGAGGAAACCCACGCGAACGCAGGGAGAACATGCAAATTCCACACAGAAACGCCAACTGACCCAGCCAAGGCTTGAACCAGCGACCTTCTTGCTGTGAGGCCACAGTACTACCTACTGCGCCACTGCGTAGCCTTTGCCTATTATTTTTTTACCAGAATAAATATGCCTATAACCTCACTCCTTTTTTATATATCGACTATCCTTTGAAAAACACGACCCTTACTCCTGATTGGCTGCAAATGTTTTTTGGGACTTTTGGGGTCTGACACTATGGTCAAAGGTGGTTTTTCATGACTAGGGTGCTCTAACTCTGTCCTGGAGGTTTGGTATCCTGTAGAGGTTAGCTCCAACTTCCCAAAGCTTCCCTACAGACACTAGCTACAGTCCCTGCCTGAAAGCTTCTAGTATGACTAGTAAGAGCTGGTTCAGGTGTATCCAATTGGGGTTAAACTCTGCAGGACACCAGCCCTCCAAGACTGAAGCTGCGTCCGAATTCACTTACTTCCCTACTATATAGTACTCTAAAAATAGTTTGCAAGCAGAGTATATATTCATAGAATTGTATATTTTTATAGAATTCTAAAAACAGTATGTACCCGGATGATCTACTATTTCTGGCGAGATTCTGAAGTGCACATCGGATAAACGCTACACTATCCCATGATGCACCCCGAGAGATTTTATAAATAGGACTGAAGCGACGCAGCTGACGCAGGTTGGTCACGTGATCATGACAAAAGAGTGGATGTAGTACATCCGAGTTCCATTCATACTACTGACATTCATACTGTATAGAACATACTGTTCTAGCAGTCCAGTAGTACATTTAAATTCAAATGCAGTACCTACTGAGTAGTAGCCGCATTTGGATGCAGCTTGAGATTGTTACTCAATATGTGTTCTTCAGCGTTCTTGCGTCCTTGTGTTCTCATATAACGTCATCATCAACCATCAAAGTTCAGTTCCAACACTCAAGGCCGCAAGAACTGAGGACACATGAAAGTTCCCTGAAAAAAAAAGTTTCCCTTTTGAGGAACTCAAACTCACTCGAGAAGTCCCAAAAGTGATTGCGGCTGAAAAAAGGTGGGAAGCGCAGCATACCTATTTGTTATTAAAATTCAGAGATATAACTTATTTATCTCAGGAGTTTCCCTAAATAAGATGGTGAAAGTAAACATTCACATGAAAATCTTAATAAAGGCATAAACACATTTAGGGGGTTTATTTGCCAAAATTCGTATTAAAATCAGTTTTATTTGAATTGTGCAAAGTATATTTGTAAGGTTTTGTGCATTATATATATATATATATATATATATATATATATCTATATATATATATATATATATATATATATATATATATATATATATATATATATATATATATATATATATATATATATATTAAAAAAAGAAAAAAACAACTCGTTGTATGAAGTGTGACCATACATCCTTTTTCCTGGAAATTTTCTGCCTTTGGGACTAAAAGTCTGTACAGGATTTATAAATCTCATAAAATGTCTAGGGTTTGGCATTTGCTTCATACAGTTGTCATTAAATTGCATGCATTTTTGCATTACTTTTACCTTTCTCTTTAGGCCTTGCCTTGTTGCACACCAACATTGGTCATGTAAGTACGCAAACATTGGCCAATGTATCTCAATCCCTGAGCATCAAGACTACAGCCAAGAGAAAGAGCAACAGCTGTTACCTGCTAGTCGGTGACAGACAGCATATGAAATGAGTCCATATCACCCTTCAGTAGTTTTGCGGCAGCATTTTGCTCAGGTTGTAAATGAATAATCCAATCTAGACAATATGAAAGTGTGGATGTTTGTCTCAAAATTTCTCTAAGAATGCTTTGGTTTCCCCAACAGTCCAAAGACATGCTATATAGGTGAATAGGATAAACTAAATTGGCCGTAGTGTATGAGTGTGTGTGAATGTGAAAGTCTTGCATTACAGCTGTAACATCTACTATGGTCTATGTCAGGCATGGGCAAACTTGATCCTGGAGGGCCGGTGTCGTGCATAGTTTTGCTCCAACCCTAATCAAAACACTCCTGCCTGTAGCTTTCTAGTGATCTTGAAGACTCTGGTTAATGTGTTCAGGTGTGTTTGATTAGTGATGGAGCAAAAGTCTGCAGGGACACCGGCCCTCGAGGATCAAGTTTGCCCATCCCTGGTCTATGGTCTTCCATAGTAGACCATCATTACACAGTACATCACAAAATAGTATTTAAAGTTGTGCTTAAGCATCAGACGTTCCATCAGTTATTGTTGCTCGAGGTACTAATGATAGGATGTTCTGCCCAAAAAGAGCTAAATTAGAGCAGAATTGCTTGTACATGTGGGACGGCACTTGAAAAAATGACTCCATGCAACTAATCGGAATAATTAACTTCATAATAATTTAACATCAGATCATAAAATTGGACCACTTTGATTTTAGTCAAATGAATTACCATTGAAAAGAATGCATTGATTGATTGATTGATTGATTGATTGAGTTAATAGTTGATCGATTGAATCATTGTTGAATGTGATAACCAATTTTCCAGTGTAACTATTTTAGTGGGTTCCGATTGTAATAGTATTTTGCCTTAAACTTGACATTTCCCAGACTCCAGGAAGGCAGTAGAATCACAAGGCTGAGACAGATGCTTATCAAATAAGTGTCAAATGAAACTGTTAGTCACACGGGCTGTCCACTGTCTTCTTAGCTGCTCTCTGTTATAACAAGAACAAACTGCTGTCTGTTTTCATAAAAAAACAAAGCTGTTGCAGGAGCTGCCTGACAGGAGAACACAAGGGTCAGGCTTAGATCTATTAATGTGGAACTCTTCAGTGTGAAAAGAGTTCGATCAGGCAAGATCACAAGTGCTGAACACACATTCCTCCTGGAGGACAGCCTATTATCAGAATTCACAAAGAATCACAAGCAGCGGAAAAATAACACACGTTTACATTGAAGCATTTATCAGGTGCTTTATCCAATGTGACTTGCTAGCTATACTTTTATTGACCCAATCAGGGCCAATGACACCACTTTACTAGCCGCAAGTACACATGAAAAAATACTTCAAAAGTTTTTGGGTCATTTTTAATCACCATTATGATTCACACAGCAGATACTTTGCAATGTTTCAGAGATGCCGGATCAAAAGATAAGGGGTTAACATTTATTTATCTGTTTGTTTGAAGTCATTTCATATCTATCTATCTAAAAAGAAAAATGCAAGAATAAGAGGTCCGGGTTCTTAAATATGACTGGCTGAGATGTTTGACACAAGTATCTTCACCAATTGTATCTTTTCATTTGCTGCATTACTTAGAGGACTGCTGACTATAGACACAAATGCTGCTGTTGTGTCACTGACTATAGTTTTAGGAGTTTTTAAATCTAGTCATAGCCTATCCAAGTTTTAGGAACAATAAATAATAACTTGACCTCTAGTTGAT
Source organism: Danio kyathit (assembly GCA_903798195.1). Lineage (NCBI taxonomy): Eukaryota > Metazoa > Chordata > Actinopteri > Cypriniformes > Danionidae > Danio > Danio kyathit. Next base: position 12,503,510 of record LR812527.1, on the reverse strand, counting down.
CAGTTGGTACCAGACATGTTTTATATGAAAGTCAAAGGTCTCTAGATTACGCTTATTTTACCAAAATAAAATATGATCATGCCTTAATTTTTTATTATTTAATTAGGACAGTAAGTTCTGACTTTGCTTAGTCAAAAGTCTTTAGTCACTTAACAGAAATAATGTACAGTATAGAATATAAAGTCATGGTGCAGTGGATAAAGAATTAATATTGTGTATGACTCAACATGAGCTTGGAGGACTGCATCCACTCATCTCTGCAATGACTCAAATAACATATTAATAAAGTCATCTGGAATGGCAAAGAAAGCGTTCTTGCAGGACTCCCAGAGTTCATCAAGATTCTTTGGATTGATCTTCAATGCCTCCTTCTTTATCTTACCCCAGACATGCTCATGTTCTTGTCTGGTGACTGGGCTGGGCAATCCTGGAGTACCTTGATCTTCTTTGCTTTCAGGAACTTTGATGTGGAGGCTAAAGTATGAGAAGGAGCGCTATCCTGCTGAAGAATTTGCCCTCTTCTGTGGTTTGTAATGTAAAGGGCAGCACAAATGTCTTGATACCTCAGGATGTTGATGTTGCCATCCACTCTGCAGATCTCTCGCACACCCCCATACTCAATGTAACCCCAAACCATGATTTTTCCTTCACTAATCTTGACTGATTTCTATGAGAATCTTGAGTCCATGCAAGTTCCAATAGATCTTCTGCAGTATTTGTGAGGATTTGGATGTAGTTCAACAGATGATTCATCTGAAATATCTACCTTCTGCCACTTCTCCAAATGATCAACTAGAAGTCAAGGTATTATTTGTTGCTCTTACAATTGGGATCGACGACAAAAAAATTTCTGTGTATATATTTGTGATTTTAGAGACGTGAGCTCCTGGATTTCAGCAGCTATTCAGGACCCATAAACACACAGCCTTATCTTGGCCACTTAATCTGGATTTGATTTAAAGAACTGCATGCACTGGGTGGTATCTTGTACTTTCATGTCTTGATCACCAAAACAATATTAGGTTACACTTTATTTTGATCGGTTTGTTGAGTTCAAGTTAAATTGCATCTACATGCCAACTAATTCTCATTAGATTATACGTAGACTGTTAGGTTGGGGTTAGGGTTGAGGTTAGGGTTAGTGTAAGTTGACATGTACAGTTGAAGTCAGCATTATTAGCCCCCCTTTGATTTGTTTTCTTTTTTAAATATTTCCCAAATGATGATTAAGAGAGCAAGGACATTTTCACAGTATGTCTGACAATATTTTTTTCTTGTGGAGAAAGTCTTATTTGTTTTATTTTGGCTAGAATAAAAGCAGTTTTTAATTTTTTTTAAAACCATTTTAGGGTCAAAATTATTAGCCCCTTTAAGCTATATTTTTTTTTCGATAGTCTACAGAACAAACTATCTTTATACAATAACTTGCATAATTACCCTAACCTGCCTAGTTAACCTAATTAACCTAGTTAAGCCTTTAAATGTCACTTTAAGCTGTATAGAATTGTCTTAAAAAAATATCTAGTAAAATATTATTTATTGTCATCATGGCAAAGATAAAATAAATCAGTTATTATAAATGAGTTATTAAAACTATTATGTTTAGAAATGTGTTGTAAAAAATCATCTCTGTTAAACAGAAATTGGAGAAAAAAATAAACAAGGGGCCAAATATTCTGGGGGGCTAATAATTCTGACTTCAACTGTACTTGCAAAGTTTCTTAGTCAGCTAAATGTCTGTTGTAGGAGCAGTATCAACAGATATTACCGAGTAATACTCAAATGTACCATCAAAATAAAGTGTTATCTAATATTACAAAATGGCCGCACTTTTAAATATTTAAACCCTATTGTTTCCACCCAAAAAATTAAAACAGATAAATGCGAAAGAGTCTGAACATAAAATACAACAGAATTCAGTTGGAACCATAATTGTTAGGTTAACATTAATTTTTCAAAATATCTTTTGTATGAGCTTATACTAATGAGCAATTTTTTTTTTCAGATGGACTGTCATTTTAATACTGTGATGATATTTATTTTAAGAGGTCAAAATATGTTTATTTTTCTTTGTCACATTTCAACACTTTCAAAATATCAATGAACAACTAAAGCACAAAGTCTATAATGCATACTGTAATTTAATACAACTAAATATCATAATGTTTTAAATAAAACCAGACTTTTGATATAAAATTATAGGAATGTATTACAAAAACAAAACAAAACAAGTCAATACCATTCACATTTTTCAGCTTGAAGCACACAATACATCCAATAACTATATATTACACTAGGGAAAATAGTACTGAATTCCTTTAAGAACTAACAGAATTCGGAGTAAATTTATCAATTTTAAGTGGACGAATATTCTCATAAACCAAGGAACATGAAAAGCAATTTACCACAGATGACAACAATCTCTTTTTATTAGTTGTTATCATTATAAGGCTTGCACATGTGCATATGCATGTCTGATTTTCAAGTTATAAAGTCAGCAGATCTACAATATTTGCAATGCATTTCATCCCAAATCAGACTACAGATAATGCATTTTCACTGCTGTAGTGAATGCTTTGAGAAGATGGTCATGACCTCTCAGTGTTATCAAAGTACATTTAAAGAGTTCAGATGCAAAAAACCTCTAAATGCAATCTGAAAATCTCTTTCTAAAATGAGCATTTTGCTCAGGCTCCTGTGAGTAGGTTCAGTGATTTTACTCATTTAATGATTAATAGGTTATTTTCTTAATCTTTAAAGTGAAATAACTGAACATAAACATATAGAAGGCTGAGAAAAATGCTCATTTTAGAAGATTTACTTTCTTCATTCTTTTTATTTTCAATGTAGCTTAGGATAAGGCCAACGCTATCTCACGGCCAATTCGTAACTTTTTGATTAGTGGCTAATTCGTATGAATTCGTACGATCTAATTCGTACAAATTAGTACGATTTGCTCATCACTCAATGACGGTTGGGGTTAGGGGTGGGGTTAGGTGCCACGCCTCCTTTTTAAAATCGTACATTTTCGTACGACTGAACTCGTACGAATTCGTACGAATTAGCCACTAAACTGACAAAACGTAAAATACTTACGTTTCCTCGTGAGATCAGGCTGGATAAGGCCAATAGCTGATGAATGACAGGGTGTTGTCACATTTTGCAGGTCTGATTGGCTTAAAACAAGCTCCGGTGTGACTGTTGTGTTAGTGTGGCTCATTTTATGAGTGACCAATGCCATGTGAACCTAAAACCACCAATCAGCTTCCAAATAACTAAGTTTAAATACAATATAAATGGCACATTGACCGAAGACATTTAAACAAACCTAAAACAGGACAAGTTGTCACAAAACACAAACCAAAAAGACAGAATCATCAAAAACATCAGCTTTTGTTTTTGTACCATTACAACATGCCTACCTCACAGGACATACATCCTTTCATCAGCAGTCTGAATTTCAACATTAAAAGTAAAGGGGTAGAGTGGAATCATTATTATAAGAAACTATGAAGGAATATATTTGATCATAATATTAGCATCAGGAAAGATACAACAGAACCATATTATTTACAAAAGACACTGGAATTTGTGGTAGCATTGTAATTACTTACAATAATTCTATCTAAAATTTTCTTACACTTTCTATGAGTAAATAGCTAGTTTTTCCACAGAATCTGAGAAGTTATAGATGCCTATATTAAAACAGATTTATGGTAATTAAATTGGCCTCTATACTGCAAACTTCATATTAGTGATAGATATACAAATTGTTCGAAATGTGTCATCTTTCCTCGTGTAGAGATGTGTCACTGGTTTTCTTTGGCAGGAAATGTAGGGAACTTGATGACAAGAGATTTTCATCTTCACCGGTGTCTCAGCAAATCCATATTGTAAAAAGAACTGCAGCTTCAGTCTGCCACAATCAGAATGATTCTGTGGAAACACAGATGCAACTGTAACAAGTAGGTATATCATATATACTGTATGTTAAAGAGATTTTTCACACAAAAATGGTACTACTGCCATCATTTACTCGTCCTCCACTTAATCCAAACCTGTTTTAGTTTCTTTCTTCTTTATCTTCTGAAGGAGGATATACTAAAGAATGGTGGAAAATGGCAGCCATTGACATCCATAGTAGAAAAGAAATACTATGGAAGTCAATAGTTATGTGCCACATCAATCATATACTCAGGGCGTTCTCACACTATACAATCCGAACCGTGCCCAGGCCTGTTTTCCCGATTCGTTTGAGAAGTGTGAGTGCTCTGAATCAGGCTCAGGCACGATTCACTTGGCCGGCACTGGCCCGGTTGGAAGAGATGGGTACGCTTGCAGTATGAGTGCAAAACACGCCTGAGCCCGAAACTGAAAGCAAGACGTGACTTTTAAGGGACTGTTTGATATGGATAAATTAATAATTTGTACTGTTCAATGAACGCAAACTGTCGTAGTTTATTAAAGACGCAAACCCCTCACTGCACTACAGCTGCACCTTCAGCAAACCTCCTACCTCCTGCAGCAGGAGGAGTTCATGAGCTTCAAAAGTGGCTGATCTATTCGGCGAAATATTTGACTGAGTGTCACTGCATATCAAACGACTTAAACTATATAACTAAAGAAATCTACACTGCGCTGAGCAAAAGCGCTTACTGAACAGCGCATCATCGATGACGTAAGCGTGCCCAGGCTCGAATGTAATGTGAGACGGGAGGGGGGACAAGCGTGCTTTGGCCCAGTTCAACGCAACTGTACATAGTGTGAGTATGCCCTCAATCATGTTGTGTATTTAAGTGTAGTTGACTTTTTTTTTTCTTTTTTTTTTACTTTTTCATTATCAGGAGTTGGCAAAATCATTTACATTAAAATAAGGTTCATTGGAAGTACATGCCCAGGACTACATTTTTGCTAAATCGTGAAAATGTGCTTCAACGTGTTTTCCAGTTTGTGATTGAAATGAACTCTACGGAGAAGTATGGCGTTGACAACTTTTGTTCCTTTTCACATTAGGTTACTTATGGGGACTGTTGGATAATTCAATCAATTCCATGTGTGTTCAATAAAAAAGGTCAGGGGAGGTTTTTCGTCAATCTCAAAAATCGTAACAATTTATTGGATACAAAAAATTTATTCGATTAACAGATTTCTGTTATCCTCAATGCAATGCAAAAGTTACATTCAGGAGGTGCGCAACAACTTTCATTTCCTGACTTCAACTTATATAGGCAACTGATATTAACAGGTGGAGTTCAATGAAATTCGTCACTTGTCAATCATTCTCCAGTCCTCCATTGGCTGCACCCATCCATACATACTCTTTTTCTACGAATTCTCTGCACAAAATTAAAAGCATAAGAGTTTCTGTGCTGACAAGAAGTTTCTGCAGAGCTGAAGTTACTTTTGGACCAGCATTTTATCTACTTCAGCAAAAATGCTTCATTAATATGCAAAACATATCAGACTCGAGAAAAACTTTAGTTAATATATGACCTTTAAATGACCAATACAAATAATTATTTAACATAATAATCATTTCCCATAATTCCGATAAGTAGCCCAAACTGTCTGTTAACAAATGTAGATTTGGGCTTCTGCGCAGCTCTGTTCACACATATCGGCCATTAGTGCATGCATGTGCACACGAGACAGTCACAGTCGTGGAAAAATCAAATGCTGAACTGAAACTTTTTTAAATCCTGAATCAATATTGGAGTTACTTTTGTACGCTGGAGGAAGGACGACACCATGGTTGAAGTATTTCTTTTAGACAGGTAATGTTATGTTTTAAAACTATTTTAGTCCCAAAAAGCTGCTGTAGATTGTGTTGTTATGAATGGGTTATATGCACAGAAGTGTTGTTCAGCCACTGAAATCTTCAGGCGAAGATTGATGTGACTATTTTCAGTTTCATAAGGGACCTTTTACAGCATCGATAATGCAGATTTTTATTTAGTTTAAAAACAAAACATCAGTAAATAGCGCTATTCCGCCTAGCCTGCTGTACTGAGCTGAAGTTGGTTTTATATTCACATTGGTTCATTTTTGAATAATGACAGCCTCCCTATACTGTTTACCATGCTACTCTGAATATTTGCCCTGAAATATCATGTAAGTGTGGCTTAGTAACAAGTGTAATTCCTGCATGCTGCCAGCCAACCACTAACTACATTTCTAACTGGCGAATGACATGAACTAGTGGGTTGTCTGCTGCCATGGTGTGGTGCGCCCGTTCGCAATTTCAGTAAGCATGGCTTTTTAAACACAGTCCCTCCCCTGCCGTCCAAAGATAATATGCTAACCGGTTAGCATTTTGGCAGATCACTTGCTGCACCTTTAAGTCTTACTTTATTATGCTTTGCTGTTCTTTGGGGTTGCTAGTCTTATGTTAATGTTGGATAATTGTTGGAGTATGTGAGTTTTTGATTTTTTTATTTGTTCTTGTTTAATTATGACCATACCTGTCATCCCTCCCGTTTTTCCCGGGATTCTCCCGTATTTTACAGTTCTATCCCGCTGTCATCCCGTAAAGGTATTTTCCCGTATTTCTCCCGTATTTTTTATCTTTCTGAGAAGAGCCGATCCTCCCTATATGCAACCTATACCGCCGAACCACCAGGGGTCGCCCTTGCTCTTAAATGTGAATCGGTTCTGTGCTTTCATTTTATTTAGGCATAGAAACACTTTGGAATAAGCATAAAAACGGCGCGATTCATTTCCTTTTCATTACAGGCGCCATTACCCCTATGCAATCCTCAAAACAGTCAGTTCATATAAAGATGCGTGACTGTCAGCTGATGCTCTCCATAAGGATAATAGAAGCTGTTTCCCAAGCGGATTCTGTACGTACGGGATTTGATGCTGTACTCAAGTGGACACTGGGTTCTGGGTGCGTGTTTGAACAAACATATACACATAATAATAATAATAATAATAATAATAATAATAATAATAGCAGTTCATTCCACTGTGGCGACCCAAGATTAATAAAGGGACTAAGCCGAAAAGAAAATGAATGAATGAATGAATAATATAATAATAATAACAACATCTTTTAGACATGTCGATCTTGTTGGGTTTTCTTTTAAACACAACAAATTTTTGTCTTAAATGCGCATAAACAGTTAGGAAAACAATCAAACGCTTTCATTATAGATCTGTGCAGTTTTAAAGTGACAGCTCTGTTATTTAATGTAATCAAACCAAAAAAAAAAAAAAAAAAAAAAATCGCTGCTCTTTAATCAGAATGTTTAAATTATACAGTGAAGAAAAGATGAGATTTGATAACTTGATTCTATTTCTTTATAATAGCTAATAGTTTAAATGAGCTGAACTGTTTGCTAATTTATTTGCAGCTTTTTCTAATGTATATTAATTATTATATCCTTAAAAAAAGCTCCAGATGAACATATTTATTTTTATTTTATTGTATTTTTTTGGGGCGGGGGGGGGTTGGGGGGGGGGGGGGGGGGGGTGTCCCTTATTTTCACATCCAAATGTTGACAGGTATGATTATGACACGTGATTTGTTGAATTCTTTTGTTATAATAAATGTATTTGTTTGCTGAAATTGGATTTACATGTCCTCTTTATGTTGCGTACCCTTGCGAATTAAACTTTGAAAAAGGGTTTATAACAGTGTAAAGAAGATATGTAGAAGTCTTTCTGCATCAGTAGTAAGAAATGCAGTGTTCTTAACATGGTAGAAAATGTTATGAGCGTTAAGTGCATGAAGTGTTCAACATTCCACACTTCTGTTTATCGCTTGAATGAGTGCATCATGCGAGTATTTAAAATGCACTTATTCTTTCAGAATTGTCCTTTTCAGTGCACTAATTATCCTATTTATACTCCAAATTGATGTAGAGTAGGATATAAGTATACAATTTGGGATGCACCTAATGTCTGTTTTGTCCAACATTCTTCTGTATATCTTTTGTGTTCAACAAAAGAAAGAAAATCAAACCGGTTTGGAACAAGTGGAGGATGAGTAAATGATGACAGAATTTTCATTTTTGGGCGAATTAGCTCTTTAAATCAGATAAACAGTAGTAACCTGACTATGTCGTTAGTTCCAGACTGATCAGCTAGTAGGATCAATGTCAGACTGGGTGAGTCAATTTTTGTCTATGTTTGACACTACAGGCCCTGACAATGAAGCAGAAATAGGTCACAGGAAGATGTTTTGCACTTCCTGCTCTGCATTCTGGGAAACACCTACATTCAGCTGTCTGCTTCTATGTTTTCTCGGCCTCTTCTCGGTAGCTGATGCTCTTCAGGGTCTGCGCATGTGGAACAGAAGTATACACATAAAAGCATGAGAAGCCATATTGTGATACGGATCAATAATTTACTCATTAATTCAGTTCAATCTATTATTTCAAATGTGTTGTGTTTTTTTACACACACTGTTAACAATTTCCTGTAGAATCTACAGTAACTTACTGACAGTAGTTCGCCAGTAACTTTCTGTAAATCAATTGCAGCAAAAACACTCTATTTATATTTACAGCACTATTTATCTTGCTGTACATGTTTTTACAGAATTGTATGCATATCTTTACTGTAAAATATGCAGTCATTTTCACAATGCAACTTTAAAATACAATAATGTAAGGATGCTAAGTCTCTCCGTAATATTAAACCCTGAGAATTGTTATGGAATTCCACACGAGACACGACCACGAGAATTGTCCGGCACTAAAACAATAAACTTTCTAGTCTGTTCTTTCTAGTTGTTCAGGTTGTCTCGATCATGCATTCTGAACCCCCTCTTTGCCCTGGACTTTACCTTCTCCACCAGGGGTGCGTTTCCCAAAACCATCGTTAGCCAACTAAGGTCGTTACAAAGTTCCGTCGTTACAAACATAGTTCTTTGATTTGCTGTTTCCCAAATCCATCGCTCCAACGAACATTCGCAAACTGCGTCGCAAACTTGAGCTCTTGAAACGACACCTCTGGAGCTGTAGTTAAAAGCATAGTTCCTGGCTGTGTTCTATTCCCATTTATCCCCTCTATGCCCTATTCATTTAGAACATTCTAACATTCAAAGCTGGAATTATTAAAAATAAAAAAGCATTAAGTTAATCTCTCTTAGCTGTAATTTGCTTTCAAAGTATTTTTACAGTTCAGTTTTAGCGATCTTCATGTTTACAATTGTGCTCCCTTCGCAGTGCACTTTAAAAACATTGATATCATTTTGAACACAGCCTCATAGCGAAAGCTATAGGTATATTTAAAAGCGGAAATTATGTTACAGTACGTCTCCAAAGCTTGTGAAAATAAAAAACATAGCATACGTTAATTCTTTTATTTTATAGTGGGTTATTTATTAAGTTTCTCTGCTGTATATGACATGGGTCTGTTGGTTAGAACTTTCTGCTGTGGTTTGCATGTGAAATTGTATTTTATTTTTTAATAAATAAACAATATCCTAAGTAATAATAATAATAATCATCATCATCATCATTAATATTATTATTAAAGTAAATATATTTATAATAAATCGCCTCATTATTTATTTATTTATATGATTTATATATGATATTAGAATAGTGTTAGCTTTTGTAAGTGGTTTTATGTTTTAGAATAGAATATGTAATGTTCAACTTCTCAATAATATTAGTAAAGCAAACATTGGCCCTATATGTGAAAACGAGTGCATGTTTTTACCAAAACTAATATTGGATTTTATTTTAAATGCGTGTTTGTGTAAAACAATATCATTTGCACAAAGATTGTTCTCTAAAGAAGTTGCTCCACCCCGTTTAGAGCATCATTATTGTATTTTTACGTTATAACTAACGTGGTTCAAGCGATGGATCTGCGACAGAGAAACTAAGGGTTTTGGAAAACACTCGGCACTACATCGTTTTTTTGCCAAACGACGCATCGCACTATGATAGTTCAGCCGTGAGTTACGTCGTTGTTTGGGAAACGCACCCCAGAGCAGTTTCACACAGAATGTCTAAGGTTTTAATATGGTGTATCTTGTGGCTCTATATTCACGTTTGGTGTCATTTTAAATGTCTCTGTGTGATTGGTAAAGTGGTCCTAATTTCACTGTAATATTTTACAATCTCCCTTATATCGGTTAATTTGGGTTTTGACTTTGATAAGATCTTTGCCAATCCAGGGAAAATGGTCTTCACATTAACTGACCAGGCAAGGGTCTTGTGATGCTTTTATCGTCTTAAATTTATGGTGATTTGAGTATTTAGGGGAGAGGTGCAGAAGTTTCTGTGGGATTCTGTAGCCAGGATACCCCGTTGCAGTGTTGAGTCTCTGAGCTCTGCATCAGTATACTGCAATGTATTTCTACACAGTCAGGTATTAATCTCTAACTCTTAAATGTATCTTTGAGTAACTGATGTTGTACAATCTGAATTGGCTTATTTTGTTTAATTATGTGAATTGGAATGCAAAATCTTTGCCTGACAAATAAATGTAACATTCTTGTAACATTCTTGTATATAACTCTAATATCTCCTGAAATCATTTAAATCTAGTAGATTGTTTAGGCTGATGTTTCCGCAGCCTACGACCAGGATTAGTCATATATTCAGGCTTAATGGATGGAGCATAGGCACAGCATTAGAGACCTGTTGATTTCTGACAATCACTGACTTATGATATAATGTATGATATAATCTAGTGGCTAAATCAAACTTTCTTTATGTATGAGCATGGGGCGGCCTATTATTACTTAAAGGAAATTAGTTTACAGTTATATCCTCTATCTAAGAACCAGAACTGGCGAGGATGTGTCCGTGAGCAGATGTAACTGGCCAGCATACTGACTCTAAGCGACTTCGGGTAAACGATGAACCAATAACTGAGAATAAGGATTTGTTTGGTTAATCAGCCTGATCTCACAAGGAAAGGTAAGTACTTAAAATTTTGTCAGTTTAGTGGCTAATTCGTAGAAATTCGTACAAGTTTAGTCGTACCAAAATGTACGATTTTAAAAAGGAGGCGTGGCACCTTACCCCACCCCTAACCCCAACCGTCATTGGGTGATGAGCAAATCATACTAAATTGTACGAATTAGATTGTACGAATTCATACGAATTAGCCACTAAATTAAAAAGTTACGAATTGCCGTGAGATTGCGTTGGGTTAATCGATCTAAATCAGACCAAATCACAACCTATAAGGTAATCAGCTTGAATTGGATGAATCTAAATTAAAATTATTATAAATTGGAGTCAGAATAAATTGTTAGAAACAAATTAAAATAAATTAAAAAAAATAAAAATATTTCTTTTCACATGTGCTAAAAAGGCTTACACTCATTTAACCTTCACTCATGCTGTTAGTTCTGTCATAGGACTAATAGATAGACCCTTACAATAACATACTGCGCAACCGTTCTACAGCAAAATGCAGTTCATATCACAGTTAAATACTGTGCAGTTTGCAAAAATTGCTAACAGTGCACACAAAAACACACCCATAATGTAATAAATCTTTTACACTCATTTATGATAAAAATCAAGTTCAAACTTTGGATTAAATATTACAGTTTAAAAAGTAATGAAGCAGTGAAAGAGGCTATTGTGTTTTAATGGATCAAGAAAGTCATAAAACAGAAAATTATACCACAAAAACCAGACTCTGTTTTTTAAATGGCAACGATCATAAATTAAACAGTTAAATCATGAAATAACTTTGGTGTTCATGCACATATACGCACACCTTTTGGAGCTTAACAACTCTAGAAGCACACCAGTCTGGTAAAATAAAATTAAAAATCATAATGTCATAAGATATGGTTTTTATGGTTGAATTTATTTTTAAACCGAAAAGGCATGTGCTGCTGCTGCTGCAAAAAAAAAAAAAAAAATAATAATAAAAAAATAAATAAATACAATCGAGGTACAACCGCAATGTGCTTGTTCTATCTGCACGGCCACATAAAAGGAAAGTTCACTCAAAAATGAAAATTTACTCACTATTTACTCTCCCTCACATGGTTCCAAACCTTCATGATTTTCTTTATTCTGTTGAAAAAGATATTTTGAAGAATGCTGAAAACCTGTAGCCGTTGACTTCCATAGTAGGAAATGCAAACAACGTGGAAGTCAATGGTTACAAGTTTTCAGCATTTTTCAAAATATCTTCTTTTGTGAACAGAAGAAACTCAAACAAGTGATTTGGAATCACTCGAGGGTTAGCAAATGATGACAGAAGTATCAGTTTTGTGTGAACTAATTATATTTTGTGTGTATGAGGCCAGTTTTTTGTTTACGATGTACAAGACTAGATTTTATTTCTTTTGTAAAAGACGTCTCCTTTCCACCACTTTTGGACAACATACTGTATCTGGCACAAAGTCAGCTTTGTTTAATTCTGCTTTAACATTTTACGGTTAAAAATGAACATAGCTCAGTTGGCACCGGAGAGCAAATTGTACTAAATTGTACAAATGAGATCATAAAAGTTCATACAGATTAGCCACTAAATCAAAAAGTTATAAATTGCCATGGGATAGCATTTTTACTATTTTTCACTGAAATATTGTGCAGATGCTTGCACTCTCGGTGATGTTACCTTCATGGACAAAACTGAGAATTATTTATTGGTCCAAACTATTTTCAGGAACAATCATATCAGTCTGTTCTTGATAACCCGTTATACGGGATGAGGTCTTACAACTTGGATATTTTGTTTGATTTCAATTAGTGCTGGGCCGTTATCGGCGTTAACGTGCTGCGTTAACGCGAGACTCTTATCGCGCGATAAAAAAAATATCGCCGTTAATCTATTCTCAAAGTTAGGTTGGGAGCTGGGTCTATTTTACCCAAGCTGTGATAACTTTCACCTATTAGCGCGGATGGATACCTGACCGGTGAGCCGTCTGCCCTTCTGAATCAAATCAGCAGGCTGCCTGACTCTAACTGCAGGTCGGCAGTTTCATTTAAACTCACGGATATTTCATTCATTCCTTCGTGACAAAGTGGGGTATTAGACGCAAATACGGAGAGAATGTTATGGAATTTAATAACGCATGCCAAATGGTAAGAAAAAAACTTCCGCATTTCGCGATGTGTGTGTGTGTATATGTGTGTGTGTGTGCAGTCCTTTACTGACAGCCGCGTGTGGATCTTGTCGGAAAATATGGCGAAAGGTCCTAAAGACCGCCGTGTTTACTTCAATAATGCCACTAATATCTGCATACTCCACATCTTAATTCCATTTCTGTTTAGTTCAGTTATGACTTTAGATGGATTATTAAGGTAATAAAAATCGCTGTTTGGAGCTTATGTGGGCCTACAGTTCAACATTGATGTTTAACTGAATAAACAGTAAACACAAGTACATCTTATTGAACATCATTTATTTTCATCACCAATTATCATAGTAGAACAGTTTCTCAAGCAGTTTGTGATGCATTTTGGAAACAGGAGATGAGCCCCTTGTCTAATGCACCACCTGGCTTGAGAAACCTGTTCTCAAAGACTTATTATTTGGGTAACACACATATTTTGAATGCCTTCGGCAGAATTCAAATGAGCCATTTTAATCTAGATTAATCTAGATTAATTTCGAAATTAATCTAGATTAATCTAGATTAAAAAAAATAATCTATGCCCACCTATAATTTCAATATAAGATTGTGCTGGCATACATACTGACCATCCTTGCGCAGGACACACTTCCACAAACAGAAACACAGGCAGAGGACCAGAAGAAAAGCAACTGTAGTCACAGAGATCAGGATGGCGAGAGCTGTGCCAACTGATGAGAAAAACAGAGAAAGACAATCATTTATTGATACTTTAGAGATTTTTTATTCTCATTATTCTTTTTGTTATTATTTCACTTCAGGAATGACTTCAGAATAATCAGACTTCAGAGACATTTATATCCCAAGAGCTGATATTCAGTTGAAGTCAGAATTAATAGCCCCTCATTATTATTAGCCCCACTGTTTATTTTTTCCCCAATTTCTGTTTAACAGAGAGAAGCTTTTTTCAACACATTTCTAAACATAATAGTTTTAATAACTCATTTCTAGTAACCAGAGATGTATAGTAACGAAGTAGAACTACTTCACTACTGTACTTAAGTACTAAAAGGTTGTATCTGTACTCTACTGGAGTATTGTTTTTTTCTCCTACTTCTACTTTTACTTCAGTACATATTTTCGATGAGCTTAATACTTTTACTCCAGTAGATTTTTTATGTGTTGCATAGTTACTCATTACAATTATAAAAATGTTACGAATCAATCATTTATTGATCAGACGATCAAAGAAGACCGTGCTGCCTGCCTGCATTGAGAGCACTTTAGTTTGTTTTAGACATGGAAAACCCAGAAATTCCACCTTCAACTCCTTCACTTTCAACTGTTCGTGGCGATGAGGAAAAGACCACCCGTGACCCTATTTAGAGCCAATGTTTGCATTTGTCGGAGTGAAAGACAGTTCATATAGAATGAAGTGCATACTCTACCATCGGATTTGAAGAAACATGTCAAGTTAAAGATAATATAATACACAAAACAGCTGTTTGAGCCATCCATAAGAGCTAGATAAGTTAACTACCTTTAGCTACCCGCGGTTCATATCATGCTGCAATTCACATAACGTTAACTGTCTATTATAAAGGCTGTCACACAGAATGGTGTTTTTGACCCATCATATATATATATATATATATATATATATATATATATATATATATATATATATATATATATATATATATATATTATAAATTGTAAACCATGGTTCTTTTTGTTCTGCTTAATCCTGTGCCCCAAAAAAGATATGTAAAATAAACAAAACAATATGTCTTTTGACTGCTTTTTTAAAAATAACTACATAACGCAATACTTGTACTTTTACTTTCAGTACTTGAGTAGTAAATTTTTAAATAAACTACTTGCAATACTAAAAAAAAAATTTTGAATACTTTAGTATACTTTCACTTAAGTATTGTGCTTAAAGAGCACTTCAACTTCTACTCAAGTCACTTTTTTGATAGAGCACTTGTACTTTAACTTAAGTCTGGGTCTCTAGTACTTTATACATCTCTGCTAATAACTGATTTATTTTATCTTTGCCATGATGTCAGTAAATAATATTTTACTAGGTATTTTTCAAGACACTTCTATACAGCTTAAAGTGACATTTAAAGGCTTAACTAGGTTAATTAGGTTAACTAGGCAGGTTAGGGTAATTAGGCAAGTTATTGTATAATGATAGTTTGTTCTGTAGACTATCGAAAAAATATATAGCTTAAATGGGCTAATAATATTGACTTTAAAATGGTTTTTAAAAAATTTCAAAACTGCTTTCATTCTAGTCGAAATAAAACAAATAAGACTTTTTCCAGAAGAAAAAATATTATCAGACATACTATGAAAATTTCCTTGCTCTGTTAAACATCAGGAAATATTTAAAAAAGTAAAAAAAAATTCAAAGGGGGGCTAATAATTCTAATATTAGCTATTCCAATAGCTAATAAAGTTATTGGAAGAAAGATCAAGGTCCCATAATGCAATTCAAAAGCATAAATAAATGAGTGAAAATAAAAAGTAAAAACATGAATCACAAAATACGGAAAACTGCTAGTTTACAGATACTTTTTACAGTGTGGGTACTGTATGACTCAAAGTCATAGACTTGCAGTTGACATTGGTGGCAAGCTATGAATCTAACACCTCCCCAGCTAAAAGATGACTTCATGTCTGTGTTTAGACTTAGAAAATTCAATTCTCTTTTCACAAATTCTCTTTTGCGCTTTTAAATGAAGTTTAATAATAAAGTAATTTCGAGAGGAGCACGTGCTCATGATTGACCCAGCTGGCCCACATTAGCTAATAATAATCCTCCAATCAAAGGATACCAAGTCACTATATACAGTATATCCACATTTCCTTTCTACAACTATATTCATCTAGAAACCCCCCCTCCTCCCCTTCTTCCACCTTTATCCAGAATTGTCGACACGGTGGCCCAGTGACTACCACTGTTGCCTCACAGCAAGAATTCCAATGGCGTCGGGTCCTCGCTGGGCCATCTGGTATTTCTATGCGGAGTTTGAATGTTCTCCCTGTGTCCGCATGGGTTTCCCCCGGGTTCCCCGGTTTGCTCCCACACTCCAAATATGCTCTATATTATAGATCAAATAAGCTTAATCTTTTTTCTAATGTCTTACTCTCTGGAAGTTCACCTTAGCCTCAGCAGCGGGGGAGTTTTGAGATCGACCTGAGCTCAATCTCCCCTCGCCCTGCGAAAGGGGCGGAGCCCTGGGCAGAGGATCCCTTGAGCTCAGGGCTCTCTCCCGGGACAGCATGCCAAACTAACTATGTGTAAATCATGAGCTAAGTGTGAATTCTTGAAAAAGGTGAATAAATCTCATACATGTCAATAAATCAAGCATGTCCCATGGTGCAAAAGTCACATTATAAAATTGTACATAACATTGGGCTTTTTGTGGAAAAACAAATGCTAACTGGATATGACAGAGTAATTCTTTTATCTCTTTTTTCCATAACCATTGGAGATCATTTATATTAAAGCACAACATTTTGAAAAAAAAAAAGTAGTTACAGCAGTGAAAGACACAGCCGATCACATTGTCCATATGTGTTATGGAGAGGTACGACTTGAGTAGAGAATGAGATTTGACTCTTTCAGCATGTCTAGATTGATGAGAGTTGACAGCAACTATTGGTAGATACAATTTTGTAAATGGTGGATATTGTTGGGTCACGCCCTTGATGCTTCATTTACTGTATATCTACAGTTGAACAGAAAATAGGGCCCGAAGAAGGTATGTGGACCACTGTGAGTCTTTGACCTTGATCATTTATCCTTATATTATAGACTAAGTTGTAAATAAAGACGAACAAAAAAAAGTCATGTTCTAGGACTCCTTAATAACTCCCAGTCACACACTGATGGCCCATAACACCAAAACACAATGAAGCTTATTATTAACTGTTTGGAACCTTTTGATTTTATTTAATTAATTAATTATATGTTGTCAAATTCCTTAGAATCAATCTATATTGGTTAAAATTGAATACTATTAAATTTAATCAGTAAAAAAAGAGATGAATGTGGTATAAACATATCTAGCTGTAGAAAAAGACAGATCCATCTAGTTAAAGTCTATGAGATTAGTTTACTTAAAATTTAGGGGCAAAATTGAAGCAGCTCAATGCTGCACAAAATAGATGAATTAATAAGAAACATTTAAAACACATTGGATTTATTGATATTATTACATAAATCTTGTTCTTATTTGTCTGATTTATGTTTAACTAACAAATATCCATCAAATAAAGTTTATTAGTTCAATTATGATAAAAGTATGTAATTTCTTTCTGTCATGGTGAGAGTTGCCATCAATATTCATGACAAAGTCCCCCTACTACACATATTTTCTAACAAAAAAAGAGTCTTATCAAATCAATATATAGTTTAAAACAGGTTTCACTCACTTTTAGTGTTCATGGAAACAGCAATGGCCGTCTCCAGTCCTTTATGATGAACCAGACATTTGACAGAGACGTCCTTCAGGAGTCCGGCCTGGATGGTCAAGGTGCTGATGACCAGAGTCGTCCCGTCACTCTGCTGGACATCGGTGGTCACAGGCGGACCGATGGTTCTGTCATTCCCCTCCACATTCCACACTATTTCAGCCTTTGGTCGGGCCACGGCTGTACAGTTGGCCTCGATCACTCCAGGCGATGTGGTCTTGTAGCTTACTTGAGGCTTAGGCAGGACTGAAAATGTACAGTTGAAGTCAAAATTGTGAGTTTTCAAGTGAGTTTTCACATATTTCCCAAATGATGTGAACAGAGCAAGGGATTTTTCACAGTATTTTTGCTAATACTTTTTCTTCTGGAGTAAGTCTTATGTTTCATTTCAGCTAGAATAAAAGAAGTTTCATAATTTTCTAATATTAATTTCAATATTATTAGCTCCCTTAAACAATATTTGTTTTTGATTGTCTACAGAACGTGGTAACATGGTAATTGTAGTATAGGCAAAATAATTAACTCTGTTTTTTGTTTTTGTTTTTTAATTATATAAATAATAAATAATTTAATTAAAATTTTTTAATTTAGGCCCAATCCCAATTCTACCCCTTAGCCCTGTTTCAATTCTCTTTAGCTTGGAGGCGTAGGGCTAAGGTGAAGGGGTAGATACCCCATCAAATGAAACTTTTTCAGGACCACACTTGAAACCAAGGGGTAAGAAAATTTCCCAGAATACACCAGCCACAACGGCAGCATAGCTGCACCCGAAAGTAGGGAGATCAACAAATTAGTCTTTTTTTTGTCATTATTACGAATTTTTACAACAAACAAGCATGTTTTAATATATTCATAACCGTGTTCGTGTTTTACCGTCATGATTTGTGGTTCTCAACTCCAGTCCTCGGGCCCCCCTGCCCTGCACATTTTGTATGTCTTCCTTACTTAACACACCTGATTCAGATCATCAGCTCGTTAACAGCGAGATCCATGAACTGATCCTTGTGTGTCAAATAAGAGAGACACAAAATGTGCAGGGGGGGGGGGAGGACTGGAGTTGAGAACCACTGACACTTAAAGGGCCAAGGGGAAGGGGTACAAAAATAGAATTGGGCCTTAATGCTGTTGAAAATGCCATGTTATTAGAGGGGGAAAGTCCCCTCATTAGCGTAGGACGTCAGTCTTGTTTAAAGGTGCAGTATGTAAGTTTGACACCCAGTGGTTGAACTAGGTATTGCACTCCTGGATCATAATAAAAGTACGCTGGGATGCCAGATTGTGTACAGGAGCGAGTGATTTAAACTGTGTTCTAAATAAAAGCAACGACACGCGATAGAGGGAATATTTTCCATATTAAAAGGAGTTTTTGTCCTAACCAACACCTCGAATTGATATATTAGAAATGGCTTCTATTTCTCACAGCTGAACAACAGAAACCTATGACAGCTAGATCACCTCAGGTAAGCTTTGTGTGCTTTATTCTGTGCTAAATGCTAACAATGCGAGTTTGAATGCATTTTACATGGCATTTGTTGCCATATACTGAAAGCAGAAAGTTCACCTCAGATCTTGAAAATACAATAAACCGTCTGAAATTGAACTTTAGAACTAAACACATATGAGTGATTCAGCATCTACATTGATGTTAAAGTGGGTTAACATGTATTAAATAGATTCTAAACCTTACCGTTTCGTGAGTGAGTGCATATTCTGTGCTTCTGAAAGGCTGTATTTACATTTCTGCCGTGTCTCGTCTGGTGCAAACAGCCAAATAGCTGATCACTGCCTCTCTCGTCACAGCGTGTTGTTAGGACAAGCGGTTACAATGTAACCTGCTCACCTAATGTTTACGTTCGTAATATTTATGTAATTTGCTAATTAATAACCTCATGTGGAACTGAATCTTGTCTCCCATACTGTTCTTTTTGGTCACGGACGCATGCTTTCAGAGTCTTTCTGAATGAATGAATGAAATACGCTGTTTTCCAACAAGGCAACCCAGGGTGCTGACATATAATTGGCTAAACTGGCATCGTGCATATGAAATTTATCTAAACAAAGACAGCTTTCCGGCACGGAAAACCCATTTTCAAAGCAGAATATCTGACTTCAGCATTGTTTTTCAGTTAAACAAGTATGTTCACTTGGGATGTTTCTTAAATATCTGCACACATATTATGGTATTTTTATGCTTTAGAAGAGTCAAAAACTTACATACAGCACCTTTAAATAATTTGTAAAGACGGTTCTACACTTTGAATTTCTACTAAAAACAGTAGACCATCCGAGAACCTTTGGCATAATTTTTTTAACATACTATTTTCGAATTCTATTTAGGATGTATAGTTTTCGAATCGGAACACAGCAATAGACATTTGCAGCTCCGCCTTCTTTTGAAAAGAGGGCTGGAAGCATAATCTCACTTAAATTTAAAGCGGCAGTCCCCAAAATTAGGATTAAAACCTAAAAGGGGCAGCTTCAAAGTTCAAAGTTATAAAACATTATTTGTTGGCCATTTTGAGCTGAATTGTCACATAGATGCTCTATTCTATGTTTGTACCCCTACCCCTACCCCTTCCCCTTTCCCTCAGCCCTTAAAACCGAGTGTGAAGGGGAAAGGCTTCAAAGTTTACTACAAAAGCTGCGGTCACACTGGACTTTTCCCTCCATAGACTTCCATTCATATGCACGCGAATGCGTCAGACCGGAAACGCAGGGTCATGCGTCAGATTTCGCAACACTTGACTGCGTGAGACCAATCCAGGATCAAAACATGACCTCTCTGGACAGAAATTTAAAACATGGAGCAATCTCTCGCTTTTTTTAATGTCTAATCATTTTGTTTAATCCCGCCCCTTTTCGAGGTGCCGTGCGATGGAATTTCGCAAGCTCAAACTCTAGTGTGACCGCGGCTTAAGAAATGGGACAGCACTCCAGCACCTGCAGACGTCATCAGGTGTCATCACAATCTCATGCTTGAGATCAGACGATCACGACTGCTGTAGTTATTCCAGTTGTGTTATTTTTTGGTATTTATCTTTAGGAAATCACTGAAGGCATATATTATGTTATCATAACGATATAATGTGGCAATAAGATCGTAACTATACTGTGCATTTACACTGTGGCCATATTCATCTATGTAAACACACCAAAAACAACATCAACATTATAGCAGACGCTGTAAAAAGCTCATTCCCAGCCACTAGACTTTTCTGACAGGGTATTCGAGTGTCATCGAGTGACAGAATGTTGTGGGACTGCTATACAGGAGTTATTATTATGGATTATAGATTGCGAAATTTAGCGGTTTTTATTTTAGTGGGTTTTTTTTTAAGTATGACGTTAAAACAAGAACAGTTATGAATATATTAAAGCATGTGTTTGTTTGTTGTAAAAATTCCTAATAATGACAAAAAATACAAATTTGTGGCTCTTCTTACTTCCGGGTGCAGCGATCCTGCCGTTGTGGCTGGTGTATTCTGGGAAATTTTCTTACCCCTTGGTTTCGAGTGTGGTTCTGAAAAATCTTTGTTCGAAGGGCTATTCACCCCTTCCCCTTAGCCCTATGCCTTCAAGCTAAAGAGAATTTGGACACCCCTACCACTTCATGGGAATGCGCAAAACGAGGGGTAGGGGTAAAGTGAAGGGCTAAGGGGTAGAATTGGGGCTTTACCTCTTGTAAAAACGGGCATAATAGGTCCCCTTTAAAGTCCATGTGACATCAAAATGTACAATGTTTATTTTGCTAGTGCACATTGTTATTTTTTTAGGTAAACAATTAATCCATGCAATTTAATCCACTTAAAAAAAATTTGTTTTGGTAATCTACAATCAAATTCTGACGATTTGCTTCCGCATTTGGTCATTGTTGAACTTACCATTAATTTGCTACAAGGTAATTATGCTCAAAAAGAAAGCTTCACCCCTACTCAATATTCAGTTATGGTTGGAAGTAACTCAGCATACTGAAATAAAAGTCTCAGCAAATTCTAGTTGATGTAGACATATTGTTGATTCAGTTTACTTTAATAACATGGATCGAGTTGAAAAAACAAAACAATGTTTTGTAACAATGAAAATCTATAAACCATTAATTTGGTATATTTGCCTATAAATTGCCTTGGCTATTTAGTTTTTACCATTTTGTCTTCTCTCAAATGAATAGGAATGCTTGTGTATAATTATGTAGCCAATATTTGTAGGGTCAAACAACTGATTTAGACAAATCAAAACAACATTAGCATAAAAGCTAAAAGACAAAGTTACTGCCTTAACAGCACCTACCAACTAGGCCAAACAAAGCCCCATTAACCAGCCAAATCCCAAGATATAATCAAGCATTAACTCCACTGAATGATCAGCATTTGTGTTGGCTTGGAAAGCAGGAGTTGGCTTTGTGAACTAACAGATCTGCATGCCATTTCTGAGTGTTTACAGCCCACATAGTTTCATCAGAAGTTCAAAGCTACAGAGATGCCCATTCAGACCACAGATTACGCCTGTCATTCCTACAGTGAATAAGCAATTCACATTCTTACAAAATAATGACCCCAAATACCAGAATGGTATGAGTAAGAGATGAATTTGACTAAATAAATAAAATAACGTATGAAAATGTCAGGAATTACTTACGCTTTATTATATATTTTGAACCCGACCTTTTTTTTTAAAAACATCCAGTTAAAGTCTAAATTAGTTATATCTAATTGTTGGCTACTATCAATTATGATTTTTTTTTAATTAGCTAAATGATGTTCAACAGAGAGAAGATTATTTTTAACACATTTTTAAACATGGTAGTTTAATAACTAATTAATTTTTTCTTTGCCATGATGAAAGTCAGGCACGTGCAGAGGTGGGGGCTTTGGGTGCTTGAGCCCCTGCCCTTTTTTCTCCTGGAGAGAAAGTGCCCTTTTTTCCTGGGAATAATAATTATTTTTAAATACTAGTAATAATATAATATATGTATGTTAATGCGTGTTCTATTTAAGGACCGTTTTTCCTGTCAAACAATAAAAAAAACAAAATTTTAAAGTATATCTTGGTTTTAGTCTAGCTGCTCCAAGCGAGCCTTGAACCGAGGAAAAGAAAAAAAGTAAATAGGCTATTTTGTCTTGCTAACATCCTCCTGATTAACAACCATGTTATAAGTTAGCTAAAGTTTAGTCAGGGCAATATCATAGGCATACAGTCTAATGTAATGGAGAAACGACAGCTGGATAGTGAAAATATTGCCCTCTTGTTTTTGCAGTCACACAGAATATATGTTAATTGAAGCTATAAAACATGTACATATAGGCTAGCTATGGAAGTCAGTGGCTATCAGTGTGTCCTACATTCTTCAAAATATTTTATTTTGTTCAACAGAAAAAAAAAACTCAAACAAAAATAATAGATTGAAAAGGGATAGTTCACCCAAAAATGTAAATTTACTCACCCTCAAGTGGTTCCATTTCTTTGTTTCTTTATTTTGTTGAACACTAATGAATAAAAGATTAAAAAAAGATATTTTAAAGAAAGCTACAAACTTGAAATAATTGACTTCCAGTGTAGGAAAAACAAATACCATGAAAGTCAATGGTATTCCTGCTTTCTTCAAAATATTATATTTTGTTCAACAGGAGAAAAAAAAAAGTCAAATGGGTTTGGAACAAGTAAAAGGTGACAGAATTTTCAGTTTTGAATTAACTATTCTTTTAAGGGTGAGTATATGGTGAATTTAGGGTGAAATCTCCTTAATAATCTCATTAAAATATATTTTATTTATTAAAGTACAATTATTACTATTATTTAATAAAAAGTGCCCTTTTTTCCATTTGAGCCCCTGCCCCTTAAAAGGTCTCTGCACGTCCCTGATGAAAGTACACACTGATCATTTCAGCATCACTGTGCTAACCACAGTTTTTACTCCTTTTTTTTTTGTCCAGCTAAACGTAAAAACATCAGACTTTCCAGAAGAAAAAGTAAAAGGAAATATTCACAAATTTCTTTGCTCTATCAAACAACACTTGAGAAATAAATGAAAAATATTCTAATAAGGGCTAATAATATTAACCTCAGCTGTCAAAATGTAATTGATATGCAATGAAAGTCAAGTAAGTATATATGGAAGTTGTTTCTGAAGAAATAAAGTCACACAGCTTTGAAACAAAATGAAGTTGAGTAAAAGACTTTCGGTAAGTTTTAGTTGCTAAATCCTGAACAAACACAACAGCACACAGAGCAGAAGTGCACATCAATCTGGGAGAGACAGGGCAGGGGAATGACAGCAGCATGTAGAGAGAAGCCCTGTGTTAGTGGAACAGTGACACAGTCATTCACTTTGGCCACAGTCTGAATAAATCATAGATCTCACAGTCTCACCCTCCTACAATCAGTTTCTTTCACATCCCTCTCTCCCTCTCTGTCTGTTCTGTGTATTTAGCCTCGTCCTGCTCCCTCTGTGCTACAGCTCTAGCAGATCCATACACTTAAATGGGTTTGAACTACATTCTCACTGAATTCCGAGTCCAAGAATCAAATACTGGCAGTGGACTAATTATACAAATCAGGCGCTTGGATAAAAGTACAGATACCCTAATAAAATATTACTCCAGTATAAGTATAAAGTCTTCATTTTCAATATTACCTGAATTTGCTTAAAAGTAAAAGTATTTTCTGATATATGTTTATTTTGCAGGAAAGTACCAAAACTTGTCATACTCTAATAATCATAAAGATAATGCATTACAATTCAAGTGAAAACACGTGATACGTGTACTGAATCTCATTCACATCAGTTCGTAAGTCCAGTGAATCTTTTACTGTAGACTCATGCTGCGTCTGAAACCGCATACTTCCATACTATACAGTACGCTAAAATCAGTATGCGAGCCGAGTAGTATGTCCGAATTCATAGAATTCGAAAATCAGTATGCGAGAAGTACCCGGATGACTTACTACTTCCGGCGAGTTTCTGAAGTGCGCTTCCCATGCACGCTGCACTATCCCATGATGCTCCGCGAGAGAATTCATGAATGGAAGTAAATCGACGCAACTGACGCAGGTAGGTCACGTGACCATGACAAAATGGCGGATGTAGTACGTCCGAATTCCATTCATACTTCTTACATTCATACTGTATAGAACGTACTTTTCTAACGGCCGAGTAGTACGTTTAAATTCAAATGCAGTACCTACTGAGTAGTAGGCGGTTTCGGACGCAGCCTCAGTCTAAATGGATCACTTGAGTTAGCAAGGTGTTTACTGTAGACTCACTCTAAATGAATCACTTGAATGAGTTGTTTACTCTATACTCACTCTAAATGGATCACATGAATGAGTGAGTTGTTTACTGTAGACTCACTCTAAATGGGTCACTTGAATCAGTGAGTTGTTTACTGTAGACGTACTCTGAATGAATCACTTTAATGAGTGAGTTGTTTACTGTAGACTCACTCTAAATGAATCACTTGAATGAGTGGGTTGTTTACTGTAGACTCACTCTAAAGGAATCACTTGAATCAGCAAGTTGTTTACTGTAGACTCACTCTAAATGGATCACTTGAATGAGTGAGTTGTTTACTGTAGACTCACTCTGAATGAATCTCTTCAATGAGTGAGTTGTTTACTGTAGACTCATTCTGAATGAATTACTTCAATGAGTGAGTTGTTTACTGTAGACTCACTCTAAATGAATCACTTGAATCAGCAAGTTGTTTACTCTAGACTCACTCTGAATGAATCACTTCAATTAGTGAGTTGTTTACTGTAGACTCACTCTAAATGGATCAGTTGAATCAGCAAGTTGTTTACTGTAGAATCACTCTAAATGAATCATTTGAATGAGTGAGTTGTTTACTGTAGACTCACTCTAAATGGATCACTTGAATGAGTGAGTTGTTTACTGTAGACTCACTCTGAATGAATCACTTGAATCAGCAAGTTGTTTACTGGAGACTTACTCTGAATGAATCACTTCAATTAGTGAGTGGTTTACTGTAGACTCACTCTAAATAAATCACTTGAATGAGTGAGTTGTTTACTGTAGACTCACTCTAAATGGATCACTTGAATGAGTGAGTTGTTTACTGTAGACTCACTCTAAATGAATCAGTTGAATGAGTGAGTTGTTTACTGTAGACTCACTCTAAATGGATCACTTGAATGAGTGAGTTGTTTACTGTAGACTCACTCTAAATGAATCAGTTGAATGAGTGAGTTGTTTACTGTAGACTCACTCTAAATGAATCACTTGAATGAGTGAGTTGTTTACTGTAGACTCACTCTAAATGGATCACTTGAATCAGTGAGTTGTTTACTGTAGACTCACTCTAAATTAATCACTTGAATGAGTGAGTTGTTTACTGTAGACTCACTCTAAATGAATCAGTTGAATGAGTGAGTTGTTTACTGTAGACTCACTCTAAATGGATCACTTGAATCAGTGAGTTGTTTACTGTAGACTCACTCTAAATGGATCACTTGAATGAATAAGTTGTTTACTGGAAACTCACTTTGAACAGATTACTTGAATCAGCAAGTTGTTTACTGGAGACTCACTCTGAATGAATCACTTCAATGAGTGAGTTGTTTACTGTAGACTCACTCTAAATAAATCACTTGAATGAGTAAGTTGTTTACTGTAGACTCACTCTAAATGGATCACTTGAATCAGTGAGTTGTTTACTGGAAACTCACTTTGAACAGATTACTTGAATCAGCAAGTTGTTTACTGGAGACTCACTCTGAATGAATCACTCTAAACAGATTATTTGAATCAGTGAGTTGTTTACTCACTCTGAATGAATCATTCTTATCTAAGGCTGCATTCCAGTCCAATTTTGTATGCTCTGGCTAACCTACTTTCATCTCATTCCCACGGAGATGTGATAACCTCACACAAGTGTACAGTACACTACTGGCATAACATCTGAATTGGATTAAATGGATTGCCCTAAACCCTTGAGCACTTGGAAACTACACTGTTGGGACGTCACAATCACATTGCATTCTGGGACATATAGGTGCTGGAGTGGACCAATGAAGCGACTCAATCCCTCAGTCAAAATCGACGGATTGAGGGTGAGTGCATTTGAACAGATCATTTGAATCAGTGAGTTGTTTACTGAAGGGTCGCTCTGAATGAATAATTTGAATCAGTGAGTTGTTTACCAGAAATTCACTTTGAACACATGATTTGAATCAGTGAGTTGTTTACTGAAGATTCACTCTAAATGGATCATTCAAATCAGTAAGTTGCTTATTGGAAATTCTCTCTGAATGAATCATTTGAATCAGTGAGTTGTTTAGCAGGAACTCCCTCTGAATAAATCGTTTAAATCGTTTAACTCAGTTAATTATTATATTTGATAGCAAAAGTGGTCAAACATTTGGTGACTTACCAAACACAGTAAGGCAGCTGGTGGCGCTCTTCATGCCATCCGGGTATGTGTGAAACTCACAGGTGTAGCAGGCCTCATCTTCCGATTGGACTGGCCATAGCGTGAGCTGTGTGTCAGACAGGGAAGGGCTCAGACTCACACGCTCCACAAACTCTTCTTCAATCACAGGGTCACTCTGCTTGGCGAAAAACGCAACTTCACGGGATTCTGCTTTAGTGACAATCTTCTTCCACAAAACTTGCTTGACTTTATCTGGCAGGCCGTACCGACAGGCCAAAGTGATTTGTTTTCCACCCACTGCAGTCTTATTGCCCTCTGGAATCACAGTTGCTGCAAAACAATGAAAATAAGTTACTATTGAACTAACAATACAGAAACATTCACATTTCCCCAAGAAACAGTGAAGTGGAAGTGAATTCATGAAATATTGAGATATTTGATTCTCTCTATATGTTGAGATAATTGATATTCATGATTCTGCTGCTATTTCTCACTTGCATGAACATTGCAGTGTCCACAACTCAATATCCAAAACCACAAGGTGGACCAACAACCTGTTCTTCCACAAATTCTTCATACAATCTTATTTGTTTGTTAGTTTTCAATAGAAGAAAGACACTCATACTGGTTTGGAACTACTTATACTGTAGTTAAGAAAATTATGAATAGTAACTGATCAGAGGGGATTGTGAACCAGTGTTTCAGGCAAGGAGGCAGGCACACCAACACACCAGTCTAGAATCATTTGCTAATCCACCTTGAGGCAAGAGGAGTGAATATTCACTGTATAGCTTTTACCATTAGTCTTTAATGCAAAAGTTTGGAACAAAGTTCACTCTAAACAAAATCTGTTATTTTACTTTTTTTTTTTTTTCAGGCAGCTGGGGTGCCGGGAAAAAAAACGTAAAATAACAGCCGTAAAATTACAGACATTTAGCATAAAATAACAGACGGTAAATTACAGAAATTTACCAAAAGTTAAGAGACGGTAAATTACAGAAATTTACCAAAAGATAAGAGACGGTAAATTACAGAAATTTACCATAAAATAACAGACGGTAAATTACAGAAATTTACCAAAAAATAAGAGACGGTAAATTACAGAAATTTACCATAAAATAACAGACGGTAAATCACAGACATTTACCATAAAATAACAGCCGGTAAATTACAGAAATTTACCAAAAAATAAGAGACGGTAAATTACAGAAATTTACCAAAAAATAACAGACAGTAAATTACAGATATTTACCATAAAATAACAGTCGGTAAATTACAGACATTTACCATAAAATAACAGCCTGTAAATTACAGAAATTTACCAAAAGATAAGTGACGGTAAATTACAGACATGTACCAAAAAATAACAGACTGTAAATTACAGAAATTTACCATAAAATAACAGAAGGTAAATTACAGAAATTTAACATAAAATAACAGATTCCTCAAATTAAAATTTAAGGAAATGTCTGTAATTTAACGTCAGGTATTTTAAAGTAAATGTCTGTAATTTAACAAATGTTATTTTACTGTTATTGTAAAATAGCAGATTTTTTTTTTTTTTACAGATAAGCACACTGCTCTGCTGTGATCTTAATTTTCTTCACTCTCTTCAGTTCACTGACTGTAGTGGTTTCACAGCCATAATTTAGTTGCCATGGATTTTACAGAGATTTTCAATCAGGTTTATTTCAGGACCCTGGGCTGGCCATTTCATTATTTCACTTTTTTCATCTTCATGGAGCTGCTTTACCTGTTTTTCTGTGTGACAGGGCTCATTGTCCTGCATAAAATTGCTAGCTGATTGAGTGATGAATGCAGGGAAGGAAGCACATTGAGCCGAAGGAGCTTCTAATAAACATTTCCACTCACTTTGCCATGCATTTTTACAAGAGACCAAACTCCTGCTACAGAAAACATATTCTTTCTTTTATTTTTGTGTTCAGTCTTTCTCCAGTTAGACAGAGAACATAATATTTTCCCTCAGAACCAAATTCAACTTGCTTTTTCGGCAATAATCTCAATACTTTTTCCACCACTGTATGTTTCAAAATAACTCACAAAATATGCCTAAAACAGCTTTTTTATTACTGTTTGTTTAACTTTAAATAGGATAAATAGCAGTGATCTATACAAGAAAATATAAGAAATTGTGGGTTGTTGCATTTTAATCTCCACTATAGATCTAGTCCAAAAATTTACCTGTAACAGTAAGACAAGTCTGCCCTTCCCTTGAGCCTTTGGGATGAATATCGAAGATGCAAGTGTAACATCCCTCGTCCCTGTGGCTCACACGTTTGATGGTGATGGCGCTGGCGTCTCGTGGAGAAGCGGCGAGCTCTACATGCTGTTGACCACTTACGCTGTCTTGTTGACCAGGCTGATACGAGATTAACGTCTGATTCTGCACATCCAGCCAGCGGATCTGATGCACTGATTCTCCTCTAGCTTTGACAAGCGTACAGCTCAGCGTGAAGGGCTGTTCAACAACAGCCTCCAGACGTGCTGGAGCTGAAACCCTGCCTGAAACACACCAATACTGAGACCATGTCCGATAAACACTTAAAGGACAATGAGACTTCTGCACACCGCACACCTTGTAGTCGGGATACCATTACCAAAGACACACAGATCTGTAGACATCTTGGCATGGAGACCACAAACATTTTAGCCTAGTGGAAATAGATGGAAATAATGTATTTATAGACTATAGCAGATTATGAATTAAATATAGTTTTAAATCAGGAATACTTTCTGTCTTGAAATAGTCTGTACCCTTTGTATTGAGTGGGCATTTAACAGTCCAGGAGAGTTTGAATGTGGGATGAATGTGAAGGTGATGATTTTTATCAGTTGGGGTCTTTTCCCTCATCTTACTGAAAGGCTGCCATCTGTAACCATATTTTAGAAAAAAAAAAAAGACACAAAAAGATAATAGAAGAAAATAAGCACAGCAGGGAAAATAAGCATTCAACACGTCTCCATTTTTCTCAGAAAACATATTTTTAAAGGTGGCATTCATTTAAAATTTTACCCGGATGTTGACAACAACCAAAGAAATCCAAATATTCAAAGAAAACAAAAGTTAAGCATAATAAAATAAAATTACGCAGGGAAAAATTATTGAACACATGAAGAAAGGGAGGTGTAAAAAGGCAGTGAAAGCCTAGACAGCAGCTGAAATCTCTCAGTAGTTCTTCAGCAACCCTCTGCGCTTCATCACTGTAAATAAATATGTGTTGCTTCAGTCCAACATCTACATTTATCAGGATGATGAAGATGAAATGAGGGTTGACATTTCAGCAAGACAATGATCTAAAACACAGCCAAGGAAACTCTCAAATGCTTTTTCAGTGAAAGAAAGTCAAGCTGTAGAATGGCCCGGACAATCACCTGATTTAAATCCAATAGAAAATACAAATTCAAGATCAGATTTGATAGACGAGACCCACAGAACCATCAAGATTTTGACACTGTTGAAGTGTCACAAATCACATTTGAGCAATGCATGTGACTTCATTCTGTAAGAGTCATCTTTAAGCGGCCATCACCAAAAACCCTTTTATATAAAGTATTAAATACGTTTCAGTAGTTCAGTGCTTTCTCCTTGTGTCATTTCATTGTTATTACACATAACTAGGGCCAGACAGAATCTGCAGACATTTTTTGCTATTTCTGTGAAGAATTTTGAAAAAAATCTGCAGATTTATGTGGAATTATTTTGGGTGTATCGTAGCTAAAAACTTAATATATGAAATAAAAAAATATATATCTTTTTAACTGTTATTTAATGTTTACAATGCAAACCCAATTAGATCCACTTTTTTTGGTAAACAAAGCAAGTCTCTCATATGATATTTCTACAGAAAATATGACTTTACAAACTGTATTGTAAATAAATCATATGAACATTTTATATTAGTCAATAATATTACTCAAATTAATAAAAAAAACGAATTAATATAAATGTATACACATTCACACAAGTAAATAAATAGACTCCATGACGGGCTAAAAATCTGCGGATTTCTGCACGCGCAGATTCCGTGTGGGCCTACACATAACTAATTTTTCAGATTTGTTTTGCTTTGTTTTATTTTTTTGTTTGTATTGTTTGGGTTTTTACCAAAATCTGGTTCAATTCCATGTTAACAGCTCATTTAGAGTTATTCCCAGGAAAAGTGTTCAATACTTATTTTCCGCGCTATATATATATATATATATATATATATATATATATATATATATATATATATATATATATATATATATATAAAAATATATATATATATATATATATATATATATATATATATATATATATATATATATATATATACAGTTGAAGTCAGAATAATTAGCCCCCTTTTGAATTTTTGTTCTTTTTTTAAATATTTCCCAAATGATGTTTAACAGAGTAAGAAAATTTTCACAGTATGTCTGATAATATTTTTTCTTGTGGAAAAGTCTTATTTGTTTTATTTCGACTAGAATAAAAGCAGTTTTTAATTTTTAAACACCATTTTGAGGACAAAATTATTAGCCCCTTTAAGCTATATTTTTTTCTGATAGTCTACAGAACAAAACTATTGTTATACAATAACTTGCCTAATTACCCTAACCTGCCTAGTTAACCTAATTAACCTAGTTAAGCCTTTAAATGTAACTTTAAGCTGTATAGAAGTGTCTTGAAAAATATCTAGTCAAATATCATTTACTGTCATCATGGCAAAGATAAAATAAATCAGTCATTAGAAATGAGTTATTAAAACTATTATGTTAAGAAATGTGTGGAAAAAATCTTCTCTCCATTAAACAGAAATTGGGGAAAAAAATAAACAGGGTAGCCAATAATTCAGGGAGGCTAATAATTCTGACTTCAACTGTTATATAAACAGTTTAACATATATATAAACAAAGAGACAACTTAGTCAATTATATGAATCGTCTTGGTTTCACATCTTTTGCCGTTTTCTGTTGACATTGACAAAAACATTGCCATATATTTGGGAAAACATTAACCCACCCTACTCTAAGAATACTAGCTGAGTGCAGGGGATGGGACTGCCATTTGTGTGGGGAATAAACGGTTATAGTATAGTATAGTGTAGTATAGTATAGTATAGTATAGTATAGTATAGTATAGTATAGTATAGTATAGTATAGTATAGTATAGTAGTATAGTATAGTATATGGAATTCCCATATGGAATCATATGTGAGTCAATGGAATAGGTAAAAATAAATGCATATTATAAGAAGATG
This sequence comes from Danio kyathit, assembly GCA_903798195.1. Classification (NCBI taxonomy): domain Eukaryota; kingdom Metazoa; phylum Chordata; class Actinopteri; order Cypriniformes; family Danionidae; genus Danio; species Danio kyathit. Next base: position 12,471,363 of record LR812527.1, on the reverse strand, counting down.
AGTGTTTCTTGGCCTTGCATGCATATCAGCCTGTTGATGGAGACCCACAAAATAAATATATGACCTTTTACAATGCATAATATGAGCTCTTTAATATATGTTCACCTGGATTGGATACATAAAAATTGGTGTAGAAATAAATGTCTAAACTATAAATAAGACATTTTAATGATAAAAGGAATCACAATTACTTATAATGTGTTTAAAATAACCATTTTTTTGTAAAGTGAAGGACATGTTCCTTCTGAGAGGTTGAAAGTTGGTCTAATATGTAACAAAATGTTTAAAATGTTTTGTTTTTGAAATTTCGATAATTAAACATTATTTTCAGTTTTAAATAAAGATGGTTTGAGGAAGCTTTACACAAGAAAATCTGTTTATCTTTGTTGTTTATGTCAATGTGTTGCATTTTTCATTTAAAATGTTTCAATCTAAATATTTGCAGAATTCTTTGTAGGTTTTAAGAAGTTAGTGAATAATTGTTTCATGGTAAACTCTGAATAATTTTCTTTCAACATACTCAGCCCCAGCCATAATAATAATAATTATTTATTTATTTTAAGAGGCTAATATTATTACCCAAGGACAAAGTAACAAATAATTGGTTTCAACACTATAAAATAAAATGAAAAGATAATATTAGGTATTTAAAAACCTTTTTTTTTTTAAACAACTGACACTCAAAATGATTTAAAACATCATATAATGATCCCCTTTTTTTGGAAAGTGAGTAATGAGAAAGAAACCTGAACTGGCCAGACTATTACAAATAAGGAAGAGGGATTAATGATGTATTTTGACATACCTCTGTGTAGTGTAGATGCCCTCCGTTCTCGGCCGTACAAACACAACACTCTTCTCCACACTGAACCGACTGGACAGCAAGCAGTCCTTTCTCCACCCATCACTAACACAGCGTCAAGCACATGGTGGAGCCGCATCAAAACGCAATGAGCTGCCTACATTGTCAGGCATCATAGGAATCTCTGCACATGCGCGCACACACACACAAACACACACAGACACTAAAACACTAAAACTTGACTTTTTTACCCTAACAATTATTTCCATTCACTAAATCTAAAACTACCCCTAAACTTAATCCTCACAGAAACATTAGTGCGTTTTACATTTAGAAACAAAAGTATACTTGTACCTTGCAGTTAAATCCCTATTTGTACCTTGCAGTTAAACTGAAAATAAACAGATGTTTTGCATGAGGACAGATGAAAACATGCGTAAACATTAGAAAACATAAGATTCACATTTGTAAATTACCTATAATGGCATAACTGCTGTGGTGTAAATATCAAATGTGCATATTTACAATTTTTTCTTATGATTCTTATATTTTAAAGCATTAAAATTATACATGATCATGTTGCCTATTTGTATGTTGCATTGCATTTACAAAAAAAAAAAGACAACAAAACATTGAAATTGAATCTGTTGAATGAAAACGTTAAGTTCATAACAGGAATTAATTGATAAAATATGTAATATCAGATACTACATGCACAATATTTTATATGACATATTTTAACAATTAATGCCTTTAGTCTTGAAATATGTTTCAATGAAATGAAAAAAATGTAAAACGTCCTCTGTTCTTAAAGCTTCCTTAAATGAGACCAAATAAAACAAATACAAATGTCAATATTCTTGAACTAATATCTTTTCAATTGTCCATTTCAATGGACATCAGGTCAAAACACAGCTGTATTGCAAAAACAATATGTGAAATTAAAAATAACAATAACACAAATGGTTGATCTTTACTTGAAGTTTCTTCTCAAGATACAAACTTGAACAATGTAACATTTTAACTTTAGTATTTTAAGTGTTTTTTCATAGACTGCACATTGAATCCACTATACCAATGGACAGACATATTTAATGTATAAACCCACTGTACATTAAAATGGATATTCAGTCTTTCATTATCTTTTCAGCTTAGTCCCTTTATTAATCAGGGGTCGCCAAAGTGGAATGAACCGCCAACTTATCCAGCATATGTTTTACGCAGCGGATGCCCTTCCAGCTGCAACCCAACACTGGGAAACACTCATATACTCTTGCATTCACACACATACCCTATGGCCAATTTAGCTTACCCAATTCACCTGTACTGTCTTAGGACTGTGGGGGAAACTGGAGCACCTGGAGGAAACCCACGCAAACACAGGGAGAACATGCAAACTCCACACAGAAATGCCAACTGACCCAGCCGGGGCTCAAACCAGCGACCTTCTTTCTGTGAGGTTATTGTGCTACCCATGCGCCACCGTGACACCCTATAATGGACATATACAGTATATATATATATAGTTTTTAACTGTAATTAGTAAATGCAATCCTTCCTTTTTCTATACAATCTATAAAATAATGGCAAACAAATCAATAAATGTGAATAAAGCTATTGAAAATTTAGCATCTGTGTTTGGAACAAGGTGCTGCCATGTTTTAGTGGGACAGCAGGCTTTAAATTTGGTGGAGGCAAAAAAAAAAAAAAAGACCTGACCTGACATGTGATGTTTAGCGTAAATGTTATCATATATGCTAATTACACTGTGTAAAATAACACTCTGTAGAGACTTTCCAGTATTGTTCATAGTCTGACCTCTAGTGTTCAAAATTGAACTGACTCATGACAGTCTGATTATATAATTCATTCATTTTCCTTCAGCTTAGTCCCTTTATTTATCAGGGGTCGCCACAGCGGAATGAATCGCCAACCTATCCAGCATATGCGTTACACAGCGGATGCCCTTCCAGCTGCAACCCAGTACTGGGGAACACTCATACACTCTCATTTACACACATACACTATAGCCAATTTGTTTTATTCAATTCACCTATGGTGCATGTCTTTGGACTGTGGGGGAAACCGGAGCATCCTGAGGAAACCCACGCCAACACGGGGAGAACATGCAAACTCCACACAGAAATGCCAACTGACACAGCCAGGACTCGAATCAGCGACCTTCTTGCTGTGAGGCGACAGTGCTAACACTGAGCCACTGTGTCACCCCCATTATATTATATTGTATTGTATTGTATTGTATTGTATTATATTATATTATATTATATTATATTATATTGTATTGTATTGTATTGTATTGTATTGTATTGTATTGTATTATATTATATTATATTATATTATATTATATTATATTATAGTTTGCCTTGGTCTGTCTCAAGTAGGATTCCACACCACTACAGGCCTTAGTCAGGTTTACCACAGTCATTGATGTCCATTTGACAGATGTGCATTTTGTGTTTAGGGGTTTGTTGCATTATTTAATGAATTTTTCAGACCAGATCTTTCTGACAAAATATTTTAAGAGTAGACAAAAATAATTTTTGTGGCCATCGAAGCATGTACTGCGAAGTAAGAAGGCATCAATGCACATTTGAATCTTAATCTAGCTTTACTTCCTGGTTTTTGAGATAACTTAAAGGGCACCTATGATGAAAATCATCTTTTGTAAGCTGTTTGGACAGAACTGTGTGTAGGTATAGTGTGTCCACAGTCATATTGGGGTGATATAAAGACAATAAGTCTCTTTTTTTTTAATTTCTTGACATTAGAATAGGATCCAAATCCTTCCCATTTTGAGGCCAACCGCAACGTGACGTGCGGTTTCCCCGCCCACCGAATTGATTGACAGACGCCATTAGCATGTCTCCGTAGTAACGCGTATGATCATATCAACAAGACAGGATGTGAGCAAAACAACCTAGATTAAAAGATCTGTTCAGCTCTCAGTGATCATCAGCCATCATCAAATGTGATCAAGAATGAGTTTTACAAGTGTAAAATGTTTTTAAAACAGAGCATGTTTGTAAATAAAGACAGTAAAATTGCTGTAATTCATCACCATAACCACATGTCAGTACAAATATAAAAAAAAAGACGCTTCAATTACGGTTTGAGGACGTTAAATCAGTTTATTTTGTACATTAACATAACGGATATCCATACAGCAGTGGATATTAATGTGTATCCTGTCACATTTGCGTGCGAAAACAATGCAAAGTTAAAAGCTGTGTCCGCTGTGTGTGCGTGTGAACTTTGTAACAACATTGTGTGTGACTTATCGACTCATTAACTCCACAACAAGTACATCAAATAATCATTGGTAAAGTTCTTACTGTAGTATTTCTCACAAACGTTACGTGAGATCTGCTTCCTTCATGTCTGTCACTGTGCTGTTTATCTGACGCAGCCGAGGCGGAGACTGAGGCACACTCTGACATGCAAGTGAAAACGGTGGGTGGGGAAAAACCAGCATTAAAAGCACAGGCAACAAAAACAGCTACATTATGTTTAAAGCAGAAAATTTCAACATTCAGAAAGGTATCATAAATAATCTGATGGGTGTTTTGAGCTGAAAATATACAGACACATTCTGGAGACACAACATACGTATCTTGAATCTTGAAAAAGGGGTAAAATAGGTGACCTTTAATTAATGAAGGCAGTATAGATATAGCCTAAAATTCACTGCCATTCCTGACAGATGAGTTAAAAAAAAACAAAGCCAGTGTCTGCACTGTTGGGTGTCCATTTTGTGTTTAAAGTATGAAATAAAAATGTACAATGTTTACTTTGCTGTTTCGGTGTCAGTTTGAAGGCTTCAGCTGCAATATTCTTAGCCCTCTTACTGTTATTTTGATATCTATGATTATGATATAAGGCTAAACCCTGCCCCCTACTCAATATTCACTTTTTAGTTGGAAGTACATCAACATACTGAAATAAAAGTCTCAGCAACTTCCAGCTCTCACACTTTATAAATTCATTTTAGACCAACTTTTCCCACTTAATTAGAAAATAGTGTTATAGTAATACAATTTACTCACCATTGCACCAATATGTTTCGTGAGGTACCTTCATTACCTCCAAAAGTCACAGGGGTTACTAAGCTTCCTATGTTTTTATTCCTCATATAGTTTATTTATGATAATCTAACTCGACTAAAGTCTATTAGTGCTGTTATTATAAAAAACACAACAATTGGGGGTGGATCTGAGTAGAATAAAAGCAGAAAAGTAGTGCAGAAGCAGGTTCTCTTGCTGTATATGTGTAGATAACAACCACAGTAAAAATAAAAGATGGATGCAATAAACACAACACGCCACAGATATTCAATTTCGAAACTGTACACAAACTCACAAACACCACTAATAACATTTCTGTACATTTATATTCATTGTTCTTTGTTAGCCTTATCAATTTGTTTTCATTTACCATAATCTGCGCACACGACCCGCTAGTCATAAAGAGGTCAGTTAACCACTGTCTGCAGATCACCACAGAACCGCTACTGCAAGTTAGCTGCCAATGCCACACGATTTAGACATTTTTATACCCCTATAGGATGTAATAGCTTAATAAGGAGATTCTAACATATGTATATTAACACAGTTCACTAAAATCAACAGTCTTCTGCAGTCACTAGATCTTAATTCAATATAGGATGTGGTGGAACAGGAGATTCACATCATGGATTTTCATCTGACAAATCTGCAGGACTGTTTCCAGAACCTTGTGAAGAATTAAGACAGTTGTGACTCATTGGAAATAAGTGCCTTAGCCTACATTTTTGTGAAACTGTATAAATCAACTGTAATACACTTTTGACTGCAGAATCTAGGTAAAATTAATGCAACAGGGCAGTATGATGCCAACAATTTTTGTTCCTTTTCACACTGGTGAACATTTTAATTGACAAATGAAGGATTATTTATGTGCAGCCATTTGCAAACCACCAAATATATAATGGATTCTATTAGTAAATTTAATACGTTTACTTCACCTACACTACCTGATAAAAGTCTTGTCATCAGTTCCAGTTGTAAACAAATAATAACTTGACTTCTAGTTGATCATTTGGAAAAGTGTCAGAAGGTAGATTTTTTAGATGAATCGTCTGTTGAACTGCATGCCAATCAACACAAATACTGCAAAAGACCTATTGGAACCCGCATGGACCCAAGATTCTCACAGAAATCAGTCAAGTTTGGTGAAGGAAAAATCATGGTTTGTGGTTACATTCAGTATGGGGCCAGATCTGCAGAGTGGATGTCAACATCAAAAGCTTGAGGTGTCAAGACATTTGTGCTGCCCATTACATTACAGTAGAGGGCAAATTCTTCAGCAGGATAGCGCTCCATCTCATACTTCAGCCTCCACATCAAAGTTCCTGAAAGCAAAGAAGGTCAAGGTGCTCCAGGATTGGCCAGCCTAGTCACCAGACATGAACATTATTGAGCATGTCTGAGGTAAGATGAAGGAGGCATTGAAGATGAATCCAAAGAATCTTGATGAACTCTGGGAGTCCTGCAAGAACGCTTTCTTTGCCATTCCAGATGATTCATTGCCGAGATGTATGGATTCAGTCCTCCGAGGTCATGGGAGTCAGACACAATATTAATTCTTTTTCCACTGCATCATGACTCTATATTCTATACTGTACATTATTTCTGTTAAGTGACAAGACTTTTGTGTAAGCAAAGTCAGACCTTACTGTCCTAATTAAATAATAAAAAATCAAGGCATGATCATATTTTATTTTGGTAAAATAAGCGTAATCTAGAGGCCTTTGCCTTTCATATAAGCCACTTCTGATACCAAATGATCAAGTAGAAGTCAAGTTATCATTTGTTGTTCCTACAACTTGGATAGGCGGCAAGACTTTTGTCAGGTAGTGCATCTATCTCAATGTAGACAACTCTTCTGGTGTAGTCAGTTTGCTAGCTCACATTGTACGGTGCTGTACTTGTGGTGCAGAACACCATGAAGCCATCCAGTACAAAACAGATTAAATAAATGTAAAATCAAAGTGAAACTAGGTGGTTGCAGTGCACTTTTATTTTGCATTTGAAAACTTTATTGTTTGGATTTAGGTCAGTGGTTTGCTGATCTAGGTAATAAGCTCCGCCTTCTCATGAAGAAGTACAAGAAGGGAGTTTAAAGTACAACAAAACATCACCTAAGTATGTTTCACCTAAGTAACAGGTTAGTGAATTTCTCATCTGAAATGTGCAATAAAATGTACCAGGAGCAATGTATTATGCAGATACTTTTTTTTCCAATGAGTGTGGCCTGTAAAAATGAGTCCAACCCATTACTAGCGAGGCATACTTGTAATAAAGTAGCCACTGAGTGAAATACTGTAGACCAAAGCCTAGAAACAAGCCTTTTTGCTGGACATTGTTTAAACTGTGAAAAAAAACTGTGTTTATCATCAGGTCAAATAGATTTTTGCAAGATTTCTGGTTGAATCCCTTAAATCTGATCTGTAATTAACACATACAGATGGATGTTCTTTTTTTGTTGATTGCTTTTAGGATATAAATAAACAAATTGTGCAGATTAAAATGTTGAATAAAACATAAGAATTATAAACTTTGGTTGGTCAACTATATTTTACACAATAATACAAAAAACAAATTCAAAATCCTGTTGGGCTTTTGTCGAGGGATCCAGGGTGATACTTCTAGGTTGGTCACCAAGCATGCTGTATGTCATTACTACTGCACTCTGTACAATTGTATATAAGGAAAACAGAGGTAGTTCAACTGCAGCAACATCATCCAGTGTTCTTAGCTTTATGCTAATTTGGGGTCTTTATAAGGTTGTATCTGATTTCCATCTGCCCACTTGTGACCTTTTATTTCCTTGAGAAACTGGTTTATTGACATAGATAGGTTCTTCTGCAAAACAGAGCAGATCCAAAGTCAGATTAAGAGCATTTCACCTGAAATACTAGAAACACTGGAAAAGAAAAATCACTTTTAGCTTGAAAAATATCAGAATATTTTTGATGCTTAGTGAGGCACAAGCCTTCAAAACCTGCATTTGAATATCATGTCATAGGTATAAACTGTGTCTGTGTATCTAACCATATTGTAAGTTTAGAGCTGTATTTCCAACCACACAATTTTGCATTTCTGTTTGTGAAATTTTGATTACACTCAGGAAACATTAACTGCATGGTTAAATTATGCTACACTGTAAAAAATGCAGGGTTCCTCACAATTCCTTCATGTTGTTCCAACACAAATTGATTAAGTTAACTTAATTGCTTTTACAAATTTAAGCTGATTGAACATAAAGCAGTTACGTTATCTCTCCAAAAAAAACTCAAGAATAGTGTTGATTCAGCTCATAGGTAGTTTGAACAAACAGCAAAAATATGTTTGAGTGTAACAATGGAACTTGAAAGAATGTATTTTTTGAAAAATGCACCACAGATCTGTCACTGGACATAATTATGAGAGTGTTAATTAGAGAGTGGAAAATTCTGTTAAAAAAAAAACTTTTAGCTACTAATATCCTTTATAATCAGGGCTTAACATTAACTTTTTTGATCACCAGCCACTGTGGCTAGTAGATTTCCAACATTACTAGCCACTTGCCATTTTCACTAGCCACACTTTTCTTGTTGGGAAAACATATTTTATATGCATAAATTTGACTTTGACGTGCTAAAATGACTTGATGTACTGTAGATGTGTTATGTCCACATGCCTTCTCATGATTTAGCTTGCTCAGTGTGCATGAGTAAATGGGTCGTGTCGCAATACAATCACTTTTTATTTCACATGACTTCTCAGGGCTCAAATTTAAGGATATACCAAATTTATCTCTGACCACACCAAATAAGTATTTCTTAGCCACAATTTTTTAAATTGTCAAAACAAGGAAAATATAGCTGTATAGGTGCACTTTTTAATTCAACAATTAAACTGTGGGTGCACGATCATCGCTCTTTGTCCAGTCTATTTCAAAGGAAACCGATCGCACCAGTTGCGATTCCTCTAGGCACAGTTGCTTCGCTCAAGTAAACGGGAGCGCGCACGCTTTCTAACAGTCGCGCGCATCACATCATCTGTGCGCGCGAGTGATCATCCTCGCGTTCGGTATTTACCTGCTTTCTGCTCGCGTGAACACAGTTATTTTTGTCAGTGATGCTGCTTCCCGATTCTAAGATCACATTTGCACGAATATTGGGCCATGCTTATTGTCGAACTCTGCTTTTAAGAAAACTACAATTTAAAAATGATTTCCAACCAGCCAAAGTGGCTAGTGGAGGTGTCTGTCTAACCCGCCAGAGCTGAAATCTACCCGCATTTGGCGGGTGTTAATGTAAAGCCCTGTTTATAATTAATTTAGACTGAATTTCTGGATGAGTAGTTTTATATTGTTTTTTTATATTTGAGCTACCAGCTCAAACTTTCATTGTGGAAAGGAGCAGCAAGGACATTCCTGAAAACATGTCTTGAATGGAGCAAAGATCATATGGGGATTTTGTGACTTGAGTGTGCATATCTTTAAATCTTTGAATCACACTAACCTGAAGTCCAGCAGCACTTTTTTCTACACGTGCAGAAGAAGATAATGAATAAAATTAAAAGGATTATGAGTGCTGAACATACAGATATTGCAATCAATACTGCAACAGGAAAGTGGAGTCCTACAAGAAAAGAAAGGAATACAAAAGGTGAACTAACAACTAAAAGTTGTAACAAGCTGTCTAATACATGATGATTTATCCAGTCATTATAATGACTTGGAATTAGTAATGTGCAAGCATACTTTTGCATTGACTGTTTTCAAAAACCTGGTATTGATTTTAAAAACCTAAAACCAAAATGTTTTGTGCATTTTCAAAATGGGCCCTCAAAATACTGCTGTTGTTTAAAGGGGAGCTATTATGCAGAAAACACTTTTATAAAGGGTTTAAACACAATTGTGTGGCAACAGTGTGTAAATATAGCCAACCTATGTGTTGATAAGTTTTGTCTTCCTAAACTGTAAACTCAGTGTCACACCACTGTTCAGTTCATGGTTTACTCCAATCTCCCCCCACTCAATCTCTGGCCAATCAGGACTGCCTCAAAGGCTTTATAAATGGCACCTGTGTCCACAGTTTGCCCTTTCTGGCTGCACATGGCTGAACTTTGCAGAGGACTGAATTTGATTTCTTTTGTTGTTTTCCTGTGTGTGCGTATATGACCATGTAAGTGGCTTTTGTATCATTTAAGTTGACTTAAGTGCTCATATGTTTCATGTTTGCCATATTTTGAGTGTATTTGTGTGTGTGGTTTCTGCAAGGAAATAACAGAAATACAAACAAATTACATAATTAAACAGAAAATATGGCAAACATGAAACATATGAGCACTTAAGTCAACTTAAATTATACAAAAGCCTCTTACATGGTCATATACGCACACACAGGAAAACAACAAAAGAAATCAAATTCAGTCCTCTGCAAAGTTCAGCCATGTGCAGCCAGAAAGGGCAAACTGTGGACACAGGTGCCATTTATAAAGCCTTTGAGGCAGGCCTGATTGGCCAGAGATTGAGTGGGCGGAGATTGGAGTAAACCATGAACTAAACAGGGGTGTGACACTATGAGTTTACAGTTTAGGGCAGGGGTGGGCAAACTCGGTCCTGGAGGGCCGATGTCCTGCACAGTTTAGCTCCAACTATAATCAAACACACCTGGTTATAGATTTCTAGTGATCTTGAAGACACTGATTAGCATGTTCAGGTGTGTTTGATTAGTGTTGGAGCAAAACTGTGCAGGACACCGGCCCTCCAGGACCGAGTTTGCCCACCCCTGGTTTAGGAAGATAAAACTTCTCAACACTATGGTCATTCTACTTTTTTTATAATCAAAAACACTTGTGACATCTTCCCTTTTTACATGTCATTGGAGGGGGAAAACCAATTTGCAGCGTGTTTCTTCAGTTGTTTGTGTTGTGACCAATTTGCAACACGTGTGCTGTCAAATTGATGAAGATCGTTTCTTTATTTAATGGTGTTTTTTTGTTATTGCATGTGCTTTCTCAAATTGCAGCGCGTTAAGATCTCTCGGCCACCATACATAACAGTTCAACAGAAGCGCAGACTTATTCAAAAATAAAAGTCTCTATGGATAAGGTCTGTTTACTGGAAATCACAACACTGTCCATAAAATCAAGGTTGTCAGAACAATGCAGACTGGTTAGAGTGAGTATAATGAAAACAGCTATAATGGCAATGATGACCTTTATGGGAAAGTATGTGGTTTATTAGATCAGGTTTCATTCTGTATGTGCTACAGCAGTGTAGTTTTAATAGTCACAGGCAAAGTTTATTTATAAATCACTTTTTTAAACAGCAAATGTTTTTTAAAAGTAAAAATATTAATATTAATTAAATATTTAAAATATATGAATAAGAACACACATCTGACAACACAAAAGAAAGTAATAAACTGAACGCAATAAAAGAAGTTCTCTGATGGCGTCAAAATCGAAACTATAAAAAAACATTTTTAGGCTTGATTTTAAAAACAGCAAGTGTATTATAAAGGGCCAAAACTATTCCAAAGCTTCTGAGAAACCACTGAAAATGCCGGATTTTTATTATGTCAGATTGGGCAAAAGATGATTTAAGATGATTAAACATTGAGATTAAAAAAAGGTTGATGTGACACCATCTTAAACATTCCTGTGTCCCAATTAGTGTGTTGAAGCTACGGAAATTAAAATTTGTATACTGTGTATATACAGAATCCAATTACTCTATAAAAAACATTATTATTATTTATTTTTTTCTTTTGTCAATTAAAAAAAACAATCAGCAAATCACATATTCATGATTTTATTGCATTTAGCAAAACGTCCCAAATTTTGTACGACACGCTGCATGTTGAATTTGATGCGTTTAGATGCTGATGTTGGTTTGCAATGTATTACAGATGAATGTAATAAAGATGCTTGTTTGTAGTAAAACTGGAAAGGAAATTTGTCATAACCATCTATTTATAGTGTGGTTGGAGGAACAAATAGATCAGCAGACCACAAAAAGAGAACGCATCCTGTAAGAAATGAGATGCTGTGATCATCATGTTGGTCACATGACCTTCACAGGATTTAACAGAAATAAAAACTAAACATTACAACATTCACAGAACTTCTTTTACCCCTTTTCGGTATATATAATATGCGCAAAAGCCTTACAAAAATACATTGAACAATACAAATAAATTTTGATTTTAATATGCATTTCAGTAAATAAACACCTTGTGTTTCATTGTTTATAGCTTTATTAAAATGTGAATGTTTTACTTTCATCGTTTTATTTAGAGAAACTTCTCAGATAAATAAATACAAATATAGAAATGTAAATAGAGAATATAAAATGCTGCAAGTTCCTTCTCCTTTATTTAGCCACACTGACTTCTGGGACATTGAGCGAGCGATTACTGCTCTCAAGTCTGCATTCGATGCATCCTCGATATAAAGAACAGTTCTTTCACACATCCTCTGTACCTGTGATATTGAGTATTGGAACTAAACTTTGGTGGTTGTTGACAACACAAGCATCAAATGCATCAAAGCTGTTTTGGCTGCACAAAAGGGACCCACAATGTTAAGCAAGCAGTTTTAATATTGTGGCTGATCAGTGTGAGAAAGTCTAAAGTATGTTGTTATTTGACGAATCGCATTTGGCTTTAATATTATAACCGCAGAACATGGAATGGATAAAAACATACCTGACTGTTTGATTTCAGCAGTAGTTGTGTTAATTGTGCTGGTGGGTTCAGTCTTCAAGTCTTTAGGAGAGAACACAAATCATTATTTAATACCAACAAACATAGCCCTGATACAATACATTGCTGATGTTGCTTTTCACTGTCTTTTTCCAGAGGCCACCCTATTGTCTGATTATTACAAAATGACCTAAATAAATACGAATAAATAAATGAACGTACCATCAAGTACTTGAAGATAAACTTGCTCTATCTGCATTCTTTGATCATTGAAAACGATGGTGCACGAGTAGTTCCCAGAGTCTTCATCTTTTATATCTTCAATGTGAAGAGATCCATTCTCCATTATTTGCATTCCAGTCCTCTTGCTGAAGAGTTTTGTTTGCTGTTTTTTTAGGTTAATGGTGGCCAGCAGGATGTTTTTGGCTGTGTGGTATTTCCATTCGATGGTATCAATGTTGACTAGTGGGACTTCAGGTAGAGGAAACATTAAATTCCATCCTTTTATTATAGATATGTGCACACCTTTTACAAGAGAGAGAATGGCGTTATTATTCAGTGAAAGTCTGTGCTAATGTCTCATGTTGCTGACAAGCCCCCAGATTTAAAACACCAATTCATAAAGATACACAAGTAATCATAATTAAAACGGCTAGTGTCATTCATTATGGAGTCTAATAAGTTTAGATGGAGCCATGCTCAATTGGCATTCTCAATTTACAACATCGTAGCCACAATTTATTAGTTTGCTCTCTCGTTTTAGTTACATTGTGGCCAAGGATTAAAAATGTCAATTTAGTCAATCGTGGCTACATTGAACAAATGTACTGCCTTAATTTGATTTACAACAACAAAAAAATATAAGAAAAAGTAAATGCTTGTGATATTCAAATTGGATTAATGTGTTTAGTTTAAGCACAAGAAACATTTCACACTAAGTCACTTGATCAACTATGTTTATTGAGACCTTTCACACAGAAACTCAGCCCCTTGAAAATAAAAGCCCATGACAATAATGTTGGGGTAATGTATTTTTAGTAATGTAGTCACGTAACAAGTCATGTAATAAGATTACTTTAGCAGCAAAGTAATTAATTACTCTTTTATTTTCCAAAAATGTTTTTGAAAAAGAACAATGCAACCCAATTTAATCCTTATTTCCTGTATTTGTCTAGCTTATGATTCCAGGGTGTTAAAGCAGAACTGTTGTGTGTGCTAATAACCATGAAGCCAGAACCACCAAATATAAATATGTCAATAAATGTGTCTTGCCAAAGTGGTCTTGTTTGAATTACTTTTAAAAGTAACATACACAGATACACTTGTATGAATCACACTTGATCAGCCAGTAATTAGAAACCAGATACTGACTTTATGGTATCTTAGCCAGTCATAAATAATCCACAACTTTCCTTTCCTTGTCACAATATTAGATGTTGAGAGTTTTAGATGAAACTTACACTCCCAAAAAGGACGCTTGCAATAAGGTTTTCTAGTCATTAGTAACCATGTAAATTACAAAAAAAAAAAAAAAAAGGTTTATTAAAGAGCCCCTATCATACAATAAAAAGGGTCATATTTTGGTTTTAAGGGTCTCCAACAACAGTCTGATATGCATGCAAGGTCAAAAAACACTTTCATTGTCTTATAATCTGCATTTATTTTTACCTAATTATCCCAGCGACTCCCATATGATTCGTTTAGCGATTCATTTGTTCCCGAACTCCTCCTTAGCGCAAAGCTAATCTGTGCCAATTGGACCAATGACAGCCTGTTGCGATTGGTCGACAGTGTTCAGCGTGAGACAGAGTGAAATGCCCAGCATGGCTTATCAACAATACTGAAGTAGTCAGAGTGCATAGTGTATTTGTGAGCAAAGCTGCCAACACTTCTGTTTTTCCCGGGAGTCTCCCGTATTTCAGATTAATCTCCAGCCACTCACCCATTTTGATATTTATCCCGAAAAAACTCCTGTAATTTCAACCCCCCCACCCCCGTCCTCAGCATTTTGGTGCGGTCTGTGAAACCCCCTGGGTCGCCAACATTGGTATAGGATCCGATCAACGCTATCTCACGGCAATTCGTAACTTTTTTATTAGTGGCTAATTCGTATGAATTCGTACGATCTAATTCGTACAAATTAGTACGATTTGCCCATCACCCAATGACGGTTGGGGTTAGGGGTGGGGTTGGGTGCCACGCCTCCTTTTTAAAATCGTACATTTTCGTACGACTGAACGCGTACGAATTCGTACGAATTAGCCACTAAACTGACAAAACGTAAAATACTTACGTTTCCTCGTGAGATCAGGCTGGATCCGATTGCAGCGGACGCCTGAAACATGCTTCATAGTACTTAACTTACTAACACCACAGTACACAGTACCCGGTTCTCAACAGTGTTATTCAGACATCTCACTCCCGAACCTAACCCCCCCGGTCTCCCGGATTTTCAGGGACAAATGTTGGCAGGTGTGTGTGAGCCCAATGCAGGAGTGCATTCAACCAGTGCAGTTAAACACCAGCATATTGCTCTATTCTTAACCATGACACACATTCAGTATTAATGCACACAGCGGCAAAAGCTGAACTATTTTGAACCTTGACCACTGCACATGTGTAGGAACAGCTGACGGTGGCCATAGCAATGACAAACGGCAGTGAAACGCGAGCTTACAAATGCATTTAAATGCATAAACAAAGCTGCACACGTCGCGTTTTCAACGTGGCATTAGACGCGATATGAGACTATAAAGAGTTAACCTGATACAGTACAAGCGGTCAATACAGTCTTTAGGTTAATGGTCTCAAACTCAATTCCTGGAGGACCACAGCTCAGCAGAGTGCAGCTCAAACCAGCTACAACTCACACCTAATACTTTAGTCATCTTAACACTTGATTATTTGAATCAGGTGTGTTGGATTAGGGTTAGGACAAACTGTGCAGAGCTGTGGCACTCCAGGGGTCAATTTTAAAGTTCAGAATTTAGAGTAAAATGTTCTTCACACTAAGAAATACAATTATTATTTTAAGAACTCTTCATGGAAAGGTTCTGTGGAGAACCAAATATGCATCTTTTAAGACAACACTGCAAAAATATGTATTTGCAACCTTTAATTTTAAAATATATTTTATAATATTTAATATAAATATTATAAAATAATCATTTATATAAAATAATATTTAATATAAAGTAGTAATAGTAAACAACACCTCTTAAAGGTGCCATATACTGCATTGAGTCAATAAGTTAGTGTTCTCTCATCTACACAGTAGATATGTGGCTTAGGTAAGAGAATTAAGGTAAATTCTCCAGAAATGGTTTTATATGCTCATTTAATACCCTATAAAATACCCCTAGAATCAGGTCTTTGATGACCATATTACTGACAGCTTTCAGTGCATGCTCTTTCTCTCTCACACACACACTCGCTCACACAGCATGATGTAAATGTGCAAAATAATAATACTTCATCTGTCAAAAAATAGTTTAACAAACAGAGTAGATTAAATCTGTCAAATCTTTTTACTTAACAGGCCTCTAGAGTGCGACTAATTTGGTTTCTCAATGTTGTGACCAAAAAAAAAATTTGAGAACAGCTTTTCGAGGGCAAAAATAAACTAATTTTTAAAAAGTCTCCGACTGTGGTTCAACAGACACAAACTATGGATGCTCATTTTGGTTAATTGTCCCAACCGACAACAGTGCTATCATATATTAACTGTTAACTGATCAGAATAATATTAAATGATCATTTAATAAAAAAAAGGATTTACATGTCTATTTTGTGCTTGACACATTAAATATTGCATTTTTAAATATTGATTTATTATAAGATGTGCGAACAACAGAATTTCATGCACCTGCAAAATGTTAAATTAAAGGTCATACGCTGAAAATGCTAATCAAAAATGTAGCTTTATTTTTCTGTCATTTTTGGTTCATATAGCTATTATTACCCTTACAACTGTGACAGGGGGTGATGCAGTGGCGCAGTAGGTAGTGCTGTCGCCTCACAGCAAGAATGTCACTGGGTCGCAGGTTCGAACCTCGGCTGGGCTGGGTCAGTTGGCGTTTCTGTGTGGAGTTTGCATGTTCTCCCTGCATTCGTGTGGGTTTCCTCCGGGTGCTCCGGTTTCCCCCACAGTCCAAAAACATGCAGTACAGGTGAATTGGGTAGGCTAAATTGTCCGTAGTGTATGAGTGTGTGGATGTTCCCAGAGATGAATTGCGGCTGGAAGGGCATCCGCTGTGTAAAATCGTGCTGGATAAGTTGGCGGTTCATTCCGCTGTGGCGACCCTGCATTAATAAAGGGACTAAGCCGACAAGAAAATGAATGAACTGTGAGAGGGTAATTTTTTTTATAACTCATCCGTTTCCTTTATATTAGGTTTTATTAAGTCTGCATAATTAAGGGCATGGCCACTTGAGTGACAGCTAGGTCTCACTGGCCGCCGTCACTTCACCTCAGCTGATTCCAGCTGATTAGCCGCTGAACTGAGCATATACATCGTATTTAAAAATTTGGTGAGCACTGAGTTAAACGTTCAATATGAGCATCCCTATTTTAAACCAATCAGAGATAGTAAAGAGCGGTATACATTACCGTTCTTGTAGAATTGTGCTTTAAATAAAGAACTTTATGTTGACCAGATTGTTAGTTAACCATTTACAAGTCAATATTGCTTATATGGATAGCATTTTTTTTTTTACTGCAGTGTTAACTGCGATGCGGTTGAAAATTTGGGTGCACCTAACTTTTGTACTGGTGCACATTAAAAAAATTGGGTGCACTACTGCAAAAGGTTAGTCTAGAGCCCTGCTTAAGTGGCAGATTTTATTTAGGATTTTATTTTAGTTTTATTTTAAGACGGAGTGAGCTGTCTAATATACTGTAAACAACCAGCCAGAGTAACCTAAAAATAAATAAAGCCTAAACTGTAATTTGACAAAAAACACCGCAGAGATCTGCTGTGTTGTATTTTAAAGCTATATTCATTCATTCATTCATTTTCGTTTCAGCTTAGTCCCTTTATTAAACTGGGGTAACCACAGTGGAATGAACCGCCAACTTATCCAGCATATATTTTACACAGCAGATGTCCTTCTAGATGCAACCTAGTACTGGGAAACCCATACACCCATGCATTCACACACATACACTACAGCAAATTTAGTTTATTCAGTTCACCTGTACCGCATATCTTTGGGCTGTGGGGGAAACCGGGGCACCTGGAGGAAACCCATGCGATTACGGGTGAACATGCAAACTCCACACAGAAACGCCAACTGACACCAGCCAGGGCTCAAACCAGCGACCTTCTTGCTTTGAGGCAACAGTGCTTACCACTGAGCCACCGTGTTGCCCATTTTGAAGCTATAATGTAAATTCAGATAAGAATTAATATCAACTTCTACATAAACAGATGACGTTTAATAAAGTGTGTTGCTTTTACTTTACTTCAGAGAAATCACAGTAAGAGCTAAGTGATAAGACACAATGCTTAAACGTCAATTATACTCAGAAGTATTGTGTCAGAGGTACAATAATATCTGGCAAATTTTACAATAAACTTGATAAATTAACAAAAGATACATGTAAAAATTCCTTATGCCTTGGTGGTGCTAAATACATTTTGTAATATGTATATCTAATCTGTATATCCTGCATTTTGCATTCTGACAAGCTCTAATGCTATCGCTGGCTGGAGTTGTTGCTTAAGCCTAGTTCACACTACAGGATTTTAAGCCCGATTTGAGCCAGATTTGGAAGTTAACGAGCTCGGGGAAAAATCTGGGGGTGCTCGGCGCTTCACAGTCTTTATGTGTGAACTACTGAACAATGCATCAAAGAGGCTCGCTGAAGCGTTGCCGACACATCATTAGGGCTGGACGGTATATCAAGATCTGGGGATATATCGATATGATTCCCCAACGCGATGCGGAATTATCCAATATCTTTCATATCGATATGGTTTGAGGCCACACGTGTGCATTCTGCGCGAAACAGACCACTCCAAGGTAGCATGCGAGCTCCACTTGCACAAATGTGCACATGCGCAAATGAATAATTCACTCCATGAGTCATACATAAGATTTGTTCAAAATGAACGAATCGTTCAAGAACGACCCATCACTACACGCAATAGCAAGAACGAACATAGAAGCCTTGTCAAATTGACAAGCAGCACCTGAATGTGTTCAAAAGAATTAAAACTTGAAAATGGGACAAATTTTTACCGCTTTTTGAATTTTACCGCTTTTTCTGCCGGCACATGCATGCCTCAACATTTCATTGGCTGTGGTTTGGTAGCTTGACTGAGCTGTTGGGGAACGAGTTGTTCATTGTCAGATCATGTAGTGTGTGACCCCACCCCCCCCTCTCTCTCTTGTGGATCATTTACATAGTGTCGCGTAGTGTGAACGCCACAACGATTTAAAAGACACAAAATCAAGTCATGTAGTGTGAGCGGTACATCAATCTGTCGAAGTCATGTGTGAACTAAGCTTTAGTAAACAAACTGGTGCGCTGGCTTTGACTTTGCAACCTCTCTCATTTTTAAAATAAGAGTTCCACTTACATGGTAAGTTTAATATAAACTTTGATATACTTGAAAAAACAAGGGAGGAAAATTATCTGGCAGCTGATCTTCTGCTGATGTAGAACGTGACCTAAAGTGTATGCAAATTTTGAGGGCATGCTAATGAATATCCATGTGAGCATACAACATTCTTTATTGTGTTTTTATTGGCCTGATTTTTACTGGGGTTTTACACTGAATTTACATGAGAATGAGGAAACAATGGTGTTTGAGGCTCACAGTATGGACATTTCCATGTACTGAACTCTTATTTTTCGCCTATGAGGTATACCCAGATTTTCTTTATAAGGCACCTTAAAAAGGATGTATGGCTTGGTATAGCATTAATGACATCTCTGTAAATGAAAGCAGTGAAAATCTGCATCACTTTTGATTATTTCAACCAAAAGCTACACAATGTGGCATCATATCAGCATTAGATTTTTTGTTGTGGTGCGGTAAAATTTTAATGTAACCATTTGAGTTCAACACCGAATGCATTGACTGCATATAAATGAATACTGCTCTCGTAGTTCGAAATATGTATCAAACAATGTGATTTTTTCTTTTTTTAAACAATGTAGATCCGTCATGATTTTCTACTACATATTTCAGTAATAGACATAATTTACGTTATAATATGACATAAAAGTCTTAATACCTTGGGATTCTTTTAAAAGTATCCTGATAGCAAACAGACCTCTGATGTTTGTTTTCACATCTAAAAGGCTTATTTATTGGAGAGTTTGCACTTCTACATTACATCTATTAGACATATCTGTTTAGACATTTTAAATACGTCTTTAAAATGTTTAAAATGTAGAATGTTCGTACAGCAGTCCTTTTAAAGCAACTTATCATATTTTTGTAAACAGCAGGAAAAACTCATGACAATACGTTTTGCAGACATATGTGAACTATTCTAGATGGGATTTATTCAGAATCATGAACATTTTAAACTTCTAATAATTACTATCATAACTTTAAAGAACTGTTGGTGCATTTGAAAGGTTCTATGAAGGTAAAAGGTTCTTTATGTAACCAAAGACAACAAAAAATAAATCTGTAATGAACAGAATTAGTATCATTCATTTCAGATTCACTACTGAAAATGTATACTGTGCATCATATGTTAAACACATCTGCTTTGACCTATAGTACGAAGACTGATTATTGTTAATGTCACTTAAATGCACAGGGAAAAAGACTGGTCTGAGTAAAGATTAACATTAGGAAACTCTGAAGTACAGTAGCCTAATATATTGTTTCATAAAACACATCCACTGCCATAAAACTATATTCAAAGTTCAACAGAAACTCAAATAAAGTAAATAAAATGATAACTCTCACCCAAAGTCGGCGAAAAGATGATCATAAATAAAATAAATAAATTAAGTAAGATGATCCATTGTAAATGTTTCATGATCCAGCTGAAATCAACTACAAACAAATCAAGGTAAAATTTTCACATCATCTGACCGTTCAGCAAAAGCACTGAATGCTCTACTTGTACGGCTTCCTGCCAAGATGCTGGCAAAAAAATAGTACAAATTTGAAGTGGCACGATTACTTTATAGTTCATACCAATGGTTCATACACGCGTTTATCACCACAGTAGAGTAGAGGTAATGTAGAGGGTTATTGCTTCAAGTGTTGTAATACTGACCCCTGCTGGGCAAATGTTGACAGTGAAGAGCCTCGACCTACTGATTCTGACATCTCGACGTTGAACTGTAAGCATTTACAGGCAGCCTGCAAAATTAACTAAACTCTATACGTAGATATTAAAGTTGCTTGCTGTTGATTTGCAACGTGGTCCGTGTTTAATGAAGTATGTTCTGCATCTGTGGTCTTGAAGGAAATGCCCAACTTCCTGTGCATCTACTGACAGGCAGTATCTCTGAACACACTTCGAGGAAACAATGTTGTTGTAAGAAACAGCTACTTAGCTATTACTAGAGATGCTATGACATATTTTGTTGTTGGCATTTTTATTATAGGCTACATTTGAACAAAGCATATAGTGAATGAAAGAATATGCTATATCTGCATATTGTTTTTTTCTTCTGCAGTGCAGCACAGCCTACATTTATTTGCATACATTTGACACATGAGGGATTAGGTAAAAATAATCGTTCATGCAGTATTTGCCGTGGAATAACAAACAACACCTTTATTAGACGGATAAGTCTAGAGAAAGCAGGATGACCACTAATAGATGTTATGAACGCGCACATGAAAATAAGCTTGCACTCGGTGGCAAATGAAAACCACAGAGCACAGGAAATACAAACGACATACAGTCTCTCTGTTGTTTGACAGCTGTACACTGAATCAGCCTCTCTTGTTCAGCTAACAGGTTGGAAACGCTGGGTTTAGACCACGGTTTCAGCACTTGTTTCAAAGTGGTTTCAATATATTGACGCAAACTTGGAACTATGGGAAATTTTGCAAGCTGCAAGCGAAGGTAGGACACCTGTTTACTTAACTATGTGGCTACCGTTACTGGCTTAGTGATAATTCTGCGTAAATGTTTCCTGCTGAAAAATCCAGCTTAAACCAACCTAAGCTGGTTGGCTGGTTTTAGCTGGTTGACCAGCCTGGTTTTAGAGGGTTTTTGGCCATTTCCAGGCTGGTTTCCAGCCGTTTCCAGCCTGGTCTTAGCTGGTCAACTCCCAGCCTAGAAATGGCCAAAACCGCTCTAAAACCAGGCTGGTCAACCAGCTAAAACCAGCCAACCAGCTTAGGCTGGTTTAAGCTGTTTTTTTCAGCAGGGTTTCTACACTTACAATTATTGTCTTAAAAGTATTAAGTACATTATGAGCATATAAAAAATCAAGTTAAGTCAACTTAACAGTTCTAAGTAGGCCTGTCACGATATCTATTTTTTGTTGTACGATATATTGCACCAAATTATATTGCGATAAACAATATTATTGTCATTTTAAGACCATTTTATGCCACTCATTATATAATGCCAGAATGACAATATAAAATCACAATGCAGGGACACTCTTGCAAAAAGCACACAATATTTTATTCTTAAGAATATTTAATTTAATTATAGTAATTTTAACAATTCAATAATTAGGCATTGGAATCAGAATGTGAAAATGCATATCCTAAATGAATAATAATTAGTGTTAACAAAAAAGTGCAAGGTGAAAAATAATATATCTGCTACCAGATCTATTTTTAGTTGTCAGACTTCCACATGAAAATATACTATAGTAATTTATAGTAAATACTATAGTGTTTTAACCACACTGACACCTCCAGTAGAGGTAGAGATGTTGCACAATCAGTTAAAATGTTGCTAGAATTGTTTTTATGTATGGGCGATATTTATTGCATCACTAAAAATAATTGAATTGATGTCCATGTGTTGTGCGATAAGTCGAAATATTGATTATTGTGACAGGCCTAGTTCTAAGTTCAAGATCCAAAAGGGGGGTATCTTGATGCCAAAATTACATAAACAACGGTACCACTTTACAATAACAGTGCGAAAATAATGATGTATTAATAAACTAAACATTACTTTATAATAAATTAATGATAAGTTAAGGCATGTGCTAATCATGAACTAACGTTAACTACAACATGGGTCACAAGAGTTCATGTGTTAATAATGGCTACCTTAATTACTTGTTAGTACATGTTGTTAAATAATGTATTAATTGACATAAAATTTAAGCTAAATGTAACCAACATGAACTTATGAGCTGTTAATGTATAGTTATGTTTATGATATGGGGCACATCATCTTTAACTCATCCTTAGCTACTCATGAACTCCTGTGTTTAAACTGCATTTTGATGTTGACAGAACACTTTTCTATTGTTATTCAGTGTAAACAAACTAGTTGGTCGTCTATAAGGAGTTCATGAGTACACTCAAAAATATTGTTTTTGCTCATTTAAACTAATTTAAAATGAGCTGTAACACAATTCTTGTGTTTTTATTGTTCAATCCACATACATTTGTTAAAAGTGTTAAATTAATTTAATTTGTGTTGGGACAACATGAATGAACCCTTCATTTTTTACAGTATAGTTAAGAATGTGTTAATGATGATGTGCCCCTTCAAGTAAAGTCATGAAATAATTATGCATTAACACAGTCCATGGTTAAAGTAAGCATAAACTAATGTGGTAATTAATACAAACAATCAATTGTAAACAATCAATCATGTACATGTAATTAAAGTAGGGGTTATTTACACATGAACTCTTGTGACTCATTTTGTAGTTAAAGTTAGTTCCTGATTATCATTAGTTCATAATAAAGTAATGTTTAGTGTACATATTAACACATCATTATTCATGTACTGTTATTTTAAAGTGTTACCAAAAAAAAAACATGTTGCAAATGCAAACCAATTTGATGTTAATTCACTACCTTGATGTCAAATTGACATCAAACTGACATCTTACATTGGTGTCAAATAATACTTCCTGTCAAAAAAGGTCAATTAAAGGACTGTCCTGTAATTGATTTCTACATGTTTTTACTTTAATTTTAGATGTCAGTTTGTCATTTTAACATCAAGGTAGTTTACATGCATTGTAGGGATACAGAATACTAGGCAAATTTGGATATTTGGACATTTTTTTATGTTTTTGTGTCATTTTTTTAGTGGTCAATAGGGCATCAGTGTATACAGTTGAAGTCAGAATTATTAGCCCCCCTTTGATTTATTTTTTCTTTTTTAAATATTTCCCAAATTATGATGAACAGAGCAAGGACATTTTTACAGTATGTCTGATAATATTTTTTTCTTCTGGAGAAAGTCTTATTTGTTTTATTTCGGCTAAAATGAAACCAGTTTTTAATTTTTTTAAAAAACATTTTAGGGTCAAAATTATTAGCCCCTTTAAGCTATTTCTTTTTTTGATAGTGTACAGAACAAACCATCATTATACAATAACTTTCCTAATTGCCCTAACCTGGCTGGTTAATCTAATTACCCTAGTTAAGCCTTTAAATGTCACTTTAAGCTGTATAGAAGTGTCTTGAAAAATATCTAGTCAAATATTATTTACTGTCATCATGACAAAGATAAAATAAATCAGTTATTAGAAATGAGTTATTAAAACTATTATTTTTAGAAATATGTTTAGAAAATATTCTCTCCGTTGAACAGAAATTGGGGAAAAAATAAACAAGGGGCCAAAAATTCTGAGGGGCTAATAATTCTGACTTCAACTGTATGTCAAATAGATGTCAAAGTATTTAAGTAAAGTCAATGTGTTGCTTTTAAGGCAACATGTTTGCTCATTTTAATTTAAGTAACTCTCTGATATTTTTTTTAAAGTGTGAATTTTACATTTTAACATTTTAAAAATGACATATTATAATTGTCATGTTTTTTTTATCCCCAGAAAGAAGAAACCTGAAGAAACTGGTAAGGGATTTCCTCTTTTAATATAGTTTGAAAAAAGCATGGGTAACACTTTATAATAACTACACACTGATCATTTACTAAGCATTAGCATCTAGTGAATTCCTTATCTGTTAATCATTAACTCTACATTAATAAACGTTAGTAAGCAGTTTATAACTGCAGCTACAAATGATCTATTCTTGACTTACAACCACATTTATAATGTGCTTAATAATTGTACTTTCATACTTTGTTAATGATTAACTTTTCATTACTAAATTCAGTATTGCATTATTAACAAACCAGTTGTATTTAAGAGTAGTCGATGGTTTTTAAGTTAATTAAGAATGAGTTAGTAAATCATTAATAAACTATTGAAATCAACATTTATATATCTTATTGTTCAGGCATATAATAATAGTTAATTTGTATGTTAATAAATGCTTTATTAACTCAACTTCATGCAGTTTTGTGACCTAATCTAAAGTGAGGACTGTTTATGCTTTATAAATCCCTTATAAATGACAATTAAAGGCTCGGTATCAAATGAACAATAATCTTTGTAATCTTATCTAAAAAGTAAAATTACTGTAAAGTTTAAACATTGCTGAATAACAGGAGTGTCAAAATACAACATAAAATTGGATAAACAACAACAATATAACAATTTAACAATATAATACGATGCAATGTTTAAACTGTACAGTAATTGTATTTTAGATGAGGTTGCAAAGAATTATTTTTTATTTAAAGTATAGTTTCATTTGTGTATCTTCAAACGAATAGGAATGAATAATGTCGTTTATGTTTG
Organism: Danio kyathit; assembly: GCA_903798195.1. NCBI lineage: Eukaryota > Metazoa > Chordata > Actinopteri > Cypriniformes > Danionidae > Danio > Danio kyathit. The sequence continues at coordinate 12,446,025 of LR812527.1, read as the reverse complement.
TTTTTCCTGTTTAGAATTTAACTGAGCCTTTAATTGTCATTTATAGATATTAACACAAAAACTGGATGAAGTTGAGTTAATAAAGCATTTATTACCATACAAATTAACTATTAGTATATGCCTGAATAATAAGAAATATAAATGTTAATTTGAATAGTTTATTAATCATTTACTAACTCATTCTGAATGATCTTAAAAAAAACAACAACTAACTATGCTTAAGTAACTGGTTTGTAAATAATGCAATACTGAATTTAGTAATGAAAAATAAATCATTAACAAAGTATGAAAGTACAATTATTAAGCACATTATAAATGTGGTTGTAAGTCAAGAATAGAGCATTTGTAGCTGCAGTTATAAACGGCTTACTAACGTCTATAAATGATTAACAGATAATGAATTCATTATTTGCTGATGCTTAACAAATGGTTCATAGTGTGTAGTTATTATAAAGTGTTACCAAAGCGGGTTAGTTTGTTTATTAATAAGGAATTAATAATGTAAAAAATGATGTTTCACCCCAGCAGCAGCTTCTTTAGCTTGTTTGCTTCTGTTACTGACTGTTTCATTTGTTTTAGTTTTGTGAAGATGTATGACAGCTATGATAAGCATTGTGTGCACAGAATAGACATACTGTTCAGTGACATATACTTTTTATGTTTTATCTAGTAGAACCAAAAGACACAGCATCAGACTCTAGGGTAAGAATGCAAATCAGCCATGTTTAATAGAAGATTATTATACTTCCTGTTTAAACCATTTGCCCCATCTGAGAATGGTCAGATCAACTAAAATTACAATGTTAATTTACAATTTAAATTGCAATTAATTTGTTAAATTTTTCTATTAAAATTTCATGTTTTTTTTTTTCTTTTGTAGCCTTTCCGTTTAAATTTGCACATCTGATAACATCGTGTTAAAACTGAGGGTGGTGTTAGTTTAGATCTGATGTGAGTTCACATCACAGGTATTTTTGGTTCCGTCTCAAAACAAAAAACAAAAAAAAAAATAGGTTGATGTGTTTTTTTAAGTTTGCATTTTGGGGCCTCATAGTGTTCACTCTGAATGAGTCTTTTTACTGTAATATTCAAATGATAAACATTTAGTCACAGTGGTTTTTCCTGTTTCTCCAAATGATGCTCTCAATAAGACAGAAATAGAAACCAGGAGGGAAAGTATGTCAAAGCAAATGACTGAGGTAAAACGCACATCGTTTGTGATAACTAAGATACCTGAATTAACTAAATAGAAATTCTTAGTTTAAAACTAATACTTTCGAAATATTACATACTGTACAATTACTTAGATAAAGCTGTTATGCCCCTTTTTACAAGATGTAAAATAAGTCCTTAGACTGTTCATGTGAAGTTTTAGCTCAAAATACCACACAAATATTTTTGTATAACTTTTAAAAAACTTTTTTTGTTTTTTTTTTAGGTTTTGATTCAAATTGTGTCGTTTTGGTGACTCTCTTTATATTTTAATAAGATTGCGCGCCCAGCCTGATCTTCAATAATGACATTTGCTTTCTGTTTAATACTCATTAAATACATTTTATTTAGTTGTCTATGTGCTTTATCTACAATTGCACTGGCATTTTTTACAACTCAACACAGTTTTTGTTTTTCTGTAACTGGCAACAGTCCATAAATGCAATCACGTTAAAACACTTTCGACCAAATTCTTGTATATTATCTCCAGAATATCTTGACTCACACCAAATTGATGGTAACCTCCTAATAAGAACTTATCTCTGCATTGCTTTTAAAAAAAACATTCTAAATTTCCAGAAAATGTCAATTTACTATCAGTAAATGTTCCTAAATATTTAAAACATCCCACTGTCTCTGTTTGATGTCCCTCAAGAACCAGTCTCCTCTAATCTCCTTGCTTTTATTAAAATTTGTCTCCAGTGAACTCATTTTACATGAGTTTTAGCTAAATTTCTATACAGTCAGTACGGAAAGTATTAGACCCCCTTAAATTTTTCACTCTTTGTTGTATTGCAGCCATTTGCTAATGTACACACAGCACCCCATATTGACAGGAAAAAAAAGAAAAACTGAAATATCACATAATAAAACATCTGAAGAACTTCAAGATGGTGAGAAATAAGATTCTCTGGTCTGATGAGACCAAGATAGAACTTTTTGGCATTAATTCTAAGCAGTATGTGTGGAGAAAACACTCTAGTTACTAAGGTAACCCTCGTTCCCCGAAGGGGGGAACTTCAATGCTATGTGGAAAAAACTTCCACTATGGGGATTTTGTTCAGAAAGCCAATAATCTGAAGAAGTATGTAAACGGGCCAATGAAATGCCAGCTGATGCTCATTGCAATCAATTTGGCAATACTGTATAAGCACAGTGCGTGCAAAGTTTAAGCATCCTTTTTTAGCGGAAGAGACTTTCACCTCAACAGCTAAGGGGCAATCATTATGGTGAAGGAACATAGCACATAGCGTTTCCCTCGGGGAACGGGGGTTACCTTAGTAACCGGAGTGTTCCCCTTTGGGAAGGGAACTTCAATGCTATGTGGAAAAAACTTCCACTCTGGGGAAATGTATGGAAAACGCCATAATGATTGAACCTTACCTTCACCTCCGATGAGAGGTTATGCCAGGCAAAGAGAACGTGAGCGCACTTGCATCACCAGAGGCGCGGCCTTCCAATGTGTTCCCTGGCCCCCAATTCAACAGAAGATTTACGGATTTTGATATATTTTTTGGGAGTCGCACATGCGTCTAGATACTTTCTAGGAATTTAAATACATCAGTATGTTGGGAAAGCACACAGTCCCGATAGGGAGGACGCTGCGGAGGCCACCTGCTACCCAAGTGGGGAGACCTGGTGGCAAAAGTGCATATGGACCAGCCCTGAGAAGGGGGAGTACACATATGATCATAAGACGGTTAGCGGTGAGGGAAGACACGGGTCCGTCTGTAAGGAGGTTCCAACCTTTGTTTGGATACAGCACTTCCCTTCTGCCGATCACCGTAACAGATAAAGAGCTAAGTACGGTCCGTATAATAAGCAAGCGCAAAAGGACACAGCTATAGGGGGCTGGGTCTGCCTCCTCCGGGGACCAGGGAGGGGCCGTCACGAGAAGATAGTTGAAAGCAGGTCCAATTGGGCCAGAGAGGTGCAATACGAGAGCTGTTCCTCGTCCTCCCAGTATCTGTGTGAGTAGGCTCACTGGAGAAATGCCTATTACGCATGCCCCGGGACCAGCTGTGTAGCCAGCGGACGGCGAGCGAGCTGAGACATGCGGCGAGAGCGGATACCCCCCATACGGTTGATATACTCCACTGCCACCGTGCTGTCTGTCCTGACCAGCACGTGTTGTCGCTCCAGCACCGGTAAAAATGCCGGAGAGCGAGGAACACTGCCAACAGCTCTACGCAATTGATATGCCAATGAACTGGATCCCTTTCCACAGGCCCGCAGCTGCATGCCCGCAACACACGGCCCCCCCAGCCCGTGCTAGAACCATCTGTCAAAACTACAATATGTCTGGACGCCTGTCCTAGAGGCCTGTAGGAATGAAGGGTCATTCCAGGGGCTGAGGGCACTGCGACACAGCGCACTGACAGTCACCCGGTGTCTGGGGACTCGATCGTGAAGCCAGTGCTGAAGTGGTCTCATATGGAGTAATCCGAGCGGCGTGACAACAGCTGTGGATGCCATATGCCCCAGGAGCCTCTGAAAAAATTTCAGTGGGACCACTATTTTCCTGTCGAACTCTCACAGACAGTTAAGCATTAGCTTCCAGAGAGGCGTGCTGTCATGGTGACCGAGTCCAGCTCCTACCCAAAAAAAGAGATCCTCTGCACGGGGGCTCTTTTCTTGGTTGACCCGAAACCCCAATAAGTGGAGGTGCTGGAGCACTTAGTCCCTGTGCATAATCAATTGCTCCCGAGAGTGGGCTAAATCAACCAGTCGTCGAGATAATTGAGTATGCGGATGCCCGCGAGCCGAAGGGGCGCTAGGGCACCCTCCGCGAGCTTGGTGAAGACCCGTGGAGACAGAGAGCCTGAAGGGGAGGACTTGTACTGCCAGGTTCGACCTTCAAATGCAGACCGCAAAAACTAACGGTGGCGTGGAAGAATGGAGACATGAAGTTCGCGTCCTTCCGGTCTATTGCTGCAGACCAATCCCGAGGATGAACGCACCGGAGTATGTGCTTCTGCATAAGCAGTTTGAACGGCAGCTTGTAAAGACAGCAGTTCAAAACGCGCAGATCCAGGATTGGCCGTAGCCCACTGCTCTTTGGGGCATGAAGTTCAGGCTGTAAACTCGCTCTCCATCTTGGCTGGAGTGATTGGTTAGATTGCATCCTTCGCCAGGAGGACAGCAATCTTCTCTTGCAAGACAGGGGCGGGCACAGGGCTGACCCTGGTGATACACATCCGTGAACTTAGGAGGCCGTTTCGCGAATTGAATCGCGTAGCTGAGTCTGATCGTGTGTATAAGCCACCGCGGAGGGTTGGCCCGCGCTAACCAAGCAGGCATAGCCCTCGCTAATGGCTGCATCGCTACAATCGCTGACGTACCAGCAGTGGGGCAGCGCAGAGTGGGAGTGCTGATCCAGGGAGCGCTGGGGTCCCGCGGAAGAGCTGGAGGCGAGAGATTCACTCTCACCTTGCACCCAGACTCCGGAGAGGAGGGCTTGAGGTGTGAGAGAAAGGAAACTGTCCTCCCAGAGCTCGTGAGCCACTGGCGAATTGCACTGATCCTGCAAACCGGAAGGCTTTTCATCGCATCCCAGACTGGCAGTATTCGGGCTGTCAAATCCGTGGAAGGAAAAAAATGCTCTCTCTTGAGGTTTGGTGGTGTTTTTTAAGCGTCATTGGATGAAAAGCCCGGCCCCCCACCGGGGAGAGAGCAAGTTCCCTCTTCTCCAGATGGCCCATCTCAGGAGCGCTTCGCTGTCCGTTTTACTGGGCTTAGCGACACCCTGGGGCGGGGAGCACTGGTTGCCTGCGAGGTGCTCGACGCTGCCGCTTGGCCGGAGGCACAGGCGGGGGCGGAGCAGCTCTCGTAGACGGGCACTCTCGGTGACAAGCAGTGGATATGGATGGTTCGGCAGGGGGACCGGTCTTACATCCCTGCCGATAGATGACTCAGCCTATCATATCCGACTGCACCACCGTGAATTCCTGGATGAGTTCACTGATGATGTCGCCGAACATACTAGCCTGGGATATGGGGGAGTCAAGAAAGCGAACTTTGTCAACTCCGCACATATCTTTTGCCAGGTTTAGCCTGAGGTGGCGCTCCTGGACCACTAATGTGGCCATCGTCCTTCCCAGGGCACACGCAGCAGACTTGAGGTCCATGGAGCTCAGTCAAGTGCGGTGCGGGGCTTGTAACAAGCCTGGGTTGGAACCACCCTCGTGCAGCTGGGCCAGCATGCGCGCATGGACCCTAGCGTGCAGGGTGGAAGCAGCCTGGCCTGTGGCTGTGTGGGCTCTGGCTTCGAGGGAGGCAGAAATCCGGCACGCTTTGGATGGGAGACGAGGCAGACTCCAGCAGAAAGAGGCACCACACGGGCCCGCAATGGCACTCTCAATCTGGGGAATCGACTTGTACACCCTGGCTGCTCCACCATCAAGGGTGGTGAGGCGGAGGCGCACGCAGATCGGGCAGAGAAAGGTGCCCTTCAAGGTCTTGCCTTTTTAGTCCTCCACATACACCCATCTAGTCGGTCCGGCTGTGGGGCTGGGGGATAAACCATCTCCAGGCCTGCGGCTGAAGCAGCCTGCTAAAGCACGGTTATCATGTCTGTTTCTAGATCCGCCTCCATGCTCCTGAGGGGAGGGAGCGGAAGGGGGGAATCCTTCATCAGACCATGACAGTCCATCCTCATCCTCAGATGCAGCAGTGGACATCTGAGCCTCGTTGTCATCAAGTGAGAGGGCGGCCATCCGAGGACGGAGCGCTTCTCTCACTCGAAGCTTGGATGGAGCGCGTGGAGGAGCGAAAGGTCTGCAAGCCAAAGGGCGGCAGATTTACTCCCACTGTTACCCCCAGACCTGCCCGAGTGCCCAACCGCGGAGCGGGGGACAACTGGGGTGGGTGGCCTTTTTGCAAGAGCAAGCCGCTATCTTAACTGGGCAACAGACATGCCACCGCAGTGATGGCATGCACTGCCCACGAGCACTGCATTAACATGCTGGACCCCCAGACATGAAACGCAGTGCTCGTGCCCATCATCCAAGGACAGGAAACCACCGCATCCAGAAACACACAGTCGGAGCGACGTCTTGAAAAAGACGCGCTGCACGACCGTGTTTCTCTTTTAGGAAATTCGCAACAATACAAACCGCAAGGGAGAATCCCAGCTCGACCGTCTGCCGCTGCGTGTCACACACTCTGGACCGGGAGACCGCTCTCGTTCACTCTCTGTCTGAAACTCAGCTGGAGGAACCCTCATCAACTCTCTCAGAAGGCTGTTGAAGTCTCTGAAGCGAAAAGGATGCTTAAGCTTTGCACGTGCTGTGCTTGTATTGGCAAATTGATTGCAACGAGCATCAGCTGCGCAAGCTGAAGCTGCCAACTCATTGGCATTTCATTGACCCGTTTACATACTGTTTCAGATGATTGGCTTTCTGAACGAAATCCCCATAGTAGAAGTTTTTTCCACATAGCATTGAAGTTCCCCTCCCGAAGGGGAACCAGGCACTGCTCATCACCTGTCCTATACAGTCCCAACAGTGAAACATGGTGGTGGCAGCTTAATGCTGTGGGGGTGTTTTTTTTTTTTTAGCTGCAGGGACAGGACAACTGGTTGCAATCGAGAGAAAGTTGAATGCGGCCCAGTACAGGGATATTCTGGACGAAAACCTTCTCCAGAACGCTCAGAACCTTAGACTGGGCCGAAGGTTTACCTTCCAACAAGACACTGACACTAAACACACAGCTAAAATAACAAAGGTGTGGCTTCAGAACAACTCCCTGACCGTTCTTGAATGGCCCAGCCAGAGCCCTGACTCTCTGGAACAACCTAAAAATGGTTATCCACTAACGTTTACCATTCAACCTGACAGAACAGGAGTGGATCTGCAAAGAGGAATGGCAGAGGATCCCCAAATCCAGGTTTGAAAAACTTGTTGCATCCTTCCCAAAAAGACTCATGGCTGTATTAGATCAAAAGGGTGCTTCAACTAAATACTGAGCAAAGGGTCTGAATACTTAGGACTATGTGATATTTCAGTGCTTTTTTTTTTTATAAATCTGCAAAAATGTCAACAATTCTGCGTTTTTCTTTCAATGTGGGGTGTTGTATGTACATTAATGAGGAAAAAAAAAGAACTTGTTGAATAATTTTAGCAAATGTATAACAAAGAGTGAAAAATGTAAGGGGGTCTGAATACTTTCCGTACCCTCTGTAAATATAATACAAGTTATCTCCCTCTGTTCCAATTTTGTTCAACCATCCAACAAGTTCCATATCGTCACATATTTAAATAAATTTAAACCTAAATCCTGGATCTTAAATTCATTTGGTTAAAGAAAAAAAGTAAGGGTGATAACATGCTTTCTTCTGGAACACCTGTATTTACAATAATTGTTTTAGACACCATATTGTTAACAACTGTTTTTTGGGGACAATTTAAAAGGACATTTTTAATCTACCAAATAAGTTCACTATTCACAATTAAAAACTGAGCTAAAATCTAAATAAAACCACCAGCACCAGCTCTGCATGTTTTATTCATGTTTCCTTAACCAAACACACCTGATTCATATCATCAGCTCATTAGCAGAGACTGAAAGTCCATTAATGGGTGTGACAGACAAAGGAGACATCCAAAACATGCAGTCCTAGTGGTGCTCCAGAAACGTGGTTGAGAAACACTGCACTAGATAGTTCTCTTAACTCAGGAACTTCATTTGGCTTAATCCTAGTTGGACTGGCTGCTATTTCATACTCGAGTTTGGGCTCATATTTCGGAATATTAAAACATATTCTCTCACATTCGGTTGCATTCCCTTTAACAAACCTAGTAAAGAAAGTATATAAATCTTCTACTATAGCTACTATATTTGAGTACATTTGAATTGTTTTAGTCTTAACACAACTACTATGTAATGGTATCACTGGTTTCACGTACATTTCCACAAGCATCAAAGAACACGTGCCACGTCTCTCTAAGTTCCTCTTTGCTCTGATCTGTCCATAGTTGTATCTCTTTAGTTTCTTGTTTAAAATGAGCTCAATATTTGGGGACAGGTTTATACAGTATATAATGTTCTGATCTGACTTACCCAACAAAGGGCGACACACAGTTTTATATTAATCTTTTATATTACCAAAACATTTATCCAATATGCGTGTTAATCGAGTAGTTCAGTCCACATACTGTTATAAAGTGGGCATAAAGTATTGATAACTCATATAAGTTCATATCTCTAAGAATTAAATCTGGTTGATCAGATGAGTCAGTCAAAGTGTCATTATAAATGTTAGTTATTTTGCTTGCAGCTTCCTCATTTTAATAAAAGTTAATACCCGCATGTAGGTGAGGAACCACTGGGTCCTCATATTTAAGAGTATTTCAAAAAACCAAAACAAACATAAAAACAACTTTTTAACAAGACAAACCAGATAACCTGCAGAAGAGCCACACCACTTCTGTTTACACAGCTACCAAATAATGTTTTTGAGCCAATATTTCGAAGACATTTTTGAAGCATCTGTGTTTTTTTATGTGTACACAATATCCATGCCCACTACGAGTAGGTTAATAAATACAGTGCAGCTGGGATGACAGTAAAACCCTAAATAATAGTTCACTGTTGGTTCCCTCAATGTTGTCCTATGGTGGTTTTGTCATGAAGGGTTTAAATACAGTAAAATATGTTACTAATAAGTAACTAACTAAGAATATTTGGGCGGTGAATTTGTGCAAATACTCTTGTAGAAAAAAAACATTTTAAATATTGTCAAATTGAGTTGACCACAGACTAATGGTCTGCATTCCCATGGCTGTACAGTGGGACCCGACCAGATTTCTTGCGGCGCAAGAATAAATTTCAGAATAAAACGCGGTATGGGTTGGTAACTCTGGTGTAATTTGAACAGCATGCAGTTTAACAATATAGCGTTCCCGAGTCCCGACAATATTTTGGAACAACATATCTGTGACTTCCTCATTCTTATTGAGCATCCTGGAATGACTTTCAGCTTGAATTAGAACACGGTCAGTTTACTGTTAGGAAACTAGAAGCATAGATGCAAATAAAATAAAAAATTACGATTTGCACGATGTGATAATGCTTCAAAGTTTTACCCTTTAGCAGTCACAAGAACCTCGGGTTTAAGGCGGCACTCATGTCTTATTACAAAGGGGTGAACAAAACTGACATTTAGCCTACAATCCTTGCACAACCTACTAAAAAAACAGTCCTGTGCAGACCACCACAGACCCCAAATATAAAAGCCTATAAAAAAATCTTGAAGAATCCAACAGTAAACTACACTGTAAAAAATATTGGTAAAGTTTTTCATATTTTGTGATTTCATGTTTTATTTAGCTGTTTATTTATGCTTTTGAATGCATTATGGGACCTTGATTTTTCTTCCAACAACTTTTAACCTTGAGAGGTTCAAAAAAGTGACTTTTATTAACATTTTTAATAGTTTAAAGTGCTATATAGTCGGGGTTTGGTGTTGTATAGTATGATACAAAAACATGTAATTTACTGCCAGTACATTTCGAACTACTACAATGTCAATAAAAGTCTCTTTGTTAAACTGAGTTGAATTTTCAACATCAAAAGTCAACAGAGATCAAGGTCCCATCATGCAATTCACAACCATAAATAAATGAAAAACACTTGTGAATAATAAAATATTGAAATTGTTAATTAACAGATATATATTTTAGAATGTATAATAGATTAGATTAGATTCAACTATTACACATGTACAAGTACAAAGCAACGAAATGCAATTTAGGTCTAACCAGGAGTGCAATAGCAGCAAGTCCAGTGCAAACTATGATGATATTTACAGATGGATGTACTATGAACATTATATACAGGTTGCATTAGCTATGAACAGAGATTTACAATAGATAAATACATGTACAGGTTGGGGCTGCACGGTGGCGCAGTGGGTAGCACGTTTGCCTCACAGCAAGAAGGTCGCTGGTTTGAGCCTCGGCTGGGTCAGTTGGCATTTCTGTGTGGAGTTTGCATGTTCTCCTCGTCTTGGCGTGGGTTTCCTCTGGGTGCTCCGGTTTCCCCCACAAGTCCAAATACGTGGTATAGGTGAATTGGGTAAGCTAAATTGTCTGTATGAGTGTGAATGAGTGTGTATGGATGTTTCCCAGTGATGGGTTGCAGCTGAAAGGGCATCCGCTGCGTAAAACATATGCTGGATAAGTTGACGGTTCATTTCGCTGTGGCGACCCGGGATAAATAGAGGGACTAAGCCGAAAATAAAATTAATGAATGAATGTACAGGTTGCTATTAATAATCAGAAGTGTGCAGATAGATATGAACATAATTACAAATGTATATGTACAGTGGGTATGTACAATTCAAAAATGAATTAGTGTAATGTAGTGCGATGAAAAAATATGTAACATATAATATGTTGCCTGGTTTGCTAGTTCACCAATTCCAGAGAATTTTAAACTCCCTCACCAAACTTAAATACATCTGTGACATTTAGAATGGAAAGCTGCTTTATTACGATTATTTTAAAAACTGATATTACTGGAATGCTTGTTTATAACTATGAGAGAGCATTGCCAGAACATTAACCATAGTCCTGAGAAATTCCCTGCTTTTTGAATTTATCTGATTATGTTGTGCAAACAAAAGTACATAGGCTTAAATATAGATTTTATGTAAATAGAAAAATAGATGCTGCGCAGTTTGACTCTTGCCCACAAATATGTCTCTACGTTGGAGAGTACAAACATCAAAGAAAAAAACAAACAAACACAAACTGAACATAAAAATGCTAAACTTTTAGATTTATGCTGTGGAACAGTTTAATAATTGCTTCATTATATATAGTTTCATATATTCAGAGTTGAAGTTATTATAATTTGATCAAAAGTGTATTTAAGGGAGCTGTTTTTTTGCCTAATAAATGATTGCTTAGCACTTTGTACTATTAAGGGGAACGCTTAGGTAATTAAGAGGAGAATACTTAATGGTGTTCCTTAAGTTGACCCTTAGCTTTTTTTTTCTTTCTTGCAACCCAAGCTTCACGAAGGGTACCTTTAACCCTTTAACTAATAGATTTTTTAGCTTAAAGTGAGAAAAAATTAAATTAATAATAACATTTACTCGCCTTTAAGTGGTCCCAAACCTTTATGAGTTTCTTTCTTTTTTGAAAACAAATGAAGTTATTTTGAAGTAAGCTGGAAACCTGAAACCATTGACCATTGATCCATAAAAGGAAAAACAAATACTATGTAAATTTGTAAGTTTTTTTAAACAAAATATATAGATTCACCGGCCACTTTATTAGGTACACCTGTCCAACTGCTTGTTAACGCAAATTTCTAATCACCTAATCACATGGCAGCAACTCAATGCATATAGGCATGTAGACATGGTCAAGACGATCTGCTGCAGTCACATTTAAGTGACTTTGAAAGTGGCATGATTGTTGGTGCCAGATGGACTGTTCTGAGTATTTCAGAAATTGCTGATCTACTGGGATTTTCATGCACAACCGTCTCTAGGGTTTACAAAGAATGGTCCGAAAAGGAGAAAATATCCAGTGAGTGGCAGTTCTGTGAGGGCAAATGCCTTGTTGATGCCAGAGGTCAGAGAAGAATGGCCAAACTGGTTCGAGCTGATAGAAAGGCAACAGTAAATCAAATAACCACTCGTTTTAACTGAGGTATGCAGAAGAGCATCTCTGAATGCACAACATGTCGAACCTTGAGGCAGATGGGCTACAGCAGCAGAAGACCACACCGGGTGCCACTCCTGTCAGCTAAGAACAGAAAACTGAGGCTACAATTCACACAGGCTCACCAAAATTGGACAATAGAAGATTGCAAAAATGTTGCCTGGTCTGATGAGTCTCGATTTCTGCTGCAACATTCGGATGGTAGGGTCTAAATTTGGCATCAACAACATGAAACCATGGATGCATCCTTGTATCAACGGTTCAGGCTGGTGGTTGTGGTGTAATGGTGTGGGGGATATTTTCTTGGCACACTTTTTGCCCATTAGTGCCAATTAAGCATCGCCACAGCCTACCTGAGTATTGTTGCTGACCATGTCCATCACTTTATGACCACAGTGTGCCCATCTTCTGATGACTATTCCAGCAGGATAACGTGCCATGTCATAAAGCGCAAATCATCTCAGACTGGTTTCTTGAACATGACAATGAGTTCACTGTACTCAAATTGCCTCCGCAGTCACCATATCTCAATCCTGAATCTCTAAAAAAATCTCTGAGGAATATTTCCAGTACCTTGTTGAATCTATGCCACAAAGGATTAAGGCAGCTCTGGAAGCAAAAGAGGGTCCAACCCAGTAATAGTAAGGTGTACCTAATAAAGTGGCCGGTGAGTGTTTTTTTTTTAACTGAAGAGTCATACAGGTTTGGAACAATAAAAGGGTGAGTAAATATGATAGAATTTTAATTTTTAGGTTATTCCTTTCAGCGCTTTCCTGCTGCACTGCTCTAATAGGCTCAGTTAGGATTTAAACAAAGACGTACATTTTTGTTATGTAGCCTTTCCGTTAAAATTTGCACATCTGATAACATCGTGTAAAACAGAGGATGGTGTTTAGATCTGATGCGAGTTCAACGCCTTGTGCAATACCCACACTTGCAGTCTTTGCGTTTGAACAATTGTCTCTTTTCATGACTTCATTACCTTACAATATATATCCAATGCATGATGGGATACATTTAGCCTCAAATACCCATCTGAAGTGTGCAAAAGCTACAATTTGAAAGTTGAAATTTTTCACATTTCAAAAATTATTTACCAGTTGAGAGAGTGTTGACAGTCTGTGCAGTTGATGGAGTCTGGATCTGTATTAGTGTGATTCATTTGTTTCCAGCCTGTTATATATTTATCAGCAATTATTTTAACAATAATTTGCGTAGCGCATAGAACATATTGCATATTGGATGATATTTCTCATTGTCATACTTCTCATTGTCAATTATGAAATACATCTTAATTTTCACACCTGAAATTACCACTAACTGAACTTATGCACTGTTATACAGTATGCATTTGCATTTTACCTGTCAGGCTGTTTCCAGTGAACTGTCGTGTCCTATGCTGACTGCTTTTAAGATCTGCCTTGTTCAGAATAGTGATATGCACTACCTGATTGAGACATAAATTAAGTTGTTTAACATCAATCAAAAAGCACTCCACAAAATTGAATAATTGTGGTCTACAACCATTCGTTTCAGTTTCATTGTCCAACCCTATTATGACCTATTATGCCCCTTTTTACAAGATGTAAAATAAGTCTCTAATGTCCCTAGAGTATGTATGTGAAGTTTCAACTCAAATACCCCATAAATAATTTTTAATTACTCTTTTTTTGGCTTTAATACAAATTGTGACATTTTAGTGACTGTCACTTTAAATTCAAATGAGTTTATCAAATAAAGTTCACCCTTGAAATGGCAAGAACTGAGACTAAATGTTGTACAGCATGATCTGTTAGGAAGGGACTGATTTTTTTGACATTGAAAAGTACAAACCAGTATGATCGAGCTATGTTAGCAATGCGCTTTTTGAAAGACAGCTAATCATCCAGTCACCCCAAGATTCCTTACCGAGTAACAGTACATGAGGTAACAGTAGATGCTCCCAGTTGGATGGAGAAATTATGTTTAATGTATATAGTTGCAGGGAAGATGAGAAGTTTTGTTTTTGCAGATTAAGCTGTAGGTGATGGTCTTTTGTTTAAGCCGAGATATCCTTCAGGTATATACTCTTTGGCTTCTCTAGGTATATACTCTTTGGCTCTCGGCGAAGGCGGTCGCACTTTCTTTCCTCTCCCTCCCATATCTCTCCTGACTGGCTCCTCTTGTTTCATCTTATTCTATCTCTGAGGCTCTCCTTGCCCTGCTCTCCAAACAAATAAGGAATTGTGGATTTGATTAACTGGTGTCTGAATGAAATTGACACCATCTTCTCGACGAGAAGTCTGGGTTCAGGGGAACTCAACTGTCGTGTGGGGATGTTTGCAGCTGGATGGACGGGTTAGAGAAGTGGCACGTCGTGTGCCTGGCCGCTCTGTCCCTGGAGGATATTGAAGATATCTATCTATTCGAAACTTTGATAACAGGGTTTCTGTTGATGGGCTTAGGCGGAGCTCTGTGGTATCGACGATTGATGATAGTGATCAGTTGGATCGAAACAGTGGTGAGCAGAGTTGTTACAAATCAGACTGTGGTTATAGACCTCTCACTGGAAAACATCAGGGTGAAACTAGCAGCTTTGCAATGAGTTTTGGACAGACCTGGAGACCAGTGATGGACATATATCTGCGAAATTGGCAGATTCATTCATTCATTCATTTTCTTGTCGCCTTAGTCCCTTTATTAATCCCAGGTCGCCACAGCGGAATGAACCGCCAACTTATCCAGCACGATTTTACACAGCAGATGCCCTTCCAGCCACAACCCATCTCTGGGAAACATCCACACTCATACACTACGGACAATTTTAGCTTACCCAATTCACCTATACTGTGGGGGAAACCGGAGCACCCGGAGGAAACCCACGTGAACTCAAGGAGAACATGCAAACTCCACACAGAAACGCCAACTGACCCAGCCGAGGTTCGAACCTGCGACCCAGCGACCTTCTTGCTGTGAGGCGACAGCACTACCTACTGTGCCACTGCGTTGCCCGAAATTGGCAGATATTGACCCAAATTTAAAAAATCTTTTCTTCTCTTTTGGCTGCCCTGTGACTCTCCTGCCAGACGGCCTTGGTTAGAGACAAACAACATCCCCCGGAGAACAAAATAACAAGATGCTCTGAATTCCTGCTCCCTGTTCCAAGGAGACCTGTTGAGACTCTACAGGGTTACATGCATACACAGCTACAGATAAACAATCAATACCTAATCCCGTATCCGACGCCTTCCTGTGCTTTCGCCCATCGATATGGGTTTGCGGGTCTGTGACCAGCGCCCCCTGGCTGCAGGACCAGATAGCTGTCGCCTTCATCGGACTATGTCCATATCCCCTGTTCCCATCCCCTGGTGGATTTATGAGATGGTTGCTGTGGCTTCACGGTTGGGTAAAAATAAAAGATAGAACTGCATGTCATTAGCATAACAAGTCTATGAGAAACCATGTGACTGGTTGATGGTTCTTAGTGATGTGGCGCAAATAGAAAATAGAAGGGGAACAAGATCAGATCTTTGATGTACTATAGTGACCAGCTGATGAGCTTTGGATACCTCTCCTTTCCAGGTTATTATAAATGATCTGCCAGTGAGGTAAGAGTGGGGTTACATTGATGACTATTGAGGACAGTAGAATTTGGTGATTTACTGTATCAAAAGCTGCAGACAGGTCTAGTAGAAAGCAGAATAGATGATTTAGAACCTGCTTTGGCAATCCACAAGGCTTCAGTGGCTGAAAGTAGTGTGGTCCCAGTGGAATGTCCACATGTATAGCTGGTTTACATCCAGCAGGTTATAGTGTGTTAAAAATGTAGACATTTGGTTGAAAACAACACTTTCTAGTGTTTTAGCACTAAAAGGAAGGAGGAAGACCAGCCTGTAGTGATCAACTCTTGAGGTGTTGAGTTATTTTGAGTCAGTTTTTGAGCAGGAAATTAAACGTCCTGAATAGTTTGTGGGTGTCTGAGGTGCTGTTGATTTTGTTATGGTAGTATACTGTAGGGTTTTGGCCTAATGGAGTTAGGAGGCAAATGGTGCCAGCAGGGCTTGATAGCTGCTAAGGTCAGTCGGGGCTTTTGGTTTGCACCATGCTCTCTGTTGCCCTAAATGCTGTCTGATATTCTTTCAGAACATTGGACAGCCAGGGGTTAGAGGGAGAAGAGCACCGATCTCATCCAGGCAGGATGTTAAAATGGAACAGAGCATTTCTCTGTTGAGTGAGAAGCGGGTGTTTGAGGGAAGAGGGGGTGTAACAGTGAAGCAGAAGTGTATGGAGGACAGAGTGCAGATTGCATCTAAAAGAGGCAGTGTAGTTGTGGGTAGCAGTAAGTCAAAAGTAATGCAAAAGTGGTCTGAAGAATGCAATGGTTTACCTGTGACTTTATCAGAAGCGCAATGTCTTGTGTAGATAAGGTCCAGTTGATTTCCAGATTCATGTGTGCTTGTGGTAGTAAGCTGACTGTTGAATGATGTAATGAGAGAATGGAAATTCTAATGGGAATGAGAACCGCAGCCCAACCAATTTAATTTTATTGAAGCAAATAAAACTTGGATAATATATTGATAGGGGCATCCATGTATCAATATAGTATCGCCACAAAAATGATCACAATACTACCCTGTATTAATATTTTCAATAAGCAAATTCTTGCAATGTTGTTACACTATGTATATTTTTCACCAGGCATTGCATTGTTTGTTTGATTCTAATTATAATTGAACATTATACACATTTTTTTAAATGTTTCTGCACTACATGCATGTTTAACATCTTGACCTTTGGGTAGTTATTTATTTAATTGTATTCAGTTTTCACATTTTCAAGTTGTAAAACTAAATATATTTACTACAGAATTAAAAGTGCACCTCAACTCTCCTGTTTCCACCAAAACTGTTTGTCGGGAGCTCCACAGGGATGTACATGGTAGGCTGCTATAGCCAAACCTTTGGTCACTCCAGCCAATGTCACATGTTGGTTTCAATGGGGCCAGCAGCAAAATCTTGGGCTGTGAACAATGTGAAACATGTATTTTTCTCTGATGAGTCCATCTTCAATGTCTTCTTCACATCCGGGGGAGTAACAGTGTGGAGACACCCCAAAGAAGCATACCACCCAGATTGTTGCATGCCCAGAATGAAGCAGTTATGGTTTGCGCTGCAATATCATGGCATTCCCTAGGCCCAATACTTGTGCTTGATGGGTGTGACACAGCAAGACTGGTGACAGAGTGGTTTGATGAACACGAAAGCGAAGTTAAAACATCTCCCATGGCCTGGACAGTCACCTGAACTATATATTATTGAGCAACTTTGGGGTGTTTTGGAGGAGTGAGTCAAGAAACGTTTTCCTCCACCAATATCACATAGTGACATGGCTACTATTCTGCAAGAAGAATAGCTCAAAATCCCTCTGGCCACTGTGCAGGACTTCTGTCAATCCCAAGATGAATTGATGCTGTATTGCTGCAAACGGAGGCCCTACACCATACCAATGAATTATTGTGGTCTAAAACCAGATGTTTCCGTTTCATTGCAAAGCCCCTGTATAAATGTGTATATCCTGTGATATATATTTTGAACAGGCAGAAGTGTTTTGTTACAGTTGGCTACAGAACTGAAGAGCATCTTGTGATGCAAAAGTACAAAATAAATACTAATGAAACAGTAATGAAAAATAAAACTTATGATTAGGAAACAGGGTATCATTTTATTTTGATGGTCCCTTTAACGCATTTTGTTGAATTTAAGTTACATTGCATCTACATGCCAACTAATTCTCAATGGATTATAGGTAGACTGTTAGGGTTGGGGTTAGGGTTGGTGTAAGCTGACATGTACTTGCAATGTTTCTTATGGTCAGTTAAACTTTTAGTGAACAAAATATCCGATAGGGACCATCAAAATTAAGTGTTACCAGAAAACACAGGACACCTACTGTATGGTGAAAAATCTACTTTTCAAGCTCTTTGGACAGACATATGTGTAGGTATAGTGTATAGACCAGAGGTGGGCAAACTACGGCCCGTGGGCCATATGCGGCCCGCTAAACTCTTTCATCCGGCCCGCGAGGGATTTTTTAAAATGCTGCTTCTGAGTAACGGTTTGGTTTCAGAATTAGTAAATTAATGATGCAATACAAGTGAACATCATTTGATAGCAGTATTGCACACGGCACAGTTAGCGCCAAGCAGTAAAATTAGAACACACTCTCGGATATTAAAATCCACTCGACTGAAAATGAGCCAGGCAAAAAAAAAATAAGAAATTGACTCTGAATGTCGTGTGTTTAAGGAAGAATGGACAACAAAATACTTATTGACCAATATCGGACAGAAAGCGGTATGTCTAATATGCCAAGAAATTATTGCTGTTTTTAAAGACTACAAGACTACTAGAAGTCGGCATTTTTCACGCAAACATGCTAATTATTTTTAATGTGTTAATATGAGATTTTTTCTATCAGACAATATCTTTTCTATTCTCCACTGTAAAAATTATTACATTATTATTATTATTATTATTGCTATTATTATTGTTATTATTATTATATTTTATAAGGGATTATTTTATTGTTTTATGATGATTGATAAGTAAATATGAATAGCAGTGCAAATTAATTTGACTTGTAAATATGACTCAATAATAATTATTAAAAAAATGTGTGTTAATGTGACACGTTTCGGTCCGATATTACATGTTCCATGCATACTGCCACTATAAATAAAAGTTATTTTTTTGAAGGATTTGATATGTGGCCCTTCACTTGGTTTGCAAAACTTGATGTGGCCCTCGGGTCTAAAAAGTTTGCCCACCACTGGTATAGATCGTCATATTGGGGTGATATAAACACACCCAGTCCTTTTTTTTTTTTTCAATTTAACAACATAAAAACGGTGGACCAATTAGAGTGGTTTTGAGACCGACCCCAACTTGGCGTAGGAGTGCGGTCCCCCCTCTCATTGAATTGACTGCCAGCTGCGTATTAACATGTCTCTGTAGTAACTCTTATAATCATATCAACAAGACAGGACGTGCGCAAAGCAAGCGGGAATAAAAGGTCTGTTCAGTTTGCTAGGATCATCAATCATCATCAAATGTGATCAAGAGTGAGTTTTACAAGTTTAAAATGTTTTAAAACAGTGCATGTGTGTAATGAATTACAGCGATTTACTTCAGCTATACTTCATCAGCACAGCCGCGTGTCAGAACAATTATAAAAGAAGATGCTTCAATCCCAGTTTGTTGATGTTAAATCAGGTATATTTTGTACATTAACGTAACAGATATCCATACAGTAGTGGATATTAACCTGTATCCTGTCACATTTGCGTCCAAAAAGAGTGCAAAGTTAAACGTGCGCGCTGTCTGTGTGTGTGCGCATGTCCGCGCTGTGTGTGTGTGTGCGTGAACTTTGTAACGACATTGTGTGTGACTCATCATTGCAACTCCATAACAAATGCATCAAATACTCATTGGTAAAGTTCTTACTGTAGTATCTCTCACAAACGTTACATGAGATCTTCCTTTCTTGTCTGTCTGTTGTCTGACGCAGCCGAGGGAGGAGATTAAAGCAGGTCACACACCAGAAGCGCAACACCAGGCATTTCAGAATTCGGTAACACTTTACAAAAACAGTACATGAATAATGATGTATTAATGTGCAAACTAAACATTACTTTATTATGAATTAATGATGAGTTAAGGTATGCACTAATCATGAACTAACTTGAACTACAACATGAGTCACATGAGTTCATGTGTGAATAACGGCTACCTTAATTACTTGTTAGTACATGTTGTTAATTAATGTATTAGTTAATAATAATAATAATAATAATAATTTTTATTTATATAGCGCCTTTCCAGAGCTCAAGGACACTTTACAAAAATGCGACAAGAAAAGATAATACAAGCAAATAAATGTCAGCAACAATCGATAGACAAACATAAATGAAATCAAATACAACAAACTGGAAATACTAAAACAAGACCTAAGAGACAAATAAACAGAGTGCAGTTGGATCAGATAAAGTGGTCAGTTTGTCAGTTCAGAAGTGAAACATTCAGAGAATAAGTGAGTTTTAAGTAGAGATTTGAATTCAGAGATATTATTAGTAGAACGGAGTGAGCGTGGTAAAGAGTTCTAGAGTTTGGTTGCAATAACACTAAATGATCTGCCCCCCATTGAAGAAAGGCGGTAACGAGGGACAGCGAGAAGGCCAGAGTCAGCGGAACGTAATGAGCGAGTTGGGGTGTATGGGACAAGCATATTGCAGAGATAAGAGGGAGCTTGGCTATTTGGGGATCTAAATGTAAGGAGGAGAATTTTGAATTTAATGCGGTATGCAACTGGGAGCCAATGGAGGTCGTACAGGATTGGGGTTATATGAGCAGAACGTTTGGTATGAGTGAGTACTCTGGCCGCAGAGTTTTGGATATACTGTAATTTGGAGATGAGGCTGGCAGGCAGGCCGATGAAAAGGGCATTACAGTAGTCAATTCATGAAGAGACAAATGCATGGACGACAGTCTCAGCATCCTTGCTACTGATGAAGGGACGTAGTTGGGAAATGCGACGTAAATGAAAAAATGCGGATTTAATAACAGATTTAATGTGAGACTGAAAGGAGAGTGTGGAGTCGAAAATTACGCCCAAGTTTTTGACAGAAGTAGATGTTTTAATGTGAGAGCCAGCAATTTCACAGGAGAAACTGGCCGAAATATTGCTGGTGAGTGATGGGGTGCCAATGAAAATGATCTCAGTTTTGCCCGTGTTGAGTTTCAGGGAATTTGAAGTAAGCCAATCATTAATGTCCTTCACACAAGCAGAGATTTTATCAATATCGGCGGATGAAGTAGGTGTGCAGACAGAGTAAAGTTGAATATCGTCAGCGTAGAAGTGATAGTTTAGACCATGACGTTGCAAAATTAGACCAAGTGGGATTAAGTATATTGTGAATAATAATGGGCCTAGAACGGATCCCTGGGGAACACCTCGCTTCAGGGGGACAGTGGGTGACCGAAAATCCTTAACAGAGATGAAGAATTGTCTATCTGAGAGATATGAAGAAAACCAGGAAAGAGCAGTACCAGAAACACCCAAATCAGAGAGACGTGAGATAAGTAAATCATGAGAGACCGTATCAAAGGCAGAGCTGAGATCAAGTAGCAGTAATATAGACAATGAACCAGAGTCACCAGAAAGCAGTAGATCATTTACTACCTTTACAAGTGCAGTTTCAGTGCTATGGAGGGGGCGAAAACCAGATTGAAAAGGGTCAAAAAGATTATTGTCAACTAGAAAAGACTGGAGTTGGGCAGCAACAGTACTTTCTAGTAATTTAGATATGAAAGGTAGATTGGAGATTGGGCGATAATTAGATAGAACTGAGGGGTCGAGGTTGGGTTAACATTTAAGTTTAAGCTAAATGTAACCAACATGAACTTATGAGCTGTTAATGTATGATTATGTCATGACTTTACTTGGAGGGGCACATCATCATTAACTCCTTAACTACTCATGAACTCCTGTTCATGCTGATGTTGACAGAACACTTTTCTAGTGTTATTCAGTGTAAACTGACTAGTTGGACGTGCATAAGGAGTTCATGAGTAGTTAAGAATGGGTTAATGATGATGTGCCCCTTCAAGTAAAGTCATGACATAATCATACATTAACAGCTCATGAGTTCATGTTGGTTACATTTAGCTTAAACTTAAATGTTAACTAATACATTAATTAACAACATGTACTAACAAGTAATTAAGGTAGCCGTTATTCACACATGAACTCATGTGACTCATGTTGTAGTTCAAGTTAGTTCATGATTAGTGCATACATTAACTCATCATTAATTTATAATAAAGTAATGTTTAGTTTACATATTAATACATCATTATTCATGTACTGGTATTATAAAGTGTTACCCAGAATTCTAAACATAGGTTTCTATCAGGGTACACACACTGGCGCCACTGGTCGACGGCTGTCCGCGGCGCCCAGCCACGACTCAGGACACTGTTCATATTTCTGCCGCGCCACTGAGCGCCATCTGATTAGTTTCATTTTAAATAGCATGCGAATGTGTACGTCTGGTGTGCGATACTTTCAACTGTCACGTGCGCGCCGTGTCGCAAGACTGAGCGGCGCATGTGGTGTGTGAAGAAAAACAACAATTTATTAAATTTAAGATTCAGTAAGTTTCAAACCTGAAATCTCTTAAGATGAAAATGCAGCACTGTCCATATACAGTTGAAGTCAGAAATATTAGCCCCCCTGTTTATTTTTCCCCCAATTTATGTTTAACAACGAGATTTTTTTCAACACATTTCTAAACATAATAGTTTTAACAACTCATGTATAATAACTGATTTATTTTATCTTTGCCATGATGACAGTAAATAATATTTGACTAGATATTTTTCAAGACACTTCTATACAGCTTAAAGTGACATTTAAAGGCTTAACTAGGTTAATTAGGTTAACTAGGCAGGTTAGGGTAATTAGACAAGTTATTGTATAATGATGGTTTGTTCTGTAGACTATCGAAAAAAATCTAGCTTAAAGGGGCTAATAATATTGACCTTAAAATGGTTTTAAATAAATTAAATACTGATTTTATTCTAGCCGAAATAAAACAAATAAGACTTTCTCCAGAAAAAAAAAATATTGTCAGACATACTGTGAAAATGTCCTTGCTCTGTTAAACATAATTTGGGAAATATTTAAAAAAGAAAAAAAATTCAAAGGTGGGCTAATAATTCTGACTTCAACTGTATATATCTCCCTCCTGTGATTCACAAATGTTGTTTAATGGCAAGGAGATTTTTTCAACACAAGTTTTAAAATCTAATTTCTAACTAATAACTAATTTATTTTGTCTTTGCAATGGTGGCAGTGCATAACATTTTTGAAAGACACTCTATTCCGCTTAAAGTGCATTTAAAGACTTAAACATGTTATTACTATATGTCAACTAGGGAAGTTAGCATAATTAATTGTTCTGTAGACATTTGAAAATAAATTTTACTTAAGGGGCTAACATTATTAACCTTAAATTTGTTTTTCTTTTTTTCTTTTTCAATAAAAAAATTTATTCCAGCCAAACTAAAAGAACATTCTCCAGAAGGAAAAAGTATTATAGGAAATGCTGTGAAAATTCCCTTGGCCTGTTTATTCTAGCCTCTCAACGTCTGTCATTTACGGTGCTTATGATGTCTGTGTGTTTGCCTGTTCACTTTGTGCGTATTGAACTGTAAATTAATCTGTAAATAAACAAAGCCTTTGAATCTCAAAATTAAAAAAATAAATAAAAAGCTACTCACTGCATCAGTTACGGTTGTTGCCAAATATACAGTATAACAAGACAGAATTTCATAATAAAGATGCAATCATAGACTTATTTCCTTTCATGCTTTGTGTTTTCTCTTTGACCCACAGACAGAAGACGTCCTCTACGCCTCCATTAACCACTCTAACATCAATCCAGAAAGACCTATTCCAAACCTGGAGGACAATGACTGTGATTATGCTGTTGTAAAGCTCCCTCAAGAGACCACAAATAAGCACAAAAGCACTGAAGACTGTTCAGATGATTATGTGCTCATGGGCTGAACATCGAGATACGAAAGTGGCTGAAATGAACCAAAATGGACACCTGAGATTAACAAACACATCTTCAAAGGCTGGGTGACCTTGTATAGGTTGCAGTGATATTAAGCGTTTAACGTTTTATTTATTTTTGGAGGTTTTTTGACAATAACATTATAAATATTTACAATGCATTTAAATTCATTACAGCGTTCACCTTTTGAAGTAAACATGCATGCATTTTATGCTTGTACACCCTCCTGTGTATGTTTGAATATGTTATAAGTAGGGCCAGACGGAATCTGCGGACGTTTTTTGCTATTTCTGCGGAGAATTTTGGTAAAAATCTGCGGATTTCTGCGGAATCATTTTGGGAGTATCATAACTAAAACCTTAATATGTTAAGTAAAAAATAATATCTGAATTTAATGTTTAAAATGCAAATCCAATTAGATTAACTGTAAAGAGTTAACTTTAAGTAAATAAACAGAATTAATGATGGGCTAAAAATCTGCAGAAAATCTGCGGAATTCTGTGCGCGCAGATTCCGTGTGGGCCTAAAGTGATCATTTTGGTTTGTATGTTCAAGAGATTTTTCCACTGATGAAAATAAGCTGATATTAAGAGTTTGACATTTGATATTAAGCTTTTTAACTTTTTTTTTTTTATATAATAATAACATAAATATTAATAGAAATATAAATACATAAATTATAAATATTTTGATGCATTTGAGAAACAAAAAGAAAAGAATTTAAAAAAGGCAAAATTGTAAATTATTACTAGTTGTTACAATGGCTAACCAAGTAGGTCTAATGCCACTAATGTGTTTCCTCAAGCTTTTTTTGTGTTTGATGTTGATTTCATTTTCTTGCTTTGTGTGTGAATGATGCCCTCCATATTAATTGTAGTATCATCATGTTACAATGTCGGGGAAAACGGGACAAAAGGACGCCCTTAGTTTTGATAGAATATCATAGGGAAGTCAAAATATAGAGAAAAATGTGTTGTAATTTTAAATTTAATTTTTGGTTTCAGAAACATTTTTTTTATTGTTTAAAGTTTGAAAAGCACGCTTGTTTGGGGCTTCTCCACACCGTAACTCTCCCAGACGTGCAAAAGTCAGTAAACGTGGTGGACTCATCATAGAACAATACACGTTTCACTATGTTCACATAATGGCTACTTTCCTCATGTACTATGACAACATGCCCTGTGTTTCCTCCCACTCCATGCAATAATGGTAGATCTGATGTATTTAAATTGTATTTAAATCAAAGAAAAGATGTGTATGAGAAACTGATTAAACCAAAAATAAACCTACCCTGAGAAATATTCACTGGACTAAATATTTTAGGTAGCCCAATTTCCTCAGTATGTTGTTAAAAAATGATGAGCGAATATTAGGCTACATTTTACCAATTACATTGTTACACTATTAAATTACATGTGTTTTACACACCTGGTAATGGAACATTTCAATTTCATTACATAATTGTATAATGAACAATCTGGGTAGTGTGGCGGGACAAAGAGGGAACAAGTAGGCATAGTTGAATAATCAGAGTTCTCATGTAAAATCCTGTTTCAACAGACCAAGTGAAACAAACACACACTGTGACGATCCACATGGGATCATTAATATGGCTAATATAGCATTTGATTGGCCACATTTCCTTGTCAAGATTACAATGATTAACATTTCTTCTCCATCTTTTGTAAGTATAACAGTTTCAAGAGTTCACACTTTTTTTCAGGGCAAAAGGGGAGTTTGAGCTCAGGTAGATCTCGAGAACTCCACTGCTGTTAACGGCTAAAGACAAATTAGAAATTGCTATGGAGAGATATACTGCTGATTAAGAGCTCATCTGGTGCCAATTTTGGTTTAGTCAGTTCACTTATGTCGCATGTCTTTGGACGGTGGGTGGAACCCAGGGAAAACCCACACAAGCACGGGGAGAACATGTAAACTCCACACAGAAATGGTGACTGGCCTGGTAAGGACTTAAATCAGTGACCGTCTTGCTGTGAGGCAACAGTGCTAACCACTGGGCAACCATACTGCCCTATCTAGGAAAAGGGGGAGGAGTAGGGGTGGAACGGGGGATTCTTCAAGACAAAGATAAATGAGGTATGGAACTCTGGTTGTTTATAGCAACTTAGGAATGGTCTGATTGGTGAATCATGTGTTAGCTAATGCGGGACCAGCTGTGGTCAATCATAAGCACGTGATCCTCTCGAAATTAATTAATAAATAAACTTCACTTATTATATTTCACATACAGATATGGCTACTGAGAACGTGCGTTTCTTAACGCGCAGTACTGCAATTTGTCACCCACAGTCACGCGCTTTACTGCGACTGTAAAAGCCGCCTTTTCATAAAAAAAAAAAAAACATTTCTGTGCTTTACGCAATAGCCACTAGGTGGCGCAAGGAACAACCACTTTTCCATTCACTTAGTTGTCATGCGTGTTTAGATGCATGTAGCCTACACTCTCAGAAATAAAGGTACGCGAGCTGTCACTGGGGTAGTAACTTTACAAAATACGTGTCTACTTTTGAGGGCTCAACACAATTTCATAGATCTAGATAAAATAGCCTAAGCGATATTGAAATAATTTAAAGATATACAAATATCGGATATAATAAAAACATTAAATAAACCAATATAAAACAAACAAAAGCTATAACGATATAGGAATATACAGTATAACAGGGCTCGAAATTAACCTTTTTTCTTGGTAGCACCGGTGCTCCTAACTTCAAAAATTTAGGTGCACCAGACAAAATTTAGTCGCACCCACCAAAAATTATGAGCACCCTTACTACATGTTTTATATTAACAGATTCTAATATAGATTAATGCTCTAATCACAACTAACAAATAAACAAAAAATCTGCATGCGCTTACCGGCCCTGACCGCACTGCTTGAGATGAATGAGATGAACTGAATTAACAATAATAACTGTGCTGTTCTCACGGGTGGTGTCTGATATTGCACAGATGATATTGACATATAACTTACTATTTGCATACGTGATCTTAATAGCAAAAACGGTCTTTTCATGAGCTGCAATATTAGTTTCATCTCAGTGAATGCATGCTCTTTAGCTATGGGAACACGGTGGAAGGACTGACAGCATTGTGACGATTAAATGAAGGATTAAATAACGTTAGAACATCTCGTGCTTAATGTGTAGATTCAGTGGCAAACACGGTTACCTGAAAACTTCATCCCACCGGCTTTACGGTGAATGCTTTAGTCATTTTCATAGCGGACTTTGAACACTGGAAGTCTTTTATAAACTCTTCGAAAAGTGAAATGCTGGATTGACATTCAGCACATGATCACTAATCAGATTTGCCATTATTTGTAACTTTAGGTGGTTACTAAAACTAAATCTGTCAGTGTTGTTTTCATTCTCTCATATCCAGACCTTTACATTGTCGCGGCTGTAGCTCCCTGTCATTAGAACTAAGTGATTGACAGCTGATATTAACCAATCCATTTATGTTCTGTTCTAGCGCAGTGGGCCAATAAGAAGAGCTTGAAGGTGGGGCAGGCATTGAGGGCATTGTTTACTGCAGCAAGTTGACATGTCAACTGGTTTAAGCCATTCCTGAGCGCTGCGTTTAGTGCTTTTAGGTGCAAAGATGCTTAATGCGTGAATGCCTCCTAATTCCGCGCATGTGGTGAACAATATGCTGTGAAAACTGGTCGCATGACATCAATTTTATGCACTTGCACAAATGCCCTGCATAATATGTATAATATAAATTAATTAAACCGTTTTAAGCCATTTTGAACTTTAATTTTACAAAGGCCTATTTGAAAAAAAAATATTTTAGATATTTTCCTAAAACAATAAACAACAGAGTTTACTATAATTTTATTATTTTAAAATAAATATTATTTATAAAGTATTTGGATACGAGGATATTAATCAAGTCGTGCAAACAGAGCTTTTTTTTTTTTTTTTTTTTTTAAACTGATTGGGAAAACTGCAGGTAAAAATGTGTTCTATGACATCAAACAAGTGTTTATGTTTTATAACGTGGTAAAATTTTAAAATGAAATTAATCATCACGAGAGAGTAATTAAATCGTTTGTTACAACATCAAAACCCCTCCCTGCAAAGGTGAAACAAATGATGACGGAGAAGTCAAAAAGAGCGAATTTGCGGAGAGGAAAGTCATGCATGGAATATGGAATGGATGTTCTTGGCAGGTGGAAGATCACAAACAATCCTACACAAAACATGTTAAAGCGCTAAAGCTACAGAATCAGAATCAGAAAGAGCTTTATTGCCAGGTATGTTCACACATATGAGGAATTTGTTTTGGTGACAGAGCTTCTACAGTGCAACAGAATTACAGACAGGACTAAAAAACAGACAATAAATATATTTTAAAAAGTGAATGCAAATATACAAATTGACAAGTGTATGTACAGCTATATTACTATATACAACATAATATGTGCAGCTGTTATGTGCAAATTGGCATGTAAAGTGTGTTGTTAAATAAGTGTATATGTGTATAAAAGTGTATAGCAGGTAGTGATGTTGGTTCCGCAATTACTATCATCAAGTGTTCATGAGATGGATTGCCTGAGGGAAGAAACTGTTTCTGTGTCGGGCTGTTTTGGTGCGCAGTGCTCTGTAGCGTCGACCAGAAGGTAAAAGTTCAAAGAGGCAGTGTGCTGGGTGTGAGGGGTCCAGAGTGATTTTGGCAGCCCTTCTGCTCGCTCTGGATAAGTACAGTTCTTGGAGAGTAGGGAGGGTTGTACCAATGATTCGCTCAGCAGTCCGAACTATTCGACGTAGTCTTCGGAGGTCGGATTTGGTAGCTGAGCTAAACCAGACAGTTATTGATGTGCAGATGACTGATTCAAAAAATACAGTGGATTCAAAAAATATTCCTCCACGAAAACACATTTACAAAGCCTATATTGGTGAGTAAATGGTTTTCAAATTATAACTAAATATTAATTAAATCATAAATGAAGACAGAAAGGAATTGAAAGGTAGTTTCTGATGGTTTTGCTCACCCAAAAATCTGCTTGCACAATTTGATTAATATCATTGTATCCAAATACTTTTTAAATAATATTTCAAAACAACTGCATTGTTTATTGTTTTTAGAAAATATAAAAACAAAATCTGATTTGTAAAATGAAAGTTCAAAATGGCTTAAAACGGTTTAATTTATTTGTATTGTATATACCTAAATTATTATAGCTTTTGTTTGTTTTATATTGGTTTATTTAACTTGTTTTTGTTATATCCGATATTTGTAATTCTTTAAAGGATTTCAGTAGCCTATATTTATCTAGAGCTATGACACTACAAAAGTGGACACGTCTGTGGGACTCTTGTTTGGAAAATTGGATTAGGAATAGGAAGAAGACTGTCATGTTAGGAAAATTTTATTATTATAAGCAGAAAGATAATGGGACAGTAATTTGAATGGAACTCTTTTTATTATGGGAAAAACCCATCAGGAGTGTGCGCTCAGTGTCAATATGATATATGAGACAGTGGAACTTGTACTATTATCTTGAAGGCCATTTGCACATGTTGACAGTCACACGGTTGATGAGTTTAGGAAGTGCAGAAAGTGCTGTCAAATGTAGTTTTAAAATGTTGGAATTTTTTAATAAAGTAAATAAAGATAGTACAGAAAGGGGCAGTAGCGCAGCAAAAAAATCTCATCTGTTTTTCAGCTCTTTAAATGCAAAATTCAGAAAGGACAAAACTAAATATTATAAGTTTAGTCAGTTCCAAAGAGGCAAAAGGTTTGTTTAACTGTATCTGCTGTTAGTTTGATGTGTACAGTATATGGTGACATTTGCTGAATCTGCTGAATTAGTGTTTAAAGTGATGGTTTGACCAAAAATGAAAATTCTGTCATCATTTCCTCATCCTTTACTTGTTTCAAACCTTCATGAGTTTCTTTCTTCTATTAAACACAAAAGAAGACATTTTAAAGAAAGTTTGTCCGTATTTTTGTTTTTTCCTATGGGAGTCAAGGGTTACAGGTTTTCATATAAAATAAATAAATATGGAATTTTTAATATCTTATTTGGTGTTTGATAGAAAAGAGAAACCAATAAAAATGTTAGGAACCACTCAAGGGAGAGTAAATACTGAGTAAATTTTCTTTTTTGGGTGAAGTATCCCTTTACAGTAATTAGAGAGGATAATACTGACAACGAACATCCACTAGAGGGAGCAGTGTGTTCAGAGAAAGATTGTGAAAGTACAGCGCTATCTAAATGTTTATTGTTTGAAAATTCACACAGTCATCACACATGGGGAATCCCACAACAATCAAAAAAAAAAAAAAAAAAGGTTTGATGGCATCCCACCAGTTTCAGTTTCTGCAGGAGTATCTGTGTGATATCTGAGGGCGTATACCTGATCTTTCCTTTCCAGTGACAAGAACTCAGATATAAGTTTCCACGACGTTCCCCTAAACACTGAATCACACCAAATTAGGGGGACATTGTGAGATTTTCTCTTTAGGGGGACAAATGACTCTTCATTGCCTGACCACAAATCAGACCATGTTGCATTTTGATAATCTGTATTGAAACAAATGTGCCTGAGACTTATTTCACTAGCTTGATTTACTTCCAGCTCAGTGGTTATCACTGTAGCAAGAAGGTTGCTGGTTCGAGTCACCGCTGGGCCAGTTGACATTTATGTGTGGAGTTTGCACGTTCTCCCTGTGCTCCGGTTTCCCCCACAGCCCAAAGACATGCGGTATAGGTAAATTGGAGAATCTAGAGTATGAGTGAGTGGGAATGAGAGAGTGTATGGGTGTTTCTTAGCACTGGGGGTTCACAGTTATTGTATTCTTAGTACTGGGTTGCGGCTGAAAGGGCATCCGCCACATAAAACATATGCCAGAGTAATTGATGCTTCAGGGACTAAGGCCCAATCCTATAGTTCTACTCCTTAGGCCTTCTCCTTTTCTTAATTCTCTTTAGATTGAAGGAATAATGCTAAGGGGAAAGCCTAGATAACCTTGGAAATCACAGATTTTCTACGACCACACTAGAAACCATCTACAACAGCAACATGGCTGCACACGCGAGTCAAGAAACACACAAATTTAAGTGTTTTTATTTATTCATTCATTTTCCTGTCGGCTTTGTCCCTTGCGGGGTCGCCACAGCGGAATGAACCGCCAACTTATCCAGCACGATTTTACGCAGCGGATGCCCTTCCAGCCGCAACCCATCTCTGGGAACTTCCACACACACACATTCACACTCATACACTATGGACAATTTAGCTTACCCAATTCACCTGTACTGCATGTCTTTGGACTGTGGGGGAAACCGGAGCACCCGGAGGAAACCCACGCGAACGCAGGGAGAACATGCAAACTCCACACAGAAACGCCAACTGACCCAGCCCAGCCGAGGTTCGAACCTGCAACCCAGCGACATTCTTGCTGTCAGGCAACAGCACTACCTACTGCGCCACTGCATTGCCCAGTATTTTTATTTATTATTATTATTATTATTATTTTTAAGAATTTTTCAACAAACAAGCATATGTTACGATTATAACGAGTATAACGACGTTCGAGTTTTATGGCTTTAATAAAACTAATACTACATTTTGCTATCTATAATCCAATAATAACCCATATATAGTAGTACCACAACATACTTTCACATTTTTCACTCGATGATACTTGATTACCCTGTTAGAAAAGTCTAGTGGCTTTGAATGAGCTTTTACAGTAACTACATTTCCATCCACCTATTTTTATGCGTATTTTGGATAAATGTGTATTTTTGGATAATGGAAACGCCATGATGTGCATCAATTTCGAAAATGCGTATAAAAAATGTATGCGCATAACTTAGTAGGATAAAGTTTTTATTCGATAAGAAAAGATGTGCATAAACTACAATTGAAACACTTTTACCGAACAAATTCCAGTATGCGCAATAAAAAGGGTCATGTGATTTTGTTATAAGAGATCATGTGATGATAAAAAAAATGTGTGGACAAGCCAGCAGGCTGATGACACTGTAAAACATCTGAAATGTTGTTTTGGTAATTTCTTAAACGCTGTAATAATTTCAGTGTTAGTGTTATTATATTATTAATTATAAGAATCAAGAGTGTTTGTGCTGCGCGACTCACGCCTTCAAACGCCACCACATGTTCATTTCATGTCTTCTGAGACGCAAATCATTTCTTAAATAAAGAAAAGATTCACGCAGTCTCTCCTACTGCAGCAAATTCCGTTTTTACTTTTGATATTTGGCACCAGTTACTCAGGAAGTGACAATATTGTTCTCTTTGACTTGTTGGATGGAAACGCTGCTTTATTCATACATCTTTTATGTGATATTCCAGTTTTGCGCATAAAGTTAATTTGCATTTTTGGATGGAAACATAGCTAGTGTCTGGTATAATGTTAATGTTTTTGTCTTGTGTTTACATAGATAAATAGGGCCAAGTTGTATACACACAGTACAGTTATGATCCTATTGCCATATTATATCGTTATGATAACATTGTAAAGACGCGATTAACTACAGCAGTTCGAACTGTAGTTTTTCAGAATTACTAAAAAGTTATCAGTATGATGGTGAAAAACTGTACATTTCTAGTCAAACCATTCTTCTGCAATCCTATACCAAAAATGGAAATAAGGGCAGTTATAATAGCTAAAAATGTGGGAGAGTGTTGCCATTATGTGATTGTATTGTATTGCAATATAGAGCAATTAAGTGTTGATGTTAAATCAAAGGTAATTCACAAATACTTGAAAATGAAATGATTTAATGACTTGCTATGGTTACAAGTGGATTAGTTACAACTAACTGTATACAATAATAAAACATAGAAATTATATTAATTGTACCCAGCTTAAATGTAAAATGTAGTTACCTGAGAGAGAGAGAGTAGGCCCCAAAGAGGGCCTGATAGCAGTAGAGCCAGAGAAGATCAGGAAAAGTTTCTTGATCATGTGACCAAAGCCCAAATACTGAGACATACAAACTGACCAATCAACATGTGACCACATTGTAAAAAAACTCCAAAGTCCACACACATATTAACCATCCCTGATCTTATCAATATCTGCCTTTGGAATCTGAATGAATCTTCTTGGTGAAAAAGACATGTTTTGCCATATAAACAAACGCAGATGATAAGATTTGCGCTGAAATGACATTTGCACTCTTACAACATGAAATAAAGTAACCGAGTGCTCTGGATTTCCCCACCTCCGAGTTCTTCTGATTGGTTCACTTCTTTGAAATGGACATTAATGAGCCATGCTGCATATTAATGTCTTGACATGGTGTCTAAAAAAACATGCTGCACATTTGCAAGGAACTACAAGAGTGTATAATATAATTTCATTAAGAGATTTTTGAACCTTCCTGAATCTTAAATTAAATGGACATTGGGCCTGAGTCTCCTAATTATAATTTTTTAGTTTTGTTATTCCTGTTGCAGTGATAACTGGATTTATCAAATATTAACGTCAATATTTTGGTATTGATATTAATATTGATATTTTGGCCTCACACAAGGGCACCAATTAATGTAGTGATAACTGGATTTACCACAAATATTAACATCAGTATTTTGGTATGGATATTAATAATGATAATTTAGCCTCTTGTAGGGCACAAAATAATGTAGAAATAGCAGATAAATAACTCCTTTTAAATGGGGCATCATACAGCTTCGACTGTCAAAATAATTAACAATCAATTATTGCTAATTGAAATATACAAATGTAATGGTGGTAAACAGTTGAAACTAGAAGTTTAAAAAAACTCTAAAAAAAAGGAACATAAAAATTTTTTTTTTAAATGTCTGATGGTAAATCATACTAAACGTTTACTATTTTAGGTCCTTAGGATTACCTAAATCTTTTGCTAAATGCCAGAATAATGACAGAATTTTTTTTTATAGAATTTATTATTAATTTCTAGACAGTCAAAAGTTTACATACATTTCCTTGGTATTTGTTAGCTTTGCTTTTAAACTGTATAACTTTGGTCAAATGTTTTGGGTATCCTTCCACAAGCTTCTCACAACAGTTTGCAAGAATTTTGGCCCATTCCTCCTGACGGAATTGGTGTAACTGAGTCAGATTTGTAGGCTGTCAACTCTGTCCACAAATTTTCTATAGGATTAAAATCAGGGCTTTGTGATGGCTACTCCAAAACATTCACTCTGTTGTCCTTAAAGCACATTTGAACTAATTTGGCAGTATGCTTAGGGTCATGGTCTGTTGTGAAGACCCATTTGTGGACAAGTTTTAATTTCCTGGCTGATGTCTTGAAATGTTGCTTCAGTATTTCAACATAATGTTCTTTCTTCATGATGCCATCTATGCTGTGAAGTGGACCAGTCCCTCCTGCAGCAAAACAGCCCCACAACATGATGCTGCCACCCCCATACTTCACAGTTGGGATGGTGTTCCTAGGTTTGTAAGTTTTCCCCTTTGTCCTCCAAATGTAACACTGGTCATTATGGCCAAACAGTTCAATCTTAGTTCCATCAGACCACAGGACACAATAATAATCATGTGGCATGATAATAATCTTATTGTATGTAAACTTTTGACTTTAAAGAAAAGTTATAACCATTTCTCAAAAAAATATCTCTTTCATTATTCTGCTATTCAAGCATAACAGAAATGAATTTGATAATCCTAACTTACCTAAAAGAGAAAAAGGTTTAGTCACATTAACATCTGACTTTTTTTAAAATGGTTATGTGCCTTTTTATACAGTGTATGTAAACTTCTGGTTTCAACTGTATTTACGTCTCTGCCGTTGATGCAGTGGTTGGAAGATCTTCTTGCAGGTCTTGAAGCATGGAATGAGGAGACTCTTGAGCTTTGAGAAAAAGAAGTCTAGAGATTCTGGAACACGCAGAACTGGAGATTTCTGGAAGTTGTGGTTCTGATGTCGGGGACACGCCGGCGTCTTTATCCTTGAAGGTAGAGTTCCTGGAAATCTGGGACATTCAGATTTCGGGAGGTTGGAGCCTTGAGGCTATGGTTTCAGACGCCTTGGAAAAAGCACTGTGAATCTAATCACCTAAAAAAGACTTGTTGGAACACGCAGAAAAGTTCTGAAATCTTTGAGCAATTTGCATAGTCTTGTGTATCAGGCCTCCACACACTTCTCTTCCTGATACCACCACTCTTCTCCTCCGAGTTACTTCACCTTCCTCTTTTCCTCGTAACACCACGTGTGTTATTTTCTTCCTTCTTTTAGAGAATGTTTTTATCCTTTCCCTGTGTGGCAAGGCTAGCGCCGCCATTTTTTTTTGTTGTTGTTGCATTTGGCTTGTGGTATATCTTCTACCCTATTACCAATCAGTGTGGGATGATATAAAATAATAGCATGGATAGAATGTGTCACGAGTCTCACCCCTTCCGACTGGTCAGTTCTCGCTACGTCATAGTTACTCGCCGGCAGGTATTGTTGGTGTGTTTTGTTTAGCGTTACGTCTCATGGAAACTCCAGTGCTGTTTTGTGTCTAAGGCTGCCCCTCTACAGGTAACTGACTCGTTCGCTGTTTGGTTGAAAGTTGACTGTAGTAAAGTGGTGATCCTTTTATTTGTCTTTTCGCATCTGGAAATGATGAAATCCGGATTTGCGGCTCGTCTCCTTTTAAAAATAGACACAGTTCCAGTGTGATTGTCTTGTCTCTACAGATTTGGTAAGTGTGTGCGATCAGTGCCCATTGTTTGTTCATTCAGATGGCAAAGTTAGTTTGTATCGTCAGCAGTGCTCTTTCAATTTTTAAAGACATACCTCAGTCAAAATGATTTAGTTACTAAGTTTACAGTATGTTAATATCACTGCAATATTATAGTACAATATTATAGACTGAAAGATCCGCTGTAAATGCTGCTCTCCGAATGTGAACATGTAAACACAATCAAACTTTTACTGTTGTGTAGAATTTTCGCCGCATTTTGTGACAGGATAGTCTATACACACACGGCTTTCTGGAGGATTTTTTTTCTTCCATTCGTCGTGCGGTATCAAACGTTCCATTAAAACTCCACTCTCCAGCAGTTCCTCGCTTTCAATATCTCGTTTGTCATGGGCGACATGCAGGAAATGTTCCTGAATAAAAAGTGAAAGTGCCAAACTGCAGTTAAAGTCGACAATTTAATAATTTGGTGAGTAATTCGATTACTGATGTCCATGTAAACACAGTCACTGTCTTTCTCCCCTGCGTCTGCGTGCCCAAACGGAAACTCCTATTTGCAAATCCTTCCCTCTTTCCCTCCCCCGACACTCCCACCTAAACAGAGATGGACACGCCCACTTTCCTGACTTTTTCCAGACTAGAGGTGTGAAAACACCCTGCTGAGACAGGGGGGTTTCATGGCCCTTTAATGCAGGTAATCTAAAATCTTAATTTCCACATGAGTCACACAGTATGAATTAATGAGTGAAAATGACCAAAATAGTACTTTACATTTTGACAATTTTGTGCCTTCTAACAGTACCAAGACCTACAACAACACAAAGCTAGCCACATAAAATGACTATAAACTGCTGTTTGATTGTATTGGACTAGAATGCCTAGAAGGTTTATTATTAAAGATATCATTAACACTTTGTGGTAGGTTTTCACAACTGCATTCATATGACTCATTAAGGTTTGTTATTCCATCATCCCTAACGTATTAGTTCACATAATGTTTAGTTTTGATATTAGTAGATGATTACTCAAGTAGTGACTGTTATTATAAAGTGTTAGTTAAGTGTTATGTAAATTCGATGGACATTTTAAATGCACAAAAGCTTTTCGATGGACATTTTAAATGCACAAAAGCTTGTCTAGTGTGAAACATCATTTTTCTATTATTCAGATAGATAGATAGATAGATAGATAGATAGATAGATAGATAGATAGATAGATAGATAGATAGATAGATAGATAGATAAAAAGAAAGAAAGAAAGAAAGAAAGAAAGAAAGAAAGAAAGAAAGAAAGAAAGAAAGAAAGAAAGAAAGAAAAAGAAAGAAGAACAGTCATATTTAGACCAGTATTGTCTTCTATGCTGAAATGTTTCTTTGTGTGACTTTATGGTTCCTTATTTCCCGCCTTTTTATATTTTCAAATCTGTAACTGACATTTTTCTGGAGTTCAACCATTAACTAAACAATCAACTCTCTTTTAATGATTAAATTAATTCTTTCTTTTAATGCCTATACATTTTAACTTTCAAAAAGTAACTTGTTTTCTAACAATCATGTTCTTTTCTTCTTGTTTTCAGTCTAAAAGAACATAAGTGACCAGCTCTGTCGAGTTAAGGATAACACTCGCCTCTCCTCCACTGGGTAGCAAGTGATATGATTCATATAATTTTTTTCCTGGTAACTACTTGGGTTTTTGCATAAAACAGTCACAAAAAATATGAAATATATTCCACGACTTTTGGCTGTTTAACATGGTCAAGGTATCACATGCTGTCCTATTTTTTCACTCTTTTTTTTCTGCTTTTGGCCATTATCATAATTGTTCTTGCCTTTAGAAATTAAGTGACACACTATACACTCCAAAAAAAAAAAGATTTTTTGCTGCTTGTTTAAGCTACTTATTTAAATTAGCTGAATCAGCGCAATTCTTGAGGTTATTTTTGGGACAACTTAATTGTGTTATTTTTAGTCCACTTTTTCAATTCAGTCAATTTGTAAAACTCATTTGTGTATTTCAGATGCTGTGAAATGTTATAACCTCTTCATCTGCAGAGAGACAACAGTATTCAATTTTACTCAAATCTACTGACATGATGGATATAAATGTGTAGGGGATTGTTAAGATTTCATTGGAACTTGGCCCTTATTGAATCGATTTCCTGTTTGTTTATTTGTTTGTCCACTTATTAATATTATACATGTTCAAAGTCAGTTTTCATTTCTCAATGTGTTTAGCTGATAACTGTTGCACTGAGCACTGCTATTTTTGCTACAAGTTCAATAATTAAAAAAAAAAATACAAAAGTACCTAACCGGCTGCGTCCGAAACCGCCTACTACTCAGTAGGTACTGCATTTGAATTTAAACGTACTACTCGGTCGTTAGAAAAGTACGTTCTATACAGTATGAATGTAAGAAGTATGAATGGAATTCGAACGTACTACATCCGCCATTGTGTCATGGTCACGTGACCTACCTGCGTCAGTTGCGTCGATTTACTTCCATTCATGAATTCTCTCGCAGAGCATCATGGGATAGCGCAGCGTGCATGGGATGCGCACTTCAGAATCTCGCCGGAAGTAGTAAGTCATCCGGGTACTTCTCGTATACTGATTTTCGAATTCTATGAATTCGGACATACTACTCGGCTCACATACTGATTTTAGCGTACTGTATAGTATGGAAGTATGCAGTTTCAGACGCAGCCACCGACTTATGTTTTAGGGTTTTTAGAATGTGGCTTTACAGTATGTTTGTTTGTTTGTTTTTAAAACGTTTACAAAGACTGCAAGATGTAGGGTTAGACAGAAAATACAGATAACAAATATTCATACATAATTTAGAAAAGTAATGTTAATGGCACTATTTTTAATAAAATAATACTGTAATATTGATGACTAGTATAGTAATATAATGGTTCTTTATGGAACATTATAAGAATGTTCTATTTAGTTCTGTTCATGCCTTCATTTGGTACTGTTTAGAACTATTTGTCAATACAGTAACAAACACCATGGTTAATTTGCAATTATTATGGTGTATTTGTAATAATCAATTTGTGTTGAGACAACATGAAGGATTTGTGTGGAACCTAACATTTTTTTTTACAGTGTGCAGGGTTTTATGTTAACTTGGAGGGTTGAACATAAAACAGTCAAAGGTGCAGTATGTACGTTTGACACCCAGTGGTTGAACTAGGTATTGTATGCCTGGTTCAAAACACACGCAAGTGCAGGTTGCCAGATTGATGACATCAACAGAAGTATGCCTAACTATCAAGCCTAAAGGCTGATTTAAGTCGTGTTCTAAATAAAGGCAACAGCACGCGATAGAAGGAATATTTTCTATACAGTTTTTGTTGTAACCAACTCCAGAAAGTTATATTTTAGAAATGGCTTCCATTTCTTGCAGCTTACCAACAGAATAAACTGACAATGATTACCTCAGGTACACCTCATGTGCTTTATTCAGTGTTAAATGCTAATAATGCGAGTTTGAATGCCATTTTACATGACATTTATTGCCTTACTACTGAAAGCAGCATCAGATAGTTCACCTTAGATATTAAAAATATAATAAATTGTTTAAAGTTAAACTTTAGAACTGTGACAAACCAACACATAGGGGGGAGCGGGGCACAAAGTAGCACTTTCTGGTTTTGGCCAAATAATGAACAAAGTAATGGTGTTAGACAAACCCTTTTTTTTTACCAACAACACACAAGCCTCTCCTACAAATGAGCACTGAAAGTATGATCGCCAGACCTGTGGTTTCTATGCAGTATTGCCTAAAGTGCCAGGAGTAAAAATTTTACTATTTACCCCACCTGTGGGGCAAGTTGTAACAGACAGAGGGTTAGTTGTAACACATGCTTATAAAGGCAGATTTCACACACTTAATTTAAATCCAGTTTACTTTAAATAGCACCTATATTTCCTCAGTACTTAGCTCAATTTATTATTTATTCTACATAGCACAGTATGTTTATTTATTAATTTATCGATTGGATAAACACATTTTGATTTATTTGGATCATTATCCATTATTATACAATGCATTTATTTGCATTATTAGCAATAAAATTATTTTCTTTCTATTAAAAAAATATTTTCTATTAAAAACATTTTATATAAGTAGTTCTGAACATTAAACCCAAAATTAAAAAAAATATTTATTTAGTTTAATTGGTGTCCAACAGTGTGTGGCTTAATTGTAACTCCCTGTTAAGTAACCCCGCTGTGTAGCGTTTTCCTCAAAACTGACTAGCAGTCACTGTGTTTTTTACATCTTTCAAAATGTCTTATCAAATGTCAAATCTTTTAGCCTAGAAGACGATAATCACAACAATATACGATTTTACTTACAGACTTTAACAGATTTTTTTTTATTAAAAAAATATTGACTATAATAAAAAATACTCTTATGCTGCAAAAATTAATTCTCTTGTGTTTCTCATCCAAATTTCACTGAACCTTTTCAATAATTGACAGGAAGACATCTGCCGACACTGTGGTGAAAACCTTGGAAGCATGCCATGGTAACCCTGAGCAAACACCTTAAAACCCTGTGTTACATTTTACCCCTCATTACTTTGTGCCCCGCACTCCCCTATCAGTGATTCAGCATGCACATTTAATAATGTTAAAGAGGTTTAGTATGTATTAATTAGATTATAATCCTTACCATTTCGTTGGAGTGCAGTAAGTGCACTATTCTGTGCCTCTAAGTGGCTGTATTTAAATTTCTGTCGTGTTTCGTCTGGTGTAAACAGCTAAATTGCAAATCTTGTCACGTAGCGTGTTGTTAGGACACAGGGATACAATGTAACCTGCTCGCCTAATGTTTACATTCATAATATTTCTATTATTTGCTAATTAATAACCACCTCGTGTGGAATTTGAGCATTCCTGACTGAATGAATGAAATACACGATTTTCCATGAAGGAAACCTGAGGTGCTGAAATATAATTGGCTAAAGTGACATTCGCCGGGTTAAAAGATCCAAAACAAAGGCAGACATTCTGACGTGTAACTCACATTTTCAAAGCAGAATAACTGACTTTAGCATTGTTTTTCAGATAAACAAGTATGTTCACTTACTGTAGCATGTTTCTTAAATATTTGCAAACATATTATGGTATTTTTATGCTTTAGAAGAGTCAAAAACTTATATGAAGCACCTTTAAATTGCCCCAAAAAACAAAAAAATTGTGTTGCTTCAACTAATTTTACAGTTGCAATCAGAATTATTCAACCCCCTGATTTATTAGCCTCGCTGTTTATTTTTTCCCCCAATTTCTGTTTAACGGAGAGAAAATTTTTCAACACATTTCTAAACATAATAGTTTTAACAACTCATTTCTAATAACTGATTTATTTTATCTTTGCCATGATGACAGTAAATAATATTTTACTAGATATTTTTCAAGACACTTCTATACAGCTTAAAGTGACATTTAAAGGCTTAACTAGGTTAATTAGGTTACCTAGGCAGGTTAGGGTAATTAGGCAAGTTATTGTATAATGATGGTTTGTTCTGTAGACTATTGAAAAAATAAATAGCTTAAAGGGGCTAATGATTTTGACCTTAAAATGAGTTTTAAAAAATTAAAAACTGCTTTTATTCAAGCCGAAATAAAACAAATAAGACTTTCTCCAGAAGAAGAAAATATTATCAGACATACTGTGAAAATTTCCTTGTTCTGTTAAACATCATTTGGGAAATATTTAAAAAAGAAAGAAAAATTCAAAGGGGGTTTAATAATTCTGATTGCAACTGTAAATAAGTAGTTTGAACAAGTAGTTTGATGATGATTGATGGTTAATTTTCTGTAAAGTGAAACATTTAGAATGTCCCCAAAATGGCATCACTTGGAAAAATGTAAATTTGGAAAACTGAATTACACCGTGAAAAGCGATTACAAAGTCAAGAAAGAGAAACAAAGTCAGTAAACCTGTTGTAATTTTTATAATTACGCAAATTCATTTACTTAGTCATTTTAAAGCAACAGGTTTACTTATTTTTCTAAAGCCAACTTAACTAATCGTTTTTTACAGTATTAAACTTTAAACTAAGAACATACAGCGACAACAAATAAAATAATAATAAATTTTATTTACATCATTTTAATTCTGTGCAACACGTAAATCCCCCTCTTTACAAGGTAAAAGCTGTAGTATTGTCAAAGGGTGGATTTTACCGCTGAAAGGACAGATATCTGTACAAACGTGGAAAGTCGGATTAATATCTACCCAGTCTTGCTCTCAATAAATTTACATATTAGTGATATCTCAGATGCAGACGTCGTGCAGTCATTCTTCATCATCTACGAGGACAGACGTTCCTTTGTCATCGCTTTTCATCATTTGACTCATTTTGCTATTGTTCCTCAGTCAGACGCTGTTTTCTTGGGGGATGCTCTCGCGAAATGACTGTTTTTCCACTAGTATTGCCTTTCATGTGTAATTTTGACCACAGACATGCGTTTGCCCTCTTAATTCTCAGTGCTGTTTCTGATTTCCTGTTTCATGATGCAAAGCAAATGCATGTTTGTGTCTCAGGCGTTGAAGAGTTCAGCTGAGGAGTTGTAGATGGAATTGACTCGCTGTATGTAACTTGCATACGGTTCAACTTCTTCCACGTCAGCAGGCTTAACACACACAGAAACTTCCATGAGTCAAGCAAACAACTGAATCTTTGAAAATGATATACTACGCAATACATTTGGTGTAGACTAAAAACTAGTGCTGTCAAATGACTAATCGCATTCATAACGCTTTAGTATAAGGGGTAGTTCACCTAAAAATTTTAAATTTACTCACTATTTACTCACCCTCATTTGGCTCCAAACCTTTATAAGTGCCTTTCTTCTGTTGAACGCTAAAGAAGACATTTTGACGAAAGCTAAAACCTGTATCCACTGACTTCCATAGTAGGAAAAACAAGTATTATGGAAGTCAACAGTAACAAGTTTTGAGCATTCTTCTAACTGTCAGTTTATGTTTAACAGAAGAAAGAAACTCATAAAGGTTAGTAAGTGATAACAGAATGTTCATTTTTAGGTGAACTATCCCTTTAAGTACCAACTCTCAATATTAACTGTTTATTAAATGCCTATTATTAAGATAATGGCTGTTTATTAGTAGGTCTATTCTACATGATATTCTACATGATCTTATTTCTCATCCCTTAACCCAACTACTACCTTAACAACTATTTATATGCTGCAAATTAGGAGTGTATTGAGCTAAAAAAGCAATAGTTCATGGTTTATTAACAGTGAGAACTGTACCTTAAAGTGTGACCAAAGTTTATATTTACATGTTTAAAAGTATTATTTGTACATATAAATACACACACATACATAAAATCCTGAAAATATACTGAAACTAAAATAATTGCATATACTGTACATTTGTCTTTACATACACTCTCAGAAATAAAGGTACGCGAGCTGTCACTGGGGTGGTATATTTTCAAAAGCTACACATTTGTACTTAAAGGGTCCATATTGGTACCTCACAAGTATATATTAGTACCTAAAAAATTTAAGAGGAACACTTTTGTACTTTTTAGGTACTAATACTGTATGTACCCTTAAGGTATTAATATGGACGATTTAGGTACAAATTTATGTCTATTGAAAAGGTACCAACCCAGT
Organism: Danio kyathit; assembly: GCA_903798195.1. NCBI lineage: Eukaryota > Metazoa > Chordata > Actinopteri > Cypriniformes > Danionidae > Danio > Danio kyathit. The sequence goes on along the minus strand of LR812527.1, from coordinate 12,403,171 downwards.
GACAGCTCGCGTATCTTTATTTATGAGAGTGTACACTGTAAAAAAAATCTGTAATTTTACGATTTATTTTCGGCAGCTGGGGTGCCAGAAAAAAAAACTTAAAATAACGGCCGTTAAATTACAGAAATGTACTGTAAAATAATGGACATGAAATTACAGAAATTTACTGTAAAATAATGGACATGAAATTTCAGAAATTTCCTTAAATTAAATTTTCTGGTAAATTACTGTAATTCAACCTCTGTTATTTTACAGTAATTTCTGTAATTTAGCGGCTGTTATTTTACGGGGGTTTTCTTGCACCCCAGTTGCCGGAAATAAACCGTAAAATAACAGATTTTTTTACAGTGTATGCTTTATAGGTCAGACATTTAATAGTAAGGTTCCATTAGTTAATGTATCTACTAACATGAACTAAGAATGAACAATACTTGTAGAGCATTTACAGTACCTGCATTAATCATACTTTGATGTTAACATCAATATTTACAAATGCTTTAATATGTAAATTAATGAATAATGCTGTAAAATTCAGAATTGTGCTTGTTAATGTTATTTGATGCACTGCGAGTTAACAGGAATTAACAATGTATGCCTTTTTTTTAATTAATTAAAGGTAGCAAAGATTAATCCATACAGTACTCAATGAATTTTTCTTTGTTCGAAAAATGCACAAACTTACATTACTATTGGAGCCTTATTGTTAACTGATACCAATTTGTAATATACAGTTAAAGTCAGAATTATTAGACCCCCCCCCCCCCCCCCGTTTATTTTTTCCCCAATTTTTGTTTAAAGGAGAGAAGATTTTTTTCAACACATTTCTAAGCGTAATAGTTTTAATAACTCATTTCTAATAATTAATTTATTTTATCTTTGCCATGGTGACAATGCATAATATTCTACTAGATATTTTTCAGGGAAATAAAAAGTAGGGTAGGGTAATTAGGCAAGTTATTGTTTAACAATGGTTTGTTCTGTGGCCTTTGGAATAAAATATATAGCTTAAAGGGGCTAATAATGTTGACCTTAAAATGGTTCTTAAAAAATTACAAACTGCATTTATTTTAGCCAAAATAAAACAAATAAGACTTTCTTCAGAAGACAAAAATATTATCAGACATACTGTGAAAATGTCCTTGCTCTGTTAAACATCATTTGGGGAATATTTCAAAAAAGAAAAAAAAAATTAAAAGGGGGGCTAATAATTCCGACTTGAACAGTAACAAAGAACCACAAAACCAGTCATTAGGGTCATTTTTTGGAAACCGATGTCATTTATACATCATATGAAAGCTGAACGAATGGTTTGTTAGGACAATGTTTTGCTGAGATACAGCTATTGGAAATCAGAGAGTTCAGAAAATCTTTAAACCTTTAAAGTTATCTAAGGGCTTACTCACACTATGCTATCCAAACCGTGCCCAGGCCCGTTTCCCGGATCGTTTGAGAAGTGTGAGTGCTCTGAATCGGGCTCAGGCACGGTACACTTGGGTGGCCCTGGCCCGGTTGGAAGAGGTGGGCCAGAGCGCGATTCACTTGGGCTCAGGCGCGGTAGGCTTACAGTGTGAGTGCAAGCGTGCTTGAGCCCGAAACTGAAAGCGAGACGTGACTTTAAAGGGACTGTTTCATATGGATTAATTAATCATTCGTACTGTTCAATAAACGCAAACTGTCGTAGATTATTAAAGACGCAAACCCCTCACTGCACATCACCTGCGCCTTCAGCAAACTTCCTAATTCCTGCAGCATGAGGACTTTATGATTGTTTATGAGCGTCAAAAGTGGCTGATCTGTTCGGCGAAATATTTGACTGCTTGTCACTGCATATCAAACAACTTAAACGATATAACTAAAGAAATCTCCACTGTGCTGAGCGAGAGCGCTTACTGAGCAGCGCGTCATCGATGACGGAAGCGCGCCCAGGCCCGAATGTAATGTGAGTGCGGGCCGCCAGGGGAGACGGGAGGGGGGACAAGCGTGCTTTGGCCCGATTCAAGGCAACTGTACATAGTGTGAGTACAGCCAAAGGCGTACTCACACTATGCTATCCGAACCATGCCCAGGCCCGTTTCCCCGAATTGTTTGAGAAGTGTGAGTGCTCTGAATCGGGCTCAGGCACGGTTCACTTGGCCGACCCTGGCCTGGTTGGAAGAGGTGGGCCTGAGTACGGTTCACTTGGGCTCAGGCGCGGTACGCTTGTAGTGTGAGTGCAAGCGTGCCTAAGCCCGAAACTGAAAGTGAGACGTGACTTTTAAGGGACTGTTTGATATGGATTAATTAATCATTCGTACTGTTCAATAAACGCAAACTGTCGTAGATTATTAAAGACGCAAACCCCTCACTGCACGACAGCTGCACCTTCAGCAAACCTCCTAATTCCTGCAGCACGAGGAGTTTATGAGAGTAAAAGGTGGCTGATCTGTTCAGCGAAATATTTGACTGCTTGTCACCGCATATCAAACGACTTAAACGATATAACTAAAGAAATCTCCACTGTGCTGAGCGAGAGCGCTTCTCTTCTTAAACTGAACAGTGCATCATTGATAACGTAAGCGTGCCCAGGCCCGAATGTAATGTGAGTGCGGGCCGTCGGGGGAGACGGGAGGGGGACAAGCGTGGTTTGGCACGGTTCAACGCAACTGTACATAGTGTGAGTACGCCCTAAATTATGTACTTAGAAATGCATGTTACTAATAAAAAAAATTGATTTTAATGTATTTGCGGTAGGTCGTTTACAAAATGTCTTCATGAATATTGAACTTTACTTAATATTATAATGATTTCTGGCACAAAAAAAGTCATAAAGTCATAAAATGTATTGTCATCTATTCTCACAAATATACCAGTACAACATACAGTAAAACTAGCTTTGTGGTTCAAAGTCACACACACACACAAGCTAATTTTTTTTTTTGACAAAAGACAGATTATTTTCATTGCCTTTAAAGTTAAATAGTTGACTATAAACATAGGAGGCTAAGAAAAATGGTCATTTTAGAAAAATAAATTCAGGTGGCACTTAGAGATTTTTGCATTTAAACACTTCACATATAAATAAACATTTTCATAAATACATGCATGAATGTGTCTTTACATATATAATTGTTGTAAATATACACAGCACACACAAATATACAGTAAATTATATTAATGCAAACTTTTGTTTTAGATGCAATAAATCATGATTAATTATTTGACAGCACTAATAAACGCTCAATAAGGTATACTGTAACTGGCTTCTTACCTGGGGTGGTTTGTCATCAGCCGGTGGTGAGATTTTGGATTTGCAGCAAAGCATCTTCAACGTGCTAAAAGGACAGATTAATAAGTCATTACTAAATTAATTAGTCATCAAAGCACGCAACGCAATCAAATTCAACAGAAGCGAATTTACGCAGTAAAATTCCAACCTTAGGATGTTAAACATTCTGAGCAGCACATAAACTATGGCCAGAGACACAAGAATACAACAGAATAAGCCCACTGGTATGGCAATAAGTTTGAAATTTGAAGAGGTTTTCTGGTGACCTGAAGGGGAAAAAAGTAGTAGTTTAATTTGCAATATGAATAACGTTACATGCAACAACAAAAAAGTCTACAAAATTCATTCTAGGAACTGATACAAAAAAACAACATTAATCAATAGTAGGTTCATCACAAATACTGAATTTAAAAGGTTTCTTAAAATATATTGGAAAATTATTGGAGATTTGACTGTATGGAAATACACCTCCCTTTCTTGCGATTGCCTCAAAATGTACAATAATGCACAGCATATTACAGTACATCTTACTAAACCGACCTTTTACAGTACCTTTTGTGATAATAAATTTGTTTTGTCAAATTATGAGTGAAACAAGTTCCATCACCAATCAGTATCAGTTTTACATATTTATGTAGGCTTAAATAAAACGAATCTGACCATTATTCTGGCATAGGAGTGAAACAGTTATATATTTATATATTTTTAAAAAGTATTTATTTAACATAGTTAAAAGATATTTGGAAAAAGCTCTGAAGCACTTACTTAAAAAAAACATGTAACACTAAGAAGCTCAAATGTAATTTATAAAAGTCAAATCTTGGATATGAAATTGCTAATAGCTAAAGAAAACCACCAAAACAGAATCTCCTGACACAAATATGAAAACATTTCTCATTTCATTCACCTGATGCTAAAAAGTCTTGACTGTTTAGCTTTAAAGAGTCGGACACAGATGGGTATGTGGCCACACAGACAAGCCCACTGATGTTGATATTATCATTCAGATTAACTCGATTCTCAATAGTATTAAACGGGCCACTCTTCTTGACAGTAGAGATGTTGGACAAAACACTGGAAGCATGTTCCCAGTGAAGAGTGGGTGCTTTCTTTTTATATCTGGCCGTACAGACAGCAGTCTTGTTGTCTGGATCCAGACGGGCGGAAAGATGAATAACTAAAAACAAAGAACTTTAATTTAATTATTATTTAATTATAGTATTATTTTGTGTGTAGGTGTAATGAACCCAAGCCATCAACTAGGTAACAGTGGATCATTCTCTGAGTTTCTTTTTGGTACTCACCTCTGACAGAAATATTTAAACTATTATAGCTTCCTCCTTCATATGATAAATCACAGGTGTAAAATCCTTCGTCTTGCATTGAAATGTTGGAAATTGATAAAGAAACTCCTTCTGTAGAATTGTGCAGCTTCTTTCCATCTCTACAGGTGTCGTCCGGTTCGGGGGACAATCCAATATAACATTTCTTGCTTTGCTTGCTGATATTCCACACGACATAAATTAAATCGTGCCACTTAAATTTAGTGACATTGCTGCACCATAAAGTGACATTGCTGCCCTCCATAAACATCTGCTCTTTGTAATCTGGAATAAAAAATGAATTTCACAAAATGATTTTAAATATTGTGTAATAAATAAATGCAATTAAAATACAAATATATAAATGTAGCTATTTTTACATTGTTTTTTATATGTTTATTTATACACTAAACTTATCTACGCTAGACTGGCATTATACTCTGATGTGTCACTTCCTTCTTTGACACTAAAATAGTTCCAACATGCACATCAGCTCTATTCTAACTATAGATATAACACAGCTGACACTTTCCATCAAAACAGTTTATTTGTCTCTTGTCTGTTTTTTTTTTTATATATTTATAGCAACAGGTTTTAAAAATATCTAACAAGCAAGGTATGTAGACAATATTCAATTTAAAATTGATAGTAAAGCAGGATTATTTTTTTAATACTAAAATAATCAGCTTTATTTTTCTACTCTGAAAAAAAGATACTGATTACATAACATTCGTCAACGTGTTTTCTCAAATTTCTCCATTTAACTGACTACTGATTAAAATGTTTTTAAAAGGTTCTTTTCTTATTTCATACCTTATTTATGACAATTTAAGTAGAGCTACATGATGCCTGTGCCTGCAGAAATCAACTGTATATTTATGCACTTTTTTGTGGAAGTCAGAATTATTAGCCCCCGTTTGATTTTTTTTGATTTTTATTATTATTATTTGCCAAATGATGATTAACAGAGCAAGGACATTTTCACAGTATGTCTGATAGTTTTTCTTCTTCTGGAGAAAGTCTTATTTGTTTTATTTCTGTTAGAATAAAAGCAGTTTTTAATTTTTAAAAACCATTTTAAGATCAAAATTTTTAGTCTCTTAAGCTATATATTTTATTTGATAGTCTACAGAACAAACCATCGTTATACAATAACTTGCCTAATTACCCTAACCTGCCTAGTTAACCTAATTAACCTAGTTTAGCCTTTAAATGTCACTTTAAGCAGTATAGAAGTGTCTTGAAAAATATCTAGTCAAATATTATTTACTGTCATCATAGCAAAGATAAAATAAACCAGTTAATAAAAAATTAGTTATTAAAACTATTATGTTTAAAAAAATCTTCTCTCCGTTAAACAGAAACTGGGGAAGAAAAAATAAACGAGGGCTAATAATTCTGATATTAACTGTCTATTCCGTTTATATATTAATTTCAGTGATATTATTGGATAATATGCAAATGATTAGATGATTTATGTACAATACTGTTTATAAAGTATTATTGTCTGTCTTTTAGAAGATATATTATATGGAAAACCTACTGTATGTTTGATAGCCAAACAAGTATTGCATTGAAACCATTACTAAGTAACAAATTCTAGGCGGAAATACAGTAGTAAAAAAAAAAAAAAATGTCAGCAAATTCTGTCTGGCCCTATATAATCAAACAAATAAAGTGTGTATTCTCAAACTTTTGCTTCCATAACCACCTGTTAACAAAATATATTGTTGAAGAGGTTGTGCTATTATTAATTATCTTATTTATATGAGTTATTTACAAAGAAAGAAAGAAAGAAAGAAAGAAAGAAAGAAAGAAAGAAAGAAAGAAAGAAAGAATATATTGTCTGACCTGTGAGTCTTTTAATCACTTGCGTATTCTGGGTTTCATTTTGTTGATCTCCTAAGGATGTTAGTTTCATAGCATGTTAGTAACAGGTTAATGTGCATATAATGTAATGTGTTTAACACATGAAAACACAATCACTCAGATTTTCTGTTACACAAACATGTGTGAGATATTGAGGCTTTAGTACATCCCCACGTGATATTAGTAGTTAGTCAGAAACATACAGCTTTGTTCAAAGATTAAACAAGCATCTATATGGCATAAGAGGAATGAGCCGCATATTTCAGAAGAACGTGCAAAAAAAAATATGTCCGCTGTTTGTTCAAACTACTTATTTACAAGAAGCTGAAACAAAACAATTCTTGAGTTTGTTTCGGGACAACTACAATACTTTTACATTCAATCCACTAACAAGTTAACTTAATTCCTTCAAGTTGTCTCAACACAAATCGATTGTGTGGGACCCAGCATTTTTCTTTACAGTAAATGAGTGGTCTGAACACCTGGCCTACTGTAATCCAACAACTGTTATGCCACTCGTATATCACATGAAATGTCATTTGGTTCCATTGTATCTGCTGTGCGATCATGTTCTACATTTACAGTCTCTCTTCAGATGCAACTGTCAGCCTCAAAAACCTCAGCCACTCATCTCCCCCCGAGAATCCCCCCTGAGAGGAAGAGCGCTTCGTCATGGCATGACCTCTCGAAATAGCAACAAACAACACCATCGCAAGCACGTGAGGCAACTCATTCTTCATTCTGCTGTGTATCCATTACAAAGACTTCATCATAAATGCCTTTGAATTGTAATTAGAGGAAAGTGAAAGTAGATGTTCCATAACTATTAATAACACTTGTGTGTTAAAGTTAAAGTTACACAAAGAATCTTTTAGTCAAATGTTCTTAAAATAATATGTGTTTTTCATAAAATAAAGAGCATTTTAATAGTTTAAAATACACCTTTTTTTACTCTAAAGAACCTTAGCTCCATGAAAAGATTCAAAATATTTTAAAAGTTCTTCAAAACCAAACAAAAACAAAACATTGACTCAATTTAAAATTATAAGGCAGCTTAAAGCAAAGATTTCTATTTATTTATTTTTGAGTTTACTCAAACAGTTTGACTGCTTAAGTTGCAACTGCCTTACAATTTTGAGTTGAGTCAATAAACTTAATAAATTTGACTTAAAATAATCCTAATATGTTATTTCTCATTAAACTTTGAAAAGTGTCCTCAAAATCGTATTTAGACACATTGGAACACTCAATTTCCACAGAGATGCAATAGATTTTGAGTTCACCATTTTGAGTTCTCTACAGAAACTTCGTTCTTAAAGGAAACATTTTTTGTTCTGAAAGTGAACATTTTAATAATAAAATAACCTTTTCTACAGTGTACAACTGTAAAAACAAGTCTTTTTTATTTAACTAATTTTAATCAGGTTTCAAGCAAATATTTTTAGTTACACAAAGTTTAACTTTTCTGTCCGCTTGACTGATGTGAGTTTGATTCGACCAAAAACTTTTAGGCGGCAATATTTTTTTTACAGATAAAGGTTATGTGGATGTTACCATTTCTTCATGAAACCACAAATGACAACAAAACCTTTTATTTGAAAGGTTTTTGCTTTTAAGTCAACTGGCGCACGACTAAAAGAAGGAGGCCGAACAGGATCTGGAGAGTATCACATCAACATGTATTTAAACTCACCCTTTGCGTGACTTCTTGCCATAAAGATGCTTAGGAGCACGATGATGACCGTCAATGTCCTGTTGTTTGCCATCTCCCCTTCACTCTCTTTTAAATTATTACTTTTTCTCTATCCTTTTAGGTTCTGTGCACTTCCAAATACAGTAAAATGACCTTCAAAGTAGCATTTTAGAAGCCCTCAAATGTCACGTATTCTTTCTCTGACCTACCAATTTACTCTGACTTTACCGAAGACCAGTTTTCACATGTTTTTCTTCTATCAGCCTTTACTCATTCTCTCTTTCCCTTGTCTGAGTTCTCCTCCTTTTGTTTCCTTCAGCAGTGTGACGCTGTTGAACACTCCTCCATTTGTTTTCTTATCATTTCATACTCTTCTCCCACATGAAAATGCTGACTTCCTGTCTTCTTACCCACTGCAGTCATGTGAGAGTGTTTTCTTTTAGTGCAAGAAGATTGCAGCTTAGCAGCGTCTGCTGTGTTCAATGTGACATTTATTGGTTAATCTTGTTGTCTTGTTTATCGAGATGAACAATACGTGACCTTTTGCTGTAATCCTCAAATCTCGAAAACAATTGAAAGATGAATAGGTCATTCTGAATATTTTTATCTGTACTGTACATTAATATATTGTGTTAGAAAAAAAATACATGTACAGGCGATTGAAAGAAAGTCACTACTGAAACATTAGTATTCAAGGGACTTTTACATCATCAGGAGGTTTAGTTTATGATAACGACAGTCAGATGAGCAATTGACACTGAATATGTTTCTGTGGTTAAAAATGTGGAATGCAAGAAACTACAGAAGGCATGAAATGCTGCAAAAGATATATGCGAAACTTTGTAGGCAACTGTCAAACACTAGTAGTAGGTACAGTATGTGGATTTTACAAATCCAGTTTGACCTTTCAATGCGTTGAAAATAGAATATAGGTCAAAGACGATGTTTTTTTTTTTTAATGCATCGACTTATTACAAATTTAATAAAGCTTATTAACTATTTACACAATGCATTGAAATGTGCCTTATTTTATTTTCTGAGCACAAAATATTGAATGTTATACATTTTTAAAATGATTTAGAAAGTGTCTTTCTGTGAAACGGTTTACATAAAAAACTTGCCGACATATATAGGACAAGACTGACATAGACGACATTAAAGAAAGACACTGAAAAGAAAAAAGAAAGTTCAGTCTCATGAAATTATTATTATGAATACTTCTTTATAGTTTAATACAATAACTTTTATATGGTTTAATGATTATTTTTATAATTTACATAAGTCTGAGAGATATTTAAATTATTACTCTGCATGATTAAATTAATATGAACAATATTCCTGAGTAAACAAATGTGGATATTGAAATAAAAATAAACATTACATTCTACTGTCCTGATGCTCGTCTCTGCTTCTGATATGCTTTGGCCTATAATTACTTCATTAACTATATTTATGATTACTTTCCTATGTAAAATAAATGGAGGAAAATTTTTGGTGTAGAATGCCCTTGATTGTTTCTTTAGGTCTAGCACATATTTGCCAGTGGCAACCATTCATTTAAAATAAATAAGCTGTTTAACTTGCTTGTTTCTGGACTGGATGCAAAGTATTTTAAACACATACAAATTACCAATATACGTGTATAACAATCCCAAAAATCAAGAACCAAAAATGGGAAAAACCTTTTTCGGTTCCACAGGCTTCTCCCAAAAGATAATGCACAAGAGGTATCATTGAGGTAAAAAAAAAAAACTCACATTTTTTTTTTAATTTTGAACAGAAACTTTGCCAGGTGATAAAATATTTTAGGCTTATATACAGTTGAAGTCAGAATTATTAGCCTCCCTGTTTATTTTTCTCCCCAATTTCTGTTTAACGGAGAGAAGATTTTTTCAACACATTTCCAAACATAATAGTTTTAATAACTCATTTCTAATAACTGATTTATTTTATCTTTGCCATGATGACAGTGAATAATATTTGACTAGATATTTTCAAGACACTTCCATACAGCTTAAAGTGACAATTAAAGGCTTAACTAGATTAATTAGGTTAACTAGGCAGGTTAGGGTAATTAGGCAAGTTATTGTATATCAATAGTTTGTTCTGTAGACTATCAAGAAAAAAATAGCTTAAAAGGGCTAATAATTTTGACTTTAAAATGGTTTTTAAAAAATTCAAAACTGCTTTTAGTGTAGCCTAAATAAAACAAATAAGACTTTCTCCAGAAGAAAAAATATTATCAGACATAATGTGAAAATTTCCTTGTTCTGTTAATCATCATTTGGGAAATAATAATAATAATAAAAAAGAAAATTCAAAGGAGAGCTAATAATTCTGACTTCAACTGTATATCAATATATTGCCAGTAAAAAGATTCCAAAATGGTCATTTTAAATTAAGCCGATAAAGAACCATTTTTGGTTCCGTTTTAGTAAATTATCTCTATTTTCTTTTGTGTAATTTAAATGTGCAAAGGTCCCCATGGAACCATTAATGCCAATAAAGAACCTTAAGAGTGCACTTTTCATTGTAAACAGTATTTCTGAAAAATGGGCAGATACGTATAATGAATAATAATGATATAATAGTTAATTATTATTATTTAGGTTAGTCGAGAACCCTATATGTTTAAACAGGAGTACTCTGGCTTGTTTGTTTTATGTAGATATTTACTCATTTTGTCGTGATGATTAAGCGATGAGTTCAACGGTTCTTTCATGACTGTTGTAGATGTTTACTGCAACTCAGACTAGGGAGGGCTAAAAAGCAACGATCGCATGTCAACGATGGTGGGAAGCTGGATGTAGATAATTGTAAATCTTCTGGGGAGAAAAAAAAGGTAATTTTAACAAAGAGAACAAGCAACAAGGTGAATTGCTATAATATAATTGTCCTTCTATTTTAGATATTCTCTCCCCCAGCTATGTGTCTCTCGTTATTCTTGGTTCTTGTGTGAGCAATGGTTCCCCAACAGTTTTCAACCTTTTTTAATGTGATTGGACAAGAGGATGACAGGAAATTAAGTGGGAGAGAGAGAAGGGAATTGGGAAAGGTCCACAAGCCAGGATTTGATTTCTTGACACCAAGACTGCTGTTGTGCTATATATCACAACATTAACCAACCACTGGGTTATCAGCACCAACAGTTTTCAGTCTTTTTGGTATAACTTCAAATAAATTCTGAAGTTATTAAAGGACATTTTTATAACTGTCTATAGTGGCACTAATTTGTGTTGAAATGAATTATTGAAGCAAGAGACTTTTCACTATTTTGCCATGGCCAACAGTGAAATATCCTGTTTTGTCAGACACCATTATTCCAGAAACTATTCATCAAGCTAAACCATCAAAAGTTAATAATAATTATGTAACATTGTGTCAAACACATAATTTGCTTTCATTATTATTATTGTATTATCCATTATAGTTTTGGACCCTATTATATATATATATATATATATATATATATATATATATATATATATATATATATATATATATATATATATATATATATATATATATATATATATATATATATATATTATATACTATAATGGATAATAAAATAATAATAATAATATTAATAATAATTACATATATATATATACAGTATATATATATATATATATATATATATATATATATATATATATATATATATATATATATTATAACCTTTATTTTACTAGGAAAAAAACCACTGAGATTAAAAATATCTTTTAAGAGAGTCCCCCAAGATTAGTTCACATGGGTTTGACAAACAAACAAAAACAGGTAACATCATTCATCCATCAAAACACACATACAATGACAGCTAAAACTATTCAGAACACCTACAGGCCAATGTTTTAAACTCCAAATCATTTGAAAGGCATGTAGTGAAACCAACTCTTTAAATTGAAACTTTGTTTGGAGGTTTTCCCATTTCAGTACGCACCACTGGTACAGACAATAAATAAACCTCCCGAGACCAAAGACTATAGCTAGAGACAGGGTTTTTACAAATGTAAGTTTGGAGATATGAGGAGACTAAACCCAGAATAGATTTATAAACAAAGATATGTCAACGCTTGAGCCTACGAGTGGACAAAGCAGACCATCCTACCCGAGTGTACAGCACACAATGATGAGTGAGGGATTTAAGATTTGTTATAAACCTCAGTGCACCATGGTAAACAGTGTCTAAAGCATGCAAAGTCTGAGAGGATGCATGCATATAAAAAAACATTGCCATAGTCCAATCAAGACATAAAAGTAATAATAATTATTATATTGCATCATAATTATTATTATAAAAAAATAAATTATCATAATAATAATAATATTCCCAGTCATGGGTTGCGGCTGGAAGGGCAATCGCTCCGTAAAAACATATGCTGGATAAGTTGGTGGCTCTATCCACTGTGGCGACCCCTGATTAATAAAGGGACTAAGCCGAAAAGAAAATGAATGAACGAATATTAACAACAACAACAATAATAGTAATAATAATTCACACATTGAAAATAAATTAACAATAATAATAATAATAAATATATTTTTAAAAAAAGAGAAAGTTCACCCAAAACTGAAAATTCTGTTATCATTTACTATAATACACATTACACGGTGCTGCAACATGCGGTAAAAGCTATCTTTTTCATGTTAAAACAAGTTTTGGTTCTAACCATCCATGACAGCGAAGTGCAAAAATTTAGAAACAGTTTCTATTTCAGCGACTTCATGGCAAAACAACAGCATGATCTACTATGACAATGATCTCCTCAGGTACTGATTATGTCCTTTATTCAGTGTTAAATGCTACTACTGTATTGTGAGTTTGAACACCAATTTACATGACACTTAATGCCATACTGAAAGCACAAGCAGAAAGTTCACCTCAGATCCTGAAAATAAAATAACTATAGCAAACAGTTTGAAACTGAAAGTTAGAACTGTGACTCAGTGAAACCCAACAACATCAGTCACTCAGCCTATAACGTTAAATAGGTTAGACATGTATTAATTAGATGATAACTCTTACCCTTTCATTGGGATTGCAATGGTGGGCTGATATTTAAATGAATAGCTGGTATTGAAATGTTTCTGATGAGTCGTGTTTGATGCAGACACACAGATTGCTTGTCGATGGAATCTTGTCATGTTGTGTGTAGTTACGTTTTCCTCAGTGGTGTAGTCCTAAAAAAAAAGGTGTACTAATACACCCGACCCAAATTTTAAATTAAAGTAGGCAAAGAAACGACGAAAGTCAATGTTTCTTTGATTCATTAGCTATATATATATATATATATATATATATATATATATATATATATATATATATATATATATATATATATATATATATATATATATATATATATATATATAGCAGATTCAGAGATTGGCTGTATTTATACAGTATGTAGCTTATTTAATCATTTTAGTAATTATTTTTTAATTGGAGTCAATCAAGATAGTTACAACAATTTAGTTGACATGGAAAGACAGCTTTTTAACTTACTTTCTTTACTGGCTTATTACTTTACATTTAATAGGTTCCTTTAAACATCAGTCAGCCATTATTTTTGATTGTCACATTTGTGCATGCTTGTTTTAAACCAAACTATTAGAAGTCTGTCTTCTGTTGTCGCTATTATAAACTAGTAGTTACCCTTTAAAATCGCATATTGTTACACGATTTATGAGTAGTATTTGCCTTATCGTTTTTAGTGTTTTATATATAGTGTCGTTCCCTGTAGCGGTAGGCACGATTAAGACATGCTGTATTACAGGGGCGATTTTATGATTTCTCTCGCCCTGAACTGATGTGGTTTGCTGATTGAATGAAAAATGAGCTGAAAACGGAGCGGCGGAAATCTGCCACCGTTTTCATATCAAAATTAAAGGGGACTGAGGCGATCATTTAGTAGTGTACAGTTCATGAGCTAATCGCAAAAACTTTTAGGGTGCTGAATAGAAATATAGGAGGGCTAAAGCGACACCCATGCTGCTTCCTAAATTTACCTGGGGTGCGTTTCCCAAAACCATTGTTAGCTAACTAAGGTCGCAAGTTCCGTCGTTACAAACATAGTTCGTCGATTTGGTTTCCCAAATCCATCGCTCCAACGAACATTCGCAAACTGCGTCGCAAACTTGTGCACTTGAAACGACACCTCTGGAGCTGTGGTTAGAAGCATAGTTCCTGGCTGTGTTCTATTCCCACTTATCCCCCCTATGCCCTATTCATTTAGAACATTCTAACATTCAAAGTTGGAATTATTAAAAATAAAAAAGCATTAAGGTCATCTCTCTTAGGTGTAATTTGCTTTCAAAGTATTTTTACAGTTCAGTTTTAGCGATCTTCATGTTTACAATTGTGCTCCCTTCGCAGTGCACTTTGAAAACATTGATATCATTTTGAACACAGCCTCATGGCGAAAGCTATAGGTATATTTAAAAACGGAAATTATGTTACGTCTCCAAAGCTTGTGAAAACAAAAAACATAGCATACGTTAATTCGTTTATTTTATAGTGGGTTGTTTATTAAGTTTCTCTGCTGTATATGACATGGGTCTGTTGGTTAGAACTTTCTGCTGTGGTTTGCATGTGTCAAATTGTATTTTTTTTTTAAATAAATAAACAATATCCTAAATAATAATAATAATAATAATAATAATAATAATAATAATAATAATAATAATAATAATAATTAATATTATTATTAAAGTAAATATATTTATAATAAATCGCCTCATTATTTATTTATTTATTTATATGATTTATATATGATATTAGAATATTGTTAGCTTTTGTAAGTGATTATATGTTATAGAATAGAATATGTAATGTTCAACTTCTCAATAATATTAGTAAAGCAAACATTGGTCCTATATGTGCCGTTTACATATATTTCAATTAATATGGACAATGAGTTCATGTTTTTACCAAAACTAATATTGGATTTTATTTTAAATGCATGTTTGTGTAAAACAACATAATTTGCACAAAAAAATGATGGGGTTGTTCTCTAAAGAAGTTGCTCCACCCCGTTTAGAGCATCATTATGGGCGTTTTACGTTATAACTAACGTGGTTCAAGTGATGGATCTGCGACAGAGAAACTACGGGTTTTGGGAAACACTCGTCACTGCATAGTTCTTTTGCCAAACGACACATCAAACTATGATAGTTCAGCCGCGAGTTAGGTCGTTGTTTGGGAAACGCACCCCTGAACGTTTCAGCGACACATCATTCAGTTGACTTGTCGTGGTCTTCGAAAAACAGCTGCTGCGGTCGTCAGGGGCGGGAATAGTGCAAGTTAAACAAAAATGCACCAGTTGCAAAAAATTAAGATGCAAGTTAAAAAAAAAAACATTGATATATAGTTAAAGGGGACATGAATCCACATAAATTAGGGAAGTTTAATCTGAAAAACAAGTGAGTATACCGAGGGTATACACAATTATTGATCCTCAGAAGTGGTAATACCCAAACAGCTCATAGTAAAAAAGTAAGCATACTGAGTATACGTGCGTATAGCAAGGACTACATATTTTTCATGCATCGCAAGGCGGATTTAGCAGATTCTGAAGATTTCGGTTGCTGGACAGTTCTTGTTTGTTGTAATGAGGTTATGAAAAACAGCACTGTCAGTGAATTTTTTTGTGCAGATGTTGTGCATAGTTCAGACAGATACACAGGATGTGGTTAGCCATGCCCCCCTCCAATCACATATAGATATTAGCCGTTGTCAGATCATATGTGTGTGCTGGTGTGGTGAGATGAAGCGATACAGATTAAAATGCGCACGCTCTCTGCAATCTGCACTGCAGTCAGAATTGACCTTTTTCTGCTGAGATATAACAAAAGCTTCATTTTCAACACCTCCCCCCTCGCACAAACACCCGAAGTGTTTGTGGCACTACTGTGATCACTTCTATTCTGACTTCATGTATATAAAAATAGCTTAAATCAAACAATTTGAGAAACATTGCATGTATGTGAGCACAAAATGCTTCATGCACTAAGAAAATCCACTTATTATTAGCAGGGTTATTATTAGTTTGGTAAGAACAGTCATCGTCCTGGCGATGTTTGAGAATGAGCTGGCAGCAGGTGGCAGAGGAAGTTCAACAGGGAATTATTATAAAAGGAAAATATAATCTGAGACTAATAATAAATGTACTGTACTGTGGTATTTCTATATCAGCATGCAAAGCTGTGGTCTTCTGGGGTCCTCAGTGTTTTGGTGCTGTGGTTTTAAGCTTGAGCTTGGTTTATTTTGATGACCACACATGATATGATGGCATATTGTGTGAGTAAACAGATAGATATTAATATTGTAAATGTATAGGTCATCAAAGGAAATCTAGTTCATCCCAAAATGTAAACCTGATATTAAATTCCCCATGATTTTTTTTTTTTTTTTTCATACAGTATAGAGTGGAGGAACTATGATGTCAATTTGTATTGAAAAACCCGGAAGCGAGTTAGCATTTTAGCAGATCTGGTTCCCTCGTCCCAAAGTCATTGGGTATTTTGAATGGGATTTCAATTAAATCGCTTAAATAAGGTTCGTGACTAACACAAACTCAACTTTCACGTTTTTTTTTCTACAACATAAAACACATCAGTTACATCACACTCTTGATTTTTTTAAATCGGTTATGCTTCTTTAAAAAGATGGTTGCTAGCAAGTTGCTTAATGGGACTACAGGCGATTTCTGAGACATTATACGTCATCGAGCTGAGCTGGTTTGGAACACAGCCCGCTTGCGTTGGCCATTTGGATTTGTCTGCTATTTTCTTAAATAGTATTTTATTATTTGTAGTATTTTTCTAATTGGGAATCCATATTGTGTGTTGATAATGCCTTCTTGTAGAGACCGTCCGGACGGATTAATTTGTTTTATTTGAATTAAACGATAGTATGAAAATACTGCTTACCAGAGCAGCCTGTCTCTTTCTTGCTCTCATGTGTGAATAAATTTGACATTTTAACGTGATCAACTGATTTTTCTGTGGGTTTTTTTCTTCATCTGAACACATTTAACTCTGTAATAGCTATATTTACACTCCTCCTTATAATTTATAGCATACATGACTGTATGGGCTGCTTTTTGCTGTACTTCGTGATAAAAAAAAGAATATTGAATGTTGTTCTGTGTCCATGACGGACCTTGCAGCAGTGGCGGCTGGTCAATAGAGGGCGCTGGGGCGCCGCCCCCCCTTCAAGTTAAACCCCTTTAATATGTTAATGTTTATTATCACAAATATTAACAAAATAAATTGATTTAATTATAACATTCTAACATTTATTGTAGTCATACTAACATTTATTGAAAAAAAATGTATGAACAATATTTTTTCATATGTGTGCGGGGCGCCGGACTAATGGGTGTCTATGTAGGTACACAAACTTTTGCAATGCATGTGATATGACGATAAGCTCTAATTGGCCTGTTTTAAATTGTCTTTGGGGCGCAGCGATCTGCGTCCCGAACCCTCCCATTTTTGTTGTTAGAACGAATTATATTTGTTTTTATATGATTGGCCTTATGTGATTGGACCATTCTCACCAAAGAGCTTAGAATGCATTTTCTCGAGATGAAGGAAAATTCTGTTGTATCTTTACAACGATATCCGTTCACAAGGCGTTTGGATGAAGAAAAAAGGAATCAAGAAGCTTGGACCAGATCGACCGTCTTTGCAAATTCACCAGTAGTCAAGTGATGGCGAGCGCGCGAATATTGGGGGCTTTTCCAGCACTTGTTATGACAAACGGAGTTGGCTGGCAGGCTGCATGTAAGTCATACCTTTTACTATTTCCGTGTTTGCTGTTTCAAACAGCATGACGCAAGAGAGGCTGAATGCATTGGCCATGCTGTCAATAGAGAAGAGACTGGTGACTGAGACGACTGACTTTAACCAAAAGGTTATTGAGAAATTTTCAAGCCAGAAAAAAAGGAGAGCAAAATTTATTTTCAAGTAGTGCTACTGGCCAGTGATTAGGCAACATTTGTTTGTTTGTGTGTGTGTGTGTGCGTGTGTGTGTTTACTGATTATCTTGATTACTTCATTACTGATAATAAACCCAAATTGAACTAAAATGAACTGATTTGTGATGCATTTATTGTATGCTTTAGTCATATTTTAGTTTTTTGATACATCACCTGAAAAATGGCTTTTACACTCTTACTTTACCAACAGTTAGATTTTTTTTTCTGGTGTTTGCCCCCCCCCCCCCCCCCCCCCCCCCCCACACACACACACACACACACATTTTTTAACACCAGCCGCCACTGCCTTGCAGGCACTTGATAGACTTGTCCCTCACGCCTCATTTCTGTCGTCTATTACTAAGGTAAACGGGCTGTTTGCACACGAGAGATACACTTACTTAAATATGTATTATCATAATACTATGGCACATTTATAAAACATACAGTACGTGTATTAAAACTTTTACAACAACCGTGAAGCAAAACAAATGTATTTCCCATGTAAAAAAAACTATCCAAAAGGCACGTATGGTCTATATACAGATGTGTTTTGCCGTATTTGCATTTCTTTAAAATGTTTAGCATGGATTATAATATAATAAACTGAGAGAGTTTGTCATGGACCATATTTCTAAAAATAAGCTTGAAAAGTTGTCTGTAGGAGGGTGGTGCTGAGGTTATAAGCGAGCTCCCCGAAGGCACTGTAGTCTGTTTATAGCCTACACTGTAAAAAATGCAGGGTTCCACACAATTCATTCATGTTGTCCCAACACAAATTGATTAAGTTAAACTTTTAACAAATTTATGTTGATTGAACATAAAAAAATTAAGTTGTCCCAATGAAATCTCAAGAATTGTGTTGTTTCAGCTTATTTTAAAGAAGTAGTTTAAACAAGCAAAAAACAATTTGTGTGTGTGTGTGTGTGTGTGTGTGTGTGTATGTGTGTGTGTGTGTGTGTGTGTGTGTGTGTGTGTGTGTGTGTGTGTGTGTGTGTGTGTGTGTGTGTGTAATGTTAGCTTTTCAGTTTTTGTGTTTGCATTTAAGATCCAAAAGTAATAAATGTTGTATTTTCGTGTGAGGATTATCCGGTTGGACAAAACGTGTAAGCGTAATGAACTGTGTTTGAACACAGAGCTTATTATTTGCAATCTTCGAAAAGCCTATGGGAAAATCCTATAGGGATTTTATCGATGGAACCAGTTTAACGTTAGCAGCCGATTGGCCTACAAGGTGACGTCATAGTTCCTCCACTCTATTGTGATGCAATTCCTAGAAACGGTATATTAAATGAGCAAACAGTGGGTGTGGTTTGTTACAGTGAGTTGAATGGATGTAGTAAAGTAGGTGTTTCATTCAGAAAGATCGGGAAAGGGGTTTGGGGAGAGTTATTAACCCCTGACAGTTGGAGCAGCGTGGTTAAATATGTTAGCCTCGCCCAATTCCTAAGATATACATAAACTGACAAAAAAAAAAAAAACAGGAAGTGTATTTTCAGTATTTTATTTTTTAATTAAAGATTAGAAGGGCAAACCATTTTTTTCTTAACATTTTAACTGCCTCACCAAGAAAAAAAAATTTAATTGCATTTTTTAACTCCTAATGTTGCTAGATAACAGACTCTATGCATTTGTTTTCAACGAAATCTCTACGAAATGGTTGATATGTCGGTTTATGGTAAAAGTACTGGAATTAATACACACAGTGCTCAGCATGTATAAGTACACCCCTTACAAATCTATCTTTTAAATTCATGTTTTTAATAGGAAGCTATACAATATTATATTTGTGCATATACAATAGATTAGTCAGCACTGAAGCCAAATCTGGAGCTTGTCTAACAAAATAACTTACGATAACGGTCCAAGAACTAGTACACCCAAATTTATATGTTATAGAAAAATATTAAATACAAATTTAATAAAGAGGAAAAATCAAGAGAAGGAAAAAACTTTTAAAAATTTAGTTTTTAAAAATTTAGTTTTTAAAAATTTGCTATTTTTTTTTTTAGCTTATTCAATATTTAGCTTGAATTTAATTGTATTATCTTTAAATTTCTAAATATGTTTGGTGACTAAAATATTATTTTAATAAATATATCTGTTTAAAAAATCTGTTTTGTTTAAATGCACCAAAATATATTGCCTATATTCACTGAGAAATGGATAAAAGTATTCATTTTCAAAATGGGGTGTACTCAATTATGCTGAGCATTGTATACTATGAAAAATCATTTAAGACCAATTTATTTTAAAAATATATTCAAAATAAAACATTTTTTAATACTAAATCATTTTAATTTTTTTGAAGTATGCCATAAAATATTTCAGATTCTCATTTAACACACTTTCTTGCTTTTTTTTTTTAACAATAAATCCAAAATCAAGAGTAATAGTGCAATAAGATTATTTTTGTTTGATTTTTTTGTAAACCAACAATGCTGCGTGTGTAAACCATTATTTAAAACAATCATTCTTTAAATGACTTTAACAGTCATTACATAAAACAGTCAACATATGGTCAACCATTTTGTAGAGCTGGCAGTTAAAGGGTTAATGACATGCACAGATAAATTGTTCACCACAAAACTAGCAATGCAAGCGAACAAAATCATATGGTTAGTTTAAAGATATAATTCCACCAAACATGAAAATGACCTTATCATTTACAGTACTCATAGCCGGCTCTCCCTATAAGCGAACCAAGCGGCTGCTTAGGGCCCCGTCACCACTAGGGGGCCCCCACAACCCACTAGTGGTGCGAGCCGTTTCTGTGCTGAAATCGTTTTTATTTGCATTTTACAAATTATCTTCATTGACAGTGCTTTAGTGCTTAAATATTTATAAAAAAAAGAACTATTTAATTAAAGTTGAAATTGTTTTCATGTGAAGATCATGTGATCAACAGGAAGCTTGCAGCGTCTCATTTCTCATATGCATTCTGTGTTCTTGCAGTTCGAGTTTGTTCTTCCAAGGTAACCTGCAAGACCAACTGGTCAACACAAGAATGCAAATCCATGCACAGACACAGCCACCATGGCCTTTGCTTCATTGCCTGCCCCATTTATAGACCTGATTAATTTGGAAATTGGACCGCGAAAATGAAACGAAACTAACGTTCTTCTTCAGGCGTAGAAAACTGAGAGGAAAAATAACAACGGAAAGAGACAAGCACAAAATTATTTTTTACCATAGCTTTTAAGTAGTAATGATGATATTAAAGACACAATTTAGTAGCACAATCAGGGCTTGACATACAGTATAGGTGCTGTATAGGTGCACTGTTTCATTCAACAAAATTTTTCTTTAAAAAAAACATTACATTTAAAAAAAGAATTATTGTCATGTATCTAAAATATGCACAGTAATCTATCCTGGCTAAAAGTTCCAGATCGCCAGTTAACTACACATAAACGGGGAGTAATCTCCCATTAAAGCAATATTATTATAAGGAAATATAATTAAACCATATTAACAAAAGTAACTAAGCAAAAGAAAGCAGATGAAACATACCGTGTTTGATAATGAATGGATCATCACGCACTCATGGTGAATGTTAGACCTGTTAATAATCTGTTCAAAGAATAATTAAAATGAAAGCAGTGACCGTTGCTGCTTACAAAAGAATATGTTTATTTTTTGCGCTTCCTCTAGGCACGGTTGCTTTGCGCAAGTAAACGGGACCGCGCACGCTTTTTAACAGTCGCGGACATCACATTACATCACCTTTGCGCGCGAGTGATCAATCTCTCGTTCGGTATTTACCTGCTTTCTATTGCTCGCGCGAACAGTTATTTTTGTCAGTCGTGCTGCTTCTCGAGTCTAAGATCACATTTGCACGAATATTGGGCCATGCTTATTGTCGAACCCTGCTTTTAAGAAACCTATCATTTAAAAATGATTTCCAACCAGCCAAAGTGGCTACTAAAGGTGTCTGTCTAACCCAGAGCTGAAATCTACCTGCATTTGGCGGGTGTTAATGTAAACCCCTGAGCACATTTATCAAAATAGGCAATTACAGATTAATAAACGTAGTCTACTTATGGAATATTTAATTTTTTCCTGGATTTACAGACCCGCCTTTTAGTCTAAAATGCATTCTACTGAAATGCAGTACTACTGAAGTGTCTTTCACTGACATTTTTTTGTACACTGGTAATATTTTTTCCTGAGACATGTTTATAAAAGTTATGTCCTAATTGAATTAATCATAGTTTAATATAAGCTCTGGACCCTGCATCTCAATTGTAAGGAACAGGGAAGGTGACTTAAGGGTGTATTAACTTTAACCCAGTATTTGTTTCTTCCCTTTTTCTTAAATGTTTTTATATGAATATTTTTAATATTTGCTTTATATTATTTGCTTATCGATTTTATTATTTATGAATCAATCTTTGCATTGATGTTAATTGTTTTTTTGTTTTTGTTTAGTTTTTAATGAGTTCATAATGTATATTTGATTACTAAGAAAAGCGTTTCACTTTAGGCTAATTATTGTTCACTGTCGTTTCATTGCAGGGTTTTTGCTTTTAGAATTAATAAAAAAAATGAAGAAATAAAACTCAACCTAGAATCTTTTATACAATCTTAAATCTGTTTGCTAAATTAACAGAATATGTTTAAACACTCCAGAAGGATGCAAAGTAGGAATCACTGGTCATTAAAGATTGTTTAATGATGCTTTTTTTGAAGCTGGTAGTTGACAAAAACAGTGCTGTTTTAAAATGTCCAAATTATTCAGAGAGTTATTAGGTAGAAAAAAATCAGGCTTTACTTTTCTGTTTCACTGATTGTATTTAATAAGCAATAAAATCATTGTGGGCCGGTTTGCAATAGCAATATTCCACTATTTAGAGCAAGGTAGGGCCCCAAAATTATTCTGCTTAGGGCCTCCAAATGTACAGGGCTTTCCCTTTTGTGGTTTTATGAGTTTCTTTCTTTTGTTGAACACAAAAGAAGATATTTTTGGATGAACGCTGGTTTCAAGGATTCATTGACTTCTATACTAATTATGGAAGATAATGGGTGGCATCATTTTTCAAAATATCTTTCTTTTGTGTTCGACGAAAGAAAGAAGCTCAAACAGGTTTTTCAACCAGTTAAGGGTGAGTAAATGAGGACAGAATTAATCTTTTGTGTGAACTATCTCTTTAAATTGACTCACCCTCAGGCCATCGGGGAATTTTTTTCTTCAAGGGAAATTAAAAGAAGATTTTGAACCGGAAACTGTGGTCCCTTGTGATTGGTAAAATGCAAGTCATTTTTCCTTTGAGAGTCAAAAAACAGGGCAAACATTAATATAAACAGATCCAGGCTAATATTTACATGAATGTATGCTCCCGAACATACAATGAAGTGAAATAAGTGATCTTTGAAAAAAAATATGAACATTTTTTACAGCATTAGCTTTTTGGCTGTCAATCCTGAGTGTGTTTAGCCTGATCACATTGTTTATATGTGGGTGTTAGTATAACAGTTTAATAAAACATATTTTGTCTGAGGACGAATGATGCTGAAACTTACAGCATAAAGAAACTGAAACGCTGTAATTTACTGTATTACTATAATTTGCTCTAAACTGTAAAATTATTTACAGTGGGAGAAATAAGTATTGAACACATCATGTTATTTTTTCTGGTAATAATATTTCTAAAGGAGCTATTGACATGGAATTGAACCAGATTTTGATAAAAACCCAAACAATACACTTGAAAATATAACAAAACCAAAAAAAAAATCTGAAAAAATTGTTATGTTTAATAACAATGGAATGACACAAGCAGAAAGTACTGAACTGCTGAAATGTATTTAATACTTTATATAAAGGCGTTTTGGTCATGGCAGCTTTAAGACGACTCTCATATGGCTGTGTTAATGTGTTTATCTGTGTAACAAAAGATGTGTAGATGTTGCTAATTTAAAATACAGACATATTACCTCTATAAATTAACGAAATACGGTAATTTACTGTAAAAATGAGAAATGACTTTTACGGTTTGTACCATATTTTTTACGGTTAAATACTGGCAACCACAGCTGCCGGTTTTTTACCGTAAATTTTACGGATTTATTTTTTACAGTGTAGTATGAATACTTATTTTGGCCACTGTATATTATGAATATACTTGTATGACTTCGCAACCATTTGATCAATACCTTATGTAGATTTTTAGATCTTTTAACTTAACCTCCATACACTATAAAAAAAAGTTGACTCAACAAAAGTTGTTTGGTAACTTGCTACACAGTTTGAGTTTAATCAATTTTTAACCCAAGTGCTACACACAATTTAAGTTGAGTCAACTATAAATGCACTGCTGCAAGTTGCCATACATTTTTAAGTTCAGTTTTCTACAGTACAACTATTTACAGTAAAAATGTAATAACATTTGTAATAACAAGTCCTGCACTGTGAATGAAAAACAAACTTTAATTACACTGATCTCTGCTGTGTTTTGATGTTGAAAATTCAACTCTGCATTTTAACAATGTGACTTTTATGGCCCGTAGCCAGCTTGCTGAATGGGGTGGTTCTTTTTTCTCAAAAAGTGGTCCTTTTTGCAGTCATTAGCCTCATTTTATGTTTAATTGTGAGATTTACAGTAAATACTACATTTTAGTGACATTTTAAGCACTATTTGTAGATGGATTAGCTTGTCTGGTGGTTATCATAACCATACTTTTTGATGTACAAAAAAGATTTAAAATAAAGAAATGAGAAATAATACTTATTTTTAAAATGCATATTTATTACATCATATTAAATTATTAGAAAAAAAAATAGGAATCTGGTAAAGTTTTAAATTAAAAACTGTAGCCTATTTTAATTTTCAAATAACAAACTGGCCAGCATATTCAACAATTCGGCCAGTTGAATAAAAAAAAAAACGACAACAAAGTAATAATGTAGAGCTTTTAGCGTCACTAAAAATGTAAAAAAGTACATTTGAAAATTCATGAATAACAACATTAGCCAAATTAGTGTTTCAACTCAGTTTAATATGAGTCACTTATGATGCTTCACACCTTTTAATTAATAATTTTTTTGTTTCAGGAATGAGGTCCAAGATTTAGAATAAAAGTTACATGTAAAATATTTTCACTATTTAAAAACAATACAGTGGGTCAGTAGAGAAAGATGACTTTACGTCAGATTATGTTTTCTTGCACAGCTGGATGGTGGACTCATACAAAATAATTGGTTGCATCGGTCAAAACTAGCTAAAGTCACACCGAAGGGAGCGCCAACAGAGGATTTCGTGTGGTCTTAAAGCCTTTTTTGATGGGTTATTTTCACAATTTATGATGGCATAGCAAACAAAATAGGATAAATGAGCTCATGTATGGGACAAATTCTGGACCTTTCGAACCCACCAAACCCCTCCTGGCTACAGGTCTGTATTGATATTTTATTTAATTAAATCCAGATAAATTACTGCCAGTTTATTACCAAGTTTTTGCTACGTTTAGTATTTTTTTAACATCAATAATATATCACTTCAAACTAAAAATGTCAATAACAGTTGGTTTCATTATTAAAATGTGTTGGAGGAAAGATAGGTGTCCTATAATACACGCCAAGGGCTTTAGTTAACAATAGCTAGTTTTGGTATTGATCTGATAAAATGCCTAGGAGGAGTTTGTTAAAATAAAACACCTGGAAATGGCAAAAACTGCATATTGTCGAGCCATATTGCTACACCTACTTCTGAAACCCATATCAAACGATCATCTACACCACTTATGGTGTGTGTGCAAAGTTTCATGAGTTTTTGAGCATTTTTAGACCCTCAAAATTCCCTTGATTAGGGGCAGAATAATAATAATAATAATAATAATAATAATAATAATAATAATAATAATAATAATATAATAATAATAATAATAAAATACGGAGCAATTCCAATAGGGCCTACGCACCACCGGTGCTTGGTCCCTAATAAAAAATAGAGCAATTCCAAAGGGCCCTACGCACCACCTGTACTCGGTCCATAATGAAAAAGAAAAAAAACATAAATCACAAAATATGAAAACTGCTAATTATTAATATTCTTTTTTTTTTTTACAGTGTGTATGATCGAATACAGTAGTTTTGAGTGAGGTTCTGTCATAAAGCAAAAGACAACCAATGAGTTCACTGCTGTAAATCTTGTGTATGAAGCAGCGCTGTTTTGTCATACTCAATATATTTTAAGATTCTATTATGCTGCTCTGGGCAGTCTAATAAAACGCACAACACATTAAAGCATCTTTGGTGTTTCTCTGTTTTCTATAAAACCAAAACGAAAATCAAGGGTGTTTGATGCCATTACTATGGCTATATATAAAAAGTGTTTTTTTTTTACATTATTAAATTAATTGAGCATTCTTTGATGCATTAGGAATAATGTGAGTACATAAAATCAAGTGTTTTGATGTAAAAACTTACATATTGTGTCTTTAACTCTGCATCAGTTTCTCACAATCATATTGGCTCTAAACATTTGGATTATAGCTTTTGAATGAAAATGATTTTGTTTCTGATTATGTTGCATTAGTTGAGTGGTGACAGAAATGCTCTTCCTTTTAAGGCTTTAAGTCCTCGATCATCATAGAAACAGAATTAAATGGAATTATTTAATTTTAAGATATAACTGAACTTGAGTTAAATATGGTGAGTGTGATAAAAAAAAAACAATGCCACTGCGACAATGCCAAATGAATACAATATAATTAAAATATTAATGCTACAATTTCAGTATTCATACAAATTCATTTGCAAGTCTCTAAAGTTGCTCAATAATCCAGTAATCCAACTAATAATCATTAGTACTAGTAAATGATTTTATTTTTTTTCATTTTATAATATGTTTTAAATTAATTAATTCATTCATTTTCTTTTCGGCTTAGTCCCTTTATTAATCAGGGGTTGCCACAGCGGAATGAACCGCCAACTTACCCAGCACATGTTTTACGCAGCGGATGCCCTTCCAGCCACAACTCGATACTGGGAAACACCCATACACTCTTACATTCACACACAAACACTAAGGCCAATTTAGCTTATTCAATTCCCCTATAGTGCATGTCTTTGGACTGTGGGGGAAACCGGAGCACCTGGAGGAAACCCATGCAAACACGGTGAGAACAGGCAAACTCCACACAGAAATGCCAACTGGCCCAGCCGGAGCTCGAACCAGTGATCTTCTTGCTGTGAGGCGATCGTGCTACCCACTGCACCACCGTGACACCCCTATGTTTTAAATGTATGTCAATAATTAAATGTTGATAATAAGTTAAAAATCAATGTTTTCAATGTAATAAGAAGTATACTTAAAATACAGTCTGAAGCACGAACGTTTGTTTCGAACTATCAACGGCTAGGGATCTGTGAAGTCTACCTTCCCAATTTAAATCAAATGCAATATTATTATTTTTATATAAGTTTTATTTATTTTATTTATATAACAGCATTCGTGGCATAAGTACCATTTCGATTAACAATACAAAACGCACAACTTCCCGCTCTGATGTAAACAAACAGCAGCACAGATTTGAGCTAATGCATACAGTATATCATTATGTGGCTGTAATCCACTGCCATAAATGCACTCAAGACTATTGGCTGAGGCTGTGGATTGAAGGTAATAATAATGTACAGTAGTATAATGTATAATGATTGCTTCACTGAACTGACCGTTTTGTTTCATAAGACCTTATTGTATCCATATATATTCTTCATACATACTTCATACCACTATATATATATGAAACCAGAAGTTTACATACACTGTATAAAAAGGCACATAACCATTTTAAAAAAAGTCAGATGTTAATGTGACTGAACTTTTTCTCTTTTAGGTAAGTTAGGATTATCAAATTTATTTTCTGTTATGCTTAATAGGAGAATAATGAGAGAGATATTTTTGAGAAATTGTTATAACTTTTCTTGAAAGTCAAGTTTACATACAATAAGATTATTATGCCTCTAAAAAAGCTCAGATGATGGTGTCAAGATTTTGGAAGTTTCTGATTGGCTAATTGACAACATTTGAGTTAATTGGAGGCACAACTGTAGAATAGTATTTAAGGAAAACCTCAAACACACTGCTTCATTGTGTGACAACATGGGAAAATCAACAAGCCAGAATCAACAAAAAAGCCAGATTACAATTTGCTAAATTACACTGGGAAAAAGACTAATTTTTGGAGGCATGTCCTGTGGTCTAATGGAACTAAGGTTGAACTGTTTGGCCATAATGACCAGTGTTACATCTGGAGAACAAAGGGAAAGCTTACAAGCCTAGGATCACCATCCCAACTTTGAAGTATGGGGGCGGCAGCATCATGTTGTGGGGCTGTTTTGCTGCAGGAGGTACTGGTCCACTTCACAGCATAGATGGCATCATGAAGAAAGAACATTAAATACTGAAGTAACATCTCAAGACATCAGCCAGGAAATTAAATCTTGTCCACAAATGGGTCTTCCAAACAGACCATGACTCTAAGCATACTGCCAAATTAGTTCAAATGTGCTTTAAGGACAACAGAGTGAATGTTTTGAAGTGGCCATCACAAAGCCCTGAGCTCAATTCTATAGAAAATTTGTGGGCAGAGTTGAAAAAGCTTGTGTGAGCAAGAAAGCCAATAAATCTGACTCAGTTACACCAATTCTGTCAGGAGGAATGGGCCAAAATTCCTGCAAACTATTGTAAGAAGCTTGTGGAAGGATACCCAAAACATTTGACCAAAGTTATACAGTTTAAAAGCAAAGCTAAAAAATACCAAGGAAATGTCTGTAAACTTTTGACTGTCTAGAAATTAATAAAAAAAAATTCAATTTTCATTATTCTGGCATTTAGCAAATGTAAATGATTTAGGTAATCCTAACGGACCTGAAATAGTAAACGTTTAGTATGATTTACCATCAGACATTTTTTTAAAAAATGGTTATGTTTCTTTTTTAGTGTATGTAAACTTCTGGTTTCAACTATATAGTGGTTCCTGACAAAACGGTCAGTGAAATAATCGGAATATTATACATTATTGTACTTATTATTACCTTCAATCCACAGCCTCAGCAAACATTATATAGACACATATTTTTATTCTCAGAGGGATGCCAATTATTAAATAAATGTTGCAATGAATAATTTCCCACAGTTTCAGCTAAAAATGTTCTTTGATGATCTGTTGAAGTAAAAAAGAAAATGGGATGAAAAATAAAAAAAAATTCTCTTGTGATCTTTGGTTTTACAAAGACATTGTTATTCTTTAGGTGAACAATTAACAGTTGAAAAAAAAAGTTTGTTTTAGTAATCTTCAATCAAAGTTTGCTCATTTGCTTCCATGTTTGGAGTGGCTGTCCTTCTCTGTTGATGTCAATTTGATAGCTTTAGCCCAATATTCATAACCACAAACCTTTTACCGTTAGTTTGCCATGAGGAAGTGATGTGCAAAAAGAAAGCCCCGCCCACCTCTCAATATTCAGTTTGAAGTACACCAACAAGCTGAAATAAAAGTCTCTGCAACTTCTGCTTCACAGGGACTTTAACATCCACAGAAACTTCTAGAGGCAAAAATGTTTAAAAAATTATTTATATTATTAAAATGTTCCTGACACCAAGCAAAAAAAAATAAAGTTTATTTGGCAAATGTTTACTTAACAATTGTTAAAAAGGTACCACCCTCCAAGTTTCAAAACTACTGTTCTCAAATCCAAGATGCCAAAATATTTCTTTTAATGCATTACTTTGAAAAGCCTCTTTTTGGAAAATCTATTTTTAGAATGTGTTGCTTTGTTTCTGAATGACATTGTGAGCAACTCACATCTGCGAGGAATCTTCCCAGAAGTCACCTGTGCTAAAGTGGGCCAGTGGAAAACATGTATGGCTCTGAGGTTGCTCTTTCATTGTACAGATTTATGTTTCATTGAAGTATCAACTTAGTTTTAAAATGAATAATAACTGAACACAGATTGGTCCTCATGGAATCTGAGAAAATTGTTTCAGCTCATATTGAAACATGACTTTTAAATACCTCTCCAAATCTTGGCATCAAGGCATAGTCATTTTCTAAATCAGGTTAAGTGTTCAAAGGCTAAAAGTGATGTGCTGAATAAAATAAAGGCTTGTTGGTAACTCTGCCGTGTTTCTCTCTGAACACACACCTACACAAACACACATTTAATGTGTGAGAAGTAAAAAGCACAAGCCACAAACAAAAAAATGCACTCAAATGGTTCTGTGAAGGCTGTGTCACTTACGGCAAATCAGATCATCTGCTGCGAAATGCAGTGTAATGGAGGAGCTACTAGGAGGAGTTACTTTCGGTTGTTGTGTGAGCGAGTGAGCATGTATCTCACCACCTCTGTTCAGTCTATCACAACAGCAGACAAAAGATGCCATTAGAGCAACTTAACACTTTTCTACCAACAGAGGTTGCAAGGACTTTCAGTTTAACCAAACCACAAGCCGAAAAATCGAAATTCACAAGTTTATTGTTCACACGCTAGTGATTATTAAGTAATTTGCTCATATTGATTCTCTTCACTATGATTTAGGATGTGTTACCATAGGAAGGAAATAGCATGAAGTAGGCCTATAGTATCATCATCAAGTATTAAGAGATTTCAGCAGTGTCACAAACTGTTATCAGAAATCAACACATTGTTTTAAAACTGCTATTAAGCTATTCCAGTAAACTGAAAACTGATATGTCAACGCAATCTCTGAGTAAGTAGTTTCCTCTGGGAATGAATCAAGGTGAATATGACTAAATGTTAGCAAATTTAGCATGGTTCAGATAGTATAAGACCCATATAAACAAAGGTGCGAACAAAGAATCAAATCTAGAGTACAGAGAGTAATCAAAAGTAAAGAGTAATGTCATTTCAAATGAATGTCAAGACAAAACGAAACAATACACAATCTATTTAGGGTACACAAGTAATATACTGTTTTAATATGTTTTTGGGGACCTCTGTTGACAAGCAATGGTCATTGCATTCTGAGAAATTAATCTGATCTGATTAAACAGATTATTTTAAATTAAAATCTGTGAACTTGTGATCATAAATGAAAACCTAGGTATAAACGAAATAAATAATAAATAAGTAAACCTCCCAGATGGGTTCTTCAGGGTGTCTTATAGAGATGAGGTGCCTAAGGGTTCAATTGTGGGACCATTTCTCTTCTCTTCTATCAAAGCTTAAAGATTCTTACTAGAATCTGACATTCAGAAACATGTTTTTTTTCCATCACTGATATGCCAAAGCCTCTCAATTTCTCTCATTCCAACCTGCTTGGTTGACTTTTCTTTCTGGGTGAATGACTACTTCTAAATCAACCCTGCCAGGACAAAACTACTTGTTCAGCCAACACAGCACTTAATCAGAACTTCTCCATCCAGTTAGGGACATCGACTGTAAAATTCCTCCAGGGCAGTTAGGAACATTGGATCACAAATCAGTGTTAGGAAAAATTAGGCCTTGTTATTAGTGTAGGTTCTTGTTATATTCAGGCTGGATTATTCTAATGCTCTCTTGGCAGGCCTGCAGTAATATAAAACCTCTGCATCTAGTTTGTGGCATCGAGGTTGGTCTTTAATGAATCAAAGAAATGCAACACCAAACATCAATTTGCACTGGTTTCCAGTAGTTGTAGCATCAAATAAAAGGCATTTTGATGTTTGTCTAGCACAACCACTAACTCTGCACCCATTTACATACACTCAGAAAATGACTTTTGCTGCTTGTTCAAACTACTTATTTAAAATGAGCTGAAACAACACAAATCCTAAGTTCTTAGTAGAGACAACTTAATTATTTTATGTTCAATCCACTTAAATTTGTAAATAAGTTTAGTCATTTTAATGATTTTTTTTTTTTAAGTTAACAATTTGTTTTAGGATAACATGAAGGAATTGTGTGGAACCCAGCATTTTGTTTACAGTGTTTAGTCTCTGTGTCAGACTTCAAAAAACACGCTCATTGACTTTACCTTTAGGCTACTGTTTTTTTTATTATCGTTATTGTTTATTTCATTTTTTGAGGGGGACAACTGACCTGTAATACTGGCATCTTTTGTAAGGGAGGATCATCCTAAATATTTTTTATTGGTTTACTCTTTAATATTGTAATATGGTCATTATTGATGATTCAAAATAACAAAGCATCAAATAGGTCTACCATGAAACTTAGCCTACCCTAAAGTGTCTCTGCACATGATATAATACAAATCTATATAAAACATATAAAGCTTCTGTTATCACGAATGAATAAGAAGAAGCTAGTAAGTCAAATCACCAGACCGAAAACAACATTTACAAGGGCACACCTGGGTCATTATCACTATAAAGTGCCTTTGAGCCATCAAAATTTTCAAAAAAAAAAAAAAAGTTTGGGATTTTTGATTTAACCACATAGTTGTTCTGTTAATTAGGACCCTCCTGCACTTTTTACAAATAATTTGCAAGCAGAAAAACAGTAAACAAACCTCAAATTGTGTCAACCCTATCATGGACAATTTCAAAGTAGTATAAGTATATTTTCATTGCAGTGTGATTATAAAATGTACATTTTCAGAAAGGTAATGTGTCCCTTTACCAACCTTTTTAATTATGGAAAAAGTATATTTATGAAATAATGGACAAAACATTTATTTCTCAATAAAATATGCAATCATTGCACATTCTTTTCAAAATAAAACCCAAAATCTAAAATACTTTGTCAAACTTTCAAACAATATTAACTGGCCTTTATTGGTTCATTAAGAAATCACACAATATATTTTGCTGAGGTTATAAATCCTTTGTTTATTTTCATAAAGGTTAAACATGATAGTGGAAAACAAGATGACAGGGTGGACATTGGCATGACAGGGTGAACAAACGCTTTATTTAGTGAACTAAACATGGAGGAACATTTGAAAAACAACAAGTACAACAAGAAATATTAAAGGGTTTATATATAAGGGTTGTAAAAGTTTTCAAGAATTCAACTTCTGTATCACTGCAAATCACTGAGCTACAGTACCATGCTGCTTCTTCTGTTATCCTTTAGGTTTTATCAATATGCAAATTAATGGGAAAATAAACAATTATTGTCCTTCAAATCAAACTAAATTTGCTAATGAATGTAAATCTTTACATTGTACGTTGTATTGGAGGAGTGAAGGGAATGTTGGACGCTATTCAAGTTAAACACCTTAATAATTCTGTTTTTTTAGAATAAGGTAAATAATTAGATTACAGATGTTCATATAAATGTACAAATACTTAGGGCTATATTTCTATTTCAAACAGTCAATGAGCTCCATTAGATGGACTTTAAAAGGATATCCTTTATAAAGACTGAGACAGATATTGCCAAAAGGTTTGTATTGTCCACATGTGTTGCATCTACTGGTGTAGTATGTATCTGCATAAGTGTTGTAACATTAAAACATTAACTAATTAACAATAAAATATTAAATAAATAAATAAATAAATAAATAAATAAATAAATAAATAAAGTGTCAATAACGATGCATATGTCCATCCTGTCAACAACAGGGAGGATATTTTTGGCTAAACATAGCATTTATTCAACACAGGTTGTACCTGCAGCTGGTAAAGTGTTTCCCTATCGAAGCTCTTTGTACAGTTTAAAAGCTATATTTTTAATTATTATATAATTAAATATTATAATATTTTTTAATATTAATTAATATTTCACTATGACAGGGTGGACATGTTAAGCTTGACAACATTCAGTTTCAAACACAATATGAGGAAAAATAGGAAACATAAGTGTAGATACTTAATGTGTGCACATCAGATGTTTTAACCTCCTCTGAAGAAAGGTAAAATGGGCATGGGGTTGCCAATGAGTACATCTGAGGGCTTCTTAAAGGGGCATTTACCACATCATGACAGGGTGGACAGCGATTTTTAAGGACACGTGCAAAACGATTAACAATATTAGGAAAACTAAATAAAAGTTGTAAAAATTACTTATTTTATCAAATAACTTGTTAAAGACAATAAGAATATTTAAAAATCTTTTTAATTTGATCTAATTTACCTACTTTTTATTTAGACTCACAGAAGTTGGCTGAGCAGTGTGTGGAACATGGCAAAATCACATCATTTAATAAAAGAATATGGCAGAAATTGACTAAAAACATTTCACAACACTTATAATTCTACCTGCATGTGTGTAAAGGTTTAACCAACTATATTAAAACATCAGAATATCATTATTTCGCATTATGTTCATATATGACTGATTCAATCTTGCACTTTATACTGATAATAACCCACCTATCATGTTTTGATGTCGTGACTAGACCCGACCGCCCCCTAGCGATGTCATAACGGTAGTGAGGTGATCGGATGTTTGAGATCTCCATGGTAACAGTTGCCCCTATCGCTTTGCAAATAAAACTAGGCTTAAGCAGACATGAACGTCTCTGTGACACGCACATTTCACAAGAAAAATGAGGGCAATAAGGGTTTCCGGCAGCAGAGGACTTATGATTACTTGTACGGTGAGTTACGTGTGAAAACGTACTACCAAACCATTAGAACAAAACAGACATGTTATATGATGCTACACGATAAAGAAAATGTATTGAATGATGGTACCGTTTCAGATCCAGTATATACATTGTCAGCTGATGTGGATCACGGCAGAGAAAACATCCGAGCTCAAGCCTCACTTGATCGAATGGTAAGATGAGAGAAAGACCCACATTAGATTTAGATGTCTTGTTCATTAATAAAACAATATTATATTCACATATCTCTGGAGAAAGAGAGCTTGGAGTGAATGTGATTACACACTAAACAACTAACTTACGAGTACCCAGCAGAAGTCATCGTGCCAATAATGCTTCGGGTGTTGCAGAGGCTATTTATTGTCACAACTTGAACTGATATTTCCCAACTGATTTGGACGTCATTGTCCGTTGGAGAGCAGAAAGTCACTGAAAAAGTCATCACATGTCAACTGAGTTCATGTCTGAGGAGGACTGTCAACTCTGACTGACATAAAATTGCGTAAACACATTTGTCCAAGATAAGATTAGACTCACATTTGGCTGAATTTCGAAAACAACCTTTTTAATATGTGAGCAGTTCTACAGAATTGGTGCCAACTGCTGTCCCAGATTCAAGAAACTCATTTAAAAAACTTTTCAGTGTTCAAATATTACATGTAGTGTATAGTAAGGTCCTTTACTATCTATTTAATCCCACAATGATATTTAAAATATCTGCAAGTGTAATGTAGAATCATATTTTACCCAATATTTTAATTGGGAGATGACTGTCCCACTCCCTAATCCCCAAATTTATGAAAATGAGATTTATTTTATTTTTCTCTGCTGTTTTAAAAAAATGTCCATTTGAGGTTTTTTTCAAAGTGGAGTAAAATTTATTTTTAAAGCATGAAATGTTTTCATGTCACTACCGAAATGGTGTATTCCTCAATCCACTCAATCCACAATCCAAGACTTATTTTTCCACAGCCCTACTTTTTTTT
Source organism: Danio kyathit (assembly GCA_903798195.1). Taxonomy (NCBI): domain Eukaryota; kingdom Metazoa; phylum Chordata; class Actinopteri; order Cypriniformes; family Danionidae; genus Danio; species Danio kyathit. Next base: position 12,367,533 of record LR812527.1, on the reverse strand, counting down.
TATCAGGAATTATTCCTGTCTCTTTCTGTCTTAACTGTATTGCGAATAGATTGGTCCCATCATTTTAAATGAATTGTGTTCAAAAGTCTGAAAATCTGTGTGTATCTCACTACCAAACATATTGCTTATGCAATTAGGCAAACATATCTGGGTGTTACTCTAAAAAAAGAAAAGAAAAGACAGAAAAGAAAAGAAAAATATTCTTTGCTATTCTTTGAGCTATAGGCTCAAAAGTATATACGTTGTCACTACCGAAATGCAGAATAAATATAAAAAATAAAGAAAATTCAAATAAGGTATTTTAAAAAACTGCAAAATTTCAACAAATATGTATATTAAATATATTTTAGGTTTCTCTTATTTTTTCCTCTTTAATAACATTGTTATTCAATATTTTTCCCAAATATATTCATTTGGGTGTGTTATTTTTTTGGATAGTGATCTTGTTAAATTAGTTCTAGTTTTGGCTTTGCTACTGACAAATTTAATGTACTGTATATGCAGAAATAAAAGAAAAAAAAAATTATGCTGCACACTGTATATCTTATTTGATAATAAGTTAAATCTTGCTTTAATTATATTTAAAATGTTATTATCGAACATGTCATTTTATCAAGTATTTCATCTCACATTTCTGAAATGGTCTGTAGACTCCCTGACAAAAGTCTTGTCAGCTATCCAAGTTTTTGGAACAAATGATAACTTGACTTCTAGTTGATCATTTGGTATCAGAAGTGGCTTATATGGAAGGCAAAGACCTCTAAATTACGCTTATTTTACCAAAATAAAAGATGATCATGCCTTGATTTTTAATTGTTTAATTATTTAATTTAGGACAGTAAGGTCTGACTTAGCTTAGACAAAAGTCTTGTCACTTAACAGAAATAATGTACAGTATAGAATATAAAGTCATGGTGCAGTGGATAAAGAATTAATATTGTGTATGACTCAACATGAGCTTGGAGGACTGCATCCATTCATCTCTGCAATGACTCAAATAACTTTTGAATAAAGTCACGGTCATGGCAAATAAAGCGTTCTTGCAGTACTCCCAGAGTTCATCAAGATTCTTTGGATTGATCTTCAATGCCTCCTTCTTCATCTTAGCCCAGACATGCTCAAATAATGTTCATGTCTGGGGACTGGGCTGGCCAATCCTGGAGCACCTTGACTTTCTTTGCTTTCAGGAACTTTGATGTGGAGGCTGAAGTATGAGAAGGAGCGCTATCCTGCTGAAGAGTTTGCCTCTCCTGTGGTTTGTAATGTAATGGGCAGCACAAATGTCTTGATACCTCAGGCTGTTGATGTTGCCATCCACTCTGCAGATCTCTGGCACACCCCCATACTGAATGTAAACCCAAACCATGATTTTTCCATCACCAAACTTGACTGATTTCTGTGAGAATTTTGGGTCCATGCAGGTTCCAGTAGGTCTTCTGCACTATTTGTGACGATTGGGATACAGTTCAACAGATGATTCATCAGAAAAATCTACCGTCTGTCACTTTTCCAAATGATCAACTAGAAGTCAAGTTATTATTTGTTGCTCTTAAAACTGAGATCGACGACAAGACTTTTGTCAGGTAGTGTATTGTAAGGATGGTGTGCATACTCTCACTTAAAGACAGTATAGAATAGCTCTAGGTGTTTTTATTAGAAATTGTGACAGATAAATGTGCATGCTGTGTTTGTATTTTTCTAACATAAAAAGTAAACAGTCTGATTCAGCCATGGCACACAAAAAAATATGGTCACTACCAAAACATCACAGTCACTACCAAAACAGGAAAAACTGAAACAGTTACAACTGAAAAAAAATGGAAAAATTTGTAAAACAAAGTGATTGAAAATATCAAATAAAAAATGTTTTGAAAGTATTTCATTTAATGTAATTTCAGTCTCAATCAGTGTGATCACCTTTATGCCTTTTTCAAACAAAGATTTAATTCAAAATACAACAAGTTTAACACAACAAACTCTTAAAGGTTTCAAACAAGTAAAGGGTGAGTAAATGATGACAGTATATACGTTTTTGGTGATCTGTCCCCTAAAGTGTTAGGAATCTTCAAAGTAGATCGCACTACACATTCACTTAAATGCTTCTAATTTAATTAATAGGTTATCTGCAAGCATTTTTTAAACTACTCAACTGTCTTTTTCCCTCTCTCTTTGTTAATCTACTCTGTATTATATATGATATTATACAGTCACATTATAATATCTTGTTTGGCCATTTTTATTTGGTGAATTAGAAATTTTCCTCTGCATAAAATCATCTATATACAGTATTCAGGATTGTGCACTAGTGTGCACTAATAATTTGAAAATAATTGGTACTCTTGAACACAAAGAGATGTGAAGGGTAAAAGTTCTCATTCAAGTGAATGACTATTGAGAATGCCATGATGTCAATCAGCTATTTAGCAAATCTGAAAAAAAAAAAAAAAAAGATTTAGTTCAATTTTAAGAAATCTTAAAAAGAAGTGGCCTTGATCTTTTGAAATGAAAGTTCTTTGTACTTTGAAAACATTCTGTAACATTCCAAACTCAAAGCATTTATTTAAAATAAAGCACAGAGAAGTTTTGATCTGTGCATTTTGATGGCGTTTTTAATCTAATGTAGATACAATATAACAGGCATTTTAAGTGCAGCTATTACTTAACTATTTATTAAAACATGTTTGATTGATGTGTTTTGTCTCTGTCAGCGGAGGGTGCCGGAGTTTAACTCTATGTTTAGTAATCTTCCACATCATCCCCATTATTCCTTACGTCTGGAAGCCACTGATCCTGTGCCTGCGTTTATTGACCGCCGATGGCGAGGCTACGCTGAGCAGAGAAGACAGGCGCTACAGCAAATGACAGGGTAAAACTCACAAAAAAGAAAAAAAAAAAAGAAAAAGCAGCCCAGGACACAATTCACCTTGACATGACATGATTTATGCACAAAAAAGCCTATTTTTGTTACTACGCTTTTTGTGTTTTACACATTTTACTGACAAAGTTATTTATTCTTTATTGTTTTGAGGGTGTTTTGGGACATTTAAGTCTGTTCTTTTACACTGTACACAATTTATGTATGGTTATACATGGCTGTTTAGTTTATTTTTTTTAACTCTGTTCCAAAACCCTGCAATAACTACAATTATTTTAAATTGCAGTTTATAAAAATTGTGTTTTCAATCTAACACAATTTATTTGTGTGAAGTGTGAGTTATTCCACCTGTAATCCTTCAGAAATCACTTTAATAAGCTGATTTTTTTCTATAGAAACATTTCTTCAAATTATTGATGACAAATTGTCATTGTCATAAAACACAAAGAAACTAAAAGGGAAGTTCACCCAAAAAATGTATATTTACTCACTATTTACTCTCTCTCAAGTGGTTCCAAACCTTTATGAGTTTCTTTCTTCTGTTGAACATTAAAGAAGATATTTTGAAGAAAACTGAAATCCTGTAACCACTGACTTTAATAGGAAAAACAAATACTATTGAAGTCAATGGATACAGGTCTTCACCATTCTTCAAAATATCTTCTTTTGTGTTTAACGGAAGGTAGAAACTCGTGAAATAAAGGGTGAGAAAATTAAAATATGACTCAAAACATGTATAGATTAATGGAAAATTTAAACAATCCATAAAAACTTTGAAATAGTCCCAAGAGCTGTATATATCATGATGTATGCTGTATTTGCATTGGAATATTAATCTTTTATATGTTTGCATCTGTGTAAGGATTGTGTCTGGGGCTGTGACACATGCATCGAAACCTGCTAATGTGACAGGAGTGGACCGCTGGAAGTTTTTCAAACGGTAGGACACAAACATACACTATAAAATGAGTGTGAGATATACTAGCTAAATGTTTCTGGATTAGTAAATGCTTTCAATTTATTCTTGTGTTTACATTCTCTTTTTTTTTTCTTTCAGTCCTCTAATTCCCTTTGCTCAACAGATTCCTCCCGATGTTGTGTTTGCTTTGCCAAAGTAAGTCTTCTTTAGGTAATATTAGGCGTGCTCTATTAAAGGGATATGTCACCCAAAAATGAATATTTCTTGTTAAATTACTCACCCACAGGTCATCCAACACTTAGATGACTTTTATTCTAATAGTAGAATATTAAACAAATTTTTTTAGCTGAATCTGTGGACTGTGGTGATTAGGCGTGTAACAGATCACGGTTGATCCATGATCCGTACGGATCACAACCCACAGTTCGGAATGCACGTGACTCGCGCATTAATAACTTTTTTGATCTTGTAGGTTAGTTCAACATTTATAACAATTGTAGAGAGAGATTGCCTCCCGCGTCATTCAAAATCACGTGTATGAAAGGATTTTGGGTTCCTTGTAAAATATAATGATGACGGAAAAAGTTCTGGTGGGACCTACATAAATGCTTTCTTAGGTTAGTGTTAGTGTCTTAGGTAGTGTTTCCTGTCACTGTTTGTTTAGGCTGCATTAATGCATTCATTGTAAAGCTGCATGATTAATCATTAAAAGATTGTGATTTCAATTCAAACCCACGCAACATGAATGATAAATGATAATGGTTTGCATATGTTTATTAATCCTTCAAAGCGGTGCATTTAAATATGCATGTGGTCGAGAGAGATTCAGTTTTTACACTTTTTCAGTTAGTTACAATTAAATAACACAGAAGTACTGGAAGAACAGTTTAGAGTTCAGATATTAACACTGATATTTATGGTTAAGATTAAAATCACTGTTTAATGGAACTTGACGCTGATGAATGTTGTAGCAATTACATTGTTTATCCAATGGGTGGCGACAAACAACCATCAAAATTATGTCACTGCATAGGTTCACAAAAACGATCCACCTATAATGAAACAAAGTTTTATGTGTAAATTGTTGAAGCCATTCATTCATTTTCTTTTCGGCTTAGTCCCTTTATTAATCTGGGGTTGCCACAGCGGAATGAACCGCCAACATATCCAGCACATGTTTTACACCAGGGGTGCTCAACCCTATTCCTGGCGATCGACCTTCCTGCAGTTTTCAGTTGTAGCCCTAATCAAACACACCTGCCTGTAAATATCAAGTGCTCCTCACGTTCTAAATAATTGGTTCAGGTGTGTTTGATCAGGGTTGGAGCTGAAATCAGCTGGAAGGTCGATCGCCAGGAACAGGGTTGAGCACCCCTGTTTTACAGTGTGGATGCCCTTCCAGCTGCAACCCATCCCTGGGAAACATCACTCACACTCATACACTGCGGACAATTTAGCCTACCCAATTCACCTGTACTGCATGTCTTTGGACTGTGGGGGAAACCGGAGCACCCGGAGGAAACCTACGCGAACGCAGGGAGAACATGCAAACTCCACACAGAAACGCCAACTGACCCACCCGAGGCTCGAACCAGCGACCTTTTTGCTATGAGGCAATCACTATAAACTTCACGATGCTGAGCTGGCATCGCAATCCATCACCCCGTCCCACATTTATATTGATATTTTAACTTATTACTTGCATGTCATGTTAATAGCAATAACGGTCTTTTCATGAGCTGTGTTAAATTTTACATATAGCTGCCGCTTGCACGGCTGACAGCATCGTGAGGATTAAATGAAGGATTATACAGTACCTCTCGTGCTTAAAATGTGTAGAGATTCAGTGGCAAACGCTGTTACCTGCAAACCCCGTCCCACAGACTTTACAGTGAATGGCTTTAGTTATTTACATAGCGGACTTGAAAAGCCATTGGAAGTCTTTTATCCACTCTTGGAAAAGTGTAAATGGTGGATTAAAATTCAGCACATGATCACTAATAATACGTGCCATTATTAGTAACTTTTTCATTCTCTCATATTCAGCGCTTCACATTTTCGCAGTTGCAGCTCCTGTCATCTGAAGGCAGAAGGCATTGACTGAGTGATTGACAGCTGATATTAACCAATCCATTCGCGTTCAGTTCTAGAGCAGTGGGCCAATAAGAAGAGCACAAAGGCGGGGCAAGGATTGTGGGCTTTTTTTACTTCAGCATGTTCACATAACAACTGTTTTAATCTGTTCCCGAGCGCTGCGTTTGGCATTTTTTGGTGCAAAGATGCATTCTGCTTAAATGTCTCCTAAATCCGCGCACGCGGTGAGGATTTTGCAGTGAAAACAGGTGGCAGGCAACAATTTATGCACTAGCACAAATGCTTTTAAATATATTTTTAGGTTGCATAAAATTTTGGCCACATATGCGACCAAAACGGTCGAGCCCTAGCATCTTTACTTGTTATTATTTCCTCATAATAATAATAATAATAATAATAATAATAATAAAATAAGGAAGTTATCATCAATCACAATACAAATTACAGTGAACTCCAAACGAACTCTTGTCTCCTCCACCAGCTGTGGAAAAAGCCATTATAACGACACAGATCACTCTGCCTATTCATGCCAGAGTCCCGCAGAAAAAAGTGATTGACAGGTGGTAATTTGTGTGTAACTTTATTTATTTATGATTTGGTTATGGGTAAAGCAAAGACCATGTGGGTCAGGTAGTGAAAACGTTAGGCTACAATTAATTAATTCCTTATGAATTAATTGATATTTAACAACAACCAGCCCCGCCTACGACGACGATGCCATCATCCATTGCGATGTTTTACATTAGACATCGTACGATGCCAAATTGGTCAACATCGCCCAACCCTAATCTGAACCATGAGATTTGTGATCCGTTACACTACTAGTGGTGATTCACATAATGGCAGTCAATGGTGATAGGTTTTTAGTTTAAAAGCAAACATATACAAATGAGTGCATGATGACGCATTGGCTGCATCAGAAATTGCATACTACTGTATAGTACTCTAAAAACAGTATGCGAGCAGTTACTATATCCGAATCCATAGAATTCGAAAAACAGTATGCGAGAAGTACCCGGATGACCTACTACTTCTGGCGAAAGTCTGAAGTGTGCATCTGATGGACACTACGCTATCCCATGATGCACTGTGAGAGAATTCATGAATGGGAGTGAAGCAACGCAACTGACGTTGGTAGGTCAAATGATCATGACAAAATGGCGAGTGTTGTACGTCCGAGTTCCATTCATACTACTCACATTCATACTGTATAGAACGTACTTTTCTAACGGTTGAGTAGTAAATTCAAATTCAAGTGCAGTACCTACTGCGTTGTAGGCAATTTTGCACGCAGCCGCTGAGGTCTTGTGAAGTTAAATGATCAGTCCAGAAACTCATAACTAGGCCTACACGGAATCTGCGTGCACAGAAATCTGCAGATTTCCGCAGATTTTTAGCCCATTATTGAGTCTATGTATTTACTTGTGTAAATGTGTGTAAATTTATATTTATGCAGTTTTTAAATTCATTTTCACTAATATTATTGTGATTAAAATAATAGTAATAATAAAATGTTCATATGATTTATTTACAATACAGTTTGTAATGTAATATTTTCTGTCTTTTAGTAGAGATATTATGTGAGAGCCTTGCTTTGGTTACCAAATAAGTGGATCTCATTGGATTTGCATTGTAAACATTAAATAAAAGTTAAAAAGGTATTATTTTTGTTTCATATATTAAATTTTTAGTTACGATTCTCCTAAAATCATTCTGCATAAATCCGCAGATTTTTTACAGAATTCTCCGCAGAAATAGCAAAAAATGTCTGCAGATTCTGTCTGGCCCTACTCATAACTCCCCTGCAACCACCTACTGTAGCAACACCTTATCTACTACAAGGAACACCCAAGCAAACAACTAGCAATATCTTAGCAATCACCTAGCAACATCATAGCAACCATGTTAGCAACATGCAAATTCATTCTAGAAACATGCTAATGACATGTTAATCCATGCAAGAAACATGCCAATCCATAGAAACATGCGTAAGCTGTTTGTTCTTATCTATGTGAGCCAACTGTTTCAAACTTCAAGCTTATTAAAAACTACTTCAGTTATTTACACTTTAAAACTACTTCAAACGTTCAGGGGTGCGTTTTCCAAACAACGACGTAACTCGCGGCTGAACTATCATAGTACGATGCATCGTTTTGCAAAAAAACGATGTAGTGACGAGTGTTTCCCAAAACCCGTAGTTTCTCTGTCGCAGATCCATCGCTTGAACCACGTTAGTTATAACGTAAAACGCCCATAATGATGCTCTAAACGGGGTGGAGTAACTTCTTTAGAGAACAACCCCATCATTTCTTTGTGCAAATTATATTGTTTTACACGCACACGCATTTAAAATAAAATCAAATATTAGTTTTGGTAAAAACATGCACTCGCTTTCCATATTATTTAAAATATAAGTAAATGGCACATATAGGGCCAATGTTTGCTTTACTAATATTATTGCGAAGTTGAACATTACATATTCTATTCTATAACATAAAATCACTTACAAAAGCTAGCACTATTCTAATATCATATATAAATCATATAAATAAATAAATAAATAATGAGGCGATTTATTATAAATATATTAACTTTAATAATAATATTAATAATGATGATGATTATGATAATGATTATTATTATTATTATTATTATTATTATTATCATTATTATTATTTAGGATACGTAAGAAACGTAATAAATAACCCACTATAAAATAAAAGAATTAACGTATGCTATGTTTTTTATTTTCACAAGCTTTGGAGACGTAACATAATTTCCGTTTTTAAATATACCTATAGCTTTCGCCATGAGGCTGTGTTCAAAATGATATTAATGTTTTCAAATTGCACTGCGAAGGGAGCACAATTGTAAGCATGAAGATCACTAAAACTGAACTGTAAAAATACTTTGAAAGCAAATTACACATAAGAGAGATGACCTTAATGCTTTTTTATTATTAATAATTCCAACTTTGAATGTTAGAATGTTCTAAATGAATAGGGCATAGGGGGGATAAGTGGGAATAGAACACAGCCAGGAACTATGCTTTTAACTACAGCTCCAGAGGTGTCGTTTCAAGTGCTCAAGTTTGCGACGCAGTTTGCGAATGTTCGTTGGAGCGATGGATTTGGGAAACAGCAAATCAACGAACTATGTTTGTAACGACGGAACTTGCGACCTTAGTTGGCTAACGATTTGTTTTGGGAAACCACCCCAGGCTAGTTCTTCTCAAGTCACCATAAAGTTTGTATAGGAACTTTACTTTTCTAGTTAGCTTTAATCCACAGCTTTGTCAAACAAATTTCTGCGTATGTGACTGTAGTTCGATTGTAGTCAGGTCGCTTTTGATGATGAATGTGCAAGGGTTGGTGATGCATTCACTAGAGGTGTGACGAGACGCCTACTCTACAAGATGAGACGAGACAAGACACAAGATTGGGTTCACTAGGACGAGATGAGATTAAATTTTTATACAAATTTTTTGGAATCCTCAATGATGAAAAAAACAAAAATGTGAAACAATTTAGGTGCATTTTTAAATAAACTTGTATTAAATGTTATTTTATTTATATTTTAATGAATTATGCCATAAAGTTATGCATAAAACATGAAAATACTGCAAAATATTTTGCTATAAACTCTCCTGACTGGACAAACTCTGAGCTACTGGATGCGAGTATGAAGTAAGGACTGATAGGAGAGAGCTGTTTTAATGGAATTTGATACCACAAGCCGAATGAGAAGAAAACTTTTGTTTATCCAGACGAGATAAATGATGACGATGATGACTGGTGTGTGTGTCTCCTGGAGTTTGTTGTTGTGTGTGTGCGCACTTGAAGCAGATGTGTGTGTGTCTGTGGTGCTTTACTGACTCGGTAGGTGCAGAGAATAGTGTCAAACAGCCGTGTGTATATGGCTTATCCTGTCGCAAAATGCTGTGAAAATCCTACACGACAGTGATAGTTTGATTACGGAGTTTACATGTCTGTGCTGCACTTCAATAATACCACGAAAATAGAAATATTCCTCGATTCTGACTTTAGGCATATCTAAAGTGCTGTTCCATCACATGCTTAATTTGTGTGGTGGCAGTTGTAGCAGCCTTTGCTTTTGGATGCGACAACCTTTGAACTCCAGTAAAAAAAGCGGTTACGTCACACCTGCCCAAACAAGCGAGTGACGCGCAACACCGAGGCCAGCCTGGCTTGCCAGGTGTGTGCAAAGTACTTGATTTGGGGTTCAAGTCCAGTCCTGCCTTCCATCTTCAGGGCTAAATTCACCCTCACTCTCCAACATAACTCAGGAGACAACTTTTCACCTCGATGAGAAATCTCGTTGTGATTTAGTCTCGCAAGATCTCATAGACCGAGATCTCATCACACCCCTATAGCAATCACCAATATCTATCAACAATTTGCATCACCTAACCTACCGCATTCATCATCAAAAATGACAGGACTACATTTTTGAGTGAACTATCCCTTTAATAGAGTCTCTCTTTTCATTATTAGCTACTTGTTATCTATCAGAGACTTTATTTTTTTTTCAGTTTTTTATGCATCTAATTCATGATTTGTCTCACAGATCTGACCTACTTTCTTCTGATGGAGATGATAAACGGTCACCCACTCCGTTTCAGCGAAGCGTGGCAGTTCAGACTGACTATCGGGAGAGCGAGACACAAACAGACCCCTACTCTCCGAGTTATGTGTTGCGTCCTGGGACGACCTCCCCTGAGCTGCTGACACTGGCCACACTCACATGGGGTAAACTGCATAAATACAATTAGATTTATTTTATGCATGACTGACTTTCACCAGCTCCTATTCAGAGCCTGTGTTTCCCAAAGCAATAGCTGCAAGTTTTGTTGTCAACAACATAGTTCAATCAATTCTATGTTTCCCCCAAACTCGAGTTCAGTGACTTTTAAGTTTCAGAAAACAATAGTTTCAAAAGCAAACTGCATTATGATTTGACTGTCCAAGACATTGGATAGACAAGACATCTCACATAGTTTTAAATGGGTAAAAGTGTAATGCTGTGTTCACACCAGACGCGGAACGCGTGGATAAACCGTGCTATTCGCGCGTAAATAGACGCGTGAACATTTGAGTTTACTCGCTTCATTCGCATGTCAAACTCAGCTTCATTCGCGTGTCAAACTCAGCTTCATTCGCGTGTCAAACTCCGCTTCATTCGCGTGTCAAACTCAGCTTCATTCGCGTGTCAAACTCCGCTTCATTCGCGTGTCAAATTCACTTCAGAAAAGGTGCGGATTCGCGTCATGGGCAGGGCTTCTGTCTGCCCGGTGACTGTAGCTTCGTTGCTAAATGGCTAACATGGATTTTATTGAGAAAATAACAGTGTTTATGTGCTTTTATGAAGGCTGAAAAACAGCGTTGATACGTTTGGAGCAGTGTCTGAGTCCACTAAATACTTTTAGAGGAGCACCCAGCTCTGTGAGCTCATTAACTCCTCCAGAAACTTAACCTGGATGACGAAGGCTTTCAGTGGAGCATCTGACCGAGCCGAGCCCAGTTTGATGAACTGTTGTCAGTGTCGGCTGGAGGATTTCCCCCGGGACACCAACAACAGGTGCTACGTCACAATCATTCCCCCACAAGAGCAAGCTCCTGATTGGTTAACGCGGCGCGAATGTCCGCAGAAGTTCAGATTTGCGCGTAAATCTCAAAAACGCTCAATTCGAGTCACGCTATTCGCGCGTATCGCGCCATTCGTGAAATTTGCGTCATTCGCGCCGCGCCATTCGCGCGGATCGCTCCGCAGGATGCCTATTCGCGCGTAGGTCCGCCTACTAGTAAAGGAGCCAATCATTGCTCTCTAAATAAATCTAAAGCTTGAAATCTCTACTTTTAAACAAACCAAATACAGTTAAAAACATATGTTCTCTGGTTTTGTAATCTGTTTGTTACAAAAACGAGGTACAGTTTGTCCCATCTGATCTTTTCGTTTTAAACGAATTCACACCTTCACCATTCAAATGCAAATCACATCACAGCAACTATTTGAATGCACACAAGCTTGTAAACAATATGGTCACTGCCATTTTTGGAGGAAATTTGCTGTCATGAATAAGTTGGAAATTACTTCCGAAGATCAGCGCTGCGTTATTTAGAGGATGATATTGTGTAACACGTAAGTTATTGATTCTTATAGTCGTTACATAGTTTACATGTCTACATGTGACTCTCTTTGAGTGCACATATATATTTGATTTTTTTGTTTGTTTAGAAAGAAGATTTATGAGACAGTTTTCAATTTTGCTGATAATTCCAAATAGGAATTTTAGTCATAAGCTTGGCCAACAGTTTTGGAGAATTCAAAGATATTTGCACTTGCATGCTCGAGAGGCATTTCAAAGATGGCTGCTGAGTGAATTGGCTTGCCTTAAGGGAAGCCAAGTCCTTAGGGACTTTAAAATAATAATTAAATAAATGTTTAAAAAAAATACAAAATAAGTGTCTCAGTTAGGCTACACAGTGACAACACAAAACACTTATGATTGGTTTTGAAGTAGAGGTCTTCACAGGTCCAAAACTTTGGAGCCAAACCATCAGATAAAATGTTTATCCTACTCAGTTATGCGCATATGTTTTTATACCTATTTTCCAAAGTTATGTGCATCTTGGCGTTTCCATCAACCGATTATTTTTTGCACATATCCAAAATGCGCATAAAAATAGGTGGATGGAAACATAAGGCTAAGGCCAGAAATCCCGCTTCGTCTTTAAAAAGGGGGAGGAGACCAACAGAAACTCAGAGAATAAAACCTGCTCCCGACCAGGTTAGGTTCACAGAGTAAGGCTACGTTCACACTGCAGGCAAATGTGGCCCGAATCTGATCTTTTGGCCCATATGTGACTCAGGTCTTGACAGTGTGAACAGGCCAAACCGCATGGAATCTGATCTTTTCACTTCAGATTTGTGCCACTTTCATATGTAGTCTTAAATCAGACACAGATCTGATGTTTTGCAATGCGAGCGCAGTGTAAACGGATGTCGGATTTCATATGATTTTACATAATCTTCGAGCGACATACGTCATCATTCTGTGCTGCAAACATCATCTACACCTCTGCAGCATAGTAGAATAACACACAGGGCGATTACTTTACCACAGAAAGTTGGTTGTTCATTTTGAAAAATATTTTGAAGGCAAAACTGGTTGCCACTCTGGTTAACGATCGGGGCACAGGATGATCGCAATGCTAAAGAGCGTCGGGGGTGTTGCGGAAAGGAGATCCGTGCACAAAGGAGGGGGCACTTTCATTTTAAGGACGAAAATTATCTCCGAGCGAATAAAGGGCAGGAGCTCAAGCACCCAAACCCCCTTCTGCACGTGTCTGTTGTTTATAACGAAGTAAAATAAAATAACTGCAAACGGAGATAAACCAACTCCGCCTTCACACTTCAGTCTGCGGCTGCTCATTAACCCTTGATGAGTTCACTACACCGGTGGTCAGACAGACGCGCCCCGCGGTTGTCATAAATCACAAATGATCAGTGTTTTCAATCACAAGGGACTTATTTTAGGTTTCAAATGCCGAAATACACATTAGTAGTATCAGAACAACCCTTTACAGTTCATGTAATACACCACTGTTGTCTGTGGAAAGGGCAATAATCATATTAAGCATAATCTGACAACGTGCTTCATACAGTAGACACATTGTGTGCATAATTAGACATTTTGTGTTCTCCGTAACTATACTTCTGCGCATGCGGGTCAGTTTACGACCATGATCTGTTCACACTGCAAATCTGATATTGGCCACATTTATAACAACAGTGTGAACAGCTAGGCAAAAAAAAATCAGATCTGAGAAAAAATCAGATTTGAGCACTAAGCCTCAGTGTGAATGTAGCCTCAGTGACCACGGTAACTGACTCTGAGTTAAAGTTACCACTCTTTCAAAACAGGCTTGACTTACCCTGCTTTCTCCAATTTGACAAACCTGCCATTTTGAAACGGAAAACCCAGAGTGTCTCTCATTTCAGGGTTAAAATACTCTGAGTTTTCACTTAACCTCCTTTCTGAAACGGGGCCCTGTAGGCTTAGAGCGGTCATGTTTTTGAGCAAAATGAGCAAGTTAAGCTATAACACATTCCCATGACACTTCACCCCCACCTATCACTTTACATTTCTTCACACAGTTTGGGTTCAGTTTTTCCACAGTTTGATGATGAACGTGATGTTCCCATTGGACCCAAACAAATTAAATTTGCTTTCATAATAAAAGTGAACTTTGGACCAGTTCTCTGTTCTCACAACATTGCTCCTCAGCAAAGGTCAATGTACCCTTTTAATTCTTTCTGCTGATCTGTTTGGCTCTTTCAATATTTCAGTCCAAATTCTCATCAAGACAAACATTTACTCTTGTTTAAACACTTTTAAATGAGACAAAGCTTATATGTGCTATAACTGATGAATTTCAGAAACACAGTTATAACAGCCAGAAAAAAACATTAAGATAGAAGAGTAAAGGTTGAAGAGCTCAACTAAAGCAGCCTCTGATCTCCATGATGGTGAGGTCATATGAAATATTTTCAATAAAAAATATAAACCTCTGTTAATTATCAAATATTCTTGCAGATATAAGAGAATTGAAGTCAAGCTGTAATCAGTCAAGCTGGTAATGCTGTTATTAATGGAGTTGTTTAATCCTCTTTTTTAATTCAGTTGGTTTGGTGTGAGTTTGTAGTTTTATTTCTTGTTCTTTCCTTCAGTAATTGTGCTTGTTAGCAGCAGGTGTTCACCAGTGTCTGAATTCACTCATTAGTGGTCATTCACTCTGTCTAGTGGACTAAACTAATTGACTAATTTAGGGACTAGTGAATGAGGGTGTATGGTGAGATTTCAGACACTCTGATTAGTTTCTCGAAAACAAAGGTTACATCTGTTACAGCTATTTTCCGTATTTTGTCCAGAAATGAGCCTTTAATCATTTAACAGGTTTTCACTGTACAGTAGATTGTACAGACTTTTAAAATCATAGATTTTTCTTGAAAACAATTGCTTATATTATGGGAGGGAATGATATAATATAAGCCAGGCTTGCAAATTGAAGTATTAAAAAAGTACCCCAGGTGCCCAGTATAGTTTTGCTGTCTTTCTGTTGCTTTCTTTGAAAACGCTGGGTAAATAAAATGTTTTTTTTAATCTTTTATTATTGTTCCACTACACTGACTGCGATTGATAAATTCACTGTTTGCAGGGTTTCTGCAAATCAACTTTAAGACTTTTTAAGACCATTATGAATGAAATATTAGACTGTACAGGGCTAAACACTAAAGATTTGTTCTAATGGCCCGGTAACTTCTGTAGTTTTTTGTATTAATAGAAGATCATGTAAAGGGATGTTTTGCTTTAGTTTCCTTTCCCTTGATTAGGGAATTTAATTTGGAGAATTTGCTGAAAAATGCTGTTTTATATGTATCTCTTTGCAATTAAAAATAAAAAAAACTTAAATATATTGAAAAAAAAAGTTTTGAGATTTATTATAAGTGATTGGGTGTTGGCCAGATTGGGTAGCTTTACTTGGACATAGGAAAATTAAGACCTTCTTAAAATGATTTAATACCTACACCTAGGGCTGGGCGATTTTTTCGATTTTTTTAGATTAATTCGAATTTACGTTTTAAGACGATTTTATTTTTTACAAAATCGAGAAATTGCGATTTTTAATAAAAATATTAAAGCCACTTTTCCATTATCGTGCCAAACCGTTCTAAACTGTTAGACAACCGTGCTGAATTGTGCTGATTCTGTGTGTTGACGTCGCGGCTCTGTTGATGAGCAACCGCAGACAGCCAGCCAGCTTCGCTAATGTTTCCACGCGCTTCGTGCTGTTGTTCGCGTCCCCGCAGCCGTCTGTCTCTCCTGCGCATGCAGCGAGACGGCGCGCGCACGAGGAGATGAGGCTCGACAGGCGGAGGTGTGGGCAACCAACTTAACTTTCTACAGGGCTCGACAATAAGGACTGCCCGATGGCCCGGGGCCAGCATGGGAGACGCTCGGGCCAGTGTACAGAATGGTCACTGGCCCGATCGGGCCAGTGCTGCCTTGTCACAAAAGTTTGGCTGCGACTATCTGTCAATTGCGTGAAAATACAATCTTAGGGTGCTTTCACACATAGACGTTTGTTTCGGAATCTGTCTCGTTTCCCCCGTTAGTGCGGTTCGTTTGGCATATGTGAATCCAGGAATCAATCGGTCCGAGATCGCCTGCATGAGGTGGTCTCTGCTTGATTGAGCGTATCGATTGTAGTGAGAAAACAAAACAACCCAACGAACTAAGGACCCAGGCTATATCACAGTGTATTATGATTGTGTAATAGCCATATATACGGCTATACAAAGAGGGATGAGCAGGGCGGGATGTCATTCCTACCGGTTTTGGCAGGGCAAGTAAAAATCTGAACCACTGGCCCGATCGGGACAGTAGAAAAAATCCTTAGCGTTGAAACCTGTTTCTATATCGCTTTCAGTCATTTTGGCCCGCACACCCATCGCTCCACATACACGAGGAAATAATTGCATTTAATTCAAAGCCCAGACGGCTGGTTTTGTAAATTATACCCGTGCACCACCTGAAGGACGATTACGGCGTGTTGTAAATGTCGGTCAACGCAGAAAGTCAAATCTTTCTTTAATTTGGACTTTTGCTTGAATTATTGCTTGAATTGCTTGGCACAGTAGCTGTCCAAGGTACTGTATGAATTAAATCATAACCCATATATGCACCAATAAACAAGTAAAATGAATGAATGAAAAAAATAAGTATGGATTCTTAAATGTCTGTATTGTTTTTACTCCAAAAAATATCAATACGTTTTGACAAATGTTTTATAAAAATAAATTGAGCAATTTTCAACATTTCAGCTATAGGCCATTATACGATTCAGTTAAATATAAGATAGACAGTAAAAAAAAAAAATTAATACAAAAAAAAAAAAAAAAAAATCGAAATCGTGAATCGGTCAAACTTTATGAAAAAATCTAGATTTTTTTTTTTTGCCATATCGCCCAGCCCTACCTACACCACAATATTTCAGGGCCTAAAATTTTGTTTTTGAAATTTAAGAGAGTAACCCCTTTCACACAGTAATACCGGTAAATATCTGAAAAATAACCGGAACGACTTTATTGGTAAATTTAAAAAAGTGCTGTTTACACAGGCAAGGACGTTCCAGAAGGTTCCAGAAAAGACCATTTACACATCCATTCCAATATACCAATACATTCTGACATCATTAACCAGAAATGAGCTCTAAACGGCTGCGCTTGTATTTGTAAACATAGTAAGGGTCAGGTTTTTGTTGACGATTTCACTTTTATTTAAAGCTTTAGCGTTCATGCAGCTTCTTGTGTCCCAGAGACATCCAAAGGCAGAAACGCGAACCGAGGCTAAATGTTTTGACTACATTACAAATACTGTGGTTGGATAAGTATTGTGAACAACTTTGATGAAAACATATGGAGGAACACTTTTGCATGCTGTTATGTAATATGTGTGTGCTGGCGCTCACGGGAGCACTCCTTCACTTCACGTGTCAAGCAACTGAAGCGGCGCTTGATGGTAAACAAACAGTGGTTTATCATAAGCATTTTAGTGATAATTTTTTATACAGTTGGCTTTAAAAAGGAACATAGAAACGTTATCTGACTAACATCTTGCAGCTAAATGTGTCCGGAAGAATATTAAAAGGCATAAACAGTGCGGATGTGAGTGCGTCTGAATGTTCTGATTGGCTGTGAACGCGCTCTTTCCTGCAATCTTACTTCTGCGTTCACACAGAGCAGCATTCCGGCAAATTACCGGTAATGTTACAACTTCTCTTTCCGGAAAATTGCCAAAATGAATTTACCAATATTTTCAAAAAGGGTCTGTGCACACATACAGACCTTTCCAGAAAATTGCGGTAATTTTTTGGCAGTAATGAATGAATAATTGCATGGATGCATTTATATGGCACTTTACTTTGTATTGCAGTACACTCAAAGAGCTTTAGAATCATGTGGCGTGACCTCTCCTAACCACACACCAGCTATGTTTTCATCCAAAGATGCAAATTAAACTGGAATATCACATAAAAAAAAATAGCAAATAAAGCAATGTTTCTTTTAAGTGTGTCAAAGAGAGCAAAACTGCCAAAAGCAGCATTTGCTGTTTGTAGGAGAATCCACTTTGGGCCTTTTTGTGTATAATATATTACTTGCGCCTCAGAAGATGAAAAGCAATAAACACACAGTGGCTTTTATAGGTGTGAGAGTGCTCTTTAGGAGCACAGATGCTCAAGAAACAATAATAAGTTCTGGGCAGTAATAATACTGAACCACTTTGATGGCAGACTTTGGCTGAGGGATTTTAGAATGACCAAAACAACATTTAAGACGTTTGACAATGTTTTCTGCTGATTTGTAATAATGCTCTCCCATCAAACCCATTTTCACATGACTTATTTGATGCGCATGCTGTAATTTATTTGCTAAATGTGTTCCCATAATAGTCTAAGAACATTTTTTTCTTATCAGATAAAATATTCCACATCTTGCTATTTCCATTAAGCATTTTTTATGCGATATTCCAAAATGCACATAAAAAAGTTGGAAAGACAGAGGTGATTGTATGGAAGGTGGTGATGGCTAAGGGCTGATGAAGAGTATTTGACCAGGGCCACTACTGTATACGCTTTATGTGAAGTGCCATGGGATTTTTAATGACAACTAAAAGCCATCTGAAGAACATTGCTTCTTATAGTACTGAGTGGGTTCTTGTCACTATACTATCCATAAACTGCAAGGTGAGCACTTCATGTTAGCCTCACTAAAATCTCAATAACAATCTCCTATCCAGGTACTAACCTGACTCAACTCTGCTTAGATTCAGTGGAAACCCAGGCTTAGGTTGCAGAGTGATATGGTGTACACATATCAAAATGGACTCTGATATGTCTTGCAGCACTAATTATGAGTTATTGTCTTTCAATATAGTTATAAATCTTGCTTAGATTAGTTTTTTAGCTTGTTTTTTTTTCTTCTTTTTTTCAGGCCATGGGCTGCCTGCAGGGCTGGCAGAAGTGGAGATGATCAAGAGGGCAAGAATGAAGCGAGCTTGGGAAGCGACTCTTCCCCCGTTAGATGACCTCTCTCAACTAGACAAGAGGAGGAGAATGATGGAGGAGATGGAGAGGAAGGAGTGGGCCTTCAGAGAGCAAGAGATAGAGAAGTGAGCATCACTTAAAGGAATGACTCCATTTAATGATGAAATAAAAGGTCTCGCATTAATAAGAAAGGAACCAAGTGGTCTTTTTATTATCTGACTGTGCAAAAAAATGTATGATCAACTTAAAAAAAACAAAAAAAAGTTTACGTCATTGTACCCCTTTAGTGAGTTTAATCTAATGAATACAACATTTTTATTTGACAAAAGAAAGACAATCATTCAGGTTTGATAGCTAATATTCATGAACTAATAACTTTCTAAGTAGCTACTGTACATGCTTTTAAAAAACACAAACACTTATTTTATCACCTAGTGTTTAACCTTTTTTGAATTCTTTCAACAGATCTCTGGGTCTGACAGGCCACACTTTTAGGGTGCTTTCACACCTGCCTTATTTAGTTCGGTTGAATCGCACTAGAGTTCGTTTTCCCTCTTGGTGCGGTTCGTTTGGGCAGGTGAGAACGTAGCAATCGCACTCGGGTGCGCACCAAAAGCGCACCAAAAAGCGTACCGAGACCTGCTTGAAGAGGTGGTCTCGGTACGCTTTCAAACGAACCCTGGAGCGGTTCGTTTGTGGTGAGAACGTGATCCAAACTAAAACAGACCCAACCGCAAAAAGTACTGCGCCTTTTTGGACTAATCCAGCTGCCGTAGTGCGATGCGCTGTCTATCTTATGGGGTTTGGAGGAAAAATATTTGTTGACAGCGCTTTACCAACCGTTTTAAACAGAGAGAGAGAGAGAGAGAGAGAGAGAGAGAGACAGAGAGAGAGGGAGGGAGGGAGAAACATTACCTGATGGATAATTGGTGATATTTCCGAAAGATGACCATGACACCTTCTCCTAATGCTTTCGCCGATTGCAATGCATTAAAACATTGTTTTCCAGCCCCAGCCGCCCTTCATTCTCGAAATGTATAGTTTGTCTAAATTGATGCATTAAAACTACATAGTATACTATGACCAGGGATACTGCGTCAGCCAGCGCAGCGACATTGTGTAGTTCCACGTGAATTCTGACCAATTGAAAAGCAGTTTAGGATAAACGTTCAATAACATCTGGCCAGTGAGTGATATAGATTTTGTCACATGACTGCATTTTGGTTCGTTTCAACTGGTTCGGACCAAAGCCATCAGTGTGGTGTGAAAGGGACCCAAAACGGCAGAAAAATGCTACAATGTATCTTTTGTTGCCATTGGTCCGGACCAAATGAACCGAACCACATATGTGAAAGCACCCTTAATTAAGCTTAGCATAAAGGGACAGCAAGGGACTTTGTTATTATCAGGTGTAATGATAATACGGAGCATCTGAAACTAGTTCCTGGCTAGATACATCGGTAAAAGAACTGTGTAAAGTCAACGTGTCAAAAAAAAAAAAAACACTTTTTTATTTTCCATTGGTCTTAGTCCACAATGTAACTACAGAAGAGTCAAGCTTTAAATAGGAAAAAAAAGAAAACGATTTTTTTATGTTTTTAACCAAGATGCTAGTGGTCTAATCTGGTTCAAAGATTTATGCTAAGCTAAGCTAAGCTACAAATGCTCATGCCAGACGCGGAAATCGGCTTCTTTTTACATTTTCATTTTTTTCAGAGAGATAACAGTCCTGTTTTGAATCTGCCACTATGCTTATGCACAGGCATTTGTAGCTCCGCCCTCTTTTAAAAAAGTGGGCTGGGAGAACAATCTTATTTGAATTTAAAGCGGCAGTCCCCAAAATGCCACATTTTGGATCAAAGGGGCAGTTTCAAAGAGTCCTAAATAATTATTTGTGGTGCATTTGTAGCTGAAACTTCACACACACACACACACACTCTAGGAACATGACAGATTATTTTACATCTAGTAAAAAAAGTAAAAAAAAAAATCATTTCTCCTCTTTAAAAGAGAGATCTGTAAGGGGTGTAGTCTTTTATGCTGAGCACTGTATATATTTATTGACCTGTTGTTGTTTGCTTGATTATTAGGCTGCAAGAGACTCGACTGACCCTGCTGTTGCAGCTTCTGCGTCAGAGGGAGGAAGAGCAGGAGGAGGTCAAGATGGAGCGACTGGATGTTAGCTTTTCCCACCACCAACATGAGAAGGAGGCACGTCTAAAAAAAATACGCAGTGACTACATCATCGGTGAGGCCACAGTTTGATAAATTACCGTTATTATGTGGCTCTTAAAAAGCCCTAACGTAAGCCAAGAGAGCTTAAAGTGCTTCAACTTAAGAAAGCACATCCAAATAGAAAAAAACACCAGCAAATTAAGAAAAGCATGTGCGCTGCAAATCCTCACAGCGCAAACACGAATAGAAAACGCTATGCAAAGCCTCACAACGCAAGCACAAATATAAAAAGCACTGCAAGTCCTCACAATGCAAGCACAAATAGAAAAACATGCTGCAAATCCTCACAACGCAAATATAGATAGAAAATGCTCTGCAAAATCTCACAATGCAAACACAAATAGAAAAAGTGCTGCAAGTCCTCAGCACAAACACAAATAGAGAAATGCGCTGGAGATCCTCACAACACATACACCACAACGAAATAATTTTTTATTAAGTGGATGAAATGAAAAAAAGTGACGTGAAGTTGTAGGTTACCTGAAGGTGAGTTTTTTTGTTCATTTTAACACCCTGATTCAAAACATTTCTTTGTCTTTTGCATAATATTAGCCTAAATAAACTGTTGATTAACTGTAAAACAATAATTGATAACTAAATTAACATAATATCCTCAACCAAAATTAAGTTCAAGGTTACAGAAAATAAAATTGCAATGCTTCATTGTTAAAACGACGTCAAAATAAATAGCAGATAAGAATAATAGGCTATTTAAAAATATACACTTCGTGACAATATACACTAATAACCGGGTTGTACCCACTTTTGCCTTCAGAACTGCCTTAATCCTTCATGGCATAGTCTCAACAAGGTACTGGAAATATTCCTCAGAGATTTTGGTCCATATTGACATGATAGCATCAAGCAGTTGCTGCAGATTTGTCAGCTGCTCATCCATGATGCAGATCCCCTATTCCACCACATCCCAAAGGTGCTCTATTGGATTGACATCTGGTCACTGTGGAGGCCATTTGAGTACAGTTAACTCATTGTAATGTTCAAGAAAGCAGTCTGAAATGATTCCCGCTTTATGACATGGCGAGTTATCCTGCTAGAAGTAGCCATCAGAAGATGGGTACACTGTGGTCATAAAGGGATGGACATGGTCAGCAACAATACTCAGGTAGGCTGTGGAATTGACTTGATGCTCAATTGGTACCATTACACCACCACCACCAACCTGTACCGTTGATACAAGGCAGGATGGATCCATGCTTTCATGTTGTTGATGTCAAATTCTGACCCTACCATCTGAATGTCGCAGCAGAAATTGAGGGACCAGACCAGGCAACGTTTTTCCAATCTTCTATTGTCCAATTTTGCTAAACCTGTAGCCTCAGTTTCCTGTTCTTAGCTGACCGGAGTGGCACTTGGTGTGGTCTTCTGCTGCTTTAGCCCATCTGCTTCAAGGCTGGACGTTTTGTGTGTTCAGAGATGCTCTTCTGCGTACCTCATTTGTAACGAGCGGTTATTTGAGTTACTGTTGCCTTTCTGGCCATTCTCCTCTGACCTCTGGCATCAACAAGGCATTTGTGCCCACAGAACTGCCCCTCACTGAATATTTTCTCTTTTTCGGACCATTCTCTGTAAACCCTAGAGATGGTTGTACGTCCCAGTAGATCAGCAGTTTTTGAAATACTCAAACCAGCCCATCTTGCATCAACAACCATGCCATGTTCAAAGTCCCTTAAATCACATTTCTTCCTTATTCTGATGCTCGGTTTGAACTGCAGCAGATCGTCTTGACCATGTCAAATGCATTGAGTTGCTGCCATATGATTGGCTGATTAGAAATTTGCGTTAACGAGCAGTTGGACAGATGTATCTAATAAAGTGGCTGGTGAGTGTATACAGTATGCAGACCTTTTTGGTAGGCTAATAATTGAAAAGACAATACTAATACAATGTGCTGACCTTTTTTTCAGATCAAAATGGATGTGCTTTGAGGATTTAGTGCATTTTTCTATTTGTGTTTGCATTTTAAGGATTTGTAGCGTGTTTTTAATTTGTGATTGAGCTTGTGCTGTCAAATCGATTGTGTTTTCTTAATTTGCTGCAGTTTTTTCTGTTTGCATGTGCTTGTTTTTATAAGTTGTAGCGTTTTAAGTTCTCTTGGTCACCGTCGCCACTTGAATTTGAGTAAAAATTGCATTTTGCTATTAAACAAAACACTTTTACACGTTACTTGATTTCAAATAAAAAAGGTTGTGAATGAACTACATACAGTAAATGTTTCAAACAGAACTCCGATTATCCTGCTTTATGAAGTTTATCCAACGTCTTACTGTTTCTAACAGCAATGCGTAAGCTGCTGGCAAAGCGGAAAAATGTGGAGGGAAATCTGGAGAAACGTGATATTATAAAGGATTATTCAGATTATGGGTCTCAGATGTATGCTCCTCTGGCTCGGACGGGCCAGACTTCTGACCGAAATTCCAACCGCTGCACTGTCAAGAGTCATTTTCTCAGCACGTATCAAGGTTTGCTTGTCACACATTATCTATAAGTCTATGAGTAACATGCTATGCAAATAACAATTGTATTTTCATATCATTCTTTGTAAGATCATTTTAATACATATATATTGACTTACACATTCAAACTTATTTTAACCCATTCAAGTTAATCAGTAATTTAAATCTGAATTGTTTGTTTGCTTGTTTTTGTTATTCAAAACCAAATTATAGAACGTAATAAGGAGAGGTTGTTATGACACGTCTATGTGAATAGCATTTTTATAATCAATAATTTTATAAGTAAAGCCAATTTTGGTCCATCATCCATTTCCTAATGATAATAATAATAATAATAATAATAATAATAATAATAATAATAATAATAATTTTATATATATAGTCTACAGAACAAACAATCGTTATACAATAACTTGCCTAATTACCCTAACCTGCCTAGTTAACCTAATTAATCTAGTTAAGCCTTTAAATGTCGCTTTAAGGTTTATAGAAGAGTCTTGACAAATATCTAGTCAAAATATTTACTGTCATCATGGCAAAGATAAAATGAATCAGTTATTAGAAATGTGTTATTAGTTATTAAAACTAATATGTTTAGAAATGTGTTGACAAAATCTTCTCTCAGTTAAGTGAAGTTTACCGCTATCTTCGCTTTGAAGAATCCCTCCTTCCACCCCTACTCCTTCCCTTTTCTAGATGGGTGACTCGGTGGCCCAGCGCTTAGCACTGTTGCCTCACAGCAAGAATGTCAATGGTTCTAGGCTTTACCAAACCAGCGGGAATTTTCTGTGCGGAGTTTGCATGTTCTCCCCGTGCTCACGTAGGTTTTCTCCGGGTCCTCCGGTTTCCTCCCACCGATTAAAAACATGCAACCTAAATTATTGATTGATCAACATTTAGACTTGCTCCTCATCTAGTACCTATCTCGTTAAAGAGAACTACTATCTGCTCTTCAATCACTACGAAGGGGGAGTTCTCGAGATCTACCTGAGCTCGATCTCCCCTCTCGCCTTGCAATGGGAGGGAGCCCCGGGCTCGAGGATCTCTCTCGGGACAGCATGCCAAACAAGCTTTATAATTAATCATCAGCTAAGTGTGAACTCTTGAAACAGAAATTGGGGGGAGGAAATAAACAGGGGTGCTAATAATTCAGGGGGGCTAATAATTCTGACTTTTACTGTGTAAATATATATATATATATATATATATATATATATATATATAATTTTTTTTTACAAATGTAATTAAAAAACAAAAATCATTAGTATACATAAGCTATGGTTTTTCTGAGCAGTTACAATGCTTACTTAACTGAAGACCAGGAAAAAATTCTCCTGGTCAAAATATTTTGGGGTCTTAGACCTTGATCACACCAAACATGCTTTTTTGCATTGAGAGGTGCCTTTTGGAATGATTTTCTTATGGCCATTCACACCTTACATTTTAACCGCCAGCTGCGCCTCTAATTTTTTGCAGTTGTGCCTTTTTCATTGTCCAATCAAATGAAAGCAAAGGTGGGGTTTTCACTGAGGTGACAGCAGTGTTACTTTTAAAGATGGAGGAAAGACTAATTTTTCACATAGATAAATTTAGTCCTGTTTTAAATCTACTACTATCCTGACACACAGACATTTGTAGCTCCTC
Organism: Danio kyathit; assembly: GCA_903798195.1. Classification (NCBI taxonomy): domain Eukaryota; kingdom Metazoa; phylum Chordata; class Actinopteri; order Cypriniformes; family Danionidae; genus Danio; species Danio kyathit. Next base: position 12,342,165 of record LR812527.1, on the reverse strand, counting down.
CCTCTTTTTAAAAGAGCACAATCTCATTTGAATGTATAGCGACAGTCACCAAAATTGCACAATTATAAATGGTAAAATTATTTGTGAGGTATTTAAGCTGAAACTTCACATACACACATAGGGACCTCAGAGACTTAAGGTTTTTCCACACAGAAGTCTCAAATTTTTGTATGCGTTTTTTTCTTATTTATATGCAAAAATAAAATTGTCACGTAAAAAACCTTGCACACTGAGTGCGATGCGTAATAATTAATCCATTACAAAAAAACGGAAAACATTGCGAAAAAGAAAAAAGAAAAAAACTAACCCGGTTAAAATTTTTTATGATATTTTTATGATGGATGAAAGTTTTAACATGTGAAAAATACAGCTGAAAAATTCAGATTCAGTGTGCAATAACCTTAATAGTCACTCTTTCGAGGTATCCAGAGCTGTATGACTTCACAAATTGTGAATATCACAATATTATAAAATATTATAATTATAACAATATCAAGAGCAGCACTTGCGCACAATACGCGACTGAATCAGTGGTTGCCTAGCGACATAAAATGTGCAGTGCAATTCTTTTTTTCTTCTCAACAAAACAATCCGAATGGAAAAGCACATTCTTTGTGATTGGCTGCTTAAAGTTCATGCGAAATCAAAATTTAGCTCACATTTTCATTCTGTAGGTGAACAATTAATCCAAGTTAATCTACTGAAAAAAGTTTCTGTAATCTTGCGATCTTTCTCTGTTGATGTCAGTTTTACATTTTCAGCCACAATATTCGTAACCACGCCCCTCTTACTGTTACTTTGCTGTGAGGGACTGATGTGCAAAAAAGCCCTGCCCACTACTTAATATTCCATTTCAGTTGGAAGAATATCAACATACCGAAATAAAAGTCCAAAAAAACCTTTTGGTTCACTCCTTTTAAAAAAATCCAGCACAATCTGCAAATTAGTTTCTGAAATTTGAAAAATGTAGTTAAGCCCTGCAGTGAAATCTTTTTGTTTCTCAGGTCTTTTAGAACTGGAAGCAGGTCTTTCTTCATCTGTCACTGAGCCTCAAATTAAAGTGCCAAAACCTAAAGTGACTAAAGGCTTCATCAGCCGCTCAGCCCGCAGAGATTTAGAGCTCACGAAGACTCATCAGGTAATGAGCAGCTGGCTCCTTTTAACACTTAACCACGCTGTAGGATGAGTGTGGGAAGTGGCAGATTTCACCCTGAAATTTCTCTTCACTAGGCTCTGAAAGAGGAAAAAGTCCGCAGGGTAGAAAAGAAGCCTCTCCGGTTCCTCTTTGAGAGGGAAAAACCTGTCCCGCGACCCCCAACACCAACGGTGGAAAAGCCTCCTGAGGTGAATCCAATGTTTATGCTCCAAACAGTTATCATCTTCCTTTATATAAGGAAGTAGATCTGGCTTTTAGTGAGGAAAAAAAATACTGTACAAGTGAAAACGTGTCTGTATATCTGCGGTTTAGGTTGACTGTTCTTAAGCATGCATGTTATTCTCAAAAATAATTAATCTCAGCTTGTAGCTTATAATACGGTGGCTGAGAGAACTCAAATGTGCTACAAGTTAAAATTAAAACACACTCAGATGGAAAAACACTAACAAATTGAGGAAACATCTGACAACACACGCGCATGCAAATACACATGCAAATACAGAAGCGTACTGTAAATAGTGCAGACCACAATGCAAATGTGTCGGGGGATCCCAAAAAGTGTCAGTGGTGTTGTTGAAGATCAGAAAGTTGTTTTTTTTTCTTTATTTTAACATCCTGGTCCAGCCTGATCTCACGAGGAAACGTACAAATTCGTACGCTAATTCGTACGAATTTGTACGAGTTAAGTCATACAAAAATGTACGATCTTAAAAAGAAGGCGTGGCACCTAACCCCACCCCTAACCCCAACCGTCACTGGGTAATGAGCAAATCGTACTAAATTGTACGAATTAGATTGTACGAATTCATACGAATTAGCCACTAAATCAAAAAGTTACGAATTGCCGTGAGATTGCGTTGCCTGGTCACATGGTTGCTATTTGTTTGTTTATTTGTAGCTCTAATCATTTGACGAATTTCACAACTAACATTAAATGAAATGTATTTTATAAATATAAATATATAAATCTAAACCTGAAGCAGCTGGGTTCGCGACTTTTTGGGGTTCGAGACACATTTCCATTGTGATCTTTGCTATTTTTATTGCATTTCTATATTTGCATGTGCTGAGAGAATTTACGTGAGCATGTGTTGTCAGACTGATGAAAATGCTTTCTCTATTTGTTAGTGTTTTTTTGCAAGTGTTTCGCATTTGAGATCTCTTATGCTGCATTCACACCAGATCTGGATGAAGCATCAAACGCAAGTGATTGGCATATTAAGTCAATGCAAAGACTTAAAAAGACATCCTGCAGCACGATTCGTGCGAATGAGGTGGCACGAATGAAGCAGCGCAAGTTCAGGATTTTTGCACGTTTGACACACAAATCGATCGAGTTGGAAAATCTGAACTTCAGTGGACATTGTATTGTATTGTAGGGGCGTGAGTATGATGTTGTTGGTGTCCCGAGGGGAAATCCTCTTGCTGACACCGAACAACAGCTCATCAAACTGGGCTCGGCTCAGTCAGAAGCACCACTAAAAGCCTCCATCATCCAGGTATATAGTTTCTGGAGGAGTTGATGAACTCACAGACCTGGGTGCATCTCAGAAAGGATCTAGTGGACTCAGACATGGACTTCAGATTTCCTAAAGCACATAAACACAGCTATTCTCTCAATAAAATCCATGTTAGGCATTTAGCAATGAAGCTAGAGTCACCAGGCAGAAAGAAGCCCTGGCCATGATGCGAATCCGCATCTATAGTGAAGTGAATTTTACTTGCGAGTGAAGAGAGTAAACTCAAAATGTTTACGCGTCTATGTGCGATTAGTGCAATTATTTGTGCATGCCGTGTCTGGTGTGAACACAGCATCAGTCATTGTATTATAATGACAAAAAAACTGTTACGGGACTTTCTGATAGAGATGGCAGTGAAATTAGAGATAGTAAAACATTTTACTTAATAAATCTAAATCATATAATTTAACACTGGTTTTTAGTACAGTGTGCTGATCTACAGTTTAGATTCTGAATGAAAAGCACCAGTGATTCTCACATTTTAATTCCCTACTAAATTGACCCTCTGAGGCCCTGAAAAAGTTTTCAGTGCCATGACATCTGTAAATATCTGTACTGCGCACACACACTTGTATATTTTGAAGGAAATAACCATACTTAATAATACTAAGTACTGTATTTCTTCACACATTTAAAAAAAATCTAATTAGTAATAAAGTGTATTTTGAATTAATATTTAAGATAACAGTTGTCATGCTATAAATAACCACACTTATTTTAATGTGTTGACTTAATGAGCACATACTGTGTGTGTTAGTAACTGAAGTCTGAAGTGTTCAATATTAAATATAAAGTTAATATACTTTAAGGTCTGGTTTCACAGAAAGGGCTTAAACTAAGCCAGGATTAGGTCAAGGTTAGAAGAAAAAAAATCACAGTACAGAGAGTGCTCTCATTAAAGTAGTACAATAAATGACATTAACATAATCCTTGCCAGAAATTGGCCCTCAGTTCTGGGGCTTTTTGACTTGAGTGCAGCATTCGGTACAATACATCACCAGACTCTTATAAAGAGATTGGGTGATTATGTTGGTCTATCTGGAACTGTTTTGCACTGGTTTTCATCTTACTTAAAGGTCCTGTGAAGTACTTGGAATTTTTTTTTTTTGGATATTTGATGTAATCTTAAATGAACAAGACGACAGGGTGGGACATACAGTAGCCCCTTCCCTTTTAAAAAAAACATTTCATTTTTATCACAGTGACGTGAGTCTGTTCAATACAGAACAAGCTGCAGTTGAAGGTTGCGCAGAGCGTAAGTCACCTGACATTACACAAGTGAGTGGCACGAGCAGCCAAAAACATTTGGATATGTTTGCAGAAAAGGCCTTTTGTACAATGCACTGATATCGTTAATAGGGATGCAATGATTAGCCGATTTCACTATTAACCGTGCTTAAATTCATTACGGTTAATTAATCGTAAAGGCTTCTCAATGCTGTGTTTCTGTTGCACGGAACAAAACTGCTGCATCTAAACAACGTTATTCCAATATGCACGCACATTGAATTAACTATAGCAGCAGGCCGTTCACATATTGCTTCTTTCCTGCATGCAAGTTCATTATTTCCAATGGAGACATGCGCATATTGGGAGTTGTGCGCGCACGGCTCGCAAGCGGACCGACACACTTGCACACCCAAGACGCACATAGTAGAAATGATCTTATGATGTAGTGGTGAGAGTTGTGCGGGGCTTTCAGTGCAATGTAAACAAAAAATATGTTAGACGAATTATTACCGATTATTAAAATGATTATGTATGTATGAACGCAGATAATAACAACAGTTCATTTAAATTCTTAGTTAATACAGTTGAAACCAGAAGTTTACGTACACTGTATAAAAAGGCACATAACCATTTAAAACAAAGTCAGATGTTAATGTGACTAAGCTTTTTCTCTTTTAGGTAAGTTAGGATTATCAAATTCGTTTCTGTTATGCTTAATAGCAGAATAATGAGATTTTTTGAGAAATTGTTATAACTTTTCTTGAAAGTCAAGTTTACATACAATAAGATTATTATGCCTCTGAAAAAGCTCAGATGATGGTGTCAATGTTTTGGAAGTTTCTGATTGGCTAATTGAGAACATTTGAGGTAATTGGAGGCACAACTGTGTAATAGTATTTAAGGAAAACCTCAAACACACTGCTTCCTTGTGTGACAACATGGGAAAATCAACAAGCCAGAATCAGCAAAAAAAGCCAGATTACAATTTGCTAAATTACACTGGGAAAAAGAAAATTTTTTGGAGACATGTCCTGTGGTCTGATGGAACTAAGATTGAACTGTTTGGCCATAATGACCAGTGTTACATTTGGAGGACAAAGGGGAAAACTTACAAACCTAAGAACACCATCCCAACTGTGAAGTATGGGGGCGGCAGCATCATGTTGTGAGGCTGTTTTGCTGCAGGAGGGAATGGTCCACTTCACAGCATAGATGGCATCATGAAGAAAGAACATTATGTAGAAATACTGAAGCAACATTTCAAGACATCAGCCAGGAAATTAAAACTTGGCCACAAATGGGTCTTCCAAACAGACCATGACCCTAAGCATACTGCCAAATTAGTTAAAATGTGCTTTAAGGACAACAGAGTGAATGTTTTGGAGTGGCCATCACAAAGCCTTGAGCTCAATCCTATAGAAAATTTGTGGGCAGAGTTGAAAAAGCTTGTGCGAGCAAGAAAGCCAATAAATCTGACTCAGTTACACCAATTCTGTCAGGAGGAATGGGCCAAAAATCCTTCAAACTATTGTGAGAAGCTTGTGGAAGGATACCCAAAACATCTGACCAAACTTATACAGTTTAAAAGCAAAGCTAAAAAAACACCAAGGAAATGTATGTAAACTTTTGACTGTCTAGAAATTAATTTAATTAAATTAATTTCTCTCATTATTCTGGCATTTAGCAAATGTAAATGATTTAGGTAATCCTAACGGACCTAAAATAGTAAACGTTTAGTATGATTTACCATCAGACATTTTTTTTAAAAATGGTTATGTTCCTTTTTTAGAGTGTATGTAAACTTCTGGTTTCAACTGTATATAGCTTAAATTAACATTAAACACATTTATTTATTTATTATTTATTTATTTTATTTATTATTTATTTATCCATTGTTTTTTTATTTATTTTCATTGTAAAATTATCACTCATGTTTAAACCAAAATTTTTTCATTTATTTTTAAGTCCAAAGAGAGAAATGAGACTACTGTCTTTGTGCTGTATTTGGTTACTGAGCAACAATGAACAACACTTTAAAATATAAGCAGTTTTCTTGTGATTTTCTAAACTAGTGATGTTTTGAATTTAATAAATGCATAATAATCATGATAACCGTGACACCATGATTATTCTTCAGACTATATAATTGTACAACCAAAATCTATAATTGTTGCATCCCTAATTGCTACACAGTTTAAAACATTACATATGAATGTGTTTGAATGTAGAAGAAGGCTATCTGAGCAATACACTGAATTTGTTGTTTCGAAATACAACATTTGAATATGTTTGTAAAAAAAAAACACATTGTACAATGCAATGATGTTATGTAGTTTCAAAATACAACATATTAACGTTTTAATGTAGAAAAAGCCAACGTGGGTGTCTTAAGAAGCAAAAATACAGTATATGGGCTCTTATATGCTGTTGTGTCATCACTTATATTGCAAGTCATATCTCTCCGGCCCCTCACTTGGGATGCTTTTCATGAACTGGATGACAAACTAATTGAATAGCCCTGCTCTAAAGTGACCTGAGTTTATTATACAGTTCATACATGTTGCACTGACTCTCTTTTTAATCACTTATTATATCATTTTTGTCACATTTGATCACTCTGGGATATCAATATGCCTATAAAAGGGAGATGAGGAGCGGGAACTGGCTATCATCTTTCTCCAGAAACTGCTCCGAGGAAGATCCACCCAGAATCAGGTACAGTAACGGTCGTTTGGTGGATTGTGTGTGTGTGTGTTTTTTTTTTCTCCAACCCACGGCTTGTGTAGTTGTTGATGTGAATGGTTTAAGACGCCTGATGCTTAACAGATGTTCGAGAAAAAGGAGAGACGGTTGGAACTGATCCAAGAACTGCGCACTACCCACGCTCTACAGAAGGAGGAACAGAACAAGAAGGAGGCGGAAAAACAGGTCACACTTGCCTTGCAGAGACAGAGGGATTTCCAGAATGACAGAGTAAGACGTAAATGCTTCAGATATGACAACAAGCACATACTGTACATTGTGAACTCTGACAGATAAAATTGGCATACTCATGTCAAAATACAGTTCTGGAGGTGTTTAGAACATCGCCTCTGCTCAGAGACATGCACAGACAGGGCTCTGCACACATTTAGTTTCTTTTTTTTACTAAATGAAATGTTAAATATGTGATGCTAGACTGCAAAAACAGCCATAAGAAATCAAGATTTATACATTAACCGAAAGTTGAATAATAGCTTTTTATTGATTTTTTAGGATATGGCAGTATTTTGCTGAGACACAACTATTTAAAAATCTGGAATCTGAGGGTTTAAAATGATCAAAATACTTTGAAAATTAGTAAATAGAGTGCTTAGTAATGCACATTTCTAATCTAAATAAAGTTTTTAAATATTTACAGTAAAAATGTTGCTAAATATCTTCATAAAATATGATTTTTATGTTAAGTGGTAGTTCACCCAAAACATGACTCAACCTCATGTGGTTCCAAACCTCAAAGATTTTCTTTGGTCTATTGCACATTAAAGGTCCCATGAAATTAAAACAAAGTTTTTTAGATGTTAGAATTGTTAGTTTTTAAAATCTACACTCACCGGCCACTTTATTAGGCACACCTGTCCAACTGCCCTTTAACGCAAATTTCTAATTAGACAATCCCATGGCAGCAACTTAATGCATTTAGGCATGTAGACATGATCAAGACGATCTGCAGTTCAAACCGAGCATCAGAATGGTGAAGAAAGGTAATTTAACTGACTTTAAACTTGGCATGGTTGTTTGTGCCAGATGGGCTGGTCTGAGTATTTCAGAAACTGTTGATCTACTGGGATTTTTACGCACAACTATGACTAGGGTTTACATAGAATGGTCCAAAAAAGAGAAAATGTCCAGTGAGCAGCAGTTCTGTGGGCACAAATGCCTTGTTGATGACAGAGGTCAGAGGAGAATGGCCAGACTAGTTCGAGCTGATAGAAAGGCAACAATAACTCAAATAACCACTCGTTACAACCGAGGTATGCAGAAGAGCATCTCTGAACGCACAACATGTCCAACCTTGAGGTGTATGGGCTACATCAGCAGAAGACCACACCGGCGCCACTTCTGTCAGCTAAGAACAGGAAACTGAGGCTATAGTTGGCACAGGCTCATCAAAATTTGGACAATAGAAGATCGGAATAACATTGCCTAGTCTGATGAGTCTCGATTTCTACTGCGACATTTGGATGGTAGGATCAGAATTTGGCATCAACAATATGATCCATCATGGATCCATCCTGCCTTGTATCAACGGTTCAGGCTGGTGGTGGTGGTGTAATGGTGTGGGGGATATTTTCTTGGCACATTTTGGGCCCATTAGTACCAATTGAGCATCGCCACAGCCTACCTGAGTATTGTTGCTGACCGTGTCCATCCCTTTATGTCCACAGTGTACCCATCTTCTGATGGCTACATCCAGTAGGATAACAAGGATGTCATAAAGCGCAAATCATCTCAGACTGGTTTCTTGAACATGACAATACGTTCACTGTAGTCAAATGGCCTCCACAGTCACCAGTTCTCAATCCAATAAAGCACCTTTGGGTTGTGGTGGAACGCAAGATTTGCATCATGGATGAGCAAACATGCTATCATATCACTATGGACCAAAATCTCTGAGGACTATTTCCAGTACCTTGTTAAATCTTTGCCAGAAAGTATTAAAGCAGTTCTGAAGGCAAAAGGGGGTCAAACCCAGTACTAGTAAGGTGTACTTAATAAAGTGGCTGGTGAGTGTATATGCTAGTGTGTTCTAAAACAGTGATAAAATTCACATTTAGAAGATCATCGAATCAAACATCGAATAAAAATGCATATTTCAAACCACTTCATGGGACCTTTAAAGAAGATAATTTGAAGAAAGCTGAACACATGTGACCAGTGACCAGTCAATGGTTACAGGTTTTCAGCTTTCTTCAAAATAGCTTATTTTGTGTTCAAACAAAGAAAGTAAGTTAAACAGGTTTGAAACAAGTAAAGAGTGAGTAAATGATGACAGAATGTTTAGTTTTGGGTAAACTGTCACTTTAATATTGAAATTATTTTTGGCATAAAAGAAAAATCTATAATTTTGACCCATACAATGTACTGTATTTTTTGCCTACTGCCAAATATATACCCATACAACATAAGCTTTTGTGGTCCAGGGTCAAATAAATTGCACAAATAATGTCTGAGTTCAAGGCACAGGTACAGTAGCTTAGTCTTTTGTTCACCACAACTTATTTCCACATAAGACAAACGAAGGGAGAGCTTCACTTTTTCTTTTTTCTGTCTGTCTGTGGTGTGCCAATCAATGTGTGCTTCACTGCTGTGCCACATGGAGATGTGGAAGGTAAAGTTTCAACATTAACTGATCCAACCTCATATTTGGATTTTTATTTGTTTGACAGGTAAAGCTGTGAGCAAACCGAAACACACACATGCACTTATATACATATACAGTATGTATTTTAAAATACAAATAAAACTGAAAATAAATACACTTTCTTGCATGTGTGCCATTGATCCAATTAAGGTTGTTTTTGTCCAGCATGGTTCATATCATGAAGAAAGTCAAGAGTTTGTTTGTGCATGTGTGTGTATCTGAGCTGTTGTGTAACATATCAGAACACAAATGTGCATAATGACATGGATATGACACAGGTATTACAAGAAGATGGGGAATTATGTGGACATTGCCAATGTCCCCATTTTTCAAAAGACTTCTAAATCATACAGATTTTTTTTTATAGATTGTACAAAGTTTCATGTAAGGGGTAGGGTTAGGGTAGAGAAAATACAGTTTGTACAGTATAAAACCTATGGAACGCTATGGAATGCCCTCACTACTCCCAAAAACAAACCTGTGTGTGCATGTCTGTGATTTTTAGAACCCAAAGTCCCCCAGTACGCTTTAGTTATTTAAACCAAAATTTTTAGGTTAATTTTAGGTTAGGTTAATTTTTGCCAACTTAATTAAAATATAAATTAAAAGAAATCAGTTTCTCTTTCAGTTTTTTAGGTACAATTCTCAATAGTTACTCAATAGTAACAAACCACTAACTATGACTTTCAGTTCAGTAATTTGATCACAATTTGTTATTTTTATTAGTAGTCAAGGTAGTAGTTAGGTTTAGGCATTAAAGTACAAATAAACAGTCAGTGGCGCAGTAGGTAGTGCTGTCGCCTCAGAGCAAGAACATCGCTGGGTCGCAGGTTCGAACCTCAGTTGGGTCAGGTTCGAACCTCGGCTGGGTCAGTTGGCGTTTCTGTGTGGAGTTTGCATGTTCTCCCTGCGTTTGCGTGGGTTTCCTCCGGGTGCTCCGGTTTTCCCCACAGTCCAAAGACATGTGGTACAGGTGAATTGGGTAGGCTAAATTGTCTGTAGTGTATGAGTGTGAATGAGTGTGTGGATGTTTCTCAGAGATGGGTTGCGGCTGGAAGGGCATAAGTTGGCGGTTCATTCCGCTGTGGCGACCCCAGATTATAAAAGGGACTAAGCCGACAGGAAAATGAAGGAATGAATGAAATAAACAGTATCAGATATAAGCAAGTTAATAGTGAGAATTGGTACTTAAACTTAAGTGTTACCATTATTAAAACTACTTAATGTCACTGATCATTGCATTATGATCTTACGTTTTGAATTATATTTTAGTAGATAAAAAAATTTGAATAATTGCTTGATTTATTACAGAATTATTAAAACAAAATAAGATTATTTTGATTACATTTAAAATAATTATTTTTGTGAAAAATGAATCTACAGTTGAAGTCCCCCCTTTAATTTTTTTTTCTTTTTTAAATTATTCCCAAATGATGTTTAACAGAGCAAGGACATTTTCACAGTCTGCTAATATTTTCTTTCTTCTGGAGAAAGTCTTACTAGTTTTATTTCAGCTAGAATAAAAGCAGTTTTTAATTTTTTTTAAATCCATTTTAAGGTCAAAATTATTAGCCCCTTTAAGCTATATATTTTTCGATAGTCTACAGAACAAACCATCATTATACAATAACTTGCCTAATTACCCTAACCTGCCTAGTTAACCTAATTAACCTAGTTAAGCCTTTGAATGTCACTTTAAGCTTTATAGAAGTGTCTTGAAAAATATCTAGTAAAATATTACTTACTGTCATCATGGCAAAGATAAAATAAACCAGTGATTAGAAATGAGTTATTAAAACTATTATGTTTAGAAATGTGTTGAAAAAATCTTCTCTCTGTTTAACAGAAATTGGGGAAAAAATAAACAGGGGGGCTAATAATTCTAACTTCAACTGTATATATTATCTATAATGAGATATAACAGAAGTTGCTCAACTAATTGCAGTTATGAAACTAAATCGGTTCTTCTCCCAGTTCCTGAACTAATTCGATTCTCCTTTTTCTTTGTGTCTTTCTGTCAGGAGTCTCAGATTGAGTCCTTTACTGCTGCTCTGTCTGGGGGAGTGATTGTGGACATGCTGGACTTTCTGTCTAAGGAGCTGGTCAGACTGCAGGAGGAAAGGCAAATCCATGCCTTCACCCTGCTGGCTGAGAGAGACCGGCGTATTCGTGAGGCTGAGGAGAGTGGAAGAAGGCAGATAGAGGAAAGAAGACGCAGAGAGGAGGATGAAATATTCAAACAGGTAACATTCTTTCTATGAAGTGCAAAAGCACTCCATCATACTCCACTGTTCAAAAGTTGTTTTTATGTAGCAAGGAAACATTTAATTAATTAAATAGCAAAGATTTCCACTTCACATAAATTCTGTTTTTTGACTTATCTGTACTAATCAGTTTCAAGCTATATTCATGTGTTTACATTGCTGTCCTTGACATCTCTTTCAGTCTGACTACTCGAACTGGGCTTTAGCTTTCTTGACTTTGTCACATGCTGAAACTCTTTGCAGAAACAAGGTTGCGTTAATGCAAAGTGCTAGTCACACTTTGAAAATGGTAACATAATGGCATTCGGTTTGGTTTACAAAACTGTTCAAATGTTGAGACCGGAAGAAACAGCATCAGGGAATTAAAGTTCACCTCAAAATTAAATTCTGCTATTAATTACATAGCCTAATGTTGTTCCAAGGGCTCTGCTATTTTATAGACAGAAAAATACGGTTTGCACCATGGCGCATGGTCTAACAGGGTTGTGCTTGTTCTCGTTATGAGTTATCCGTAGGCCCACACGGAATCTGCGCACGCAGAATTCCGCAGATTTTTCGCAGATTTTCTGCAGATTTCCGCAGATTTTAAGCCCATCATTAATTCTGTTTGTTTACTTACAGTTAACTATTTACAGTTAACCTAATTGGATTTGCATTTTAAAATTTAAATAAAAGTTAAAAAGATATTATTTTTTATTTCACATTTTAAGGTTTTAGTTATGATACTCCTAAAATAATTCCGCAGAAATCCACAGATTTTTACCAAAATTCTCCGCAGAAATAGTAAAAAACGTCCGCAGATTCCGTCTGGTCCTAGTCATCGGTGCGTTTTGAGTATAATGTGCATTAAACCAATCAGAGTCTCATCTTCTATTTTCTTTACGAGTCAGTTGTGTCGCACCATGGTAAAACTGAATGTTTCACTAGCGAGAACAGTTAAACAGAGCATCTGCAGCACTAGAATAAATAATGAGCCTCCTCCATTCAGCCTTTTTATTTTCTTTTTACTTTACTTTTACTCTTTACTTAAATCGTTTACTTCATGGAGTAAGGAAACAATGGAAACTCACTCCACTGAAGACATTCATTAGCCTACATATTTAATTTAATTTGTAAAAGATTTGTTTCAAAACTATTTCTAAATTCAGTTTTACAACAAACAACAACTTTGTAGCTGCCTTTTGCCTGGGTGGAGATTGAAGTTGCTAGTGGGCGTTCCACCGTGAAGTAGCTTATGTAACATTTTTGATGATATTAACTGACAGCGATTAAGTTTTCTTACTGCTGAAAATTAATATTGTGGAACAAGAAAATGCATGTGCTCTGTGATTTTGGCTATTTATCTGCTGCTAATGCAGATCTGTGTAGGTCTACAGCACAGATAATACTGATCATGTAAGATCATGTAAACTCTACACTACCTAATAAAAGCTTTTTCCATACTGTACAGCAGCCAGGATGTCTGCAGTCTTCTTTTTCTATCAGAGATCTCATGTCTGTCTGTATATATTTGCTATCAGGTGATCCGAGTACATCAGGACACAGTAGACATGTACCTGGAGGATGTCATCCTGACCTCAATTAATCAGACAGCTGATGCTCAGGCCAGAGAAGAGATTCACCGCAAGGCAGAGGAGCTGAACAACATCACCTATGCCATGGAGGAGACGTACGTCCTTGCTCTCAAATCCAATGATATCCAATCAAATCATTTTGAAGATCACAGACTAAATTGCTTATGATTACTCCAAACCATAATCCACTCAAATCTTGGTAGTCTTTTCAAAAGGGTAAAAACTTTTGGCCAGAACAGAGCACTTTACAGAATCTCTCCAAAGAAAAACAATACAAAAAAATGCAGCTTTTAGATTTCAGCGTATTTCTAAGAGTCTACCAGCCCACTTCTTGCACTTAAGACATGTAAGATGTGTGTGACATTGACATTTGTGTACCTTAGAGGGTATTATTAGAGAGTTTTATTATATTTGAGATCACTGGTGAGCTGCAAAGGATTTCTGAGTCACATAAAAACAGTGAAGACTTGAATGATTTTTAAAATGTTTTTTTTTCAATCCATATGAAATGTCCTTGAGAGTTCAGTAATGAAGATACATGATAAACAACAGTCCAGTAAAATAATGAATGTAATGTGTACATAATATGGTCTACTTCTGCTTTCAGGCATCCTGAAAAAAGCATACAAAGCAATTGCTTAGATTTGTCTATGGAACGACTTCCACCAATTGTGTTTTGCCAGTTCAAAAATGTAACATTTGAACTTTCGTACTCTAGAATAATGCATACAAACACAGTTACAGCTTAAGAAACGATACACAACCCATGTCTGTACAGTGCTCACCTCAATAAATAATAAAGTATGGTTGCAGATGTGTCATCACAGCCATGAAAGGTCACCAGAATCAGGTCCAGCAGGCATATAATGAACTAATAAACATTGAAAGACCAAGTTTCAGAGATCATTGTTTTGTGTCCTTCAACCATTGACCATGTTAGAGCATTTCCTTTTTCAAAAACAGAAAGAATGAGCTGTGATTGTCTATATTTTGTCTTTCTTTTCTCTATGTGTACGTGCAGGATGAACAGTCAGCAATCTGAAGAGATTGTGGCCGAACTCGTCTACAGATTCCTCATTCCTGAGGTCCAGAAGATGGATTTCAGAGAACGAGGTGGGTTATTCAATCAAGGCAGATAATCAGTCAAATTCCTGCTTATTACAGACCAAGCCTAATGTCATTATCTATTCACCCTTGTGCCATTTAATAGAAGTATGATGTTGTTTTACTTTGGGACTCAAAATTATTTAAAAGTGGATGCTTATTTGAAGCTTGTCTTTAGAGTATTTGCTTTATCATACGTCTCAGATCAATTCAATTCACCTTTATTTGTATAGCGCTTATACAATGTAGATTGTGTCAAAGCAGCTTCACATAGAAGATTATAGTAAATTGAAACAGTGTCAATTCAGTTTTCAGAGATTAAGTTCAGTTCAGTTTAGCTCAGTTCAGTGTGGGGTAAAATTCACTACTGAGAGTCCAAACACTGCAGAGCAATTGCATCGATGCGCAGCTCTACAGATCCCGAACCATGCAAGCCAGTGGCGACAGCGGCGAGGAAAAAACTTCACCAATTGGCGAAAGTGAAGATTTAAAAAACCTCGAGAGAAACCTGGCTCAGTTGGGCACAACCATTTCCCCTATGGCCAAACGTCTTGTGCAGAGCTGCAGTCTAGGTGCAGATCAGAATTGATCAGAATTGAAATGAATCATTTTATCACTTGTACATATCATAAAAGCTTGTAAATGCTCTGTTCATGCACACTTGGAAATAAACAGTTGTACCTAAAGGCTCCATATTGGTAACTTAAAAGTAATTTTTGTACTTTTTGATCCTTTGAGGTGCCAATATGGATTGTCTCCTTTTGTCAATATAGATGTGTGTACCTTTGAAAAATGTACATATTTAACAATTGTCATCAAATCTGTAGAGATTGTTTGCATCAGGAAATGCTAACTGACAAAGTACACTGTTGTACTAACAACATTGCTAAACCTTTTGACTGTTTGTTTCATGTTTACTGACAAACATATTTTTCATTCTAATGCCAGTGATATGTTCATTGACATAAGAAGTAAGTTTGAGAGATGAAGTAAGGTTTTGAGCAGGTTTCTGGCTTTTTCAGGCTATTGTGTGGTCACCAAGTGGGTTATGTTTCTGGATTAATATCTATGTTGATCCTGGAACAACATTCCAATCAGCCAATCAGAATTAAGGGATATGTTTACCGTTTATTTTTAGGTTTACAGTTAGGTTTATGCACTTTTACATGATTATGATCCAGTTATTATTCCCCTCTGATTTTGGGAATAATTTACAGTTATGGTTGGGTTTAGGGGTAGAAAATAGGTATGGATTACATTTTCCAACAAAAATGATGTTCCAGGAACAACATAGATGTTAATCCAGGATTGCATTGTTGGGATTATTTACAGTTTTAACCCAAAGAATGACCAGTCTGTCAGACGAAGGAGAGCCGGAGTCAGAGATTCAAATAAATAAAGTTTACTGAAGATAGTTTGCAGTTTCATCAGCAGAAGCCAGCTTCAACACTCGCAATGAGTTCCTAGGCCGCTCTGCTTACAATCACAAATCAGTAACAATTATACTCTCACATAACGTCATTAACTGTGTCATACATATAAGTGTTCTAACCTGATTGGTTAAAACACAGATAGACTTAGAAAATGTCCATGTGGGTGCGTGCGTACAATTCTGCACAATATCTTACGCATAGGCAAGGCAAGTGTATTTATATAGCACATTTCATACACAGTGGCAATTCAAAGTGCTTTACATAAACAGGAATAAAAAAGACAAGTGTAAGAAAAAATAAAAACAGATAATAAAAAAAAACAGATAAAAACAGTTAAAAATATGTTAAAACAGGTTGTAAAAAAATGAAAAAGAAGAGAAAAACATAACAGTGCGATTTGTCGGACGTAGCACAGTGCTCATTCAGTAAAGGCACAGCTAAACAGATGTGTTTTCAGTCTTGATTTGAATGTGCCTAATGTTGGAGCACATCTGATCATTTCTGGGAGTTGATTCCAGCAGCGAGGGGCGTAGTAGCTGAAAGACGATTCACCCTGCTGTGACTGAACTCTTGGAATTTCTAGTTTATATGATCCTAGAGATCTGAGTGTTCTTCTAGGTTTGTATTCAGTGAGCATATCTGTAATGTATTGAGGTCCTAGGCCATTTAGTGATTTATAGATAAGTAATAATACTTTGAAATCTATTCTGAATGTAACTCGGAGCCAGTGTAAAGACCTAAGGACAGGTGTGATGTGCTCTGATTTCCTGGTTCTGGTCAGAATCCTGGCCGCAGCGTTCTGGATGAGCTGCAACTGTCTGACTGTCTTTTTGGGAAGGCCCGTGAGGAGGCTGTTACAGTAATCCACCCTGCTGCTGATAAAAGCATGAACAAGTTTCTCTAAGTCTTCACTGGAAACAAAGCATCTAATTCTTGCAATGTGTTTGAGATGATAGTATGCTGATTTACTAACTGCTTTGACATGACTATTGAAACTCAGATCTGACTCCAGAGTCACACCAAGATCGCATAAACGTCAGACATCCACTAGAATGTTTAGAGCTGACTCCAGACCAGTGAAAAGGATCTACAATCAATTAGAGCACACACACTTACAGTAAGGGACAATCTGTATCTTACCCAAGGCTGAGTGTACTCTCAGCCGTCTTTATCAAAACTGGTTAAAAACCGGTATAATCTACATTCAGACATTTAAATTCTCACTACACAAGGTCTGTCTTGAATAAAAAGTAGAATCACTTTGAAAGAATTAACCGTAAAAATAGCTAAATCACTTAAGACATTTTAGATAGTATTAACTCATGGAAATAACAATAGAAACAATAGAAGTTGTTTCCAGTCCTCAGTTCTTCATTTCCACTCTCCATGACCTCTGACCTAGTTTGGTGACTCCTGAAAATAGTTTCAAAGAGACAGGTAATGCACTGAACATTCTTACATAAAGCAGTGTATTTAACTTATTCATTAGTTGAAATTATTTCAAAGTTAAATACTCATTTGAAGAATCAAGTAATCATATTTAATAAAAAATAATGAGAAACAGGATGATGAGAAAAAGGATAAAAGTTGACCCATGCTTAGACTAACTGGAAGGTATAAATCCGAATCCTTCAGCATCGTACTTGGCGGAATCATGACGTGCATTGTGTGGTGCTGTTTAACATGTATAATAAATTACTCATGCCTCAGAAGATGTAAATGAAACCAAATGTACCTGAGGTGTGAGACCGCTCTTTGAGAGCATAGCCCCTCAACAAAGTTTTAAACCCAAAACACTTTGGGCCTGTTTTACACCTGGTCATGCGTAAAGCTGTTCATTTAGCTATCTGATTTCTGAAAATGGCTCTATTTTCATGTGACCACATGAATGCGTCTCCACTAAACGGATATGATTTCAATCTTCAAATCCTGCGCTATATGCAAATGTATCTGGGTTACGTAGAGTAATAGAAATTGGCAAAATTGCCTGAAATCACAGGCAAATCAGTGCCCGTTCGTGTGAGTAACAATAAGACAGTATGAACTATCAAAGACGCAATCTGAGAGAATCGTAGATGAGTTGCAGACACTTGTGTGATATTGGGCATGCTAAATATCTGGACCTGTTGGCGATTCAAATAATGCCGTGTGAAAATGTATTTTGACTTAAAATAACATTGGCGATTACCTACAGCCTATGAGAGAGCAGCATCCAGTAATATGGGTATCTGCAGGCCAGCAGGAGGTTGGGGGAGAAGTTTAAAGTGCTATTTTTTAGTTTATTTGGAACCAAGAAATGGAGAAAAAACTAGTGGAAATTTGGCAGGAGCACTCATGTCTGTTTGACATGTCATCTGAGGAATACCACAACTGGGATAAAAAAGAAAAAAGTTAAAGAAATATTGCAGTGTAAACACAGCACCGACGGAACTCTACCCCAGATAATCATGCAGTGTGAAAACATCTGCAGTCTGAACTTGGCATTAAGCGTCAGATACACCGCATCATATTTAATGAATATTATTATTTACAGAAACGTAAGCTATATATCTTATTTGGCATTCAAATTATTTTATATGCAGGCTGTAAAACTTCATTACAAGCAAGGCAGACTTCGTGATTACTTTATAGGCCAATTGACCTTTTTGGCCAAACATCTATTTTTGTCGTACAGATACGTGCAAGACATCATTTAAAACTGTAAAGGGTTTAAATTAAATTGTGTATAGCATACTCTCCCAAAAACACAACAATGTGCCTTTATAAATAAACGCAGCACTATATTTTTCTCTTTCAATGCTGCCATCTGAAATTAATTTATCAATTTCATTTCATGGTCAAAAATAAAAAGATGCCCTTCAGTTGCTTATGCATTTGTCCTTGTATGGTAACGCTTAAGAATAACAGTACATTAATAATGATGTAATAATAGGTAAAACATTACTTTATTATGAACTAATGGTGAGTTAATGCGTGCACTAATCATAAACTAACGTTAACTACAACGTAGGTCACAAGAGTTCATGTGTAAATAAAGGCTAACTTAATAACTTGTTAGCACATGTTGTTAATTACTGTATTAATTAACATTAAAGTTTAAGCTAAATGTAACCAACATGAACTTAGGAGCTGTTAATTGTATAATTATGTTGTGACTTTACTTGGAGAGGCACATCATCATTACCTCATCCTTAACTACTCATAAACTCCTGTTCATGCTGATGTTGACAGAACACTTTTCTATTGTTAATTAGTGTAAACAAACTAGATGGATGTACATAAGGAGTTCATGAGTAGTTAAGAATGGATTACGATAAGTAGTTACGATATAATCAGACATTAACATGTCATGAAGTTCATGATGGTTAAATTAGGCATAATGTGGTAATTAATTAATAGACAATCTTGTACTTACAAGTAATTAAAGGTTCAGTAGGGAATCTGCCAAAATGCTAATCATTTAGCATATTATCTTTGGACAGCAGTGGAGGGACTGTGTTTCAAAGCCACGCCTCCTGAAATCGCGAACGCGCGCACTGCTGCATGACAGCAGGCAACCCACTAGTTCATGTCATTCGCCAGTTAGAAATGTAGTTAGTGGTTGGCCGGCGACGTGCAGGAATTACACTTGTTACTAAGCCACAAGCTATTTCAGAGCGAATATTCAGAGTAGCATGGTAAACAGTATAGGGAGGCTGTCATTGTTCAAAAATGAAACATTGTGAATATAAAAGCAACTTCAGCTCAGTACAGCAGACTAGGCGGAATAGCGCTATTTACTGATGTTTTGTTGTTAAACTAAATAAAAATCTGCATTATCGATGCTGTAAAAGGTCCCTTATGAAACTGAAAATAGTCACATCAATCTTTCGCCGGAAGATTTCAGTGGCTGAACAACACTTCTGTGCATATAACCCATTCATAACACAACACAATCTACAGCAGCTTTTGGGGGACTAAAATAGTTTTAAAACAGAACAATACCTGTCTAACAGAAATACTTCAGTCATGGTGTCATCCTTCCTCAAGCATGCTAAACTAACTCCATTATTGATTTAGGATTTTAAAAAGTTTCAATTCGGCATTTGCTTTTATCGCGACTGTGACTGTCTTGTCTGCACGTGAACATGCGGCACACATGCACAAGCTAATGGCGGATATGCATGAACAGAGATGCGCAGAAGCCTAAATCTACATTTGTTGACAGACAGTTTGGGCTACTTATCGGAATTATGCGAGATGTGGGCCCGACAATATTTAATTGGATGAACATTTTTTCGTTTTATGCCTTACCTAGAATATAAAAATACATATAAACACATTTAGATCATTTACTTTAATCATTACTATTGGAATGTGAAGAGACTTTCCACCAGCACAACCAAAAATGTTTCTGAAGACAATCACCTACTGCACCTTCAAGGTAGCCTTGTTCACAGATGAACTCATGTGACTCATGTTGTAGTTAATGTTAGTTCATGATTAGCACATGCATTAACTCATCATTAGTCCATAATAAAGTAATTATTACTTTACATATTAATACATCTTTATTTATGTACTGTTATTGTAAAGTTTTACCACCTTGTGTATAGACGAATTGCCAGTTTGTAAACATTCAGGATGCGCGTGCAGCGAGGTCACAGAAAAAACCGGGAGCGCTAGCGTTTACAGCGAGGGAATGACATCTGATGCGGTACAGAGTTTGTTGTTGTCTTAGAAATAAGTTATATTGGATTATATATTGTTTACATAATGCTTTCAGCGTATTATAACAGCTTGTCACCCAGTGATAAGCACAGTTATTCTGCAAAATTAACCTTAAAGTGAGCGGCGTTCGTCTGACAGGTCCATTTGCGATAGCACCTCTCCCAATGGATATTGGATAAGACAAAATGGCCAAGCATCCAGCCCCGAAATATACAACTACCTCAATGAAACGCCAAGTGTTTTTACAAGAGGGAAGTTAAAGGCCTACAAGTCTTTGGATGCCTACAATTTTGTTATGTGTGGTGCTACGGTCATTTAAGATGAAATCGCTAGGGTTACAGCAACATTTAAAATTTATAATCCTTTTTGTAAATGGTGGTGGCAATGGAGCAGACAAACAACCATAATGCTTCAAGATTATTTATTTTACAAAGTGAAAAGGATAACAAATAAAGTATATACACAAAATGAAGAAAACAAGAATAAATAAATGGTTGTAAAAAGGGGGAAGAGGAACAAAAGTGGCGCCAAAGAAAAGAAAATAACACACAATCTCTATACGATCTAATAAAAGAAAGAAAAAGAAAAATCTTCAGCGTTTTCATGCCCTGTCTAAACTACTGTATACTACCAAGCAAAATGTAGAACAAAACTTACAATGAGTGGCGCACACTTCTAAACTAGTGTGTGTAATACATTTGTATCTCCTATGTGTAGCAGCATGTAGGTCACGTGACATCTACCCTGTCCTCAAATCCCATTGATGTTGTGGATCTGGTGATCAGAAAGAAAACATAATAATTAGAACACTCTTTTAAAGAATGATTTCAGCACAAATGATTACAGCACACATAGCACAATAAACTGTCAAGCAATCTAGCAAAACAAACTTTCAAACAATCCAGTAAAACAAACTGTCAAACAACCCAGCAAACACATACAACAGTGAGCAAGCTGCCGCGCCGGCTTCCTTTTAAATGGGGAATTCCGCTCGTGATTGGTCATTGATGATGACATCATTGTAGTGGTAATGATGACTGACAATTAGCTTAGCCAATGAGGCGGACCTAAAAGAAATGACAGGTAGAGAGAGAGAGGGAGAGAGAGCTAAAGAGAGAGCGAGAGAAAAACAAAACAAAAACACAGGCACAAATACTGAGCCGTAACATGTGGTCATGTGCAAGAAATAATGTTCGATGATTACCAGATTCAAAACTTTGTAGTGCTAAAAACCGAGGTTCTGCCTAGCCACAGACAAGGAAAGTAGACGGAGCTGTACAAGGCCTGGGTAATCATCAAAAAGCAAAACAACTGCATTCTGACAGTGAACTGCACCTGTACGGCAGGGTATGTGAACGTACATTTTTGCATTTCAATCTTAGCATTCAGTGTCCGCAGTTTAATTAACTATATTCAACTGTTTTTGCTGAAATCATTGCTGTAATCAAAAATGAGTAATGTGTACGATTCAGCATAGCATGAACTTACCTGATATAAAATAGCAGAGTCTAGCATTTTTAATTAGGTCCTCACTCCATTCAGCTCCGTTTTAGCCAAAGACGTCTGTGGTTGGCATTAAAAGCAGTGTGGTGTATGGTAAAAGTTAAGTTTTCTATTTTTGGACTTGGCATCGAATTTGGCATCCTACTGCTAGAGCTGGGCGATTTTTTTCGATTAATTCGAATTTACGTTTTAAGACAAATTTATTTTTTACAAAATCGGGGAATCGCGATTTTTTTTAACAAAAATATTAAAGCAGCTGTTCCACTATCGTGCCAAACCGTTCTAAACTATTAGACAACCGGGCTGAATTGTGCTGATTCTGTGTGTTGACGTCGCGGCTCTGTTGATGAGCTACCACTGCTGGTTTAGCGGAAGCGCGCCAGGGCGGATTGGCCATTGGGAACACAGGGACATTTTCCCGCTAGAGCAACAACAGCCCCGCTGCCAGGGGAACCGCAGTCAGCCAGCCAGCTTCGCTAAT
This sequence comes from Danio kyathit, assembly GCA_903798195.1. Classification (NCBI taxonomy): domain Eukaryota; kingdom Metazoa; phylum Chordata; class Actinopteri; order Cypriniformes; family Danionidae; genus Danio; species Danio kyathit. The sequence goes on along the minus strand of LR812527.1, from coordinate 12,319,786 downwards.
GTTTCCACGAGCATCGTGCTGTTGTTCGCGTCCCCGCAGCCGTCTGTCTCTCCCGCGCGAGCTGCGAGACGGGCGCGCGCGATGAGAGAAGGAATATATGAATATGAGAAATATTTGCACCTAATTGAAAGCCCAGACGGCTGGTTTTGTATATTATACCCGCGCACCACCTGAAGGACGGTTACGGCGTGTTGTGAATGTCGGCTGTCACCGCAGAAAGTCAAATCTTTCTTTAATTTGGACTTTTGCTTGAATTACGGAGTGGCACAGTAGCTGTCCAAGGTACTGTAGCTATGAATTAAATCATAACCCATATATGCACCAATAAACAAGTAAAATGAATGAATGAATAAAATAAATATGGATTCTTAAATGTCGGTAGTTTTTACTCCAAAAAAATATCAATACGTATCGACAAATGTTTTATTAAAATAAATTGAGCAATTTTCAACATTTCAGATATAGGCTGTTATAGGATTCAGTTAAATATAAGATAGACATTTAAATATATATAGATATGTAACAGGTTTCTGTGGGTTGTTCACGGTGATCTTTAATATATACTGGGTGGTGTAGCTACGCACAAATATTTTCTAAAACGTCAAGCAGATATTTGTCTATAGCTCGTTAGTTATTTATGAAGACAAAAAATAATTGAAATAACAAAAATAAAACTATAAAATTACAAAGATAAAAAGAGCAGCATTCTGCTAAATATAGTCCTTTATATCCTGATATGCTATGTGTTGTTTCATTGGTTTTTTTAGATTTAACTTGATGCATTCGTTATTTAATGTTTGAATACTGAAATCGTTTAAATGGTTATATTTTACCATCAAAATGTAGTATATTTTATATCATTACCAACTTTTGATATAAAACCACTGTTATTTTATTGATTGTTATGAAATAATTTAAGTGCTATAATTTTTATTAGTGAAAGTGCCCGCTCACTTTGACAAGGCCTGTCTAAATATATATTTCTGCCATGCCACTAATACAGATAAACTATTGTTGCATTATCATTGTTTATTTTTCTGTTATGTACAGAGATTTGAAATATTTATTTGCCCTCCAATCCTTTTCAATCTTCACATTACATTTTGGTCATTTTCTCTCCAAATAAAATTTGCCCAAAGCTGCACAACATATGACCTCTACATAAATACGGGTGCTGTGACTTCTATTGTAGCTATGTTTAGCATCCCTATATGAGAGAGTGCCATAACCGCGTTTAGTCACACGGTTGCTTTTCTTTTACAAGTGAGCATAAAAAAAACTAGTTTCGGCATTTATTTAAATTTAAATGAACAAGGTAAGCTGGTAAGGTAGTTACACAGTAAAAAAATAATAATAAAAAAATCGAAATCGAAATCGTGAATCGGTCAAACTTTATGAAAAAATCTAGATTTTTTTTTTGCCATATCGCCCAGCCCTACCTACTGCACAACACAACATGTTTGCTATTGCAATCGGTCTTTTTTTGCAACCGGGAACTGTGTGACGTCATGTGTGATGTAGGTTGGTAATTTCTCTATTGTAACACATCCACTTCTTCACTGCTGTGCTAGCCTGGTTCATAGTCTTATAAACATACAATGTGTGTGCAATGGATTGTCCTCATTGTGGTTGGCCCATTTAAGCGAATCATCGGTTGAATGCTTTTTGACGTGAATAATAGAGTAAAATTTACATATGTGGTTTTAACATCCAGACAAAACTAGACAGGTCTAAATGCCTCTGGAATGCGTCCCAGACTACCTCCTGAAGTTGGTTTTAGCATTTACTGTACACCTGTCCATATCACAATCAAATAGCTATTCCAGGAGAGCCCAATCCTGCTCCTGGAGATCTACCTTCTGGCAGAGTTCAGCTGCAACCCTGATCAAACGCACCTGTCTTTAATTACCAGCTGCTTCTTCAGATCCTACTTAGTTGGTTTAGTTGTGTTTAATCAGGGTTAGAGCTGAACTTTGCAGGAAGGTACTGAAGATCTCCAGGAGCAGGATTAGGCACTCCTGAGCTATCCGATCAGAAAAAAATACATGAAGTGATGAGGTGTAAACAGCCCCTTTGATGACAGATTTTGGGATTCCAGAATGACTAAAACAACATTTCAGATGATTACAACATGATCAGTACACTGGTTGACTGAGTGACTGAATGAATGAATGACTGACTGGCCGGCCGACCAATCAACTGACCCACCCTCCTCCTTCCCTAAACCCAACCAATTTTATGGATTGACCCACCCACCCACATACTTCCCTAAACCCAACCAACGGTTTACAAAAGCCGTCCACAAAAAGAAAAGCCTTCGTCTGATTTTTACCACGTTTTCGGATTTTACCGCATTCTCACTCTGTTTTTTACTTGTTCATTTTATTTTTTGGATTCTGTTTTTGTCTTACCTGATTTCTGGAACCGCTCTTCACCGGACTCGAACGTTGACGTGGTCAACTCCTCTCTGCGTCTCAAGTCTGGCGAAGTAACATGACAAGCTAACACGACAAACTGATTGCGGCGGGAAAGCCCTCCACACGGAGGTAAGCGGTCAGCTGGTAAGCGAGAAAAGGCACGGCGTCATACCGCCCCGTAGCGTTCGTTTAAAAAAATGAAATGAAGCCATACATACCTCCGGCTACATAATTTGCGGCCTCCAGAAACGTTCACGGGATTACGTTTTCAGAATGAGCCTTTGTTGTTATTTTTAGTAAATTTGCTAGCCTGACTTGGATAATTTTATTTATTTTATCCTTCTTTCCCATGGTATAACCAATAGATTTCTATAGTCATTATCTTTTAATAATATATGAAATGAGGACTTCATATCAAGCAATTAGCTTCTCCATGATGCTGTCTATAGCTTTAAATTATGTAGCCCTTTATACTTCAATGCATTCTGACTGACTGTCAGTGTTTGCTAAGAAAAAAAATCATTCTTAAAGTCCACATGAACCGGAAGCTGCGACTGTTTTTTTTTTTTTTTTTTTTTTTTTTTGTATTATGACGCAGTTCCTAGAGAAACAGAACATTACTGATAAAATACTAAGTGTGGCTTGTTTTTTTCTACTGAGAGCTGAATGGATGTAGTAGGGTAGGCATTTCATTCAGAAAGACGGGGAAAAGGGTTTGGGGACAGTTATTAACCCCTAACAGACTCCTCCACCTCACCATTTCTGTTTGTTGTCAAAACTGACAGTTGCAAAAATCTGACAATTTAACTGAAAAAAACACAGGAAGTGCATTTTTAGATTTCAATTAAGGATTTGAAGGACAAACTATTTTTTTTTTTAATGAAATGCAAAAAAAGAAATGTTCACCACAAAACTAGCAATGTGAGCTAACAAAATCATATGGTTAGTTTTGATTTCATGGGGACTTTAAAGTGATTTCAACAATAGAATTTCTCTACATCTCTATTATCGTTATCCTTATAGTTACTGTGCTTTGTGAGATTGGGCCTTTTTCAGCAATAATGAGCAAAGTAGGCTGAATAGGCTTTTGTTCTGTTTACCGTACATTCTGTGCCTACAATGTGGTCAATTGATGATGCTCAGTGAAAAGAGTGAAATGAATCATAATCAGAATGAGCTTTATTCACAAAGTTTGTGCAAACACACACAGAGTTTTTTGTGGGGGGTTTTTAGGAGCTCAGGATGCATACAGTACATACATACATACATACATATCAACACAAGAACACAGAATGACATTTAAATATGTGGAAAAAAAGTAAAAAAAAATCTGAAATTCTGAAATAAGAGATAAAAATATTTATATAAAACTATTTACAACTAAGTGCAGGGCTCGAAATTGCGACCGTTTTGGTCGCATATGCGCCCGAAATTGAATCCATGCGACCTCATAATATATTTGGGAGCATTTGTGCGACTGCATATAATGGTTGTAGTGCAACCTGTTTTGATTTTTTTCTAAAAACATGCTGAATCTGTCTTCCCTGCCGCTATATTGATTCATATTAGCTGTCAATCACTCAAGGCTTTCCGCTGTCAGATGACAGGGAGCTTTTGTGACCTGCTGACAAGTGTAAAGTAAACAGGTTTGCAAACCCCACCTAAAGTTACAAATAATGTCACCGATGACAGCGATCATGTGGTGAATATTGATCCGCCAGCCGAGGTCAATCGAGTGTTTTCGGAGAAGATGCCCGAATCTCGACACGTTGCATTCACTGCGTGTTCAGCGCAAATGTCAGCTAAATGTAAAATCTAACACTGTACACATTATCGCCAAAGAAGCTCACCTTTACTGAGTCTACACTGAAACTGCAGCTCATAACAAAGAACAGTACTGCGCCGGTGGTCATCAATAATAGACCGGCTGACTCGCCTGCTTTTTTCCACAAACACAGAAAACTGTAAATCACCTCATAATGAGACTGAGCATTTACAATGACACAAACCCAAACCAAAACTTTTAAAGAGAAGTGAGACTTTTCATCCTTTCTTTTGTCCGTTCATTCTTGAGATGTATATTATTTTTCTATTTAGTTACTGATGACTGCTTTGCAGCGTTCAGCATTGAATTGAATGATTTATTATAATCTTACGTTTGTTTTGTAGCAGAAATATTATTTATTAAATTGACATGCGTATAAAAGCAATAGTGAAAAGTGGATATTTCTTACTGCGATGCCTCATATTTGTTTGATGCAAACCATACATTTATTTTTCATGAAGAAACAGTAGGACTTTTTATAGCAGATAACTCACATTCAAGCAGCATGAAAATGAGAAATTTAATTTATTGTTAGTATTATTGTCATCATCGTCATTAATACAGGCACATCATCATCCTCTTTATGCATGTTGTCTTACTCCAAGCTGTATAGGCTCGAAAGCCTACTACCAATTAAGCATATTAAGTGATGTGCATCTCTGTAATGAGAAGGGGTGTGGTCTAATGACATCAACACCCTATATCAGGTGTGCATAATTATTAGGCAACTTCCTTTCCTTTGGCAAAATGGGTCAAAAAAAGGACTTGACAGGCTCCGAAAAGTCAAAAATAGTGAGATGTCTTACAGAGGGATGCAGCACTCTTAAAATTGCCAAGCTTCTGAAGCAAGATCATCGAACAATCAAGCATTTCATTCAAAATAGTCAACAGGGTCGCAAGAAACGTGTGGAAAAACCAAGGCACAAAATAAACTGCCCATGAACTGAGAAAAGTCAAGCGTACAGCTGCCAAGATGTCAAGATGCCACTTGCCACCAGTTTTGCCATATTTCAGAACTGCAACATCACTGGAGTGCCCAAAAGCACAAGGTGTGCAATACTCAGAGACATGGCCAAGGTAAGAAAGGCTGAAAAACGACCACCACTGAACAAGATACACAAGCTGAAACGTCAAGACTGGGCCAAGAAATATCTCAAGACTGATTTTTCTACGGTTTTATGGACTGATGAAATGAGAGTGAGTCTTGATGGGCCCATGGCTGGATCGGTAAAGGGCAGAGAGCTCCAGTCCGACTCAGACGCCAGCAAGGTGGAGGTGGAGTACTGGTTTGGGCTGGTATCATCAAAGATGAGCTTGTGGGGCCTTTTCAGGTTGAGGATGGAGTCAAGCTCAACTCCCAGTCCTACTGCCAGTTTCTGGAAGACACCTTCAAGCAGTGGTACAGGAAGAAGTCTGCATCCTTCAAGAAAAACATGACTTTCATGCAGGACAATGCTCCATCACACGCGTCCAAGTACTCCACAGCGTGGCTGGCAAGAAAGGGTCTAAAAGAAGAAAAACTATTGACATGGCTTACTTGTTCACCTGAACTGAACCCCATAGAGAACCTGTGGTCCATCCCAAATGTGAGATTTACAAGGAGGGAAAACAGTACACCTCTCTGAACAGTGTCTGGGAGGCTGTGGTTGCTGCTGCAGGCAATGTTGATGGATTCTGTCAGTGTTTTGATCTGTTCACCATGGATGGCAGGCTTTTGTGTGTCCTTGCAAAGAAAGGTGGCTATATTGGTCACTGATTAGTTTTTGTTTTGTTTTTGAATGTCAGAAATGTATATTTGTGAATGTTGAGATGTTATATTGGTTTCACTGGTGAAATAAATCATTGAAATGGGTATATATTTGTTTTTTGTTAAGTTGCCTAATAATTATGCACAGTAATAGTCACCTGCACACACAGATATCCTCCTAAAATAGCTAAAACTAAAAACAAACTAAAAACTACTTCCAAAAATATTCAGCTTTGATATTAATGAGTTTTTTGGGTTCATTGAGAACATGGTTGTTGTTCAATAATAAAATTTATCCTCAAAAATACAACCTAATAATTCTGCACTCCCTGTAATGTTTTATAATCATTTGACATTCATTTTGCATTAGTTAAATAGTTGTTTCTGGTTTTTGTTAGTCCTAATACATGTTGTTTTCAAGTACAATAAATCCCTTAATATACAATTTACAGTGGTGCTCATTCATTTTTGGTGGGTGCTCCTAAATTTTTGTTGAGAGCACCGGTGCTACCAAGTAAAAAAGATAATTTTGAGCTCTGAAGTGGCTTTATTGGTTACAAAACCATAAACAGCAAAAACAAAAATTAATAAATAAATAAAAATAAATTATATATATATAGATATAATTGGGGTTAATTTTGTTTTTAAGTCTAGGGAAACATCACATCACTAATTCACCAATGTTAAGGGACATGAGGACACGTAGATAACATTGTGCTTTTTTGCCATTGCAGAGACATAAAATTTGGCTATTCATAAAAGCCAATTGACCAATTACTGAGGTTACAAACTACACAAACATAGAGAACAATGCTCTATTCAAAAAATGAAGTTTCTCAGGCTAGTTCTACACAGCACTGACATTTATTCAAAGATGCTTTTTTAATATTTTGAAAAAAACTCTTTTCATTCTAAGTCACAGTACCGCAGCAGTCTATACATTCAGCTTGATTTTTCATTAACCACTGAGATTGACATACACGCAGTGCTTGTGTGCATGACGGTTGCAGTCATGCGGCCTGTTTTATATTTAACGAATTATTCTCGCATGGTCAGTTTTTAAGTTGTTGCTTCTATTCCTTTACTGTTTGCCACTATGTGATAAAGAGCCCGTTCATACAAATGGAGAATACATACGCACATGCACACAACTCTCAGCCTCTGCGGTTGCTCAGGTGATTTTAACTGCATGACTTTATACAAAGAACAAAAAAACTAAAAAATCAGCTTTCATCAACATAAACAGTGGGACAAAGAGATTGCCCACAATAGCTTAGTCATTTACTAACTTGAGCTTTATATTTCCTTTAGCAAATCATTTCATAGGGAAATATGGATAATTAATCACTAATTACTAACTAATAAAAATTAATTATGCATATTTGGAACATCTATATGTAACAACATATGAAAATTAAATGTACAATTCAAACTAGTTAGTCTAGTTCAACTAATTGTATCTCAGAATAATATTTTTAATGTAAATTTTTCAAATTGACATTCATTCATTCATTCATTTTCTTGTCGGCTTTGTCCCTTGCGGGGTCGCCACAGCGGAATAAACCGCCAACTTATCCAGCACGATTTTACGCAGCGGATGCCCTTCCAGCCGCAACCCATCTCTGGGAACAAATTGACATTCAATTTTACATTTTTAAAGTAAATTTAGAAATCACTGCTTTTTTCCTTTTTTATTTGCATTTCCATACTGTCCCAACCTATTCTTATTTGAGGTTGTAGTTCAACTTGTATATTGTGAAATAGTATGTTTGTAATGAGGCAACAAGCACATGTAAACTGCTGAGTATGAATGTTCAGTGCTTCCCACACATAGACTTGGGCGGGCCGCTCAGGTATCTTAACGGCCGCCCAAGTATATTTGGTGGTGACACATGAATAACACTATTGTTATTCTTTTACACTTTTTTGTATCCGCAAAAGAAAGCCAAACATTCGTGATTGATTAACCAGTTGGAAACCTTCTCTCGCTCTGCACGTTTGCTACTGCTGGTTCTGTGTGTGCGCGATCTGTCACTCACACAGACGCACCTTTTCCGCCAAAATGCGTCTGACCGTAGTTTCTGAAATGAAATCTCCCAAAAATGTCCAGGATTCGGGTTATACTTTCACTTTCTAAAGTTGCCTTTATTTGTATGTGTTTTTGCATCACCTTTTAGCAGCTGACTGCGCGCGCACAGCCGCGAGAGAAACATTAAATTATTATTCATTTAATAAACGACTCCGTCAAACGTTACTATGTACTCGAAGAGAACAAAATGACATCTATAATGGCTGCAAAATATTTGTTAGAAATGGCTAATCAATTAATTTGACTAAATTTAAATAATCTACACTTTTTATTCTAGTAATTATTATCATTTTTAGCAATAATGTATATTTTTTATTAATTTGTTCTGATATTTATTTCTCATTTGCTGCATATTTTATTAATTTAATGATGTTAATATATTACCTACTTTATACATATCTAAAATGCTTTGTCAATACTGTAAATGTCAAGCCAATAAAGCAACTTTAGAGAGAGAGAGAGAGAGAGAAAGAGAGGGGAGAGAGAGAGAGAGGGAGAGAGAGAGAGAGAGAGAGAGAGAGAGAGAGAGAGAGAGAGAGAGAGAGAGAGCACCCTTTACCTGTCAGTGAAATTGCATAAAAGTTAGAGAAATAGTGGATTTCTTTCATTTCATTCATTTTTTTTTCGGCTTAGTCCCTTTATTAATCTGGGGTCGCCACAGCGGAATGAACCACCAACTTTTCCAGCATATGTTCTACTCAGCGGATGCCCTTCCAGCTGCAACCCATCTCTGGGAAACATCCATACACACTCATTCACACTCATACACTACTGACAATTTAGCTTACCCGATTCACCTATACCACATGTTTTTGGACTGTGGAGGAAACCGGAGCACCCGGAGGAAACCCACGCAAGCGCGGGGAGAACATGCAAACTCCACACAGAAATGCCAACTGCCAAGGCTCGAACCAGCGACCTTCTTGCTGTGAGGCAACAGCTTCTTTTATTTCAACAGCCTTTTTTTAAATAACTTAACCCATTGAAAAGAAAAGGTGTCATAATAAATAAAAATATAGTTAAAAATCACATTATTTTTTTATTTGTCGCATTTATGTGCTGTGGGTAAAAGGTGTGTTTCAATCCGGCTACCACCGCAAGTCATAGATATATACATTAGATGTCGCCTACCCTGCTGTTGTCTACTAGAACGAATGCGTCAATAGAGCCGCCATTTTAGTACAGGGTAGCGCTCCTTTGAAATGAAGGCGGGACCAAGCTGCAGTGGAGGACTGTGGCCATCCAAAGCCAGAGAAATACACATATACACATATATCTATGATCGGGAGTTTTCCCCGGTGGTCAGTATGCAAATATTTTTTTCAATTACGAAATATTATAATTTTACATCACTTTTCTACATTGATGGATGTGACCGCACGGGCATTACCGACAAAGAGTGTGTGTTTGTGTGCATGGAAATGTATCATTCTCTCTCCCTGTTTAATTTGATCTAATCCATGTCCTGAACCCCCCCCCCCCCCCTTCACTTCTCATTCTGACGGAGGGAGCGATTCGTTTGTGAATGAATCTCCATTATGAACGACTTGTTCACCTAGCTGACAATAATACAAGTTTCTAGCACCGCAGTGTCTTGTTGTCATATTTCATAACATTGTTTGCTTATTTTATTCAACAAAACTAGCATAAGTCTAGAATTAAGTGCGAGTTGGTGCTATTTTGCCTTATGGTGAATGCAGTAAGAGACTGCGTTATCATCAATAACATTACTTGTTAAGCACCAAAGTTCATAACATACAAAAACATAAAAAAAACAAAATCTTACCTATGAAATGTGATGCCTTTGTGTTTTGTTTTCTTTGTTTGCTCGTTACTACATCCGTACATAGCGCTAAAGTCCACTTTTGTCCTAGGAGCACTGTACCAATGTGGCGGCGCTATTGACGCATGCTCAGGGTACCTATGCGATATCTAGTGTATATATCTATGACCGCAAGTAACCTGTGGGAAACACTGATGTTTAATGCACATTTATGCATCATGTCAAATCTCTCAGCTCCTACTATTATTTGTCAAGAGTGAAAGGACAGCAATACATCTTTATTCAACTGACCTTTTTATTGACATTAAATCCTGAGTTTTCATGTACGTTAAAGCTTCAAAGTTCAACTCTAAATACATTTCTGCTTATCTTTTTTGTCAGGTATAATCATAATTAACCTTTATTTTATCCACAACACATAACTCAGGCGCAGTTTTGGAGGAGCAGACTTAAGGCTGATTTGTACTTCTGCGTCAAGTGATCGGCGCATTTATACTTCTGCGAGCTGTTTGTGTTGCTCTGTAATAACACTTCCGAAATGCTAGCTGGCATTAGGTTTTTTTGTTCCTCTGTGTCGAGTTTCTTTGTGGGTGTTTTGTTTTTCTGAATGCTACTTTAATGTAGAAGTAGCTAAATCTCGGTCATTAAGAGGCAGGGACCAGCGGACATGCAACAACTTTACTTATAAGGTAAACACAAAACAAAAGTTTCCATCTAGAGCTACTTCACTCACTCCAACGGGTTCAGACGGCTCTCGTTCCTGCCCACACTGGTCACAGCTGCCAAGCTGATCAAATCACAAAGCTTGCTCTACATAACATGTTGTTCAATTTTTTGAGAGGTGCGCATCAGCGTCGGCGTCAGCCACAGAAAGGGCTATGCGACTGTGCAAAGGCTGTGCTGCTCGATGCAGAAGTATAAATCAGCCTTTACAGATAGTACAAATGCTTACTGGTAGCTCCTAACATCAAACTCTTCCTCCCACTCCGTTGAAACTATTGTCATTTGACAAGGCATCTACTCAGCTTGTTAAAGTATTTTGATGGCAATTGAAGTAGGATTATTTTGCACATGCATTTCAGAGTACATCATGCCAGCCTGATCTCGCGAGGAAACATAACTATTTTATGTTTTGGCAGTTTAGTGGCTAGAGTTCAGTTGTATGAAAATGTACGATTTAAAAGAGGAGGTGTGGCACCCAACCCCACCCCTAAACCCAACCGTCATTGGGGGATAAGCAAATCATACTAAATAGTATAATTAAATTGTACGAATTCATATGAATTAGCCACTACATCAAAAAGTTATGAATTGCTGTGAGATCGTGTTGATCATGCTGTGTGGATCATGTGAGAGAGAGCAGGCACTGATATGGAGCATCAGGGGTGTGTTTCCCAAAATCATCGTTAGCCAACTAAGGTCGCAAGTTCCTTCGTTACAAACATAGTTCGTTGATGTGCTGTTTTCCAAATCCATCATTCCAACGAACATTCGCAAACTGCGTCGCAAACTTGTGCACTTGCAACTACACCTCTGGAGCTGTAGTTAGAAACATAGTTCCTGGCTGTTCTATTCCAACTTATCCCCCCTATGCCCTATTCATTTAGAACATTCTAACATTTAAACTTGGAATGATTAAAATTAAAAAAGCATTAAGGTCATCTCTCTTAGGTGTAATTTGCTTTCAAAGTATTTTTACAGTTCAGTTTTAGCGAACTTCATGTTTACAATTGTGCTCCCTTCGCAGTGCACTTTGAAAACATTGATGTCATTTTGAACACAGCCTCATGACGAAAGCTATAGGTGACCTATTTAAAAGCGGAATTTATGTTACGTTTCTAAAGCTTGTGAAAACAAAAAGCATACGTTAATGCTTTTAATTTATAGTGGGTTATTTATGAAGTATCTGTACTGTATATGACATGGGCCTGTTGGTTAGAACATTTCTGCAGTGGTTTACATATGTCAAATTGTAAAAGTACACTTTTCAAAAAATAAATAAACAATATCCTACTTAATCATCATCATCATCATCATTAGTATAATTATTATTATTATTAAAGTAGGATTTTTTCATTTTCTAAGAAATAATAAATATTAAATTTAATTTCTTAATAAATAGCCTCATTATTTATTTATTTATTTATATGATTTATATATGATATTAGAATACGTGTTCGCTTTTGTAAGTGATTTTATGTTTTAGAATAGGATATGTGATGTTCTCAATAATATTTGTAAAGGAAACACAGGTCCTGTATGTGCCATTTACATATATTTCAATTAATATGGAAAGCGAGTGCATGTTTTTAGCAAAACTAATACTGGATTTTTTTTTAAATACTTGTTTGTGTAAAACAATATAAATTGCACAAAGAAATGATGGGGTTGTTCTCTAAAGAAGTTACTCCACCCTGTTTAGAGCATCATTATGGGCATTTTACGTTATAACTAATGTGGTTCAAACAATGGATCTGCCACAGAGAAACTACGGGTTTTGGGAAACACTCGTCACTATATCGTTCTTTTCCCAACCGATGCATCGTACCATGATAGTTCAGCCGCGAGTTACGTCGTTGTTTGGGAAACGCACCCCAGAGCAGAACCCATATATTAACAACCATGCCAAATACCAAAGCTTTTTCATTCTAGGTGTAATTCTTCTGGTTATAAATGAAGAACCATTTTTTTTATATATCAGAAAGAAGCAAATCGTGTTGCTCACTGAGGAAATGATTTAGCTTATTTATGGTGGTGATTCAGTTTAACAGAAAATCAGCAACTTTGAGTCTGTACAATATTGCAATTGCAAGGCATGAGACATTAAATAACGCTTGTAATTATTTGTGTGATGTTTTCCTGTTAAACAGAAAAGCCAAAAGCTTAGAAAATTAACTGTAAATAATGCCCACTCTATATGCAAGTCTAAGTCTTTTATAGGTAATCATATAAACTTATTTTCCTATATGTATGTGTACTCTATAGGTGCAATATTTTAGAAATCACAGATTTTTAGAAAGTCACTCAGTCACTTTAGAAAGGCTCACCATCTTACAAACTGTAAACTGGAAAGTTTGGCTATTTGACTAACCACACTGAAAAAAATATTCATTGGATTTACTAAATGTTTGTAGGTAACCAAACAATTTATATAGGCTGCATTTAAACAATCAAATTAAGTTGAACATTACTAAATTGAATTTGTTTGATTCAATTCAGCCCATATAAAGTGTTTGAAACCACTTACCTTAAAAACATTAAGTTAATCCAATGAATTTTTTTTTAGTGCACCAGGTGCCAGATTAATGAAAGTTTAAGGTTAATAAAAACTAAAAGAACTCATATTACTAGAATATTTCAGATTATTACTGTTTTCTCCTGTTCTTGTGGTGTGAAAAGGTACAAATCCTGCAGTATATGGCATCACAACATCATTAGGTTGAGTAAATGGTGACTAATGTATTAGCAATTAATGTGATAATGCAAAAGCAAGGCGACACGGTGGCTCAGTGTTTAGCATTGTCAGCAAAACTGTCGCCGGTTCGAGTCCCAGCTGGGTCAGTTGGCATTTCTGTGTGGTGTTTGCATGTTCTCCCTGTGTTGGCGTAGGTTTCCTTTGGGTGCTCCGGTTTCCAAAAGAAAATGAATGCAAAAGCAAGTCTAACAATTATTACATATCTCAAATTCATTTAAAGTATTAATTTCTGCAAGCAGATTTCGTTGTGGAATAAATCAGGTCTTGGTTGCTCTGTGTTTCTTTAAACTTTGCTCATGGTTTTGAGGATAAAGGCATGTTACACAACCTGTCTGGCGTCAGTCTAATTTGGCTGCTTTTACAGATAAACCCTCAAAACACCATGTCTGTTATAGTTACCCTCTCATAGTTGTACTGTACTGCACTGTTCTTGTTTCATTGTCTTGAACTGCCATGAAAGCACACCATAAATTGCCAAAAACATTTGCTTGAGTTAATTGTTCTAAATCCACCAAGACAAACATGAACACACACACACACACACACACACACACACACACACACACACACACACACACACACACACACACACACACACACACACACACACACACACACACACACACACACACAGTTTCAAGGGCCTGTGCGGTGCTTTGAAATGTGCATATTTATTCAATGTTTGACATAATCTAAACTGAAAGAGGAAGACAGGGCAAGACAAAGATTAGACAAAGTATTCATAGCGCTACACTTTTTCCACATTTTTTTTATGTTACAGCCTTATTCCAAAATGGATTAAATTCATTTATTTCCTCGAAATTCTACACACAATACCCCATAATGACAATGTGAAAAAATATTTTTTGAAATTGTTGCAAATTTATTAAAAAAAAAACCCTGAAAAATCACATGTACAGAAGTATCCACAGCCTTTGCTCAATACTTTGTTGATGCACCTTTGGCAAGTCTTTTTGAATATGATGCCACAAGCTTGGCACACCTGTCTTTGGGAATTTCTGCCCATTCCTCTTTGCAGTACCTCTCAAGCTCTATCAGGTTGGATGGGAAGTGACGGTATGCAGCCATTTTCAGGTCTCTCCAGAGATGTTCAATAGGATTTAGGTCTGGGCTCTGGGTGGGCCACCCAAGGACATTCACCGAGTTGTTGTGAAGCCACTCCATTGATATTTTGGTGGTGTGCTTTGGGTTATTGTCCTGCTGGAAGATAAACCATCGCCCCAGTTTGAGGTCAAGAGCACTCTGAAGCAGATTTTTTAATTCAGGATGTCTCTGTACATTGCTGCATTATTCTTTTCCTCTATCCTGACTAGTCTTCCAGTTCCTGCTGCTGAAAAACATCCCCACAGCATGATGCTGCCACCTCCATGCTTCACTGTAGGGAGGGTATTAGCCTGGTGATGAGCGGTGCCTGGTTTTCTCCAAACGTAACGCCTGGGAAAAAGTTCAATGTTGACTCCAAAGAGTTCAATTTTAGTCTCATCAGACCAGAGATTTTAGTTTCTTATGGTCTGAGAGTCCTTCAGATGCCTTTTGGCAAATTCCAGGCAGGGAGTGGCTTCCGTCTGGCCACTCTACAGGCCTGATTGGTGGATTGCTGCACAGATGGTTGTCCTTCTGTAAGGTTCTCCTCTCTCCACAGAAGAACGCTGGAGCTCAGACAGAGTGACCATCACCTTTTGATCACCTCCCTGACTAAGGCCCTTCTCCCCCGATCACTCAGCTTAGATGGCCGGCCAGCTCTAGGAAGACTCCTGGTGGTTGCAAACATCTTCCACTTATGGATGATGGAGGCCACTGTGCTCATTGGAACTTTCAGAGTAGGAGAATTTTTTCTGTAACCTTCCCCAGCCTTGTGCTCGAGACAATCCTGTCTCGGAGGTCTACAGACAATTCCTTTGTCTTCATGCTTGGTTTGTGCTTTGACATGCACTGTCAACCCTGGGACCTGATATAGACAGGTGTATGCCTTTTCAAGTCATGTCCAATCAACTGAATTTACCACAGGTGAACTCCAATTAAGCTGCTGAAACATCTCAAGAATGATCAGTGAAAACTGAATGTACCTGAGCTCTATTTAGAGCTTCACGGCAAAGGCTGTGAATACTTATGTACATGTGATTTTTTAGGTTTTTTATTTTTAATAAATTTGCAATAATTTCAAAAATCTTTTTTCACATCGTTATTATGGGAAATTGTGTGTAGACCTTTGAGTAAATAAATGAATTTAATCCATTTTGGTATTAGGCTGTAAAAAATAGTGGAAAAAGTGAAACATTTTGAATACTTTCTGGATGCACTGTAAAGCACATCAGCCAAAAATGAACATTACCTCCCTAATTACTTATTTAAGTGATATTAATTATTTTTCATTTCTTCTGTTGAACCCAAAACAAAATCTTATAAAGAGTGTTGGGTGAAAAAAATAGCCATCACATCCATAGGAATATAATGTAGCATACTATAGAAGTCAATTGCTGCTGCTTTTCAACATTCTTCAGAATATCTTGTTTGTGTTCAACAGAAGCAAGACACTTAAACAGGTTTAGAACAAGTGCAGATTGAGTATTTAGATTTTTGGTCAAATTCTTGTAACACATCCACTTCTTCACTGCTGTTTTAGCCTTTTTCATAGTCTTATGACAGTACAAATGTGTGCTCAATGTATTGTCACCATTGTGGTTGGCCCATTTAGGTGAAACCTCAGTTTGAATGCTCTTTGACGTTAATAAATGATTGATTTCAGGGTCAGCAATATCAACTTGAAGGGGCAGGACATATCAAATACTAGAAAGCATTTGATTGATCTGAGGGTTTGATAAGAAACTAAAGTATGACATCAAAAAAAAAAAATGTAACAATCATTAAAATCATAAGATTTCTTCCACCTCAAAGTGACTTTTCTTCACTCCTGGTCACATGGAATGCCTTTAGGGCAGGGCTATTAGTGATTGTCCCATTTCCTCCTTGCTTTCGTCCATTTGTCAATCTTCCTCCATTTTATAAGCTACGCCCAACATCTTCCAACAATCCTATTGGTTCTTAAAGGCCAAAATCATGCACCACCCTACATTCTTTTTTCCTAATTTTAGAAACATCTTTAAGTGGGACTCCGGCAGGGCTGCCCCTTATCACCAATTCTGTTCATAATTTTTATGGACAGAATTTCAAGGCGCAGCCTTGGACTGGAGGGGGTCCGGTTCGGGGACCACAGGATGTCATCTCTGTTATTCGCAGACAATGTTGTTCTATTGGCTTCATCGAGCATGGACCTTCAGCATGCACTGGGACAGTTTGCTGCCGAGTGTGACGCGGCTGGGATGAGAATCAGCACCTCCAAGTCCGAGGCCATGGTGCTCCACCGGAAAAAGGTGGTTTGCCATCTCCAGGTTGGAGGAAAGTCCTTACCCCAGGTGGAGGAGTTCAAGTATCTCAGGGTTTTGTTCACGAGTGAGGGAAGGATGGAATGTGAGATTGACAGGCAGATTGGTGCAGCTGCAGCAGTAATGCGGTCGATGTACCGGTCCGTTGTGGTAAAGAAGGAGCTGAGCCGAAAGGCAAAGCTTTTGAATTACCGGTCAATCTACATTCCTACTCTCACCTATGGTCATGAGCTTTGGGTCATGACCGAAAGGACAAGATCTCGGATACAAGCGGCCGAAATGAGTTTCCTTCGAAGGGTGGCAGGGGGCACTCTTATGGATAGAGTGAGGAGCTCTGACACTCGGGAGGAGCTCGGAGTAGAGCCGCTGCTCCTCCACATTGAGAGAAGTCAGTTGAGTTGGCTGGGCATCTGTTTGGGATGCCTCCTGGACGCCTACCTAGGGAGGTGTTCAAGGCATGTCCCACTGGGAGGAGGCCTCGGGGAAGACCCAGTACAAGCTGGAGGGACTATGTCACTTGGCTGGCCTGGGAACGCCTCTGAATCCCCCCGGAAGAGCTGGAGGAAGTGTCTGGGGAGAGGGAAGTCGAGGGTTCTCTCCTAAGACTGCTACCCCCACGACCCGGCCCCGGAAAAGCGGCAGAAAATGAATGAATGAATGAATGAATCTTCAAGTGGATGTACATCAGGATAGTGTAAAAAAGGTCAATCTTAACTTTCGAATGTATGCTGATTTTAAGACTAACAACTAAAAACTTTAATTTTGATTTCACAGTGACACTAAGTGGCCTTAAAATGAGTAGGCTACTGATATGTTTTTGCCCATAATGGCACCCAATTCAGCAAATATTTGATGTTATGTAGCCTTTAGCATGTTAGCCAGCATCTAGCAGCTCTCACTGAAGCTAAGCATGGGTTGTACCTGGTTAGTACCTGGATGGGTGACCACATGGGAAAACTAGGTTGCTGCTGGAATAGGTGCTTAGTGAGGCCAGCATGGGGTGCTCACCCTGTGAACTGTGTGCTCCACAGTTTTGATTTTGACACTAAACTATCAGTGAGCACCATCCTTGAGATGAGCCATTAAACAGAGGTCCTGAATTAGTTGCTATGTTCTATTCAGAAGGACTTATCCCCATGCCCTAATCTGTTCGAAGGGTTTTCCCTCCAGGGTCACAACCTAAAGGGATAAATGGGTGTAGGGGTTAAAAAAGCCTCGGTTTCGAATGCACTTCTGCGTCATCTTAATGCGACACCATCATCACACTTTTTGTAAATATTGTGCAGGCTGCACCTTATTTATTTTGCCTATGTATATATGTTGGTATGCATTTACAATTTTCAGTTATTTTACAATTATTTTACTTATAAGCCTGTTTTTATTTACAACTTTGTCCATAAATAGTATACTACTTGCCTAGAAACATACTTACATTTATTGGTATGTTTCTAGGCATGGGACGATAACCGTTTTCAAGGTATACCGCGGTTTGGAAAAGTCAAGGTTATCATACCGCCAAAATTTTCTCTAATACCGTTCCTAAGGTATATGTAAGATTTTTTTATTTACATTTTTTTTTAACAACAGCATCTTCAGCAGAAAAGATTTCCAAAGATGCCATTTTAAATTGTAAGTAAATCTGTGTTTTTGAAACTAATGAAGACAGCAGACGTCAATGATTAATTTTCATTACTTGGCCTGGCATGTTTACTGCTCCAAAATATTATAAATGTTTCTCAAAATAAAATATATTGTGTTCAAAGGGGAAAAAACTTTTAGTTTTTTACCGAGACATTTAAAAAGAATACATTTTAGAGCAGTGAGCACAATACCGTGATACTGTGAAACCGTGATATTTTTATCCAAGGTTATCATACCGTCATAATCTTATACCGGCCCATGCCTATATGTGTCAAAGTCCAGTTTTCATTCTGTGACAAACCAACTTCCCTGTATTTTACTTGTTTTAAGATAGAAATGGGTCACAAGCCTTTATACATTCAAAGAAACAAGTATGCATAATAAAATAAATAAAAAACTGTATATATTTTTTTAAAGCCTTAAACTTATTATTTGAGTCATTTGTTTTGATTTGGACCTAAATTTAAAAATGTATTTGCCATGTCTTACTACTCTTTCTTTTTTCTTTCATTTTATCACGGTACTCTTTTTCTGTTATTGCCTTTTTATGTTCGTTGTTAAATAAATTGCAAAAAAGAAAAACTTCCCTGCTCATAGGATCATGGGTGCATGAGGTGTCCATTAGTTGTACCCTTCAAAATCCTTCATTCCAATGTTTTCTTCGAAGTGGCCATGAGCATATCGATTTGGAACGACACTTCAATATGGCGGTAATTTTTGTTTTACTCTGGAGTACCCTTTGGAGGAGTGATATATCCTGTTCTTGAACGCACCAAGTGTTGTCATTAAATATACATCCTTGGTAGAGGTGTGTCTTTTCTATCCTCGTGAACTTGCCCACTGGTCTCTTTCCATCATGACCTCCTAACCATCCAATGGGGTATACATGCACAGCTAGTGTTTTTCAGCCAACGATAAATTTAAGGTGAAAGGTTTATGTGACTATTTTTAATTTCATGAGGTTCCTTTTACAGCATCGATGTTGTAATCAAAATACAGTTACAGTTAAAATACAGTTAAATAGAGTTAAGCATTCATTTAGTTGTTCAAGGATGAAATGAGATGAAAGATCATTTAAACAAATGCCGTCAATAGCAGCAGGCTAGTGCAGAAACTCCGTTGAAAATACTGTGGTAAAATATATTTCCATATTTTAAAGATGTAGCGTGAAACAATGTCATTTAATTCAGTGCTTCTTATCTGGTCTGATACCCACTTTATATTGTATATCAATCATGCAGTGAAGATCACAGAAAGGCACAACAGTTCACCAGAAGCCTTCAGGCTGGCTGACTGAAAATGTTAAGTCTGTGCAAATATATACCCCATTGGCTTCATCACTCTGTTCCCTCTCCACCTATAGTATAAAGCACCTTGCATTCTGTTTGCCACTTTATTTTTGGCTGACCAATTAAAAA
The DNA here is from genome assembly GCA_903798195.1 of Danio kyathit. Lineage (NCBI taxonomy): Eukaryota > Metazoa > Chordata > Actinopteri > Cypriniformes > Danionidae > Danio > Danio kyathit. The sequence goes on along the minus strand of LR812527.1, from coordinate 12,299,987 downwards.
GCACTTTAAAAAGTGTACATGTCGCTCATTCTCTTTCAGTTCGCCACAGTCAGAAAAGGCATCTGCAAGCAGCTCGTTCAATCATCAGTCCCAGATCAACTGTGCCCACCGAGCCTCCATCTCCTTCATACAGAGCCTCTTCAGCCGTCCTGAATCACATACTCAGCCAAGTAGAGGAGGTTGTTCCCGGAAACCTTACCCCAAGAGACCCTGGACCAACACAAAACAATCTGACGAGCCATACAAAAACAGAAGACACTCACAACACTGATGGAAAACAGGCAGATTCAGCTCAAGAGCAGCTCTAAGCGGTGTTCAATTCTCAAGTGTTTGTTTTTGCTGCTGTAATAGTTGATTTAATTTTGCATGCAGTACATGTAGAGTCACAATCAGCGACAGAGTGAATAAACTAAGGAACAGCTTGAGTCCAAAATGGTTATGCAATAAAAGCCGCATTTAATTCATCACTAAGTTGTTCTTTTAATAGTGGAACAGTGGAAGTCATCTGGCGAGGGTTCAAAACGTACAGCATAGCATTAAAAGACTTTAGACATCTTCATTCTCATCTGACTATGATGAAAACATCTCAAAAGACCATTATTTCATGCTAAGCACAGATTGTCTGCTTTTTTTCTTTTGTTTGACCATTAAGTCCATTAGATCCTTTCTGAGAATGGGCTGTACTGCCTGAAATGATTGACAGGATGATAAGGGGGATTTAATAGGTCAATTATCTGGTTCTTGCCAGATATTTATCTCACAGAGCTCATAAGAGCAGATATTATGTTACTTCTTAAACCATGAAGAATTAAATAACTAGTTACTTAGGCCCAATCCCAATTCTATTTTTGTACCCCTACCCCTTCCCCATTCTCCTTCCCCTTGGCCCTTAAAACTGAGGGTGAAGCGAAAGGGCTTTAAAATTTACCTCTAAGAATTGGGACAGCACTACAGCATCTGCACACGTCATCAGATGTCATCGCGATCTCTTGCTTCATATGAGATCAGACGATCGCGAGTGCTGTAGTTATTCCAGTTGTGTTATTTTTTTGTTTTTTATCTTCAGGAAATCACTGAAGGCATATATTATGTTATCATAACGATCTAATGTGGCAATAAGATCGTAACTGTACTGTGCATTTAACACTGTGGCCATGTTCATCTATGTAAACACACCAACAACAACATTAACATTATAGCAGACACTGTAAAAAGCTCATTCCCAGCCACTAGACTTTTCTGACAGGGTATTCGAGTGTCATTGAGTGACAGAATGTTGTGGGACTGCTATACAGGAGTTATTATTATGGATTATAGATGGCAAAATTTAGCGGTTTTAATTTTAGCGGTTATTTTTTTTATAGCATGAAGGTAAAACACGAACGCGGTTATGAATTTATTAAAACATATGCTTGTTTGTTGTAAAAATTCATAATAATGACAAAAATACTAATTTGGGCATCTCCTTACTTCCGGATGCAGCGATTCTGCCGTTGTAGCTGGTGTATTCTGGGAAATTTTCTTACCCCTTGGTTTCGAGTGTGGACCTGAAAAATCTTCGTTCAAAGGGTATCTACTCCTTCGTCTTAGCCCTGCGCCTTCAAGCTAAAGAGAATTGGGACACCCCTACCTCTTAAGGCAGAGGTTTTCAAACTTTTAGGTCACACGCCCCCCCCAAGTTTGTCCAATTTCACTCGCGCCGCCCATCTCCCCCCCAGTGCAAACATCATTCACATATTACTTGCTGCGTTTAAATTATGTAGCATTAATTACATTGAAACATAAATATACAGCTCACCTGATTCAGTGTGATGGCTGAGCCTTTTTCCGTGTTTGGATTACTGACTCGTCTAACCATAATCATCTTCCACTGTCAATAAGCGTGAGCCATAGTCTACTTGCTTTTGGTGTTCAGAAAATGCCTGCTTCGTAAAGTCACACAGATCATGTTGCCAGATTGTGCGGTTTTGAATTTGCATTTCGGCGGGTTTTTTGGACAGCTTTGGGCTGGAATCAGTCAGCTACATCTGGCAACACTGACCACGAAATGCGGAAGTTTTTTCTTTCTATTTGTCGTGCGCTATCAAATCCCATTAAAACATCTTCCACCAGTCCTTACTAAATATTCGCGTCTAATAACCCAGTTTGTCATGGGGGCATCGTTGAAATATTCATGATAAAAGTGCCGACTGCAGTTAAAGTTGAAAATGAAAGATGAAACACCCGAAATGACATGAGACTCTGCAGGAAACGTGGATAGCCTGGTGACACAACATTCAAAAAAGCACTTCACGTAACACCTTAATCATATTATTGTCTTATTCAGATTAAGGCAAATAACTATTACTGATGTCCATGTAAAGGTAGTCTGTATATCTTCATGTCGCATGTCTTCAAAGTAAGTGAAAGATCCAGAAGGGCATCCTGCTGATTTGATTCAGAAGGGCACTTTTTTTGTCAGACGCTCACCGGTTTGACTTTCATTCACCATTAAAAAGCACCCGCTCCATTTTATTTGCATATATTTTACTGGAACGCATAAACTCTACAGGTGCCTGATAGTTAGATGTGAAACTAACTTTAATCCGATTCACTCTAGTGAATGCATAAAAATCGTCATCATAATTTACTCGCGTGCACGCCTCAAATTCTCGCGCCCCCCTTAATGGGTGCTGGCGCCCCCTTGGTGAGGCGCGCCCCACAGTTTGAAAACCCCTGCCTTAAGGGGTAAGGGGAAGGGCTAAGGGGGAGCCTTAATTCACATGTCAGCCTTGCCAGCTCAAAATTATTTACATTTGACAAACATTTGATTCAGTCCTAAAATCTTGCCTTCTGGCTGCCTGTATCTGAAAAATCAGAACCAGGACTTGTCCTGCAGACTTCAGCTTGCCTCAACACACATGTCTGCTAATTTAGTATGCCTAGCCCTAGTATAGCTGCGGTCACACTGGAGTTTTCTCCCCATAGACTTCCATTCATACGCATGTGAATGCGTCAGACCGGAAACGCAAGTTCGTGCATCAAGTTTCGCAGTTAGGGGCAAACTTCAAACGTGGCAAAGTTCAAGCTTGGTGAACTCTGACCTGCGAAAATCGCATCACTTGACTGTGTGATCAAAACATGACCTCTCTGGGCTGAAATTTTAAATATGGACCAATCGCTCGCTTTTTTTAAATGTCTAATCATCTTGTTTAATCCTGCCCGTTTTCACAGCGCCATGCGACAGAATATTGCAAGCTCAAACTCTAGTGTGACCACAGCTTTAGACCTTGATTAGCTGGTTCAGGTGTGTTTAATTAGGTTTGGAGTTAAAATAAGCAGAACAGTGGCTCTGCAGGAGCAAGATTGGAAACATCTTATTCCAAAACAATGGCTGCATCCAAAATCACATACATCCTTACTATATAATATCCTAAAAACAGTATATGACCCGAGTAGTATGTCAGAATTCCTAGAATTCGAAAACCAGTAAGCGAGAAGTACCCGGATGACCTACCATTTTTGATGATATTCTAAAGTGCCCATCCGATAGATGCTACACTATCCCATGGTGCACAGAAAGAGAAATCATGAATGGGAGTAAACCCAGCCGGCACAGGGCTGACCTTTAACGTTGAAATATGGTTGAAATAAGGTCAGATGTGTTTTTAACGTTGAAACAATGTTGATACAACGTTTAATGTTGAACAGTTGAAAAACAGCTTGCATATGACCAGGCTTCAACGTTGAAATGCGGATGAAAAAATGTCAGTTGTTGATTCAAAGTTGAAACAATGTTGAATGATAAATGGCTGAAAAAAGTTACAGAAATCCTTATACAAGTCAACGTTGACATTTTTTTTTTTATCATGATCTGCATGTTGAATTATTGTCATTACTTCACCCAATATTCAACAACGTTTTTGGTGGTTACCATGGTATCATCAGAGGACTCGACTTCTTTTGAAGTTTGAATCGTAAGACACCTGCAGTGCAACAGAATTCAGAGGTAAGCATGTTTTTCGATGCTTTATGTGTGTTATTTATCCCCCAATCTTGTTTGACACACAGTTAATCTAAAACGTGACCTTTGAGTTGTAGTGTTTCAAATTTTGAAGCATTTAAAACTTTCCAGTTTGGTTTTTTCAGTCTTATTTGCTCTCCAGTGAAGCAGCAGCTAATCTCGAGGTAATGTTACATGTTTAACTTTAGTCTAAATTAGTGTTTTTACCCGTTTTAATTGGCAAATTTAAATCCATAAACTCCAAATACGGTTTAAAGTTACTGAGCAACGTTATAAAACAATATATATTTTATACGCTGTATAATTAATGTTATTATTACAAAGTGAACTGCTGTTGTTTCACTGTTGTGTTTTGTTTTTACTTTTAGAGATGTAACTTACTCCAGAGACGCACTAACTTGCACAGCATTGAATGGAAAAGGCTTTGTCCATATGTAAGTTTACTAAGTTAACGTTACCTTTATTTAAGTTATCTGTTAAAAATTCTTGTTGCTTTGGTTGGTGAAATTCTCTTTCTAATTGCCCATGTTAACAAATCATGTTTGTTTATTGATTGTTAGGCTATGTTGTGGTATTATATTGTTATATTGATATTATTATTGTGATATTATGTTGTGATGTTATGCTATGTGACAATATTATGGGACAAATATGTATTTTGTCAGAAATGAATGCTTGAATTGCACTTTGTATAGTAGCAGATAAAAGGTGTAATGGGTTTTAATTTCCTGGGTTTACTGGAAGGTCCAGTTGAGGGCATCAAGAACATGCAGATGGCCTAAACCTGTCAGCCAGGACAGACTGCAGTTCTGCTACACCATGCCAATGCTTTTGTATGAATGTCTGACTCATACAGTGTTCTCTGAAGGTATTACTGGAGCAAAACAACAGCACCCGTTACAGTAAAATTTGTATTCATAAAAAATGGTGATATATGTGTAGCAGGTCCAGTACATGTGATGTTATTGAGAAGTTTTTTTTATAAAATTTTTATCAAATAAACATGCTATTTTAAAAATCGAAATATTAAAAACTTGAGGATTAAGATGACCTCATCTGTCTTGTGAAAAGGGTCTACTTAAGAATTCTGGTGTTTTCAAACTGAAAGGGATAGTTCACCCAAAATCGAAAATTTACTCACATTTTACTCCCCAAGTGGTTTAAAACCATTATGAGTTTACTCTGTTGAACACAAAAGAGGCTATTCTGAAGAAAGCTAAAAACCTGTAAACATTGACATCCATAGTAGAAAAAAAAAACAAATAGAAGTCAATGGTTATAGATTTCCAGCTTTCTTCAAAATATCTACTATTGTGTTCAACATGGTGAGTAAATGATGACAGAATTTAAATTGAACTATCCCTTTAATTCTCTGTCCTACATGCAGGCTTTTCCAAAAGTGCTGCTCCTTCTAGAGTTTCTCTCAACCTGTGTGTCTAAAAAGTTTTAAATAGCTTTTACAGTACATGTAATGGTTTACAACAACTTGTAATTATAGATGTGGTGAATGTTTCATGATTCTTTACTGCAGCCAAGTTATTTTTTTGAGAATCTGAAATTTGAATTCTGGAAAATGCTGACACCGGTGGTGCCTAAAGGCTTCCTGATGATATCAGACATAAATCTTCACTTGTCTTAGTTCTTCGAGTCTCTTATAGTTAATATCTTTTCTTCTCAAACTTTTTGTTTGCTTGTTGCAAATTCCTCTTAATAAATTTTATGTATTACTATAGGAATTATCTTAAAAAAAGCTGGCTACACATTGTGACTTTGAGAAACAGTTATCAAATAACATTACATTTTTACTGAGCAATGTTATAAATAATATATTAAACATGCAATATAATGGTTATTATAAAGTGAACTACTGTTGTTTCACTGTTGTTGTTTCCTTTTACTTTAGATATGTACTTCTAACTAGAGGCGCACTACACAGCATTGAATGGAAAAGGCTTTGCCTGTATGTATATATAGTTTGCTGAGTTTATTTTATATGTCAAGATTCTTTTTTCCTTGGTTGGTAATGTCCTGTTTATAATTGCCTGTGTTCACAAACCAGCTTTGTCCTCGTTTATTTCTTGATTGTTGTACTATGTTCTGGTGTGTGTTTTGTTTTCCTTTGTGTCTTCGTTCCTCTCTCTTGGAATACTGCGGTTTACTCGTAGCAGTACCTAATTGTGTGTGCACTGTTAAAAATTGTCCCGTTAAAAAACAGTAAGTTACTGGCAGCACGGTTTCCAGCAATGTACTGTTATTTTACAGTATGTTGCTGTAAAAAATACATAGACTACATTGATATACACAACACCCAAGTGAACTCATTTTGTTCATTGAAAGCGACTGCCTCAAATTGGCCAACTGCTGTATGAGTTTATGAAGTAATGTGCTATATATGCTTAAAAGCATACTTATAATTATAACTTATTTTAGTTAAATATAAAATTTCAGTTTAACCCAAATGTCTTAAATTTCACAGCAGCACACATACATGTAAAGCTGGAATTACCAGCAACTACACAGCCATCTATCTTTAAGTAGAAACATGCAGAATAACATCAGTGTTTCATTGTTCATCTTTGACTGAAACACTGGCTCTACTCTCCTCCACAATGGTGACACAGAAGAAATTTGCTTCAGGTTTTACAGTAAAATACTGTTTTTTCCTTGATTTTACGGTAAACTACTGGCAGCTGTGGTTGCCAGCAATCTACTGTTTTTTTACAGTCTACTTCCGTAGTTTAAAATAACAGTATATTACTGTTAAAATAAATTTTTACACTGTGTTTTTACCTCTCACACCTTTAAGGTTTTATAGGTTGAGAGGAACGCTTGAGGTAAAAGCTGGCACTGGGGACAAAGAATTAAGTGTAAAACACTAAAAACATCTATATCAGTCTAGCAGTTAAATACATCTTTTATTCTTAAACACCAGGCGAGTATCCTACAAATTTAATATGGAGGTTTGCCACTCCAATTCATTGTGAATGAATGATTCACTTTTACAATAGTGAAAACTCCTGCTATAATCTACAAATCTGACATTGCTCCTTCTCTTTGCAGGTCTGCATGCTAAATATTTAGTTGTTTTTGTCTTTTTGCATAAAGTACATATATTGTGTTTAGCATTACTGCAGCAAAACTGAGCACCTGTGACAGTGGAACATGTACACTGTAAAAAATTACTGTTAAAAACGGTCAGATTCTACAGTAAAATAATGTTTTTTTTCACTGAAACAGTAATATTCTGTTAAAAACAGTGCATTCTGGGTAATATTTTTGTTTTCGTGAGTGCCTTTATTTTATTTTGTATATCTTTTCACCTGTTTATGGTTGAGAGAGGGAGCTCAGGGAGGTTTATGTTGTTAATTTTTCATCTTTGATTTTTGCATTAGGTAAGCTAGTCCTCTTAACTTTAGTTAGCTGTTTTCTGTTTGTTGTTTTAGGCTATACTCAGTTTTGACATGTAGTTTTTGTTAAGGTTCCAATGTTTCCATTAAATAAATTCCTATAATTGTTTTTTTTTTCTAAACCTTGTGCTGACTCTTCACTCTGGGGCTGAGGATTGAAGTGTGTTCTCCATAATCTTTTTTTTATTAGTTCTAATTCAATATTATTTACCAAATTTTAGTCTTTTCAAACAACAACTCCTAGACTATAAAATAAGGTCCTAACAGTAACCAACAGCAGAAAACTGTGAGTTAACAGAGCTCAGATTTGACGTTTCAAGTCTGTGTTTGAAATCACACTTTGTGCCCTCGTTCACTATTATGTACACTAGTTCACTAATACTGTATAGTTCACCTGACAGAGTTAATGAACACTACTGGGTGTTACTAATGAATACACCTGCTGTTAATACTCACAATCACTGTTGGAACGAGAAAGAAGAAACACAAACATTGACATCAGTTTTAAATAAAATCAAGTAAAATAAAACACCTTCAGTCTCAGCAGAAGATCATTAAACAACTCCACAAACAACAGCAGACACACTTATTACTGACCGCTTTGACTTCCATACCATTCTTATTGAGAACCAACAGAAATTTAGTTGTGTTTTTTTTTTTTTGTGTGTCACCGTAATGGAGTGAGGAGCTGGTTTAGTTGGGCTCTTCACCCTTGAACTCATTAATTAAGACTCTCCAACTGCTGTAATGCAGAATTTGAGAAACACACTTATTATAGCAATAAAGCTGGAAAGCCAATAGGTAGCTGAATCTATTTGTCTGAAATTTGTTCTGATAAATGTTTTGATAAAGGTCTGGATGATGGGCCACATTTGATCGCTTTTAAGCTTGGTGCAGATATTATTTTATTAAGGAGAAGTGGAAACAGGAAAGATCCCTAATGCTTTTACAGAGTTAAAAAATAACATTCAAAAACAGTTCAGTGATGGCAAAGTCCCGCTCAGACCTCATGAATCAGACCTTGTACCTCAACAATGGTAACAATTAAAATGTTTCATGCCGCAATGCATGCGGGGTGTGGCACAGTACAAATATCCCAGCATGCATTGGGGCATAAATAAATGATGTAGTATAATGGTTTACAGTTTTCTTTATCTGCATTTGATTCTGCTGTTGTTTATGTTTAGACTTTCAGTAGCCAGTTTGTGATGTTTGTGAGTTAAACTGTTAATTTTGTTAGTTGTCACCGTTGTTGAGGTTCATATGCTGATTCTTGATGTCTCTTTGAGTGCAACATCTACCATAGAGCAAAGTGTTTTTGTTCAAGATATTCCTAAAAACTTCCAGAATTCAGTGCGGCATACAGGCATGTTATATTACATTTAACAATAAATTAAGCGTCGGATAGGAGCAATAAATGATATTATATTAAATTAGAACAGGTTCTGCCTTATTAAATACAATATGAACATCGCCAGATGTTATTTAGTTACTTGGCTTGCTTGATATATCAAAAGAGCTTTTTAAATAAACTTCTTAACAATTGTAGCAGCCAAATAAATTCATGTTAAATACGTCAGGGCTCAGAGCCCAACTAAAGCAAACTCTATTCTCCATGATGGTGACGTAAAATGTTTACTTTTATCTCAAGAAGAGCTTAAGTAATGTTATACAAAAATAAATATTTTAGTAATAAGTGTAGCTGGTGATGATGTTTGTGGAGTTACACAAACATCATTGTGACACAATGATGTTTAATCATCTGCTGATCATTTTAATGATTTAATCATTTGTTGTACTTCAGGTTATTTCATTATAAAGCGGTGACTGAAGTTGTAGTTTTTTGTATGTTCTGTTCTTGTTTTTTCCCTTTAGTATTTTTTCATTTGTTCATCGCTAATCCTCAATTATCATTTAATTAGTCATTTAATTAATTCATTTACTTCAGCTTTTCTTGAACACTCAGTAGTGTGGACACTTGGAAGTGTTCTATTAACACTGAACACTGTTGCTCTGGGGTTTAAAGGGTTAAACAGATGTGATGTATTTTACTTGTGATTCTTAGCTGTTGGTGATGTTTTATGATTTTTTACTGCCGCCACTTTAAAAATTTGTATTTTGTAAACTTTGTAAACAGAATTGTATTTTGGAGACTGTGTTGAAGCGTAGTTTAGTTAGTGAGTTATTATCTGTCTTTCTGAAGATGGTAACACTTTACAATAAGGTTGTATTAGTAATGTATTTACTAACATGAACAAAGAACAATACAATTAAAACATCTTTAATATAAAGAAAATCGTTAATATCAGCTCAGTGCATTAATGTTAACAAGCATACATTTTGATTTTAATAGCATTGGGACGTATTTAAATTAATTAAATGATTAATAAATGCTGTACAAGTATTCATTCTTTGTTAATGTTAGTAAATATTAACTAACTTCAACTCATGAAACCTAATTAAAAAGTGACTATTTAAATGTGTGCCTTTTTGTGTATTTGAGTGTACTGCATGTACAGTAACCTGCATGGTTTTAGTGAACGATTGTGTGCTGTAAATGTTGCTGTATATTTAGAATAAATGAAATAATGTGGGGTGTATTGAATAAATTGATACACGGGCTAAGTTGTGTATTTGTATCGTGTATTTTTCTTAGTAAAAATTTGTTTGCTATATTTATGGACTTTGTGTTATATTTTCTACTTAACTTACGTTAAAATGTACGACGGTGAAACAACGTCAAGGTATCAACGTTGATCCTATTTGCAAAATCGAAAGGTAATTCAACGTTACTTCAACGTCTACAAAACAACCACAATTCACCCATTAAGAAGGTAAGAGTGTGAAACAACGTCGTGATTTCAACGGTGAATCACCGGTGGTGGTCCGACAGTGAAATACCCCTGCTGAAAAATCCAGCTTAAACCAGCCTAAACTGGTTGGCTGGTTTTAGCTGGTTGACCAGCCTGGTTTCAGAGGGGTTTTGGCCATTTCCAGGCTGGTTTCCAGCCATATTCAGCCTGGTCTTAGCTGGTCAGGCTGGGAGTTGACCAGCTAAAACCAGCTTGACCAGCCAAAACCAGCTATGTCCAGCTTAAACCAGGCTGGTCAAGCTGGTTTTAGCTGGTTTAAGCTGGTCATTTTCCAGCCTGACCAGCTAAGACCAGGCTGGAAATGGCTGGAAACCAGCCTGGAAATGGCCAAAACCCCTCTAAAACCAGGCTGGTCGACCAGCTAAAACCAGCCAACCATCTTAGGCTGGTTTAAGCTGGATTTTTCAGCAGGGACGTCACTATATAAACGTTATTCCAATTTGCAAAATCGAAAGGTAATTAATAGACCTGACGTTGATTCAACGTTGAATCACCGTAGAAATGCCGGCTGGGACTGTACAAAAATTAGACGATTTTCATACTGGCTCAAGTTCAATGTGTAGGTGGTAGGCTATATGATAAGAATTTCAATAGAGCAGCAGTAGTTGCATAACAAATGATCTATAAACAAATTGCATAATGCGCTCCTCGATTGGGGTTTGCCCCGCCTGCAATAGTGTTGTCTTTTATTCCCCTGCCCTCTCTAGACTTCCAGACGGACTAATCTTTTGGACAGATCGTGAAATTAGGTAAATAGGCAACGGCAGCATTCGCGTGCATATCACAGAGGACGTGTTTTCTCGTTTCCCTGTCAAGCGTGTCCTTCTTCTCGGGACATCTGTAACCAGGAAGTGAATCTCTAGTTAGTCCTCGATCAGTTGTTTGTAACATGCGCGCTCTAAAATCAGGACTGTAACTCTGTTCGTGATAGAGATTGTGTCATGGCGCATGTCGGAGCTCGCTGTGTCTGCTCGTGATGAGGCAGTACGTCAATGTCCCGCTCATATGACATGGTAAGTGCGTTTGTTTTCCTTTACACAAGTAAAGCAGACCGCGAGACTTGACAACAACTGTTGAAAGTCCGCGTTTAATACATGTAAACTATGGGATTGAATGTTAGGGCTGAGTGTTTGACAGGATGTAGCCAACTATTGTGGCGTCATCTCGAAGGTCACAAGCGACAACTTTAATCTACTGCTATATTATTATTATTACTTTTATTAACATGTTAGAAACATGTCATTCAGTCTGTGGAATATAATAAACGCGACGCACGGATATGAAAACTGACAGACCAGTAGGCTGCGCGGTTCATAAAAGGGTAGTTCACCCAAAAAAACAGAGTTCACTAATTACTCAAGTGATTATAAACTTTTAATGACTTCCTTTCTTTTGCTGAACCCTTATACAGTCATTGGTTGAACCCAATACAAGATATTATGAAGAATGTTGAGTGAAAAACAACAAAACAGAAGTCAATGACTGCTGCTTTCCAACATTCTTCACACTATCTTGTTTTGGGTTCATCAGAAGGAAACATAAACAGGTTTAGAACAAGTGGAGTAAAGTTAACCATGGTGGAATTTTATTTTTTTTTGGAGCAAATTATTGTAACACATCCACTTCTTCCCTGCTATTTTAGCTTGTTTTATGTCTTCAGATAGTCTAACAACAACAAAAAATCGTAAATATCATGTCTAATTTACTGTAGTTTTAGCAGTTGAACCAATATGTATTAGCACAGAAGTTGTTCAGTGCTCAATGTTGGTTTATGTATTCATTCATAATTGTTTGTGTGTGTGTGTGTGTGTGTGTGTGTGTGTGTGTGTGTGTTATTATTCATTCATTCATTTTCTTGTCGGCTCAGTCCCTTTATTATAATCTGGGGTCGCCACAGCGGAAGGAACCAACTTATCCAGCACATTTTTACGCAGCGAATGCCCTTCCAGCCGCAACCCATCTTTGGGAAACATCCATACACTCATCCACACTCGTACATTACGGACAATTTAGTCTACCCAATTCACCTGTACTGCATGTCTTTGGACTGTGGGGGAAACCGGAGCACCCGGAGGAAACCCACGCGAACACAAGGAGAACATGCAAACTCCACACAGAAACGCCAACTGACCCAGTCGAGGTTCGAACCTGCGACCTTCTTGCTGTGAGGCGACTACCTACCGCGCCACTGTGTCGCCCTGTGTGTTATTAATTTGATCAAATTGTTAAGTGCTTCTGAATATAGGCTTATGACTGATTTGGCTGCACTAAAAAAATATTTGCAAGCTAACAGTTTGTGATTAATGGGGTTTTCCATGTATTTATGTTTTTGAATTGCATTATGGAATATTTCTGCCAACAATTTATGATGTTAAAAAGTTATATTATTATTTATTTATTTATTTATTTATTTATTTATTTATGCATTTATTTATTTGGGGGGAGGGTTACTAAATAACATTTTTTTGTTGACATTTTAAATAGTTTAAAGTAGGGCTGCGCAATATTGGAAAGATATTTTGTGATTCTGCATAAAATATTTCGATATGAATACCATTTCACCAGATGACTTGACTATCTCTATTTGGAAAGAATTAGTCTTTAGATTGGTTGGGATGATTCTATAGAGAAGTGCACTGAACAAAATATACAAAACCGTTTAAAAACATAGATCAATACAATAAGAAAAAAAAAAGCTACAATTAAAATAATTAATGTTTTATAGTTTTCTGAGTCGAACAGTATTCAGGTACAGTAATTCAATAAAAAAAATGAAAATAATTCAATAAATTAATAATTATTAAAGTTATAAACGGTACAATTTGTTATCCGTGAATGCTTTTAAAATCATTATCAGTGACAGGCCTCAAAAAACTACATAGTAAAAATACATAGACTCACTCAACATTGCTTATTCTATGATGTGACTATTGCAAATGATCACATTTTGATAATGATGCTGAAACAATATACAGGGAGTGCAGAATTATTAGGCAAGTTGTGTTTTTGAGGATTAATTTTATTATTGAACAACAACCAACATGGTACAAGAGTTATTTTATTTAGAAGAGATACTGCTATGTTTCAACTTAATAGAAAAAAAGATTGAAAATAATTTATTTTGCTTCCAAAAGTGCGAAGTTGGTTTTAGGTAATGTGTGTTTTTAACTTCAGTTGTTCAGCGTTGATGTTCAATAAATAATCATAGATGGTAGATGTTGTGTGTTTCCTTCAATTATTTTAAAATTAAGTAATGCACCCTTTAGTGAACTATGAGGGCAAAAATAAATAAATAAATAAAATAATTGTTCATTAATTGTAATTGAGTTAAAATATTGAATTAATTGAGATGTTTAGACTAAATTGCCCAGCCATATTCTTTATTTATTATTTCTATTAAACTGTCTATAAAAGTCACTCGGCATCACCCAACATCAACAGACAGCAGAGCAGAGATCAATGACCCAAAGTGCAATTCATAGCCAAAAATAAACGGAAAGCAGCTGTGAATCACAAAATACAGAAATTGTTGATTAATTAATTGGATACTTTTTTTTTATAGTGTAGTCTATCACAGTGGTGCTGATATTCATTCCTGTGTGGTTTTGCTTTTACATGTCCAAATGTAGTTAGGAATAAAACAGTCCTACTGTCAGCCCATCACAAAATCAAGTGATATTAAAATGATCCTTACTGGGTTTATTGTGCAGTTATGAATCGCAGACTGTACAGTATCCAGCTTAAATACACAAGATATTGTTGAAAGTAGCTTTTTCTATTAGAAATAGATAAATATAAAAATAGATCTTTCTTTTAAAAAAAGGCTCAGTGGTTACACGCCTCACAGCAAGAATGTCATTGGTTCAAGTACCGGCTGGGTCAGTTCCTGTGTGAAGTTAACATGTTCTCCCTGTGCTCAGGTTAGTGATGGGAATCGGATCTTTTTACTGACTCGGACCTTTGAGTCTTGAATCTTTTTTCGAGTCATTTCGTTCAATTTGCCAAAATAACATTAAAATGTTATAAGATGCTTCCAAACACATCTACAACTAGCTCAAAGGTTGATCTCAGTAAAGTTATGACTAGAATACTACTGTACAATGCAATGCTACTAAGAAAGAGAACATAATCCTTCATTGTTTAACTGGTGATATATCTACAGCAGGGCTATTCAATTGGCGGCCCGCGGGCCGAACCCGGCCCCTGAGGCAATTTGTTCGGGCCCTCCAACTAGTGTGACCAAGACATCAAGAATAAATTTAGTTCACGCTATAGTTATGAAGTGACGTGCGTCTGTTCAATACAGCATGAGCTGCGCAGAGCGTGAGTCACCTGACAGTGGCGAGAGCAGCCGAATACATTTGAATATGTTTGTAGAAAAGGTCTTTTGTACAATGCACTGATATCGTTATTAGGGATGCAACGATTAACCGATTTCACTATTAATTGCGCTTTAATTCGTCACGGTTAATTAATCGTAAAGGCTTCTCTAAGCCGCATTTCTGCATTTCTGTTCTGCCGCACGAAACAAAACTACTGAACACAGTTACGCCAAGTTGCCAACTGTGCGCTAGTTTAAAGTTCCGAGCTTGACCACCGAAGCTAATACGCATGCACGCTGTAATAACTAAAGCCGCGGGCCGTTCCCATATCACGTCTTTCCCCCGCGCAAGTTTGTTATGTCGTAAAAATACATATGCCAATATGCGGGCGCAAGCGGAGCAACGCGCTCGCGGCTGTCTGGGTGCACGCAGTAGAAAACATCTCATGCTGTAATGGTGAGAGTTGTGCTTCGCTTTCAGTGCAATGTAAACAAAAGACATGTTAGACGAACTATTATTAAAATGATTATGTTTGTATGAACGCAGATGATAACAACAGTTAATCTAAATATTGGCGCCGACCTTCATAACAATTATTATTATATTATTTTCTCCCGTTCCTCTCTATAAACACACACATAATTAAATTGTGTAGCCCTATAAGCACAGAAAAACCTTCAGCATAAAAACTATTACTAATGAAAATGCCTTTTAAAGATTTTTTAATATTAGTTAGGGATGTCCAGATCTAAATCTAGCTAATATAAAGCTTAAATTTACATTAGACGTGATAACTGTGAAACACTAATTATTCTTCACATTATATAATCGTACAACCAAAATTTATAATTGTTGCATCCATAATTGTTATGCAGTTCAAAACATAACATATGAACGTATCTGAATGTAGAAGAAGTCTACTTCAGCAATACACTGATTTTGTTGTGCTGTGAAATACAACATTTGAATGTTTGTTAAAGAAATCTTTTTGTACAATGCAGTGATATTATATAGTTTAAAAATACAATATATTAACATTTTAATGTAGACAAATAAACGTGGTTGTCTAAAGGAGCAAAAATACATAATTGGCTCTTAAATGCAGTTGTGTCATCATTTATATTGCAAGTCATATCTCTCCGGCCCTTCGTTTGCGATGCTTTTCATGAACTGGCCCCCGTGACAAACTAATTGAATAGCCCTGATCTACAGTATGATTAGCTCTGCTTACCTCTGCTGTCATGTCTTCAAATTTGAATCGTTTTTTTCACCTGACACTGACCATCCCATATGAGCTTAACCAATGCACACAGTCTGAAACATCCATGATAAGTTCACCTTTTGAGTCTTCGGGTTTTTGAGTCATTCGTTCAGCATGTAAAGAGATCACTCAAACCCGTGGACTCGAGAGATGAACAGATCAAATCTTTTCCCGGCTCTAAATACATATGATCCGTCGTTTGGATGAGACGTTAAACCGAGGTCCTGACTCTCTGTGTCATTAAAAATCCCATGGCACTTCTCGTAAAAGAGTAGGGGTGTAACCCCGGTGTCCTGGCCAAAGTCCGTCAATCGGCACTTACCCATCATGGCCTCCTCATCATCCCCATCCATCGAATTGGCTCTATCACTGTCTCTTCACTTCACCAATAGCTGGTGTGTGGTGAGCGCACTGGCGCCGTTGTCCTGTGGCTGCCGTCGCATCATCCAAGTGGATGCTACACACTGGTGGTGGTGTGGAGAGACCCCCCTCATGATTGTGAAGCGCTTTGGGTGTATGGCCATACACAATAAATGCGCTTCTCCTCCACCTGCACACATGTGTGCATGCATGAATGAACGAATGACTGCCTGAGAGGACTTATCGTTCTCGAGTCACATAAAAGATTCGTTCAAAATGAACGAGTCGTTCAAGAACGAACCATCACTAGTTGGGTGATTCTCACGAAAACTTAGTTTAAAAATTTTCAAACCAAATTTTTAAAAAATGTTTAAATTAATTTTTTGTTTTTGCAGATATTTGAAACAAAGTCTGGAGTGTTTGTCAACATTATTTTAAAAATATATACATATCATTTAGTGCCTTTTTGAGCATAATTAAAAAAATAAGTAATGAAAAATCTCATTACCGCAACAGTCTGAAAAATCAACTCTGTTAAAAAAGCGAATTCACATTGACATTTTTAAAAAAGGGATTATTAACAGTCATGTACAGTTACTTGAGATTTTGAAATAACAATTATTTTTTAATTAACAGCGTTTTTTATTTTGATTGTTTTTTCTCATTACCGAAACACCCTACACAGTTGACAACCCTTTTTTTAATATATTTTGATTAAACCTGATGTATTTTCAAAATGATGTGGCTAACCTGAAAGGACATAACTTGTAGATTATGCACATGCATTGAAAAGCAAACGATTAAAAATAAATAAATAATTAACACTTAATGAACATTGGTTGCGGTAATGATAAATAGGTTGCAGAATATAGGATAATTATTTCAATATTGATTTTAGGTATACTATGTATGAGATAAATATAAAAAAAACATTTAATTTAGAAAAAACAACATTGAATTTCAAATATTTTATTGTTTAGTGCTTTAATAACAAAAAAATAATTTCAAAGAATAATTTCCACTTGCTTGGATAGGCTGAAATGTGTCATCATCCCTACTAGATGGTGTGGTCTCTAGTACAGCTTTAACCCTCTGCTATTCCTATTTGGGAATCAAACTTGTGGTCTTAGCTGGTCAAAAAGGGATGGACACCAGTAAAGTACCAACTGTTGTTGTTTTTTTTTTAGCTAATTTAATCAAATGTATATAATATTTATATTATTTTGAATTTTGAGAGGGTCTTTATGCATTAATTAACATACATTTCCCCTATTGAAAACAATGGAATTTTTGTAATTTTTATTTTTAATAATGTTTAAATTAGTGCTGTATTTCCGAGTAGGGTCTGTCTGTGGACTGCAAGACAGGTGCATGACATGAAGGGGCGTAACTTGTTGTGGAGGCGTAACTTGAAGTTATGGAGACCCACATGTCAAACTATGTGGTCGGCAAAATGGCGATGTACCAATCAGTTATTAACATCTACACCTACTCCACACCTAAACCCAACCATCACAGTTATTAACGCCTATACCTACTACAGTACAACCCTAAATTCAACCACCATCTTTATTAACGTACAGCTGTAGAGGCTTTCATACTTGATGTGCTCAAAGAAGTCAGCGAGTTGCTAAATGAATGAATATAATAATATGTCAAGTTAATTGGTTGTGGATAAATTTGGAGAAAACTCCTGAAAACATGTAGTGAAAATGTTCTCTTGTATATAATTCCACCATCTTGTCAATAACATCTCATTGTGACATCTCACATGGTTCAATGGGATCTCCATAACTGCAAGTTACACCTCTTTAACTTACTACAAGTTACGAACCTTCATGTTACGCCCTTGTCTTGCAGTCCACAGAGAGATACACTTGGTATTTCCAGGTAAAATAGAGACTGTCATTTAAAAACAAAAGGCAGATTAGCACCCTCATGTCATTAAAAAATACATGCAATGGCATGGTCTAAACACTAGGTTCTTGTATTACGATCTCTACAATGCTGCTTGTGAATTCCTTTCTAGACAAGCTAAAATAATTCTTTCTGATAAGGTTTCGAAATTTGTTGTTTGACAAAGTGATTTGAAGTGTAAATTTGTGTATTTTGATTAAATTTTGTAGTTTGAAAAACTACATATGGCTATAGAGACTATACAAAAGGCTTAACATTTTGTATGATGCAGTGTGTTTGTGTTTCTCACTTAGTGTCACCCCTTTACACTTTTTTTCAGAATCATAGTGAATTTCTATTTTTGCAAACAAAATATTTTCTAAATGTTCTTATTTGACTTAATGGTTATTTTCTCTCTCACTCTGTGTGTGTGTGTGTGTTTGTACACTGTGTGTGCAGATTAAAACTAAATTATCACTGTAAAGTGTTTTTTTAGTAATTACACTTGCTATGCCATCTCCAAATGTAACCTCTCTCTTTCACCCTTTCTGTACTCTTCAATTAGTTCTGGGTTGTTGTATACAATTTTTCCTAAACTAGCTTTTGCTAAAGATTTTCTTTTTTTCACTTGCTGACTCTCTAAAATGAAACAAATCAAAGCAAAATATAAACAGATAGTACATTTTAAAATTAACATTAAATTCAAAAGAGTTATTTGAATCTAGTATGCAATTTACTTAAATTCTCATTCCTGAAACAGATATTCTCTCTACCGCAACTGTCCTTAAATGGTTGCGGTATATGAGAAAAGAGTTGCGGAGAATGAGGTGCCTCAATATGTTTTGCAAATAATAGGGAAGCTATGATGATTTAAAAAAAAAATGTCAGTGCATATAATTAAGAATTTAAAAAAAGTTTGTTTTCATAAAAATTTGTAAATCTAACAATTATGTAAATGTAAAAAACTACCTGTTTCGGTAATGATAATCAAAAAGTCGTTTAACCATTTTGACTGGAGAAAATTTTACATTAAACTGGAGAAATATAAAATATCTTCTTTTCTGGTAGCCATCTTGAAACAACTGGCCCATGTGCTTCTTTATTCAAAATTAAACTTTATTTAAACTCTTTATGTGTGTTTAAACAGTACTTTAAAATGGTTGCGGAGGATGAGAACATCTGTCACGGACACATCGTTTTTCAGTTTTTTCTCATTATCATTATACATGAATATTCTGTAAATTATTTGTTCTGTCATGTAAGATAATCAATTAGAACAATTCAGTTGTTTTTATTCTAAAATTGTTATGCTAATTTGTTTAAATTACAACATAACACACATTCAAACACACATGGACACGTTTCGGTAATGAGAATTTCAGTAGAAAATGCTGTAAAATTATTAAAAAGAAGTAAATTATGTTGAAATTACACATTGTGCTTTGTAGAGAACAGTTTTGTCTTTATTATTATGTTTTTTGTATTAACAAATTAGCAAGTTTTATATTTAAAATCTTAAGTGCCATGTTGTTTTAGTGGTTTCGTGAGAATAACCCAGTTTGGGTGGGTTTCCTCCGGGTGCTCTAGTTTCCCCCACAGTCCATAGCCATGTGGTACAGGTGAATTGAATAAGCAAAATTGGCTGTAGTGTATGTGTGTGTATGCAAGACCTGCCATTTACCCACACTCACTCCATTCCAAAACACTATGAACTACTTTGTGGAACATGAAAGAATATATTTTGGGAAAAAAGGTTGTTGTTTGGCTCCAAGCATACTTCAAAAAAAAAAATGATAGACCTAACAGAGCTTTCATTTTGTTGTATCCATTTAATTTCTTTCTCATTCAGTCTGTTGCCTTTGATTTGTCCAAACAAAATGAAAGCTCTGTTAACAATGCCAGTCGGTCCTGAAAGAACAGTCAATAATTGGGTCATATTTGACCATTGAATTAGAGCCAGACTGATATGTTTTTGTTTTGTTTTGTTTTTTGGAGGCCGATACCCATTTCAGGAAGTAAAAAATACTGATATTGATATATCGTCAGATGTTCTACATTTGCATATTAAAGTTTAGTACCAGTCAAAAGGACACTTTCTCTTTAATCTCATAATCACTTTTTAATAGGCATCTTAATGGGATTACATTTCCGTGAACAAAACGGTTATTAAAGGAAGTGATGAAACTTGTACAAATGATCAAATTACTAAAAAAAAAAAAAAAAAAGAAACTACACTAAAAAAACAGTTTTTCATATTTTATGATTCATGTTTTTTTTTTATGTATTTATGCTTTAGAATTGGATTATCTGTCAACATTTTATGATCTTAAAAAGTTGTATTTTTGATTTATTTATTGATTTATTCATGTATGTATTTATTTATTTATTCATTTATGGGAGGGATTTTTGATATACAGTAATAGACTTAATTCTTTATTTATTATTTCTTATGCAATTTATTGATTCAAACTGCTAAACTGTCTATAAAAGTCACTTTGTTCAACTGCAGAGTTGAATTGTCAACATCAACAGAGAGCAGAGCAGAGATCAATGAGCCAAAGTGCAATTCATAACCAATAATAAACGGTTATTAAGTGAATTCATGAAACTTGTACACATTAGCAACCTATAAAAAAAAAACTAAGAAAAATATAAACACAAACCAACAATCTAAATAAACCAATAAAAGTCACTCTCACTTTACTCTTTAATTCATGCTTTATAATTGTTTCGTCTGATAAAATCTACATTAGGAGTCAGACTATTATGCAGTGGTTTTGGCTATACATTTCTTGCTCCATGTTGTGTCTGAGTAACAAACTATGTGCATAACAGCCCGATCTCATGAGTAAATGTAACTATTTTATGTTTTGACAGTTTAGTGGCTAATTTGAACAAATTCATTCATTCAATTCAATATGTGTCCAGAGATACATTTTTAAGAACCGAGAAATATGTACCAGGGGTCTGTATTATATGTTCAGTAAAGTATGTGTGTGTGTTTTTTTTAATGTTCATATCAGGTTCGCCAATATCAACACATCGGTGACAGGCTCAAATACTAGCTGATTAAATCTGCAAAAACACTATACAGTATATATATATATATATATATATATATATATATATATATATATATATATATATATATATATATATATATATATATATATATATATATATATATATATATATATATATATATATATAAAGGATATTTTTTAAAAGTATTTCGATTTGCTTCTGGAAAAAAGTCTGACTTCTTTTAGTTGTAAATAGGCCTCTTTTAGTTTAGTTTGCCTGTTTATTAGATAATATTATTAGCCCACTTAACTTGCTTAACCTAAGCCTTTAAATTGTATTTTAAGCCGAATACTAGTATCTCGCAAAAGGAATTAGTTAAAATCTTGAAAAAATAAATACATGTTTTAAAAAAAGAATTTGACAGGATGTCTAATCATTTTATCTTCAACTATATATAGCTCAACATTAGGGATGCTCATATTGGCAGTTTGACGGTTAAGGATGCACTTTTGACCTGTTAATGGTTACAGTTAAAAATATATTATTATTATGTTATTTAGTCTTTTTAAGTTTTGCTGCATAAATGTGCAACACATATATGTTAAAGGGCACCTATTTTACCCCTTTTTTAAGATGTAATATTAATATTATGGTTCTTCTGAGTGCCAGTTTAGGTTCAGTTCAAAACAATTCAGATTTTTTGATTATGATGTGTTAAAAAGTGTCATTTTGGGGGCGTGTACACAGTTCGTCGTTTTAGGGGCGTGTTGCTTCACATGAAAATTAGTTTCGACTTCCCGCCCAACTTAACAAGGGGGCGGAGCCAAGAGCTCCCCCGCTTTGTGTATGGCAACAGACAGGCAGACAGAGAGAAGCAACATGAGTGAGAGGACCAGCATTCAGCTGTACATTTACGACTCGGACACAGACCAAGCAGAGAGTACAAAATCATTTGTGTCTTTGTATAGTTTTACAGCCAACTGTGTGCTAGTTTAAAGCTCCGAGCTTGTAGCCTACACCGAGACTAATGACCAAGCACACTGAATTAACTTTGACTGAAGGGCATCACACACTGGATGCACCACGACGCGGCGCGCACATGACAGTTAAAGATATCGCACACTTGCGGCCCGGGTCTGTGTGCCCTGATAGAAACTTATGTTTAGAATTCAGAAATGCATGCCGCTGTGTGGCGCGACGCTGCTTGTCGCCGAGCGGCGCTTCTGGTGTACGACCTGCTTGAGGCTATAACTAAAGGGCGTCATACACCGGATGCGCCGCTCAGAGCCACGACACGGCATACCAGACGCGCACATTCGCATGTTATTTAAAATGAAACTATTCAGATAACGCTCTGTGGCGTGGCAGAAATAAGAACAGTGTCCTGAGCAGGGCCAGCGCGTCCATAGAGGCGGCAGAATAGTGAGTAAACCCCCCGGTCCTCACTTTCATCTGTGACACCCTCCCGGTCCTCACTTTCATCCGCGACACCGCGAAATGCATGGCGCTGCGTGTCCTTAGTTCATTATTTCCAATGGAGGGACGCGCACGTGAGGCAACGTGCTAGCACTTTCCAGCTGCACCTAGTTAAGATGACAGGGAGCTTCTGTGACTGCGGGAAATGCAAACCGCTGAAGTTTAAGGAAGACGCAATGAAAAGTACACATGTATGCAAACCCACCAAAACTCACAAACACTAGCGGCGAGGAGAGCGATAACTTGGTGAATGTTGAGCCCAATGAGCCTTACATGATCTAAAAATAGAGCAAGGGTGTTTCTTTGGTGACGTCGCTTTAACTCACAAGCTAAAAATGGCGGACGAGAAACAACATACCGAGGACCTGTCAATCAATATTGGTGGGCGGGGGGACCGCACTCCTACGTCAAGTTGCGGTCGATCTCAAAACCGCTCCAATTGGTCCACCGTTTTTATGTTGTTAAATTAAAAAAAAAGGACTGAGTGTGTTTATATCACCCCAATATGACGGTCTATACACTATACCTACACATATGTCTGTCCAAACAGCTTGAAAAGTAGATTTTTTTACCATAGGTGCCCTTTAACTCATGTGGTGTTAACACATGCAAAACGAAGGATATTGCTTGCCACAGGTTAAATCATTGTATTTTTAAAAAACAAATAGTGCAGTGCAATGATAAATGGAAAATATATATAATATTTTGGAAAAACCCCAAAGTGAAAGCAGGATGAACAGAATAATCTTATTCTTTATAAATAATAAAACATGAAATAAATCATTTATTTTTTCAAGTTTATTTCTTTTTCTTTTCAATTTTCGTTTTAAGCGCACACCAAAAGTTTGTGGTTATACATTATGACTTGTGAAAGCTGCATCACACAGCATGTTCGATCAAACAAGAAATCTCAAAGCTTAATATTTGTTTCAGTTAATCTGAATATCAGAGGGAGGCTTTGTTCAGCTTATCCTGTTCGCCTGTTTTAAACTTTGTTGACCTAGTTAGTTAAACATGCTGTTGCTCAAACTCAGACCTCTGTTGTTTAAACATTCACTGCTTTTTTGTTTGTTTGTTTATATAGGGAAATATATTATAATTATTTCCAGATGCGCTAATTTGTTGTAGCCTGTGACAAAATAGACTCATAAAAATGGAGTCAAGATTATTTCCTTTTTATTGATAATACAGACTTGTTTCAGAGAACCAGATGCACACATTGCATTACATTTGATTATTTTCTTTTGGAGTTAACAGACACAAATGTATTTAGCATTGATATCGCAAATGTCTGGATCATAGTTTACCAGGAGCTACAGAATTGTATTTAATCACTGTATTTATACCCCACTGGCAGATCATTTCTTTAAAACAAGCAAAAACCTCATAATTTTCACTTATTTATTCTAAAGGTGAAAAATAAACAATATTTTTATTTGATCTAAGAATTTTTATGAATATTTGCACTAGAAACAAGACAAAAAGTAAGAAAAGCTTTTTTTGCATAGAGCTGTTCTCAAATAGAGCTATTCAAACCATCTTTTGAAACGGTATTCATATCGCAATATTTAATCGCAAAAAAATTAAATATTGCAATATCAGCTTTTTCCAATATCCTTCAGTCCTATTTGAGATATAATCAGATTTTCAAATATTTAGTTAGACTAGTTAGTTAGTAGTTAGTTAAAGCTGTTAACATGAATGGATCAAATACATACAGTACGCTCTGCATTCAATTACATTAACGAAGGTGATGCTATTTACATGGAAAACAAATAATATTTCAATGTCTGCTTTAATGTCTCTAATAACATTTGTACAATAATTAAATACATTCATAAGGATTTACTCAAGTTTTGTTCTAATCCTTGCCATCTTACCATTTTTTAAATGCTTTTACACTTGTTGACTGAAATGAATATACGATTCTGAATGACGTAACAACAACAACAACAACAACAGCTGTGTGATGCTGCATTTTTTTCTATATACACACAGAATCAGCTGAACTCTTACAAAATAAACCATTTAATTATTCTTTTAAAAGAGGCTTTATCATCCATGGAAATCTTTTAAGCCACAAAAAGCTTCAGCAAAGAGGAACAAATGTAGATTTTTAGATTAATAAAATGTTATTCACGCTAGGAAATTATTTAAAGTTATTTACTTTTCAGTGAAAGGTGCTTTCTGGAACGCACAATGGTTCTTTTTAGCACTGCCAATCTGTCTGTAACCTTTATTTTTATGAGTGTATAGATTAAAACTGGAGCTTGTAGTGGAAAGTAGTGGAAAAACATTAGTAATGGTTAATCAGCACCATTTTAACTACACGTTTTAATCCTGTAATTATTATTTTGTCTGTTTTTATTCATTTTTATGTCATTTGTTTCTCATTTGCTGATTATTTTATTCATTTGATGATGTCCATATATATTACATAGGCTATTTTATATTCATGTCTAAAATGCTTTGACATTCAAGTTTGCTTTGAACCTTAAAGAGAGAGAGAGAAGCAGATTTGACCATGTCAGTGGGTGCACATGGCTTTGAATAGAAGGCAAATAGTTGATTTATTATTATTTTTATTTCAAAAGTCTTTTAATTGAACTCATTGAAAAGAAGCAATGTATAACAGTGTCATAATAAATAAAATTATTGTTAAAAGTAAAATGATGTTTCGGATATAGTTTATGTGAAAAAACTATTTATGTGATGGTGTGTTTCAATCCAGCTACCACAGCAAGTATATTTCAAACCTGAGGGAAGCACTGCAGAGCAATGCCTAAAAGCTGCTATGTGTACAGTGAACAAGCAAAAAACAAACCCCGGAACTACATTTTTATAGTGAAATGGAAAAGTAGACAGAAAAACCCTTAGATAAGCATCAGTCAAAAAGCCAAATATCCAAATGTCAGTTGGGTATATATCCAGATATTTTTGTAAAATTAGCTGTAGTGTTTTGACATTATGCAGCTTCTTATGTAAAGCCAAACACTATGAAATAATATTATGTTATTTTTTATTTTTTAAATCTTCGGATTCCAGATTTTCAAAAAGTTGGAACAAGCCATGAATCAATGGAAATCTTACTTATCCAGCTTTCAGAGGATTTATGAATCCCATTTTTTTTTTATTAAACAACTGGTCCAGGTTCTCATATCCTCTTCTCAGGTTGACAATTAAAAATAATGAATGTTTCATGTCACCTGTTAAATTTCCCTATCAGCAGGCATACATTTAGTTTCATTTATTGTGATAAAAAATCAGAGTTATTGAATTTTTAGTATTGTGTTGTCTAAAAAATGAACCATTTTTTTAAAATAGTGTAAATCATCTGTAGTTTGACTTCAAATGGTCTCTTATTTCTCCCCCATAACTGTATATTCAAATTTATTAAAAATATATATAATATACAATTCTTTTTTAAGATCGAAAAGTAAAAGAAACGCTTGAATCAGTGACGTAAAGAATTTTTTTCTTGTACTTTTCTTATATCATAATGTATACAATGACGTGTGTATGAAATGACACGACTAAGTGCATTTTCAGTTTGTGTAAAGCGGCAGGCAGATAATGTTGTTCCCTTGTCCCCTAATGTAGCTTTAATGAGTGTTATTTGTCCTTTCCCCCATTTATTACTCTCTCTCTCTCTCTCTTTTTCTCTCTCTCTCTCTTTTTCTCTCTCTCTCTCTTTTTCTCTCTCTCTCTCTCTCTCTCTCTCTTTCTTTCTGCTTTCCTGTTTCTCTCTCCCTCCACAACAAAACAAGTTCAATAGGTTTGACAGCTGGTTGTATAATTGTGCTTATTTTGAAACTGCGTGGTAATTTAACTGCGTCTCAAGCAGCAATTTATTCTCAAAATGTTGGAATGTGAATAAAATATTTTATTATAATAACTCATATTCCACAACCCCCTTCCTTGAATTATCAGGCTTGTTTTAATTACAAAAATGTTGAACTTTTCATCTTCTGGCAAACATCATCATCAGCCAGGTGCGCAAAATAGGCATGGGACAACAACCGTTTGCAAGGTGTATCGCGTTTTGGAAAAGTCAAGGTTTTAAAACCGCCAAAATTTTCTGCTATGTACGTTTGTTTGTTTTTTTACATTTTGTTTGAAGTTTTTTGGGACAACAGAATCTCCAGCAGAAAAGATCTCCAAGCATGTCTTTTCAAGTTGAAAGAAATCCATGTTTTTGAAACTAATGAAGATGAAATCATGATATTTTTATCCAAGGTTATCATATTCAATTCAATTCATCTTTATTTGTATAGCGCTTTTGTGGATTGTGTCAAAGCAGTTTCACATAGTGAATTGAAAGTGTCAGTTCAGTTTTTAGAGTTTAAGTTCAGTTTAGTCCAGTTCAGTTCAGGTCAGTGTGGTTTAATATTCACTGCTGAGAGTCCAAACACTGAAGAGTAATCCATCGATGCACAGCTAAGTCCCGAACCATGCAAGCCAGAGGCAACAGCAGCGAGGAAAAAACTTTACGAATTGGCGTAAGTGAAGGATAAAAACCTCGAGAGAATCCAGGCTCAGTTGGGCATGACCATTTCTCCTATGGCCAAACATAAGAATTCTGTCCATATATACCGGCCCATGTCTAGTGCAAAATTCAAATGTTGCATAAAACATTTGCGAATAAACTACTGTTTCCATCCAATCAGTAAAAGAGAACAAAAAAGTATCAACCAAATATCCCTCATTTATTCATTTTCCTTCGGCTTAGTCTCTACTATTTCAGAGGTCACCACAGCGGAATAAACCGCCAACTATTTCAGCATATGTTTTACCCAACGGATGTCCTTTCACCTGCAACCCAGTATTGAGAGACACCCATATGATACATGCACACACTCATACACTTCGGGCAATTTAGTTTCATCAATTCTCCTATAGCACGTGTGTTTGGACTGTGGGGGAAACCAGAGCACCAGGAGGAAACCCACGCCAACACGAGGAGAACATGCAAACTTCACACAGAAATGCCAACTGGCCCAGCAGTGACTCGAACCAGCGACCTTCTTGCAGTGAGGCGTCAGTGCTAACCACTGAGCAGCTATGTTGCAGCCCCCACCAAATATCCCAATAATGGATAAAATCTTACTGTATATCATAAATTGTTTGGGCCTCAGAAGCTGAAACGTAATGAATGCACAGTGGATTTTCGAGGCATAGGAGGCCGTTCATATTTGGTGTCTTTTGCGCACACAAGTTCATTGTTTTGCAGTATTGTTACTTTTTGTGTTTTCATCTCAACATCTCAACTTTTTTTCGAATGCCGCAAGCACACCGCGAGTCACGTGACAAGAACTGACCAATCAGCCTCACACGTTTGGTTTCACTGGAGAATGGAAAACAAGACTGATTCTGTTTTTACGTTAATGTTTAGAAAAGCCAATTGTTGATCGCTATACACTGGCATTTCTCCAGAAGAGAAGCTCGGACCAGAGGTGTGCTTTTTATTTTGTTTTTGTGGTCAACAAACACACTAGAGTCTCAGCGAATACCTGCAATCTGACATTGCATTATTCAAAGGATGATAATGTGTAACATGGCCATAAGTGAGGTTGGTGTCGTGATCTTGTTCCTTTCAAGTGTGCATGCGCATTAGCTTGTGCAACCTGAAAAAAATGCCAATTTTGTTTGATTCAAACTTTTTGTTTCGGAGAATTTGATGTTTCCCCATTCAGACAGAATGCCTGAGCATTAGGGTTGGGCCGATAGACGATGCCATCGTCCATCGCCGATGGCCTATAGACATCACGATGCTGAGCCGGCATCGGCGATCCTTCGCCCCGCCCCGGTCGCAAACCCGCTTGTGAAAAATACACACTCAGGCCCCGTTTACACTAATACAGCTTAGTTTTAAAATGGCATTTTTGAATGAAAATGACCCACATCCACACTGGTGTTTCACCTAGCATTCTGAACAGCCCTTTATCCACTGAAAACGCACATCACGTGACCACACCCACACACACACACAGACACCCACACACACACACAGACACAGCCACACACACACACACACACACACACACACACACACACACACACACACACACACACACACAGACAGCCACAGACACACACACTGTCATGCGCTCATCTGAGCTCCAGAGAACAGTGTACGTCGGACAGTTTATCAAGGGTCTGTCACTGGATTGTGTCTCACTATAGTTGTTAAACGTGGTATTTAATTAATGTTGTCTCTATCCAGGGCTTAATTTGTGCCGGAACACGCCGGATCCTGATGCGGCATCTCATTTTACCGATCTCCTTCCTCAACCGCCGTCCTCCCCTGTCCGCTGTTCATTTTCACTTTCTTCCGCGACACCCCCGCACCGCTCACTTTCATCCGCGACACCCCTCCGCCATCCACCGCGGTGTCGGATGAAATGGTAGGCTACAAATAATTAATTCACCTCCGCCTATGAAGACGATGCCATCGTCCATCGCGATGTTTCACATTAGACATCGTGCGATGCCAAATTGGTCAACATCACCCAACCCTACTGAGCATACTGCCAGAGAGGCGTTTCAAAGATGGACGGTGAGTGAAATGACTCATCTTAAAGGGACTTTGGTCGGACAGCACAGCTGAGTTTGCTTTGCAATGGCAGGTCCTGTAGAAGCTTGAGCTGCAAATTGCGTTGGACTTCTTAGAGATACAATTTGTGAACGGGGCCTAAAGCCTGATTTATACTTTCGCCTGGCACCGCATGTGCATCTTCGCTGAGTGTGCGCGAAGGTATATATATATAGCTCACTCCATAATCACTCCACAATTCACTAGTTTGTGTCCTCTATTTATATGCTTAAAAAGTCAATAATGGTCCAACATTCCTGACCATTATCACCAGTAAAGCTCAGAAAAACAGGGCATCAGTATATTGTAAACCTATAGGTTCAAATATTCCTTTCCAGTTGTCAAAGAAATAATTTGTTTCTTCATTTTAGTTTTGTAACGATTACATTTTTTTACATTCAAAATTGTAATACATACATCAGTGTAAAACCTATGAATGGTGGAAAAACATGTTCTGTAATTGTGTATTAAAACCAAATGGGTCTCCACTTTTGCCATGGCCTCTTTTTTTGGTTTTAACAAACTTTTCTCTCAGGTTTTTACAAACTTTTTAACAAAAACTGTGCTTTTTTCTCACTTTTGCAATTTCTAGCAAAGAATTATTGATCATCTGGTTCTCCCTATGATCACGCATGCACAGATCATAAAGATGTCTGTACAGTCGTACCTGTTTCAGACAAAATATCTTCAAAGTATTTCATATTCAATTCAAATCAAAAGCAGCACCACGCGAACTGTTCGCTCAAGCCTCAAAAAAAAATCGTGTGCTTCGCCAGCCGAAATCATGTCGCACGCAACTAAAGTGAACCTCCGCAAACACATTGATGACATCACATTCGCCGCGGGCATTCAAGCGAACTAGCAGACGCGTCGAATATAAACCAGGTTTAAGACCACTCTGGGAGTGCAGCCACTCAAGACATTTTTTGGAGATAATAATAGTGAACCACTTTGATGACAGACTTTGGCTGAGGGATTTTAGAATGAAGAAAACAACATTTTAGATGTTTTACAATGTCGTCGAACTATGGTTTGTCCATTAACACCTATTTTTGTTATCACATTATGAAACAAATTCACGTGAATTTTTTGATGGGCAGGCTGGAATCGATTCAGTAAATGTGATTCTATTGTAATTTAAGTAAATTTTATCTTATCGGATATAAAGTTTATCCTACTTAGTTGTGTGTATAACTTTTTATGCACATTTATAAAATGTATGCAGATTAGAGCTTCATTAAAAAAATTTTAACGCTATATTTTAAAATGCACATACGAATGGTGGATGGAAACAGCTATAGAGAGCAGAGGTCCAGAAATGGTCAATGAGATGCACAGTCGGACTTCAATCAGTGAAGGTGTGCACAAGTGTCTCTGACTAGTGAACACTTGAATATGCTCTTTCAAATAAACCAGGGAAATTATATGCAAGGAAGCATTCTGTTACCTATTAATGTTAAAGATTCATGCATTTGTATTAGAAGAGTTCTAGATATATGCACATTAACAGTTGTAGTTGAAGCGTTGCAAGAGTGAATGTAAATGAAGTGTTATATGAAACTTGGTCAGGAGCAATCAAAGCCATGCGGTTCCCAAAATAACCTTTTAGTAAAATGGCATGAATAACATGTCAATAACCCAATTGGAAATAAGGCTCAATACACTTATTATATTGGGAAGCAATAAATGAAATACTACGGAAGTCCTAAGAGGCCATGCATTAAAATATTTGGTCACACTTTATTTTGATGGTCCGTTTGTTGAATTTAGGTTACATTGCAACTAATTCTCAGTAGATTATAAGTAGATTGTTAGGTTGGGGTTAGGGTTGGGGTTGGGGTTAGGGTTAGTGTAAGTTGACATGTACTTGCACAGTTTCTTATAGTCAGTTAAATGTCTGTTGAAGGATTGTTAAATGTCAGTATCAACAGATATTAAGCAGACAGTCTACTAATACTCAAATGGACCATCAAAATAAAGTGTTACCAAATATTTTTTCTCTCTTGTTATGTCGTGATAACAACTCGTTTTCTCGTGATCTCAACATAACAAAAAGTTGTTATGTCGTGATCACGACTTTTTTTTTTTGCTTTTATTTATTTATGTATTAATTATTATTATTATTATTATTATTATTATTATTATTATTATTATTATTATTAATATTATTATTATTATTATTATTATTAATATTTGGCAAATGTCTGGCCAGAGAGTCTACACCGGCCCTGCGAACAGGGAGAGAATAGCCCAACTGCAGACACGCATTTGTGCAACACATTAAAGGCGTTCAGAACAGCCATAATATGAGAGCAAACGCTCGTGCTCATGATTAATGTGCATTTATGATTATATTCACGTATTTGATTATTATACCATTATTTACAATAATATTCCCTCAACTGTTACCATTTTAAGGCAACTCTATATGGCGCAAAATAAGTTGCTGCATGCATGAATTAAATTATGAAGAATGATGAAGATCCTGCACTTGCTTTGATCCTTTCCGCAAATTATTTACAACTTTAAAAATGCGCCATAGAGTTGCTTTAAAATGGTAACAGTCGATGCAAATTATTGTAAATAATGATCATATACATAAACATAATCATGAATGTACATTAATCAGGAGCACGAGCGTTTGCTCTCATATTATGGCTGTTCTGAACGCCTTTAATGTGTTGCACGAATGCGCGTCTGCAGTTATTCTCTCCCTGTTTCGCAAGGCCGGTGTCCTGACATTTGCCAGATATTAATACTAATACTACTACTACTATACTACTACTACTAATAATAATATTAATTACAGTTTTTCTCCATTGGTTTGGCTCATTTCTTGAAACTGGAATTACATTCTCAAAACAACATGGACAAACCTCCAAACCACTTGGCAATTGTTCACAACAGAATAGATTTTTATCATTCATTGAATCAAATTGCAAATGTCTAAGTACATTTAGCCTAAATTTAGCACAATTTTCAAGTGAATAGATCTAGTTAATCTAAACTGATTGTTGATTCTCAGTTCAATGGTTGTTCGCTCCAAAATGTGTCAGCGTCATTTCATTGTATAAGTCATCACATGCACAATAGTCTGTTTAATGTTCAAAATTAGTCAAGAACATAATACCATGAATATCATATATGAATCTGTGGAACATTTGATACATTTATTACAGCAAATGGCAGTCAGGAGAAACTAGAACTTGACTAACAAAGGAGGAATTTCACACATCTCAGATGACCAATCAAGCACTGTAGGCTGCATATCATTTTCATAGGTTTTTGTTTGTGTGTTTATATTACAGTACATTATGCTGTATACAGTACCTTTTTTATTCTGATGTATGTTACAGTTTTTCTCATGTCACTTTGGTGCATTTTTTACAACACTATTTATATTTGCACAGCAGTTATTGCATTTCTCAAAACAATTAGTCATTTGTGCACATCATAGTAGCAGTTTCTCATTCCTTTCAACAAATTGCAAATGCTTTTGGACATGCATCAATTGCTTTCATACAGCTCTCTGCTGTTTATAACATTATCATTTGCTTATGTCATGTCAGTCAAAATTAACTAAACTTGTAAATGCTGAATAGTCATACCATATAAAACTAATAGTCCTCATTTCATTACTTGAGTCATTACATACAAAAATGTTGAACTAGTTGTCAATCTGTCAAGCAAATTTTATTTAAAAATTTTTAATCTTTTTTTTCTGAAAATGTCTTCTAAGTTAAACAATTTGATGAATGATTTACAGACCGGTGTCTGTTGTAGGCTCAGTTCCAATATGTACTGCAATATTGTTTACAGTTGTGCACAGCTCTACCCAAAGGAAGTTTATGTTTGTTGTAAATATGGGTGTGTTTATTCTTTTGCACAATGCAGTGAATAAATTAGAATTGTAAAGAGCAAATGCAGTAAAAATGAGAAACATACATATTCAGTGTCTTGTACTCAGATACCTCACTAAATTCAGTGATGTCTAACTTTACTGTAGTTTTCAAATGGCTGTGCAAGGAGTATATAGTGCTGTCTTGAGCATTTTCAGGACGTGTCACCAAAATCTGACTTTTTTTCATTGGAAAAAATGTACAGAGTAAACTGTCATAATGAAAACATGACAAAGTCATTTGACTATCTTGTTCATAAACAATGGTGTCAGGACTTTTCATTTTTATGACACTGACACTTTCATTGACATCAATACTTGCTTTTGAGGAATGAGCTCTCCATTTTGAGCAAGTGACACGCTTTTGCAGGTCATCCACTAGGTTTTGCAGTTTGTACTAATTGTTTCGAGAACTGCATTAACTGTTGTGCAAATGTAAATAGTGTTGCGAGAAATGCAACAAAGCGACTGAGAAAAACTGTAAATGCAGTGATGTCTAGCTTTACTGTAGTTTTCAAATGGCTGTGCAAATAGTATATAGTGCTGTCTTGAGCATTTTCAGAAAGTGTCACCCAAATCTCACTTTTTTGCATTGGAAACAATGTACAGAGTAAAGTGTCATAATGAAAACATGACAAAGCCATTTGACTATCTTGTTCATAAACAATGGTGGCAGGACTTTTCATTTTGATGACATTGACACTTTCATTGACATGAATACTTGCTTTTGAGGAATGAGCTCTCCATTTTGAGCAAGTGGCACGCTTTTGCAGGTTATCCACTAGGTTTTGCAGTTTGTACTAGTTGTTTCGAGAACTGCATTAACTGTTGTGCAAATGTAAATAGTGTTGTGAGAAATGCACCAAAGCGACTGAGAAAAACTGTAATACATAAATAAATAAATTAAAGCAAAAAAAATAAGTCGTGATCACGACATAACAAGTTTTTGTTATGTCGTGATCACGAGATAATTAAGTCGGGATCACGACAAAACAAGAGAGAAAAAATATTTTAATGCATGGCCTCTTAGGACTTCTGTAAAATACAGAGGTCATATGATTTTATTTTCAAATGTTAGCAGAAAACAAAGAAAAATGCAAACAAACATCAAAACCTTACTTTTATTAAAAAAAAAATCTAAATGTCAATACTGCAAATGTTTCTTTTATTGTTTTTTTATTTAAATATATGTTTTATATAATATCGATTTATTTTTTATTTTTTATTTAAATGTTGAAAAACTCCTAGAATGCAAACATCTAGTTTTCCCTCCAGCATAAATTTTTTCTAAAGTATTCATCTGCTGTGTGCGACATTTCATGTCATATGAAAGCCACCAGTCAACGCTCTCATGACCAGCAATATGCATTCATTAGCTGATCATTGATTTTCTTATCGGGAGGATGATGATTACATTACTAAAAATCATTGATCCCACTATATAGTAATTAATATTATATTAAAATTCTGTCTACTTGTAATGCATTTATTGTGTTCATATTGCTTTACAAAACACCAGTCTTCAAGAAGAGGAGCTTTGCAATTAACAACACCTCTTCTGAGAACTTCCTGACCCCAGAGCTATACATGCTGTATATACAGATTATTGAAAGCTTAAAGCAATGTGTTTGCTACTTTTGTACATCTTGTTTTATTAGTTAAGTAAAAATCACTGTCCATTAAGACAATCCCCTTTTTCTTTTCTTCATCGTTTAAAATAAACTTAAAATCTGACTACGTTCATTTTAATTCAGCAATTTATTTTTAAAAAGTTAATTAATTAAACTAAAAATAACTTACATTACATAAAAACATACCTCAAATATATATATATATATATATATATATATATATATATATATATATTGTTTAAGATATTGCATTGCTTTAATCGTTAATTAGTAAAGTAATATTTTTACATGACTCACATGCCTTGTAATGCATTACCACCAACACTGCAAAACACTTATGGTGCTATTGAGGTGGGGAATGGGTAGGGTTAGGGACAGGGTTGGTGGTACTGTACGGGTAGGTTGTGTTTAGGTTAATGAAATGGGTCAACAGTGTAATTATAAATGTAATTACATGCATATATTTTACATATACAATATAAAAAATCTATGTTCACAGACTCATTTAACGACTCATTTAAATGCAAGTACTTTACATACAGTAATATAAATATATGGGCAATTCCATGCAAATGTCAACCTTGCCATGAAAAAAATTAAGTTTTCAACAAAATACCGAAACAGTTTCTATGTTTTTTGTGTAATTAAGTATTTTACAGTACTTTAAACATGCTCAAAAATGTCTCTGTCATTGTTTTTGAACAATTTAATTTGCTTTACCAAAGTCACACGAATGGCAATTTCACATCGGTCACATCCATAACGCAGAGGTGTCACATCCATAACGAAGCTTTTTCCTCATAAATGCAAAAATATTACATAAAATAAAATCAATGATGTTTGTTTTATAGAGAGCCAACTCTTATCCTGTTAATTAGCATAATTTTGGGGGGGGTTGTGCAGTTTATTTGACAGAATTTCTACTAAGTATGTTGTATACTGTAAACTCACAGACTTTTTTCGTCACATCCATAACGCATGTTTATTTTCCTCATTTAAAGTAGAAAACATGTTTACAGACTGATATTTTTCTGATCTTATAACTCTGTGGTCAGTAGTTTTGTAAAATATAAACAGATGGTTCAATATAATGTTAATGTAAACTTTTTATGTGAATTTATATTTTCAGTTTTTACTGCAAATGTCACATCCATAATGCTGGAATTGCTCAAAAAAATCTTACTCAACATTTACTTACCCTCAAAGGGTTTAAAAGCTTCACGAGTTTCTTTTTTCTGTTGAACTAAAAAGATTTTGAAGAACACTGTAAACCAAAAGCCATTGACATCCATAACATTTTTTATTTTGTGTTGATCAGAAGAACAAAACTTAAACAGGCTTGGAACAAGTGGAGGATGAGTAAAAAGGTGACAGAATTGTCAATTTAGGGGGAACTATAACTTTAAGGAGACTTAATATAAAGTGTGACCTCACCACTTATGTTTCACATTTGTCATGTTCAGAGAACATTCAAATGTAATGTTCCTGTAATGTCAGGTTGCTTTGAAAAGATGAGTTAGACTGCCACCATTGACATTAGTGCTTATATATGAACTATAAAGTGTGATCCCATTTTCTGTGATGATTTTTAATGTTCGTATGAAAGAAGTAGTAATAATGTTTGAAAAGATTAAAACTGTTTGGTAAATGATGAGTGTTCTCTCTGGGTCAAACGGCGTTCAGAGTTCAGAGAACATTAAAAGGATAGTTCACCCAAATCTCTGTTGAACACTAAAGAAAAAGAAACCTGAAATCCTGTAAGCTTTGACTTCCATAGTACTAAAAACAAATTCTATTGAGGTCAATGGTTACAGGTTTTCAGCTTTCTTTCAACAGAAAAAAAGAAACTCAATAAGCTGAGCAATCAGCTATTAACAATACAAGAGGTTTTCTTTCACCCTGGTACAAGCATTACCTTGATGAATTTGGGATTCTGAGAAGAATTACGCATTTTCATAGCTGTTGTTCCAAAATTGAATTTCACAATCCTAAACAATCCAGTGGGCAGACGAGTACACAGTGTTGTTAATCACAAGGGAAAGTGATGAATAGTGAAAGGCTAGAGGCGTTGCTAATGCAGAGATTGAGTAGATAAGAGCAGGGGTAATTGGAGCTGTGGGGTGGAGAAATGAGCACTTCAGGACTTCCTCTGGTTTCTGACAATAACCGTGCTCACACTGAAAACAGGCCATTGAAAACACTAAGTAAATGGCACATTACTTAACCAGCAGTTTATTGCCCTTTGGACTTGACGAGACTGCTCTTAACTGACCTTATACTGCTGAACTGTGTATGCTGTTAGCATTCAGGTTTTGGATTATGTCTTTATACACGTCAAAGGCACAATATGTAAGTTTTTTTTTTTTATTAAAATATCCCAAAAAAACGAGAACACTTAGATATTTTGCTGACTTATGTACTTACATTCTTCCAAATGTTTCAAAGAAGAAAAAAAATGAAATTGAAAAAGCTTTTTAATAATCACTTAATATTTTGTATATATTTTTCTGTATATATATTTTTTTAAGACTTTTTATTTTTTTCTAATTTAATAACGTAGATTAATCAGATTTTTAAATCAAGGGGTGATATTTTACGAGCATTGCCATGACAGCGCTGTAGTGCTATCTTGTCTGCACATTATCGGACTTTGCTCTTATGATGATCATGTGTGGTTCATGCATGGATAAGTAAATGTGTACATGAATAGAATATCCACAGAGGAGAATATTGTGCGAGCGTGCTCTGTGGCCCTTGTGCTTTGGTTAATGGCTACAGAAACAAAACTGTCTTTGCATAATGCAATGAAATTAGTGGATTTCATAGTGCAGTGCTTTCCGTGTCCTATGGGAAAGCTACTACACAGTGCATAGTGACTGACTGGATGGAGAATCAAACCAGCACACTGAGCACTGCAGAATTACCTTATTGTTACTTATATTTTGGCCAATTTATTCCTTTTATCGAAAACGGAAACAACCAAAAACACTTTGTATATGTTGTGCGTTTTATTAGACTGCGCAGAGCAGCATTATAATAATCCTAAAATGCATTTAGAGTGATAAAACTGTTCTGCTTCTTCCTTTGATCACAAGTGGAAGAAATGTGGCATAATAAAAGCTCTACTGCTTTTGTGTCACATTTGTCATTCATCGGCACTCTTGTTTCGCTTCGTCAGCTTTCAGCCTTGCTCTTCTTCATACTACCATGATAATAAGTGCTGAAAACTCTAACTCATCTATGAACGTGATTTTGGTAGTCCTGTAACAACAACTCCCATGATTCCACACTCAGTCAATGCGTCATCAGACTACGGCTTTGTTAGTTGTTACTAAGTGCCCTCTAGTAGCAAAAAATACATATACCTTTAATCTCTTTAACGTAGGTCACTATTAAGGTTACATGATAAGTCACATGCAATTTACCTTACCTTGACATTGACACCCGCCAACCCGCCAAATGCGGGTAGATTTCAGCTGTTAGACAGACATTCCCACTAGCCATTTTGGCTGATTGGAAATAATTTTTAAATTGTAGTTTTTTTAAAAGCAGAGTTCGACAATAAAGATGGCCCAATATTCGTGCAAATGTGATCAAAAATAACTGTGTTCGCGCAAGCAAAAGAAGGCAGGTAAATACCGAATGAGAGGATGATCACCCGCGCACACAGGTGATGTGATGTGTGCGACTGTTAAAAAGTGCTCGCGCTCCTGTTTACTTGCGCGAAGCAACCGCGCCTAGAGGAAACGCAACTGGTGCGATCAGTTCTCTTTGTAATAGACTGGATAAACAGCGATGATTGTGCACCCACAGTCCTGCTGCTTTTTAAGAGCTCAAGATTTTAAAATATATAGCCTATATACTGTATTTATATCAACCCAGGCTCATTCTGAAAACGTAGTCCCGTGGACGTTTCTGGAGACCGCGACATACGTCCCGGGAGGTACGTATTTATGCAGTTATTGTTTTCGCGAATCCGTGAGAATCCGTGAGAGGCCGCTGTGTGTGCTTTTTTCCTATATCAAACGTCTCTCGCGAGTGCCGTTCGCGCCCGCGCTGTTCTCGCGTAAACCCACCAGAGGCCGCTGTCGACCTACCGTCTGTCTGTCTGTCTGACTGAATGATTGACTGGGTGACCGGCCAATCGACTGACCCACCCTCCTCCTTCCCTAAACCCAACCAATTTTACCGTTTGACCCGCCCACCCACATACTTCCCTAAACCCAACCAACGGTTTACAAAAGCCGTCCAGAAAAAGGAAAGCCCTCGTCTGATTTTTACCACATTTTCGGATTTCACCACATTCTCACCCTGTTGTTCAGTCGTTCATTTTATTTTTTTGGATTCTGTTTTAGTCTTACCTGATTTCTGGAACCGCTCTGGAATTGTTTTTAAAGAAAAGTTTTGTTGAATTAAAAAGAGCATGTATACAGCTATATTTTGCTTGTTTTGACACTTTTAAAATTTGTGACTAAGAAATAATTATTTATTTTGGCATGATCAGAGATAAATTTGGTAAATCCTTAATTTTGAGCCCTGAAAAGTCATGTGAAATAAAACTAATTGCATTGCGACACAACCCATTTGCTCGTGCATATTGAGCAAGCTCATACACAACACACACAAAAAGTGAAATGAATAAGTGGACATGTGGACATAATACAACATCTAAATCAAGTCATTTTAGCATGCCAAAGTCAAATTTATGCATATAAAATATATTTTCCCAACAATAAAAGTGTAGCTAGTGAAAATGGCGAGTGGCTATAATGTTGGAAATCTACTAGCCACAGTGATCAAAAAAGTAAATATCAAGCCCTGGTGATCATTGTTTACAGGTGTGACGTCTACAGTTTGACTATATATGGGGTTTTCCTGTATTTCCTGTGTGACCTGATGAAAACCTTAGTTGAAATGAATTGTTTTTTGAGAGCTAAAGTGGCAGTGTTCCGGATCTATTTGCTTTTTCTATATCTCATGGGACTGCCATACACATTTGTCAGTAAAGCCAGCTCTGTAATTAGCTGCACATGCGTTCAGCTATTGCAGCGTTTATTAGACAAAGTGAGAGTGTAACGAACCAGACAGTACACCAGAGGTGCGGGCAAAATAAGTACAATTTATTAGGCACAAAAGTCAAACATAGTCAGGCTGACACGCGCTGGTCCTTGGCGAGTGCGCAGCGATGGTATGGCTTAGAACGGCTCTGGATGAGCCCAAAGGGAGCCCGCTGAGTTGGATGGTGTGGAGGCTGAATAAGAGAGCTGGCGAGAGCTGACAACCCCGGCTGGGGATGAAGTCCAGTTTAGACGCTAGGAAGTTGGAGGTCGTTGGGCAAAGCAGAGTGCAGGTAAGGGTTGAGAACACAAACGAGTACTCTCAAGACTTAAACTGGACAGAACAAACTACAGAAAGAGAGTAACCAGTGGATGATCCACAGATAACGTTCTGTACAACAGGAAGGGTTATAATCTGACACTGAAACAGAGAACAGATAGAAATAGAGATGCTAATCAGCTACGAGTGAAGGCAGGTGCTAAAGCAATAATTGCAAATAGAGAGGATCTACAGCTGAGAGGGGAGAACAACACCGAAAATGAGGGAATTAATGAGATCAGACCTGGCTCATGACAGAGAGTTCTCTGCCAAGCTAAGCAAAATATTTCATGGGATATCCTTATGCGATAGTCAAATCACAAATAATCATATTTGATACTGACAGCTGTTTGCATAGCTTCTCTATGAATTATGGCTAGTGTGAAATTTTGCTAATGTTACACCTGAAAGCATGTACAAATACCACATTTTTACTCCAAAATCACTTTATAACTTCAGTCAAGGGTACATCATTGTGTGAAGTGAGGCAGCTTTTTTCACAGAATAAAGCATGCAACATATTTCATAGTATGCTAAGCATTGACAAAAGCGTTGCATCATTACAAACTTTATTATAAGGGAAATTTCTAATAATAAAAACTCAGATATGTCATGGCCATGTTTTACTTAATCTCATTGAATCAATGAAATCAGTTTAATCCTCTGTTTATTTTCCAACCACTATAAGGATTTCCTGGGTTTCTTTTTGGGCATATTTAGTGGTTACGTGCAAATCGTGAGAGCGCCCTCTGTCCTTTCGGAGGAGATTTACTACTGATCACATCACCGTACATTCCTCATATGATGTGCAAGACATCACAAATGCCTTAGTCCCTATTCTATCTACTGGCCTTGGATTGGTTGTCTTGAATGAAACATGTGCATTTGGAAATTGATACTGTAGATTGAAGATAAGTCCTGCAGCTGGTTTATTGGTTTGTGTGATTGTAACTGTCTAGATTTGCTTTGAAAACGAAATTGCTAGAATTTAACATTGTTTGCTTGTCATTTTTTTGCACCTTTTCTTTATTGAGTCCACCAAACTCATCTAACAACTGCAGTGAGATGAGGTCAATGCCACCGAGCGATGGAAAAAAAAAAAACAAATAAAAATGTTGACCTGTGAAATGTCAGGTAATGAAGAAGGTTCTGCAGTTGTTTACTCAGTACTATCTACTCAAGATGTAATTTAGTACAATTCTGAAGCTGCTTTTATCATATGATGAAAGTGATTTATGGTCAGGCTTATAACGGTATTACGTTTTCTTGTTGTGATTTAATTGGCAAAACTTTTATCACAGTACACTACTTGACAAAAGTCTTTTCATCAATCCCAGTTGTAAAAGCAACAAATATTAACTTGACTTCTAGTTGATCATTTGGAAAAGTGGCACAAGGTAGATTTTTCAGGTGAATCATCTGTTGAACTGCATCCCAATCATCACAAATACTGCAGAAGACCTATAATGGAACCAAGAGTCTGACAGAAAGCAGTCAAGTTTGGTGATGGAAAAATCATGGTTTGGGTTTACATTCAGTATGGGGGTGTGCGAGAGATCTGCAGAGTGGATGGCAACATCAACAGCCTGAGGTATCAAGACATTTGTGCTGCCCATTACATTACAAACCACAGGAGAGGGCAAATTCTTCAGCAGGATCGCGCGCCTTCTCATACTTAGCCTCCACATCAAAGTTCCTGAAAGCAAAGAAAGTCAGGGTGCTCCAGGATTGGCCAGCCCAGTCACCAGAAATGAACATTATTGAGCATGTCTGGAGTAACATGAAGAAGGAGGCATTGAAGATGAATCCATAGAATCTTGATGAACTCTGGGAGTCCTGCAAGAAAGCTTTCTTTTCTTTTTCTTTATTAATAAGTTATTTGACTCATTGCAGAGATGTATGGATGCAGTCCATAATTAATTCTTTTTCCACTGCACCCTGACTTTATATTCTATATTGTACATTATTTCTGTTAAGTGACAAGACTTTTGTCTAAGCAAATTCAGACCTTTGTACTAATTAAATAATTAAAAGTAAAGACATGATCATATTTTATTTTGGTAAAATAAGCGTAATCTAGAGGCCTTTGCCTTTCATATAAGCCACTTCTGATACCAAACAATCAACTAGAAGTCAAGTTATCATTTGTTGTTCCTAAAACTTGAGTAGGCGACAAGACTTGTATATGGTATTATCACAATACAGACCTAAGCTGCAACAAAGGTGAATTTAGCAGTTATGATAATAAACAACAAAACAATATGTGTATTGCTTCATTGTATTTACACATTCAGAGTAAACAAATGTTTCAAACTAATTAAATTGCAAAGAGATTTTTAAGCACAATAAGCAACACTTTACAGTAAAGTCTCATTAATAAATTTTAGTTAATAGATTAAATTCAATAGTGAGAAAAGACAGATTTAATACAGTTACTGTTAATAGTAGATAAAAATACTACAATTTTATGTGTTAGTAGGGCTGTGCAATTAATCGAAAATTCGGTTTCGATTTTGGCTTCTAACGATTATGAAAAAACATTAATCGAGATAAAACGATTATTGCATCATATACCGCTCCTTTCCAGTTGTACACATTTGTTGCTCTGCAAAGCTCAGTTCCACATGAACATTACTAAAAGCATGTACTGTAATGTAACTTTTGCAGCATGGGATGCGCATCATTCATTGATGTACATTCATATGGAATAAAATCAGTCATAAATATTTTGTGCGTAAATAAAATTCACGCATCTGTAATTATAAAATCGTAAAGGAAAACGGAGCGTACTCGTAATTTTACGAGGGTACAATTAAAAATCTGCGATTAGAACAGACACAGATACGACATTTTCTTTGTCTGTTTGTATATGACTGATACATTTACAATGGGTGTAACACAGACACGACAACCTGTTTACGAGTACGAATCAAAAAGCGACACTCCACTGTCAAAATGACGTCACCGCTGTCACAGGCATTAGTAAACAAGCGAGAGTCATCGATCACAACGGTGCGCTTGCTGGGCACTCGAGCTCCCACACACTGTCTCAGGTCAGATTTTTGTTATTCCCTCGTTGAGAAATGTCCGTCATGAGCTGTAATAAAGGTTGAGACTTAATGAGGTCAATTTTCGCTGTGTTCTTGGACATTTTACAGAATCAAAATTAAGAACGGGCCGAGGAAAGTGAGCTAGCATAATGTAAGTTAATGTTACAGGCAGCGAGCGCAGAATTTCTCAATGAATCACTTAACGGTGGTAACTACAGCATGACGTCTGTTGATTAAGTAACCCTTTTTTAAAGCCAGATCGGCCATTGATCTATTATATAATGAAGATATCAGCAAAAGGCAAGTTAAATATTTGAGGGTTTGTGCTCACCAGAGGTGTGTAACATTAAACATTTTTATGAGACTATGAATCAAATTATATAAATATTAAATATGTTAAATATGTGACCCCGGACCACAAAACCAAACATGAGGGGCAATCATTTGAAACAGACTTGTATGTCATCTGAAAGCTGAATAATTAAGCTCCTCATTGATGTAAGGATGGAAAGGAGATGATATTTATTCATTTTCTTTTTCGGCTTAGTCCCTCCATTAATCTGGGGTCGCCACAGCGGAACGAACCGGCAACCTATCCAACATATGTGTTTACGCAGCGGATGTCCTTCCAGCTGCAAGGAAATCAGGAAAGGAGATGATATGTTCAGATATATATTTATTTATAGTATCTTTACATTTGTACAAAGTAAGGTGTTAGTAACTAATAATATCAATGTTTGTCATGTTACTTATTGTTTGTTATATTACTTGATTAAACTATTAGTTACATTACATTGTATTATTATAATTAGTAAACTATTACCATAAACATTTATATTACCATTTAGCTTTATACTATTCTGTGTGTTTCTCTCTTCCCTTGTGTGTGTTGTATATTGGTGATTGCTTAATTACTACATATATTTTGCTTATTCTGATTTATTTAAAGTTGCAATCAATTAATAAGAGTAAAAAAATTATTTGTTTTATCTACAAATACTGGATAAATCTGTCTAATTTAGTTTGTGTTCTGTGGTGATCTTATAGGGTGTTTGTGAGTTACTTACACAGTTAAAAAAAGGTTAAGTGATTCATTGAGAAATTCTGCGCTCGCTGCCTGTAACCTTAACTTACATTATGCTCACTATCCTCGGTTTGTTCTTAATTTTGATTCTGTAAAATGTCCAAGAAACACAGCGAAAATTGACCTCATTAAGTCTCAACCTTTATTACAGCTCATGACGGACATTTCTCAAATAGGGAATAACAAAAATCTGACCTGAGACAGTGTGTGGGAGCTCGAGTGCCCAGCAAGCGCACCATTGTGATCGATGACTCTCGCTTGTTTACTAATGCCTGTGAAAGCGGTGACGTCATTTTGACAGTGGAGTGTCGCTTTTTGATTCGTACTCATAAACAGGTTGTTGTGTCCGTGTTAAAACTGTATTCGTGTTTGTAAAGTACACCCATCGTAAATGTATCAGTCATATACAAACAGA
This sequence comes from Danio kyathit, assembly GCA_903798195.1. NCBI lineage: Eukaryota > Metazoa > Chordata > Actinopteri > Cypriniformes > Danionidae > Danio > Danio kyathit. Next base: position 12,255,319 of record LR812527.1, on the reverse strand, counting down.
CAAAGAAAATGTCGTATCTGTGTCTGTTCTAATCGCAGATTTTTAATTGTACCCTCGAAAAATTACGAGTATGTTCCGTTTTCCTTTACGATTTTATAATTACAGATGCGTGAATTTTATTTACGCACAAAATATTTATGACAGTGATTTTATTCCATACATTCAAATCATTCATGTTTTTAAAAGCGCGAATGAGGCCGCATGCTGTTGTGTGTGTGTGTGTGTGTGTGCGCTCAGCCTCAGAGACGAGCAGAGCACACACATCTAAAGTCACCTTAATGCAAGTGCTTTAATGGTCAAATAGGTGTCAAACACGGTGTTTAGTGATTATTCAAATTAACCCTGATTTGTGTAATAAACAAACGAGTTAAGGATCAAAAGACATGTGAAAGAGAAACCTTTAATCAGAACCGTACTGCTCTTAAAGTGACAGCGCGCAATATTCCTGCTGCCGACTGTTTTTATCAATATTCAAACAGCAAACGGAGAAAATCACTCACTGCTCTTGACTGAAGGACTTTTGTAGCTAAAGTTTTTTTTTACAGTGAAGATGCTTAAAGTTCAGTTTGTTTCATATTTTTATTCTATTGTATTTATTTTCCTTTCCTTATTTACTGCTACCTTACACAGTTACCAACATGATATACAGTTAAAGTCAGAATTAATAGCCCTCCTGAATTATTAGCCACACTTTTTCCCCCAATTTCTGTTTAATGGAAAGAAGATTTTTTTTTCCAACACATTCTAAACATAATAGTTTTAATAACTCATCTCTAAAAAACTGATTTCTTTTATTTTTGCTATGATGACAGCACATAATATTTTACTAGATATTTTTCAAGATACTAGTATTCAATTAAAGTGCGATTCAAAGGCTTAATTAATTAGGCAAGTCATTGTATAAAAGTAGTTTCTTCTGCAGACAATCAAAAAAATAAATTGCTTTGGGGGACTAATAATATTAACCTTTAAAATAGGTTTCAAAATATTTAAACCTGCTTTTATTGTAGCCAAAATAAAACAAATAAGCCTTTCTCCAGAAGAAAAAATATTTTAGGAAATACTGTGAAAAATTCCTTGCTCTGTTAAACATTCATTCATTCATTTTCTTTTCGGCTTAGTCCCTTTATTAATCCGGGGTTGCCACAGCGGAATGAACCGGCAACTCATCCAGCACATGCTTTACGCAGCAGATGCTCTACCAGACGCAATTCTGTTAAACATCAATTGGGAAATATTAATAAAAAATTTTATAAAATTATTAAATAAAAATTCACAGGAGGGCTAATAATTTTGACTTTAACTGATAATCGTTTTGAATAATCGTGATTACAATTGTTACAAAAATAATCGTGATTATGATTTTTCCCATAATCGAGCAGCCCTATTTGTTAGTAACGCCTAATTATTACATAACTCCAATTATGACTTTGATTTTAGCCTAATATTAGGCAGTTTTATCATAGGATTGTTAAACCTATTGTTATGTTGTGATGGGGATGTTTTCATTCACTATGGTGTGGATTATTATTCACTGTATTTTGATATCAGTAATTTGTGCATATTCATTATCACAGTATACTGAATTATTGAATATTAGTGTATGTCTAATCCCAAATTTTTTAATGATGGTATTTTCCAAATATTCTGAAGTCTATGGAAGCTTTGTTTGATGAGCAAACTGAAATGTATTATTAATAAGCTGCTGTTCACTCATATAGTATTATACATTGTCATTCACAAACTTCATTTTTTTAATTTTTAACAGTCCATTGATTTATTAAACAGGATGCAAGATGTTCTTAAAATATGTAACATAGATTGTCATTACTTCATTTTTTAAAGTAATTTCATTTGTTCACAAAGGCACTGAAACAGTACAATTAATAAATATTATTACTGATGGCAAAGCAAAATGTTCAGCATCATTACTTCAGTCTTAGATCGTTAGTTATCTTTTTATATTATTATTATTAGTAGTAGTATATTTATTTAATTTTTATTAGTTTTCATTATCTGATAAACAAGCAAATACTAAATAATTGCACAAAGATTTGAAAATAAAATTAATAATCAACATTAATTAAAAGCATTAAAATTAAACACCATTTAAATTATTAGTCTAACTATTACTATTTAATCTATTAGTTGTTTGGGGAAAAAATATTATAATTAAATAATACTTCATTTATATATTTATATTTCTCTATAATAAGTATAAAAATAAATAAATAATTGTACAATTCCTATAACACTTATTCTGTTCCCTGAATTATTTTTTTTTTATATCAGAACTGCGTCTTCACCCAACACAGACTATTACAGCAAATCAGTGTTATGCTCAGAGAGAGAGAGCCTGACTTGACCAATGCTTAGTGGTCCCACGTGGAAACCATGGCAACACGTCATTTCAGCTTTGTTTGGCATGTGTGTGTGTGCGCGCGCCGTGTTCATTCAGTGGCTTACTTAGGATAAAGGTCTTGCCCTGGAGAACACACTGCACATTTCTGCATCACACGGATCATGCAGACGCTATGTTTTCTGAACTCTGAACAGTCAAGAGTTATTCAGCCGACTCACAGCCAACTCTTGGTTGCTTTTGATGGTCAATATGTGTTGCTCGCTGTGATTTCAGCATTCCGTCGTTGAACCGGTGAGTTGGCAAGATGTTTGATGTTGTGGTTTGTGTGACTCGCGGACGTGACGGATGAGAATTCAGTATTAAATGCCTGTGTTGGTGTTTTCATACAAATTTAAAGGCACTTGCAGGTGAACTGTCAGATCATAACTGAAGAGGAGTGAATCAGCTTATTTTTTTCAAATCACCTGCCTATTTAACTTTTTTGTCTTGCTTAAATGAAAAGAAAATTCATCGCCTCATAAAATGATTTTCGAGTTTTTTTCTACATTTGTGTGTTGACACGCACCCCCTGCCTTGCCTTCTGTTTTTGTCTTGTTTGGTTAAATAATGCATGTTAATATCACCATGATGTAAGTATAAAAATTGAATGTTTTTTTATCATTTTCCTTTGAGCATTTTATTTCAGAGATTGTCATTGCATTCAATCTTAATATTTATCTCTCTCCCTCTGTGTGTGTCCCTTCAGTTTTTTACATTGTGGGGACCAAATACAGCAATGCCAGTCAATTTTGACCTTGTGGGGAATTATTATGTTTTTTTGTTTTTTTTATGGCCCCGTAAGGAAAACAGCTCATAAATCAAATCACACAGAAATATAATAGTGTATCATTTCATATTATGCTCATATGGTATTTGTTTTTTGTGTAACAAAAATCATTGTTCACAGTAATGTTTTTTATAATATATATTAGTGCAATATTACATGCAGATAGAAACATAAAAAACAGCATGATGAGAAGGTTGCAATCTTAAAAGTAGAACATACAATGTTTACATTTAGCATCTTATGCAGATAAGTAAATAACACACACACACACACACACACACACACACACGCATAAATATATATATATATAATATATATATATATATATATATATATATATATATATATATATATATATATATATATATATATATATATATATATATATATATATATATTAGTGCTGGGCCGTTAACGGCGTTAACGTGCTGCGTTAACGCGAGACTCTTATCGCGCAATAAAAAAATATCGCCGTTAATCTATTCTCAAAGTTGGGCTGGGAGCTGGGTCTATTTTACGCAAGCTATGATGGCTTTCAGCTTGATATATTACCGCGGATGTATACCTGACTGGTGAGCCGTCTGCTCTTTTGAATCAAATCAGCAGAGACTCTAACTGCAGTTTCACTTTTCATTTATTCCTTCGTGACAAACTGGGGTATTAGACGCAAATACGGAGTAAGGACAGGTGAGAGAGTTATGGAATTTAATGACGCATGCCAAATGGTAAGAAAAAAAACTTCCGCATTTCACGATGTGTGTGTGTGTTTGTGTATGTGTGTGTGCAGTCCTTTCTGACAGCCGCGTGTGGACCTTGTCGGAAAATATGGCGAAGGTCCTAAAGACCGCGGTGTTTACTTCAATAATGCCACTAATATCTGCATACTCCACGTCTTAATTCCATTTCTGTTTAGTTCAGTGATGACTTTAGTCAGATTAAGCTCATCAGAATTCGCTGTTTGAAGCTTATATAGGCCTACAGTTCAACATTCATGTTTAACTGAATAAACAGTTAGTAAACACAAGTACATCTTATTGAACATCATTTATTTTCATCACCAATTATCATAGTAAAACAGTTTCTCAAGCAGTTTGTGATGCATTTTGGAAACATTTTGGAGATGAGACCCTGGTCTAATGCGACACCCGGCTTGAGAAACCTGTTGTCAAAGACTTATTATTTGGGTAACACCCATATTCTGAATACCTTCGGCAGAATTCAAATGAGCCATTTTAATCTAGATTAATCTAGATTAATTTCGAAATTAATCTAGATTAAAAAAATTAATCTATGCCCACCTATAATATATATATATATATATATATATATATATATATATATATATATATATATATATATATATATATATATATATATATATATATATATATATATATATATATATATATATATATATATACATACAGTATATATACAGAGTGTGTGTGTGTGTGTGTGTGTGTATGTATATATATATATATATATATATATATATATATATATATATATATATATACTGGGCTTTACATTAACACCCGCCAAATGCGGGTAGATTTCAGTGGTGGCGGGTAAGACGGACACTCCCACTAGCCACTTTAGCTGGTTGAAAATAATTTTCCTGGATAATAATTCATAAAAGCAGGGTTCGACAATAAGGATGGTCCAATATGCATGCAATGGCGATCTTAGAATTGAGAAGCAACACGACTGACAAAAATAATTACGTTCGCGTGAGCAATAAAAAAAGCAGATGAATACCGAATGAAAGGATGATCTCTCGCGCTAACAGCTGAGGTGATGCGCGCGACCGTTTAAAACGCATGCACGCTCTCGTTTCCTTGCGTGAAGCAACTGTGTCTAGATTGCAACTGTGTCTCTGTGTCGGTTCTCTTTCAAATAGACTAGACAAAAAGTGATGAACATGCACCCTCAGTCTTGCTGCTTTCAAGAGCTCCAGATTTGTAGTTTTGTAAGCAGCACTGGTTGCTTTCACTTTCACCATTATTTGAACAGATTTTTTATGGGTCTAACGTTAACCGTGTGTGTGTGATCATCCTTTTATTATCACACGGTATGTTTTTTTACCTGCTTTCTTTAGTGTAATGTGGTTTAATTATCATTTTTTACAATAACATTGCTTTAACGGGAGATTAACTCCCAATTTATGTGTAGTTAACTGGTGACCTGGGACCTTTAGCCATTAAATATTAAAAACTGCTTTTATTCTAGCCGAAATTAAATAAATAAGACTTTCTCCAGAAGAAAAAAATATTATCAGACATACTGTGAACATTTCCTTGCTTAAACATCATTTGGAAAATATTTTAAAAAGAAAAAAAAATTAAAGGTGGCTAATAATTCTGACTTCAACTGTATATATATTGAATTTACTGAAAATGGTACCGAATCATGATACGATATTGTTATGATGATATGGCCCAATAGTGTGTGTATTGCAAATAATCTGTTTTTCTCTGATTTACAATGAATAGTTGCAGTATGTGTTTGAGTAATATATATATATATATATATATATATATATATATATATATATATATATATATATATATATATATATATATATATATATATATATATATATACTGTAAATAAATAAGGACTTTTCCTCATGATTTATAATAAACAAGTAGTTAGTCAGAGATTCATTGTTTTCATCGTGCATGTAAATCCTGTTATATATGTGTTATGTATATGCACAAAGTATGTAAAAGTATAACATGTATAACATACTTTAGGTGTAACATGTACATGACATAATACAAACATAAGATTGTGTTATATCAATTATTGAAGCAATTCATAAATAACAATATGTTGAAAACCTTCAGAAAATATACAAACAAGAAAATCTGCCTAATAAATTAATCAACAAGTGCTAGACACTAATGTGCTCTGTGTGGAATGATTTCACTAAGGCAATTAAAAATATTAACATTCTGTACTGAGGCAGTGTAAATATTATGTCTCTGGATATTGTGTGCTGGAGGCAGATGCTGAATAGAGAAAATATTATGAGGATGTGAGAAGCTGTTATAAGCTGGTGACAGTGATTGTGTCAGTAATGCTAATGGCTTTGTACACTAGCCATGATCCAGACTAGAGTTGGGTATTGTTAGAATGTTAGCGATTTTGATTCTTATAGATTCCCAATTTTGATTCCATTTTAGTAAAGAAATAATAATAAATTGGTGATTTCGGCCCTGTTCACATGGTATTCAGATGTGTTTTTTTTTTTGTCGATGGACAAAGGAGGTACATTACTGATGCAATATTGATAATTTACAAGAAAACAAAATCGTATTAAAAGTTTGGGATTAATTAAACATGCTTTATGAATAGGCTACTTTATGTATTAACAAATGAAATTATAGATGATTGATTTCCAGTCCGTCAGACCTACACACTTCTGTATACATGCTTTGGTTGTATAAATCAAAAGTAATTAAATTCAGTAGCTTTTAAAAACATTATGAAAAGGATCAGGAATTGATTGCGCAAAAAAACAACAAAAGCAATCATCCAACATGCTACGCCATCCTTCGATGTTTTCCAGTCTAAATTCGCATTCGTGAAAGCTGCCTTGATTATAATGGAATTATTTAAGGCACACTAAACACCATACAGTACGCATGAAATAAAAGATTCACAAAGCTGCTATCTTATGAAAAAAGAGCAGTTGAGCTTCAGTCTGAAGAAAACCAAGCAGATTTTGAAATTGCAGTCAAATACACATTCATTTCTATGAGCAGCGTAGAGAAGGCGATGTTTAGTTTCACCTTGAGTTGCAAACAGAAACCAGCACTGAGCCGCTCAGCTACACATACAAAAGCGCAAAACACATAACATTTGTTTGTTGCACGTGTGATGCACAATCAATCTAACATGGTGCATTTTTTTAATTCGATTTTTGTGAAAACCACAGATGCTTGGTCATGAAGGTCATAACACCTTTCTTGCAACATATACATTTAATACAATAATTACACTTAGCTTTGCCATCGATTTTTACCAGATGTAGCCACACTTTTGAGCACTTCCTGTGGTCGATCTCTAAATTAAGTCCGAGCCATCTCCATCAGGTTACAGATGGCTTCGCATTATGCCCTAATTTAATAGTTTTTGGTGGCATTTAGGCCCAATCCCGATTCTACCCCTTAGCCCTTCCCCTTAACTCGTTTTGTGGGTTCACGTGAAGGGGTAGAGGTGTCCCAAATCTCTTTATCTTGAAGGCGTAGGGCTAAGGGGAAGGGCTAGATAGCCCTCGAAAGAGAGATTTTTCAGGACCACACTCGAAAACCAAGAGGGAAGAAAATTTACTAGAATTCACCAGCCACAACGGCTGCATAGCAGCACCTGGAGGTAAGGAGATGCACAAATTAGTATTTTTTGTCGTTATTATGAATTTTTACGACAAACAAACTTATGTTTTAATACATTCATAACTGCGTTCGTGTTTTACCGTCATGCTTTAAAAGAAACGTTAAAATAAAAAAAGCTAAATTTCGCTATCTATAATCCATAATAATAACACCTGTATAGTAACGTTAGTCCCACAACATTCTGACACTTGATGACACTCGAATAACCTGTCAGAAAAGTCTAGTGACTGAGAATGAGCTTTTTACAATGTCTGCCATAATGTTAATATTGTTTTCTTGTGTTTACATTGGCCAGGGTGTAAATGCACAGTATACAGTAGTTACGATCTTATTGCCACATTATATCGTTATGATAACATAATATATGCCTTCAATGATTTCCTGAAGATGAATACCAAAAAATAACACAACTGGAATAACTACAGCAGTCGCGATCGTCTGATCTCATATGAAGCAAGAGATCGCGATGACATCTGATGACGTGTGCAGGTGCTGTCCCATTTCTTAGGGGTAAATTTTGAAGCCCTTCCCCTTCACAGTCTGTTTGAAGAGCCAAAGGGGAAGGGGTAGGGGTACAAAAATCGAATTGGGATTGGGCCTTAGTCTCTTAAGTTGTTTTTAAGCGAATATCAAACATGTAAATATTCTAGATCTTTCCCAGGGTTTTTTTTTTGTTGATATTTAGCAGCAAGCTCCATTCGTGTGAATTTCAGCTGCACATCATAACCAGAAGTCCGGGGATTAAAAATTTCATCTCTAAACTAATGTTTGGATCATTATTCAAGGTGCTTGTGAGTGTGGAAGTTTCTGGCGGATTGCCAAGTGAAAAAGATACGTTTTATAAAAAGTATCCAATTCCAGAATCGTAATTAATTTTCAATTCCCAAACCTAATCCTGACTCATGTGGAATAAATATGTTGCAGTGTAGTATAAGGCAGCACAGTATATTGTTTCATCATCGATATTGCTATGTGTGCATCCACAAAAATCCTACATTGCGATATTTTGATTTACCGCAATATTTATTGTGATATGAATACAATTTTATAAGATGATTTAAATAACTCTATTTGGAAAGATTTCACAAGTTAACAGCAAGTAGAGAAATTGAACAATCAAATGAAAAATAACATGGTCATCATTGGAAAAATAATAACAAAATAAATATATTTAATAATATCTTTTAATCTTTAATAAATAATAATAAACTGCAATGTGACCATTGCAGATACACACACTGCAATATCGATGCTCAAATGATATATTGTTCAGCCCTAGTTGTAATCATAGTTGAAAAACATCACAGCTCAAACAACACAAGATTTGTGGAGTCGCATTTGTTTTTAAAGGCCTCGGGGGGTGTTTTGAGATGTGTATTTTTTTATTCGAAATTTGACGTAGTCTCAACTGAAACATAAAGACATCTCAGGCATACAGTAGCTCCTCCCTTCCTAAAAAACAGCCAATAGCATTTTGTTTTTAATCACAGCTCTTTCAAGCCCATCAAATGAAAAGCAAATGAGAAGCGCCTTGAAGAGTGTGGGACATGCCAGATACTATAGAGCAGGGGTGTCAACCTCAGATCCTGGAGGGCCGCAGCCCTGCACAGTTTAGTTCCAACCCTGCTTCAACACACTTACCTGCAGGTTTCAAACAAGCCTGAAGGACTCAATTAGTTTGATCAGGTGTGATTAATTAGGGTTGGAACTAAACTGTGCAGAGCTCCGGCCCTCCAGGAACTGAGTTTGACACCTGTGCTGTAGAGCATTTGGAAACTGAAGCACAAGATGATGTAAAAAAAAAACAAAGATAAAAGAAATCAGTTATTAGAAATCAGTTATTAAAACTTTTATGTTTAGAAAGGTGTTGAAAAAATCGTTCCATAAAAACAGAAAAAATGTACAGGGCTAATAATTCTGACTTCAACTGCATACAGTATATAACAGAACAATAAAAATCGCAATGTCAATTGTTCCAATATCGTGCAGCCGTAGTGTACTATATGCAGTTTAAATGTCAATGTTCAACAGATTTTATTATCAGTGTTTCTTGAAATACACGTTGAAATATCTTGAAATATTGCATTCAGTTCATTGAGTGATATACAGTAGTAGTGACCTGTTTCTTGTGTTGCAGTGCTTACTTCAGCTCAGGATGAGTAAAGAAATGGAGGAGCTTTCTCCCCTGGACGACTCGGGACACGGTGATGGGTCTGAGGAGGAAACAGAGGAGGATGACGAACCCAAAATTTGCCAAGTATGCGGTGACAAATCCACTGGCTATCACTTTAATGCCATGACCTGCGAGGGCTGCAAAGGCTTTTTCAGGTGAGTCAGCCAAACACATCAGGAAAAGAGAAATTGGCCTCAATGCCTTTCCAAGCCCATACTAATAAAATGAGAAAATCTCAAATTTTCATTGAGAAGGTGCTAGAGTGGTAACAAATTGCATTAAATATAACATGTTGAAAATGTCTATTAGGTATAAAAAAAACATTTTTGACTGAATGACTATTTCTTATGTGAAACATTTAAGAAGATATTTAGCAAAAAAGTCCAATCCGCTGTTCTTCTGAAATTTTTTATATATTTACTACACTCAAAAAACATGATTTGCTGTTTGTTCAAACTCCTTTATTTAAAATGAGCTACGACAACACAATTCTTGTGTATTTATAGGACAATTTAATTGTTTTATGTTCAATTGACTTAACTTTGAAAAAACTAATTAGTTTAACTCTTTTCCCTCATGTTCTCTCAACACAAACTGAATGTGTAAGCCAAGAATTTTTTACAGTAGAGGTATGAACATACACTGGTCTCACGGTTCGGTTCGGTTACGATTATCATGCCATCGATTCGGTTCAATTCGATATCTCGGTGCATCACGGTGCATTGTCGATGCTTTCCCCAAACACAGTTTTATATTTGGGGCTGTCTGTATAAACACACACACACACACACACACACATACATTAGACACACAGCACCAAGCAAGCGACACAGAGCATCATGCCCTCTCATTCACACACATACACGCACAAACACACACACACACACGTGCTTGCTCGGAAGCGATATTGTTAGACCGCCCGCTCCCGTTCAACTTACACCAGAGTTACCGACCGCTCCCGCACTTTATTCGGAAATGTATTTCCGCGCCGCAAGAAATCTCGTCTGGTCCAGCGGCTCCCGCTTTACACCCGCGGGAATGCAGACCTCTATCCAGAAGTATCGCCGTATCAGCCGAGAGGAGAGAAAAAGTCACGCCAGCAGGTCAAATGAGCCACAGCGAGAGAGAGAGAGAGAGAGAGTAATGGAGTTTACTTTCATTCTCTCAATCGCAGTGAAATAGGGGCTTCTGCTGTAAGTGTCAGTGAAAGAGTGCCCAGAAAACACACACGCAGTGAAATTGTGCACAGTTTGTGCGTCAAGTAGGCGAAGCATTGTAAACACTCGCGCTCGCCTCCTTCGCCATAGTAAGCTACCGCGACATAGTGCATAGGAGATAAATGACATCAATACATAATAACCGGTTATGATTATTACTGAACCGATACCGAATTGTCCGCGTCTGCATCGGACAATTCTGCATCGCGGTGCACCGAAGAAACAATTAATTTTGACACCCCTAAGTGTAGGGCTGTCAATGGATTAAATTATTTACTCGCGATCAATTGCATGATTGCCATGAGTTCATATATGATTAAATGCAACTTAATCACACATTTTACTTGTTTTAAATGTACCTTAAAGGGCCACGAAACCCCCTGTCTCAGCAGGGTGTTTTCACACCTCTGTTTTGAAAAAAGTCAGGAAAGTTGGGCGTGTCCAGCTCTGGGAGTGTGGGAGTGTCGGGGGAGGGAAAGAGGATAAGATTTTGCATAGAAGGGAGTTAACATTTGGGCGCGCGCTATGTTTGACAGGAAAAACAAACACACAGAGGCGAATAAGAGAAAAAAATCCTCCGCATTTCTCTGTAACTTATGTACTCGGTAGGTAGCGTCAGAAAGCCGTGTGTGTATAAACTATCCTGTCACAAATTGCAGCGAAAATCCTGCACGACGGGAATAGTTTGTGCTTACATGTTTACACTCGGAGACCAGCATTTAAACAAAGGGCAGTCCACTGCAAACACTTACCAAATCTGTAGACAGACAATCAAACTGGAGCTGTGTCTTTTTATTAAAAGGAGATGAGCGGCAAATCCGGATTTCACCATTTCCAGATGAGAAAAAGCTCTCGGGTAAAAATGTTCCTTACAAACGCATTTCTGTCGCGTGTCGCGTGCACTGTAATCCACACGTCCAGCTGCTCTCTCATAAAGGGAAAATGAAAACAAAACCTTCGTTGCAACACACTAATAACACCTACGACTCTTGTCTTGAAATTCTTGTACTTTTACTTGTTTTGGCAACACAACGTGGCGTCTCTCTGCCGTCTGAACGCTGTAAACTGGTAAACAGTCTCCGGAGCTATCATGCATATTAATGAAGTTTCGCGTCATACACAATAGAGCGCGCTGGTTGGTTTGAAGCACGTCTTTCTCATGAATTAATGCAGCACACTCAGATGCGTCAGAGCGCCCTAGAAAAGACAGACAGCCACTCTCCGGCTGGATTTACACCTAAGTATCTCATGGCCGTGACGTAGCTTCAAAAATTCGTTTCAAACCGGAAGAACGAATTTGCTCAAAATAACGCAAAAACAACCAATTTTCACCTTTTAGTGCAATATATGTGTCCTAATAGTGTTTATAGCAGCGTGGGACACATATATGACTGTCAACAGCTCAAAAAATGTGTTTTGGTGTTTCGTGACCCTTTAATTGAATATAATGTTGCATTTTGAAACTGCATAACAACAGCATCAGGGACTAAAGTGCACACAATAAAATACTGAAACAGAACATTGTTTTATGGGGGTGCACTGAAATAAAAATTGTTGGCCAAAGCATAATAAAGTATTTGGCCAAAGACTGAACATCAAACACATTTCTTCTGGGGGTTTTCCCCCCATATATTTTGCAAATTTTTATATATGTATACATATGAACAGTTTGGTTGCAAAACGCGATAAACGCCATTTTTTTTTCCGCAAGCTCAGCATCCCCTGGGAAAAGAGTCACCGTCAATGAAGTGCTCCGAGTTTGCTCATTGAACTAAAACATATTTTTAAAAAGAGGATTCAATAGGCTAACTAAAAAACGTTTACCATTTAATTGTTGTATGCTACATCACTGATCAGCTGCTGTCTGTCAGTCAGGGAATCAAAGCTTCAGAGTCAAGCTATAACGTCATGGATTTCGATGTAGTTTTTTTAAAAGCAGGGTTCGACAATAAGGATGGCAAATGCGATCTTAGAATCGAGAAGCAGCACGACTGACAGAGATAACTGTTCGCGCGAGCAGGTGAATACCGAATGAGAGGATGATCACTGATCGGTTAATCTTACTTATCAAACAAAACATTGATTCACTAGCTTTTCTTAATGGTATTACAGTAGTAGAATATAGCCTAAGGTGGATATATAGCGTTATGCAAAAAAAAAAAAAAAAAGGTTATGTTGTATTGTGTACGTTCTGGCCAAAACTAACTCAGAATCTTATTATTATTAATCAATCTTTGTATATATTATTCCATATATTTATGATGTATTGTTTTTTTAACCCATTTAAGATGTTTGACAATGTTAAGATAAATATGTTGCATTTCTGCATGGTTTTTGACTTATTTATGAACTATTTATGGACATAAAATTGAATAAAAAATATCCTGGATTTGAAGAATATTGTGTTCCTGGCCTTCACTGAGCTCAAGTAATAGTTAAATGAACAAAAATTGTGAATGAACTTGACTGTTGATGTCTTACATAATAATGTCAAATAACCGACATTTCTCAAAATGGATATATCTCGTTTTGATATATATATATATATATATATATATATATATATATATATATATATATATATATATATATATATATATATATATATATATATATATATATATTATAATTATTATTTTTTTGCCATGAATTAAACCGTGAAAATGAGTTTTCACAATTTTATCTTGGTTTTCAAAGAATATGAATCACGTACAAAAAAAAAAAAAATGAACATTTAACAACATGTGCTGAATATTTCAAATTTCAACAGACAGTAGATCAACAAAACAGAATATAGCCTATTCTACTCTAACTAAGGAAACCTGTAGAATAACAGTAATTTAATGTATGTAACTTAATATTTATCAAAATGCCAGATTCATTACAAATACTGCTTAGTGATGTTCTCTATATGAACAGGAAAGAAACGATTTAAGACTCCATATATTAGTTAACAACAAGCCGTTGGTGGCAAGAAGAATTTTCTGCATCAGCTGTATGTTTAGCCATTAAGTGACATTTTAAACTCGATGTGCAACTTAAATTACATCGGAAACTAAAAGCAGATCTTTTTTTTACAGGTGTACAAATGTGTCTTGATGTACTTGAATATTAGAAATGTGTTATCCACTACAATACAAAGTTACTTGTCAAATTAACAAGAAAGATTATTTTGAGTATGGACTGCACGGTGGCACAGTGAGTAGCATGTTCGCCTCACAGCAAGAAGGTCGCTGGTTCGAGCCTCGGCTGGGTCAGTTGGTATTTCTGTGTGGAGTTTGCATGTTCTCCCCGTGTTGGCGTGGGTTTCCTCCGGGTGCTCTGGTTTCCCCACAAGTCCAAAAACATGTGGTATAAGTGAATTAGGTAGGCTAAATTGTAGTGTATGAGTGTGAATGAGTGTGTATGGATGTTTCCCAGAGATGGGTTGCAGCTGGAAAGCATCCGCTGTGTAAAACATATGCTGGATAAGTTGGCGGTTCATTCCGCTGTGGCGACCCCAGATTAATAAAGGGACTAAGCCGAAAAGAAAATGAATGAATGATTATTTTGAGTTTGTTATTTAATTAGCTTGCTTATGAAGACTGCAGTGATGCATATAAAAAAAGATATTGAATAATTGTTTAAGTAGTTTGTAAGGTATGTTAAAGTGTGCCCCCTAAAAGTACAAGTGGCCCCTGCCCGGCCCCCCCCAGTTACTCTGGTCTAGAACCGCCACTGTTCCATACACAGTTTTATATTTTTTTCACAGCACAACAATTCTTGTATTAAAATGTATAAATATATTTATATACTATTTGTAATACAATTTTGTCCTATAATACAAACAGTCAGATATATAAACTGCACCTTTAAACAACACGAGCATTCTGAGCCTTGTCTACCTTATCTTCTTTCTTACACCCCTTTGATTGGTCACGCTCAACAGAAAGGGCTGCGATGGGCTCTTACACGCTGGCGCTGTTCACAGATGCACTCATGGGCCACAATGAGACAGAGAGAGAGAGAAATGGAGATTACTTTCATTTTCTTATCGCCATGAAATAGGGGCTTCTGCTGTAAGTGTCAGTGAAACACTGTCCTGCAAACACACACGCAGTGAAATTGTGCACAGTTTCTGAGTTAAGTAGTTGAAGCATTGTAAATACTCGCGCTCGCCTTCCTCGCTATAGTATGCTACGGCGACACAGCACATATGAGATAAATGACCTCAGTACATAATAACCGGTTATGATTATTACTGAACCGATACCGAATTGTCCGCGTCTGCATCGCGGTGCACCGAAGAAACAATTAATTTTGACACCCCTAATATATATAGTACCCAAGCCTCAGCCAGGAAAGAAAGGGTAACACAAAAGTAAACACATTACCATAAAAAGTAACTAAGTAACACAACTAGTTACTTTTTTGCAGAGTAACTCAATATTCTAATGCATTACTTTCCCCAATAGACCAATTACCAACCTACGTCACACATGACGTCACACGGGTCCCCGGTTGCAGAAAAAGACCGGCTGCTATAGCAAACATGTCGTGTTTTGCGGTAGGATGCCAAATTCGAAAGCCAAAAAAATAGAAAACTTAACTTTTACCATACACCACACTGCTTTTAATGCCGACTGCAGACGTCTTTGGCTAAAAGGGAGCTGAATGAAGTGACGAACTAATTAGAAATGCTCGACTCTGCAGTTCTCATGTTATACTGTATCTAAGTTCAGGCTATGCTGAATCATATACATTACTCGTTTTTGATTGCAGCAATGATTTCAGCAAGAACAGTTACTTATGGTTAATTAAACTGCGGACACTGAATGCTGAGAATGAAACGTAAAAGTTATTAAAGTTGGTTTTATATTCACACATTCATTCAGTGACAACTTGTGGCACACTCCCTATATTGTTTACCACGGCACTTTGAGTATTCGGTCTGAAATAACCTGCAAGTTTGACTTGAAAACAACATGAACACTGTTTATTTGACTGTGAACAATGTTGAACTTTAATAGTCATTGGCTGTTAATATGATTTCGCTATTTAGAGTTTGCAAATAATACTTTTATGAAATTATATTATTAAGGAGAAAGTCTGAATGTGCAAATATAAAACCAACTTTACCTTTATGTGTAAGTTCACATACCCTGGGTCAGCCGTACTGTAGTTCGCTGTCAGAATGCTGTTTTGCTGTCGATGATTAACGTTAGCTCCGTCTTTTTTTTCTCCTTGACTTAGGCTCGGCAGAACCTCGGTTTTTAGCACGACATAGTTTTGAATCTGGTAATCAGGGAACATTATTTTTTGCACATGACCACACAGAACACAATTGTTGGCATCCAAACACTTGTAGACCTTTAACTTCTCTCTTGTAAAATCCCTTGGAGCTTCAATGAGATTGTATATTTTGGGCTGGATGCTTGGTCATTTCGTCTTATTCAATATCCATTGGGAGGGTGCTATCGCAAATGGACCTGTCAGACGCTCACTTTAACGTTCATTTTGCCGAATCACTGTGTTTATCACTGGGTGACGAGCTGTTATAATACGCTGAAAGCATTATGTAAATAATATATATAATATGTAATCAATATATCTTATTTCTAAGACAACAACAAACTCTGTACCGCATCGCATGTCATTTCCTCGCTGTAAATGCTAGCGCTCCCGGTTTTTTTCTGCCACCTCCTTGCGCGCGCATCCTGAATGTTTACAAACATGGTAATTGGTCTATAATGCAGATAAGTCTTTTCTTGTTGACAGAACTTGCCAATCAGAAATGCTTTATTATTTTACATTTGTCACTTTTTCACTCTCCATCACTTTCTATTGGTGCTATCCTTTACAGGCTGCATATTTTTCCAACAACGGGCAAGGCTTTGGGTCAGACAGAAAACACATGCTGCATTTATTGCACATTACTAAATTTAATATAATTTTGCCGTTAAAATGAATTCACATACACATTTACATACACATTTTCTGACACCACGAAACCATTAAAAGTTTAGTCATAGCAAATTTTGAAGCTACTCGAAGGTTTAGCAAGTGACATTTTTGGGTGAATTAGCCATTTAATCAAACTAATGCAGAATTAAATTTGACATCAACAATCTTTTATTTTTGTTGTGTCAAAGCTTTTTTTATAATCAGCCTTGGAGAAACTGTTTTCCTACTGAGCTGGAAATGTGAAGCATGACCTTCAGGATACACAAGAGCTTCTAAATCGTCATTTAATCTTTGAATGTTATGATTTGCATCACATTATTGAAAGGAACATTTGAAAAGAGAAAGTAATTATAGGGTACACGGCACAGCTGAATTTGTGACAAACCCATTACAACACACTGTGTGTCCACATGCAGCCATGCAGTGATTGTGTGTTTTCCATAGAGCTGTCAACATATTGAAAAACATTAGAATTAGTGTGGTTTAGAATAAATCCACCAAAGATTTTCACAAGCAGTTGTCAGCAATAACAGTACCGCATGTCAGTAATACCAGTACATTTTGACCTTGCAGGGACATTTTTTGGTCCCCATGAGGAAAACAGCTCATGAATCACAAAGAATTAAGTATTTTTAAATTGTAAAAATGTTTATGGGTAGGGGATAGGCCGGTTTAAGGGTTAACTGCGGCTTACTGCAGTTTGGAAAAGTGAAGGTTTTCCATTTCTACAGTAATATGTAAATATATGTAGTCAACAGTATCTTGAGGAAAAAAAGACCCTCCACATCAAAAGCTACTGGTCAGATTCAGCAAACATTTGAAAATCAAATCACTTATGCACCAAAATCAAAGCATGCTTTGGACCTGAACAGTGCAGTGGCTCACTTTATATCCAAATAAAATAAAGGAATAAGATGATTTACTTTAATTATTTAGCCTGATATGTTTACTGTTCCAAAATGAAGTTTTGATGCACAGCTTAGTTTTAACTCACACTTCAAACACGACTAAAATAGCCTTCTTTGACCTACGTAACATTGCGCAGATTAGACCTTTTCTATCACGACCCGATGCGGAAAGGCTTATCCATGCCTTTATCACATCACGCCTTGACTTCTGTAACTCACTCTTCGGGGGCCTACCAGCAAGCTCTCTGAGACGTTTACAGTACATTCAAAATTCTGCTGAACGGGTTTTGACAAAAACTTCCTCACGCCACCATATCACTCCTGTTCTTCAGCAACTTCACTGGCTTCCTGTTAAGTCGCATATTGATTTTAAGACTCTGATTTCAACATATAAAGCAGTGCATGGGCTAGCACCTGACTACATTTGTGACCTGATAACTCTGGCCACTCTCACCCGCAGTCTTCGTTCTTCATCTGGACTTTTGCTGTTTCAGCCACGCTGTAAACTAAAGACTATGGGTGGTCATGCTTTTTCATACAGTGCGCCTAAGCTATGGAATGGCCTACCCATCAGCATCAGGAATGCCGCTTCTCTGGACTGTTTTAAGAAACTCCTTAAGACTCACCTTTTTACCATTGCTTTTAACTTAGATTAATTATTTTTGTTAATTTAATCGTTCAGTTGTATTGAATCGTTCATATTTTATTGTGGTCTTTTTACTGTTTTTATTGTTCTGCTTTGTTTGTCTTGTAGCGCTTTGGGTCTGAGAAAAGCGCACTATAAATAAAATGTATTATTATTATTATTAAAATATTAAATGTTTCTTAAAATAAAATATTTTGTGTTGTTTTTAAAATAACATACACTCACCACTTTATTAGGTACACATGTCCAACTGCTTGTTAATGGAAATTTCTAATCAGCCAATCACATGGCAGCAACTCAATGCATTAAGGCATGTAGACATGATCAAGACGATCTGCTGCAGTTCAAACTGAGCGTCAGAATGGGGAAGAAAGCAGATTTAAATGACTTTGAATGTGGCATGGTTGTTGGTGCCAGATGGGCTGGTCTGAGTATTTCAGAAACTGCTGATCTACTGGGATTTTCACGTACAGCCATCTCTAGAATGGTTCGAAAAAGAGAAAATATCCAGTGAGTGGCAGTTTTGTGCCGCAAATGCCTTGTTGATGCCACATAGTAATCTGCTAGTGTTTGCTTTGCTTTTTTTTTCGGAGTTAATTATTGTGATCTCCCTATTGCAACAGAGAAATCTGATAAATCTCTGTAGACTGATGGTATTTCATGCCGTTCAGGCTTATAATCTTAAAATGTGAGCAAAATCATCTGTTTTGTCATCACTTTAAACATTATGCTAGAGAATCAATCAAATACTAGCTCTAAAGTGACATTGGTGAATGAGCAACAGTTTCTGCTGTTCTGACGTCAGCTGCGGAAAAAAAGTAGTTCCTCATACAAAAAGGTTTCTTAGACTCTCTATGTTTGATTTTCTTTTTTATATGCATGATTATGCTGTCGAACTGTTCTATAAACTCAATATCACACTCATAGCAGTGCGATCTGGCTGTATATGGTCACTGGTGGGACACTATATATATCGTCACCTTAGAATTATAAGGTTCTACCTGACATTTTTGTCAAAATTGAGTTATTCACATATTCTTATTAAACTTTTTTACATTATAGGATATTTTTTATAAAGTTGTTTATATTTTAAGACTTTTTATTTAAAAAACAAAAAAAGGTTTATCTACAAAGTTGAACTCTAGCTTGGCTCTATAAGGTTCTTTCTGTGAGCCAGTCAGTATTTTTTTACTTTCTTTGTCATTTCTCCGGACTGCTCTATTGACAGCGGGAAAGACCAGCAAGACAAAATCACACAGAATCAGAGTCGGCTAAATAATTCCGCATCGCACAAAATTGAGATGTGTGTCAATGTGATCATTTAGAAGCATTTTTTGACATTGAGATGAAATGTTCAATTTTCCATTGTTAAAAAAGAATAATAAAAACTGTAATACATTAAATGTGAAATATTTTTATTTGTGTATATATGGTAAGTGAAACATTTTTCAGTGTTTATTAAACTAATTTGCTCACTGTCTATTTTTTTTTAAAGTCTTTAAATTTAAAATTAAGTCTTGAAGGGCAGATATTTAATTTAATTCATGGGACATTAAAATAAATATAGCATATAATTAAATAAATATAAATCAATAATTCATATAAAGCATACAATTTAGTAAATTGTAACATATTAATGTAAAATTAACATCTGCATTGGATAAAGTATTTAGCACAGCCTTGTATGCTTAATTTGAACAAGAAAAAATATTCATCCTAAAACATTAAATAAATGTTATAAAAAGTAAAAATTTGTCTTTCTCAAGCATTAACATATTGTTACAACATATTGTTATTTTATGATTGTATTTCTTGATAATTAATGCTTCAATGAATGATCTGCCAGATAGAACCTTATAATTCCAAGTGGAAAATGACTTTTCAGAATAATTGTTTTTTTTACTCCAATTTGCAAATGTAAGAGAACTTTGATAATTTACTTTTAGAGTACATTTAGGGTCTCTGTCATGTTAATTTATGAAAGAGAACTGTTACACACATATTGTTTGCTATATGGAATGCAAAAACTTTGAAGCTCAATATCTCAAAATCATTCAGAATGCAGATAGAACCTTATAATTCTAAGGTGACGATATATATATATATATATATATATATATATATATATATATAAATATAATGTATTATATAAATGCATGTAGAGTGTGATCATTTGTTTGTTTAATTGAAGAGTAGAAAATATATATTTATAAAAAAGTAGAATAAAAAGAGATAGACAGCATTCTTTGTATTTCCTGGTTATGAAAAAAGCCTTGAAATGGTTTGAAAAAAAAAAGTTCCAGAAAATCAGTTCCACAGAACAAATATTGCTCTTGAAAGCACATCATAGTAATGGGCGATATAAACGATATGCGATATAAACGATACAAAATTGGCCTACGATAGAGATTCTAATTCTATTGCACTATCGCGATAATGCATGTTTGATGACGCAATCTACCCGCGAAATTAAGAGCAACGAGCTGCAGCCGCCAGCCGGCGGGAACGCATCATCTTGAATAAACATGGACAGGGCTCGACAGTGCGACCATTTCGCTCGCATATTTTCTTTTTTAATAAGCTCGATTGATAACTTAATTCACTCGGCCACGGTAAAACAACATGCTCTTCACACTAACTTATGGTGTATTACGTTGGAAATCTATTGTGACTGTAGCACATGCTGACGCTCTCAACAGCACTAAGCAACGCATGGCACCGAATGGCGACGTGTCGCACAACTTGCGAGCCTCATGCATGGCATATCGTGGCTTGTCACACAGATTCCCACACAGCGCTTCCCACACAGATTTTACCTGGGCGGCCGATATATTATTGGGGCGGCCCGGTTCTGTGTTCGCGAGAAACTGAGAACACTGCCACAGACTCACATGCTCTGCATGCAGACCCACAGAGACGCGCTGGATACAGAACTGTTGTCCTGCCTTTATAGCAGCTTTGAGAAGAGCGCGAAGACTAAATAGACTGATCCAGCTCATTATTTGGGGTGACAATGCATTCTCTTTTCCCTGGACATGTCCGAGAATCTGCTTTCGCTTTCGATATTAATTGTATTCATTTTTGCATTACTTTATAAGCAAACTTTGTCTGGTGCGTCTCAATCTCTCCGCAGCACCAACACTACAGCAGACAGAGAGAGAGAGAGAGAAAGAGAAAGAGCAGATCAAGACACCAGTTTTAATTTCATTAGGAGAACAAAATGTTTTTAAATGAAATGTGTTACCTTAGGCTGCAGGTTAGAAATATGTTTTTATTTAAAGTATCTGCAATACACAATTTTATTTGACTTTTTAATACTGGAAGTATTTTCAGTACAGTGTAAGTTCCTTAACTAAACACCAGTTTTTTTTGTTCTCTGCAACTTGGCATTTAGGAACCAAGGACTTAAAAGAAAAGTCTTTCTTTCTGAAAGGCACTACATTTAGTTTATTTATCTGCAACATTGTGTTGTTTAATTACAGTTTTGATTTTGCTCAATAAATGTTCTCAAAATGACATGCAACGTTTCTTATTTCCTAAAAAAAAATAGCAGTTTGGCTTTCCTAAGGGTCTATGTTACCTGTTCTGAAATGGTTCTATTATAATTTATATATCGCAATATATATCGTTATCGCAAGAGGCTGCAATGTATATCGCAATATGGATTTTAGGCCATATCGCCCATCCCTAGCACATCATATTAAATGTCTGATGGTAGACAGCCATGCTCTTGTATACATGCTCTTTTACTTCTTCTACAGTCCTGCAAGGGTAAGACTGACTCATATGACCATGTGTTTATTTGTTTGTTTGTGTGTTTGGGCAGACGTGCGATGAAGCGACCAGCACAGCTCTGCTGCCCGTTTCAGAGTGCCTGTGTCATCACCAAGAGCAACAGAAGACAGTGCCAATCCTGCCGACTTCAGAAGTGCCTCTCGATCGGCATGAAGAGGGAGCGTGAGTTTAATTGAGCTTTATTTTTCATGTTTCTTAAGCTGCTCTCTCAAAGAACTGGCCTTGTCTGCACACTGCCTTTGTCATTTAATTTTCAAAAACACCCTCAGATTAAAGCAGAAAGCCAAGAGTTTGTCATATCCTGTTAGAGCTTGAAAAGTCAGAAATGTTTAATAATGGTTCCCCTTCATAAGGGAACTCCACTGTGTGTCTGTAGTAAACAGACTTTTGGGAGTGCCGTTAGACGACCAATCACTTCTGAAGATAAGAAATGGGCCAATGAAATGCCAATTGAATTGGCGGAGCTTAGCTCCACAGCTGAACCTGATGAGCTCATCAATGCTATATCAGTCAGCTGTTGGAGTCAGCTCCTCAGAATTGTTGCTTCAGACCCGATCACGAGACTGAAGATACGCTATCTGCCAACCTGATTTCAAGTTTACTCACCAGTGCGGGAGAAGACGCGACAGCGGCGGTCGATCTGGGATTCCCGTCCTTGAACGTTTTGCTGGTGTGCACAAAAGAGCAGTTTCCATTTAAAGAGGCAGATTCCCTAAGAGAGCAACACAGTCAATCAACACGTCTTTTTCAAGACGCTGTTTTGACTGTGCTTTTCTGCATGCGGTGGTTCCTATCTCCGGATGATGGACACGAGTATCGCATGACAGGTCTGGGAGTCCAACATGTGGATACGGTGCCCGCGGACAGCTCATGCTCTCACTGCAAGGGTATGGCTGTTGCACAGCTGGGATCGCGGCTTCGGCCACCCCCGTTGATCCCTGTGAAAGCGGTTAGCATGCGGGCAGATCTGAGGATCACAGTGGGAGTTTATCGAACCCCCCACTCCTCCACAGCGCGCCCCATCCAAGCTTTGGGTGGTTTTACGGTTCATCCCCCCGGGATGCCCGCGCCTCCGCTTGATGACACCGGAGATCAAAGGTCCATTGCGACATCGGAGGGCGAGCTATTATGCTCAGATGACAGACTGGGCTCGCTTCCATCCTATGGGGTGCAATGCACGGTCACGCTTCTCGAATCAGGCATAATGGCTGCGCTTCCTGGGCTTCGGCAGTGCGGCTGGAGATGGCTTGTCCCCCAGTCTCAATGCCGGACCCACTAGAGGGTGTGGCGTGTGGGCTGATGTAAGATGAATCTTCCAGCCCCCGTCCCCTTCTTCCCAGGGGCGCACAGCGAGCACACACTGGCATAGAGGGCGTTTTTTCTCTGCCCGGTTCATTTGTGCTTCCGCACACCTCCCTTGATGGCGAGGCAGCCAGGGGTACGAAGCTATTTCCTCAGGTGGTGGGTGCCGCCACCTGGAGAGGTAACCTGAGACCCCTGTCTAAGGCGGGTGGGTTATCTGTGTCTCTCATGGCCAGAGCCCACACCGATGCGGGCCATGCTGCTTCTGCCGTGCCCCACGGCCTCCTGGCTGTGCTACAAAGGAGCGGTTCTTCCCCAGGCTTATGCGTAAGCATCGCACGGTGATCGACTATGCTCTCATGACCTTCAAGTCGGCCGCCCATGCCCTGGGGAGAACGATGGCCACATAGTGGTCCAGAAATGCCACCCTGGCTTACCCTGAAGATATGCGCCGGGCTGACAAAGTACGCTTTCTGAGTGTGCCCATATACCAGGCAGGCCTTCTTGGCGACACCGTCGGGGACTTTACCCAGGAGTCCTCGGTGGTGAAAGATCAGCCGTGTGCGATGGAGCAGGTCATCTCTTGATGGGTTTGGAAAACTGCTCTCCCCATCAGACCCAAGTGCGCTCTTCCCGTGGCTCCAAAAGGTTCCGCCATCCCAGTCCATTCCATGGCTAGTGAACGCGCCGAGCATTCCCCTGTTTTGGTGATGCCATATGCAGTATTTACCACAGTGTTTTCCCCCTTTTCAGGCGGACCCGTGCCTTCCCTAACCGCTAACCAGCTTATCATATGTAGCACTCCTCCTCTTTAGGGCTAGTCCATAGGCTCTATTACCATCAAGTCTCCCCTCTGGGGTAGCAGGTGGTCTCCGCAGCGTTCTCCCCCCTTTGGGGACTGGCACACTTCCCAACCTTCAGTCGTATTTCTATCCCTAGTCTATATTAGCTAGGTAAAAGCACTTTATGACCCCCAATCTAATTCTTATTATTCCCAAGTAATGGTAATATTTTGGCCCTAGGGGACGTTGGAAGGTTGGGCTTTTGGTGATGTCAGTGCGCTCACGCTTCGCTTGGCAAACTGCATATCAGGAGCGTGACGGGCTTAGCTGGTCTCCCAAAAGTCTGTTTACTACAGACACACGTTGGAGTTCCCTTATGAAGGGGAACGTCCTGGTTACGTCCGTAACCCACAATCCCCTAATAGGGAACGGAGACGTGTGTCTCCACTGCCACAGCACCTGAGTCTTCAGCTGGTAGCTGAGTGATCTGCTCTTCAGCAGGCAAATTCTGAGGAGCTGACTCCAACAGCTGACTGATATAGCGTTGATGAGCTCATCAGGCTCCGCCAATTCAATTGGCATTTCATTGGCCCGTTTTCTTATCTTCAGAAGTGATTGGTTGTCTAACACACTCCCAAAAGTCGGTTTACTACAGACACACGTCTCTGGGTTGCGGACGTAACCAGGACGTTATGTTCATTAGCAGTACAGTGACCAGAATGATGAACACTACTTCTGCATTTGTGCTAGATAGGAGATCCAACATGCAATACTAATATACTGTAGAAGTGTTCATTTAATGGCTATTATGCCATTACTAAGTCATGTATAAACCTGCCGATATACAGTAGCTTCAGTTATTGACCTAACCTCAGTAAATTAATTTAAATCCAGCAAACACACATGTAACATTCCCCCAATGTTCATTTTTGGTTATTTATTTGGTTAGTAAATAAAGAAATAAATAACCTAAAAATAATCACTTTCAAATAATCACAGGTTTACTTATTAACTATAACATAACTTTATTAGAATGTTGCAGCAAAGTTATTCATAATAAAATAATCTAAATTTAAGTTTTTAAGTTACAGTTGTTATTTTGTATATCTAGCTCTAGAACTTTCGATTGCGTGTTAAAATGTGACAGCATATGCTTGGATATCAATTTATTATAAGGAAACTGCAAAAATAAGAAGCAAGAAAAAAGAATCATTCATCTCACCTTTATGCTGTCAATTATTAAGTCAAGTATTTGTCAATAAATTGTATAACTGGAATTGGCTGGGAACGCATCCAGGTACAGTATCATATTCATTAAATTAATCAGGAGCAGTCTCTTATGGAGCCAATAATATTTTAATTATTTACAAGTGTCGTTTAATAAAACTGTATGTTATATGCCATTTTTTTTACTTGAATATTGAACACAATACTATATATGTATTTTAAAATAAAATGACTATCACAGATCACTGTATTCTATTCCTTAAGATTATTTTTTTTAAAGAGGACATAATATGCCTTTGAAGGTATTTATTTTGTTTATTGGGTGTAATAAGTTTTTTTTTTTTTTTTTATTATTAAATACAAAAAAAGTCAGACAAAAGTAATCCTAGCTAATATTTGTTTTTTGATTTAAATAAGAGTAAATAAACTTTATAGGAGACTATGAGCAAAGACTATAGATATGCTCTACTTGCATTATTATGAATGGGAAAAAAGTGTGCCAGGATGGCAGTCACAGCAAAATAAGTCCATAAGACCCAATTGCAAAGAAATGGAATGGCAAAGAAAGCGTTCTTGCAGGACTCCCAGAGTTCATTAAGATTCTTTGGATTCATCTTCAACGCCTCCTCCTTCATCTTACCCCAGACATGCTCATAATGTTCACATCTGGTGATTGGATTGACCAATCCTGTAGCACCTTGAACTTTTCTTTCATGAACTTTGAAACTTCATACTCTGAAGTATGAGGAGTGCTATCCTGCTGAAGAATTTGCCCTCTCCTGTGGTTTGTAATGTAATGGGCAACACAAATGTATTTTTTCCTCCACCAAACTTGACTGATTTCTATGACAATCTTGGGTCTATGCGGGTTCCAAATACTTCTGCAGTATTTTTGATGATTGCGATGCAGTTCAACAGATGATTCATCTGAAAAATCTACCATTTTTCCAAATGATCAACTAGAAGTCAAGTTATTATTTGTTGCTCTTACAACTGGGATCGATGGCAACACTTTTTTCAGGTAGTGTAGTTTCATATACTTTTATGTAGTTTTATTTTTAAGTAATTCAGCGTATCAAATTAAGCTAAATGAAAAATGAGAATCATTCGCTTTATGAAATAAAATTGATTGAACACTAAAGAACTGCAGTAAAATGTAATGTATTTGTAATGTATGATGTTTGTTTTCTTTATAGGAACTTTTGTACTATTGAAAGCAAACATTTTGCATCACTATTTCTATTAATCCCACACAAACTTTTTAAAAAGACTGAACTAATTCTAAAAAGCATGTTTCTGGCTCTAAACTCTGGTCTCATGAGTTACGTTAATTTGTCACATTAGTGCTGAAATGAATGATGTTGCATAGCAACTGTATACTACGTAAATGTCATAACACACAAGAGAATTTCCCATAATGCAACACCTGCGCTGAAAGACTTTCCAACTGTGTTGTATTATTTGCAGTATTTCAGTTAACATTTACCCGAGTAATAAGCATGATTTTAATTTATATATACACACCATAATAATCCAGGTTGTGGTGTTTTTGATCAGTGATCATGTCGGATGAGGCAGTGGAGAAGCGGCGGATGCAGATCAGGAGGAAGAGGATGCACGAAGAGCCTGTAACTCTCACTCCTCAACAAGAAGCTGTCATACAAGAGCTGCTCACCGCACACAAGAAAACCTTCGACATGACTTGTGCCCATTTCATTCAGTTTCGGGTAACAGATTGAGTGCTTTTTGTTTGTCTGCTGCAGTATTTTGTTGTGAAGTCAGTCTTTGAGCTTTACTGTGTGTCCCCAGCCTTTAGATCGGGATCAGAGGTCTGTGTCTGAGTCGAGTCCAGACACAACCGACAGCCGGATTGGTCACAGACCCATCGCTGAAGACCGAATGCAGTGGGTCTTCAACCTCACCTCGCTCTCGTCCTCTTCCTCCAACTTCCAGAGCCTTGAAAATAAAGAGAAGAAGCACTTAAAAGGTGGCATCTTCACCTCTCTGCCACACTTCACAGACCTCACCACGTACATGATCAAGAATGTTATCAACTTCGGGAAGACGCTGACAATGTTCAGGTGAATACTGCCACTCTTGTCTAATAGTGACCTGATGTCACATTTTTCCCAGGATAATAAGTGCTTAAAGTATGTGTGAAATTGAAATTCACAGTGTTGTCAGCACTGACAGCCTAGTGTTCGGTGCACAAAAATATAGTGCAACTGTGCTGCCAGTGTCCTGACTTTTAAATTCCCCCTTAAGGCAAGTCATTTCACTTGGTGGCCATTTTTAAAATGCCTCTCGGGCATTCTGTTTGAATGGGGTATCATCAAATTCACCAAAATTGCTTGCCAAGCTTACGATTCAAATTCATATTAGGGATCACCAATAAAATTAAACAACAACTGTACCTTTAGTTTCATTTCTAAATGTTCGAATCACGCGAAATCTGCAGAAACTCACATCTAGTCCGAGCTCCTTCCCCGAAGAATTGTCAGTCTATAGCAATTGATGATTGGCTCCTGTACTAGAAGGCGGGGCTTCATTCGCCATATTGACCGTTACACTTTTCCCCATTCAAAACTGTATGAGTAACATGTCTTGTGCATTCTATAGTCTTTGTCAGTCTATAGCAATTGATGATTGGCTCCTGTACTAGAAGGCGGGGCTTCATTCGCCATATTGACCGTTACACTTTTCCCCATTCAAAACTGTATGAGTAACATGTCTTGTGCATTCTATAGTCTTTGTCAGTCTATAGCAATTGATGATTGGCTCCTGTACTAGAAGGCGGGGCTTCATTCGCCATATTGACCGTTACACTTTTCCCCATTCAAAACTGTATGAGTAACATGTCTTGTGCATTCTATAGTCTTTGCTCTCAGTCTTATCTCACTTCCCAGCTTCATTTCCTGTCATTTTCTTATCATAATAAATAAAAAAGCCAAAAATAACCCTTAAAAAACTATGTTTATTTAGGCTAGCACACATTCGTATTCTTCTGGTGAACTATGAATCCATGCAACTTAATCCACTGAAAGAAAAGTTTGTTTTGCTAATCTTCATTTAAAGTCTGAGCATTTGCTTCTGCATTTTAAAGGCCCATGAACACCCATCCACCACCCTCGCCCCCACCGCCCTCTCTCAGCAGGCTGTTTTTACACCGTTAGTTTAAAAAAAGTAAGGAAAGTGGGTGAGTCCAGCTTTGGGAAGGTTTTGCATGAAAAGGGGAGTTTCATTACATGCGGCCGACAACACAAACACTGCCACAGGGGACATGGACAGCGATTCGGAGAGCAGCGTTTACAGCGGATCTGAGAGCAGGATTTCTCTCCACCAAAAAAGTGCAGGATTTCTCTCCACCAGATTCCCCACAGTCACATTATCTGGTTGATGACAGTGCAGGTCCACTGCCTTATCATTTTAAACCTTTCAACACAAACACGCCTGTGAATGCAGGAGAAAATAAAGATGCTTCTGATGAGGCGAATTTTGAAGTCTTGCTTGCAATGGTAGTTATTATTCCCGATTGTATTTGTTGAAATAAACAAATAACTAATAAACACAGAATTTTGCCTGCCACAAATACTGAACTGCACTTAAAAGTGGACTGTTGTAATCTTAGCATGCTACATCTGTTGTGAAAACATCGGTTGGCACCCCACCTCACACTGCACTTCGGGTTCAGAGGACGGATGTAACTGTTCTACAACCATTTAAAAAGAGTTCAGAATATTGTAGTAATATTAAACTACTTAGTAACTTCAGTCATTTCATTAAGGTATGTCTTCTAAAACTAAAAGAGTACTGTTGAAACTAACTAACTTTGCCATCTGGAGAAACATAAACAACAAACATTGAACACACACTTAACAAATCTGTTAAAGACAGGACAATCAACACGAACTGGAACCGCATCTTTTTTTAAAAGAAGAGTGGCAAATCCAGATTTCACCAGTTCTAGATTTGAAAAGTTCTCGGGTAAAAAATGTTCCTTACAAACTTATTTTTATCGCATGTTAGCAGACCACTGTAATCCACACATGTGGGTTTACACGCCAGCTGCGCTCTCAGGGCTGGGAAATGGAAACAACCTTCATTGCGGCACATTTATAAATGCAACACTGAAGACCCGTGTCTCCAAACAATTCTTCTTTTCTTCTTCCACTTGTTTGAATTATGTTTTCAACACATTGTGGCGTCTTCCTGAACAAAGTAACAGGTAAAAAACAGTCTTTAAAGCTATATCATGCATATTAATGAAGTTGCACCTCATTCACAATAGAGCATGCTGATTGGTTCGAACCAAGTTTTTCTCATGAATGAATGATGAAAACTTAAAGATGTCACGTTGTACCGGCCGGTACAGACATTCAGTCTTCACGCTGGAATTTACACAAAGATCTCATCGCCGTGACGTAGCTTCAAAATTTATTTTCAAACCGGAAGAACGAATTTACTCAAAACAATGCAAAACCCACAAATTTTTTTGGTGAAATATTTGTGTCCTAAAAGTGTTTTTAGCAACATGAAACACACATATGACTGTGAACATCTAAAAAAAGTGTTTTGGTGTTTCGTGACCCTTTAAGTTGCGGTTCTTCTTTGTTGACGTGTCACGTTCATGTAACTTTTAGTTTGAGGGAATGATGTGCAAAAAAAAAAAAAAAAAACACCCCCTACTCAATATTTCGTTTCAGTTGGAAGAACATCAACATACTCAAATAAAAGTCTTTGCAACTTCCGGACTTTGAGCTCTATTTTATCTTTATAAATCGTTTTCATTGCGGAGCAACCTTTTTGAAATGCAATTTAGCTGAAGGCAGCATTTGTGTGTGAAGTAACCTTGTAAATTTACCATCTGTGTAATCACTAACTGGGTTTCCATCATCCTGTGTAAATGCACTTATTTTTTTCATTTGGACTTTTCATTTGCGAGAAAGAGTTAATGCAAATCATGGGAGATTTATTTGTTTACATGTGTATCCTATATATATATATATATATACTTGAAGTCAGAATTATTAGCCCCCCTGAATTATTTACCCCCCTGTTTATCATTCATTCATTTTTTTGTCAGCTTAGTCCCTTTATTAATCCGGGGTCACCACAGCGGAATGAACCGCCAACTTATCCAGCACATGTTTTTTACGCAGCGGATGCCCTTCCAGCTGCAACCCATCTCTGGGAAACATTCAAACACACTTACTCACACTCATACACTACGGACAATATAGCCTACCCAATTCACCTGTACCGCATGTCTTTGGACTGTGGGGGAATCCGGAGCACCCGGAGGAAACCCACGTGAATGCAGGGAGAACATGCAAACTCCACACAGAAACGCCAACTGACCCAGCTGAGGCTCGAACCAGTGACCTTCTTGCTGTGAGGCGATAGCACTACCTACTGCGCCACTGCATTGCCCTCCCTTGTTTATTTTTTCCCTAATTTCTGTTTAACGGAGAGAGAATTTTTTCAACACATTTCTAAACATAATCGTTTTAATAACTCATCTCTAATAACTGATTAATTTTACCTTTGCCATGATGACAGTAAATAATATATGACTAGATATTTTTCAAGACACTTCTATACAGCTTAAAGTGACATTTAAAGGCTTAACTTGGTTATTTAGGTTACCTATGCAGATTATTGCATAATTGTATAACGATGGTTTGTTCTATAGACTATTGAGTTGACCTTATATTAATAATAATAATATTAACCTTAAAATGGTGTTGAAAAAATTAAAAACTGCTTTTATTCTAGCCGAATAAAACAAATAAGACTTTCTCCAGAAGAAAAAAAATATTATCAGACATCCTGTGAAATTTCCTTGCTCTGTTAGGGCGTACTCACACTATGTACAGT
Organism: Danio kyathit; assembly: GCA_903798195.1. NCBI lineage: Eukaryota > Metazoa > Chordata > Actinopteri > Cypriniformes > Danionidae > Danio > Danio kyathit. The sequence goes on along the minus strand of LR812527.1, from coordinate 12,223,861 downwards.
TGCGTTGAACCGGGCCAAAGCACGCTTGTTCCCCCTCCTGTCTCCCCCGACGGCCCACACTCACATTACATTCGGGCCTGGGCACGCTTACGTCATCGATGACGCGCTGTTCAGTTTAGGAAGAGAAGCGCTCTCGCTCAGCACAGTGTAGATTTCTTTAGTTATATTGTTTTAGTCGTTTGATACGCGGTGACACGCAGTTAAAAATTTTGACGAACAGATCAGCCACTTTTGATGCTCATAAAGTCCTCGTGCTGCAGGAATTAGGAGGTTTGCTGAAGGTGCAGCTGTCATGCAGTGAGGGGTTTGCGTCTCTAATAAACTACGACAGTTTGCATTCATTGAACAGTACGAATGATTAATAAATCCATATCAAACAGTTTCTTAAAAGTCACGTCTCGCTTTCAGTTTCGGGCTTAGGCACGCTTGCACTCATACTGCAAGCGTACCGCGCCTGAGCCAAAGTGAACTGCGCTCAGGCACACCTCTTCCAACCGGGCCAGGGCCGACCAAGTGAACCGTGCTTGAGCCCGATTCAGAGCACTCACACTTCTCAAACGATCCAGAAAACTGGCCTGGGCACGGTTCGGATAGCATAGTGTGAGTATGCCCTAAAACATAATTTGGGTAATACTTAAAAATGAAAAAAAAAAAAAATCAAAAATCAAAGGGGGGCTAATAATTCTGACTTCAACTGTATATATAGATCTGGTCACCCTTTTTAAACTGATGTAAAGATTTTGAAACTGATGTTTTTATGGTCAGACAAGAGCTTTTTTGATCCTTATTATATAGTAGCTACTTGATTATTATACAGGTTTATAATGAAACTTTTGTGCTCTGGACAGGACTCTGGTTATGGAGGACCAGATCTCGCTGCTGAAAGGCGCCACCTTTGAGATCATTCTAATTCACTTCAACATGTTCTTTAACGAAGTGACAGGAATTTGGGAGTGCGGCCCCCTGCAGTACTGCATGGATGATGCCTTTCGAGGTGAGTCTGTTCTATTGGTCTATTTAAAGCCTCGGTTTCATGGTTTTGTTAAGAAACAAACATTTGTGTACAACAATTTATCATTTATAATATTACAATTATTATTTATGTTTTGTTTTATAACGAATTATAAATTACACAGTTGTTTTCAAATTATATAATTAAAAAATGAGATCATGTGACACTGGAGTAATGAAGCAGAAAAAGAAGCTTTATTATCACTAGAATAAATATTTCTCGTATTGTCATGTTTACTGTGGACATTAAAATTATTCCAATTATTAGTATTTTGTTCAAACATTTTCCGAGCGCAGTGTAATGGAGAGATTTTGTCAACACTTTTGAAACATAATAGTTTTAATAGTTTAAAATTTCTTTTGTCATTGCCATGATTACAGTACGTGATGTTTTACTAGTTATTTTGCAAGATAATCAAAAAAGTGCAAATTAAAGGCTTAACAAGGTTAATTTGCTTAATTTGGCAAGTTAGTTTTATTAGACAAGTCATCGGACAACAGTAGTCTGTTCTGAAGCCAATCGCGAGAAAAAAAGATCTTAAAGGACACCTATTTTAACCCTTTTTTAAGATTTTATAGAAATTTTTTGTGTCTCTAGAATGTGTCTGTAAAGTTTCAGCTCAAAATACCCATCAGATTATTTATTCACTGTATTATACCTTTTTAAATCTGGGAAATTTGAGCTGTTATGACATTGAAGCTGTTATGACGTTGTAGCTGGTTATACTCACCCACCGTTTCCACATGTGTGTCAGAGCTATAGGCTTCACGTATATAAACAGCACAGTGACAGACAAGAATGAAGCAGTAAGAACTTTATCAATGGTTATTTGTTACATTTGTTGTGGAGTTAAAGGGGAAATGAAGCACTCAGTCAAGTTTACATTATTTTGGAAATTGGATTCCACTTCAATGAAAATATTTTAAACAAACTTAATGTAACTATTTAGCAGAAAACTGCATGTTTTACTATAGCTTTTATACCTAGGGCGCCGCCATCTTGGAATATCACTGTGTCTGACGTCACGTGGTTGGTTCTGTTCCCTCAGCTAAACAGATACAGTGAAGCCTAATTGTGAAAGTGAAAGTAAAGAATGAGGAGGCTCATTCTCTCATTCTCACGCTGCAGATGGTCTGTTTGACTGTTTTCTCACTAGTGAAGCGTTCAGTTTTTCCACTTACAAAGTCCGCCATGTAAATAGCAAATGCGCTATGGCGTGACGCAACTGACTCTTAAAGGGAATGGGAGATGAGACTCTGATTGGTTTATTCTCAAAACACACCTATAACTCATCAAGAGAATAAGCTCAACCCTGTTAGACCATGTGCCGCGGCGCAAAGCAGAATTTCCCGTCCTTAAAATAGCAAAAGTGGATTCTGACATGCCCATAATGCTTTTGCGGCCTGCGCTTTGGACTTTGCGCCTAGATCGTTAAAATAGGGCCCTATGTATGACTCTCTATGTATATATGAAATCTGTTTTGGGAACTAAATATATTTCTAACCTGATTTCCGCCATCAATGCAAACACTAATTTAATACACTTGAGTAATACACTTAATAACACTTGAGGAAAGGAAAAAAAATCTAATAACCAAGCTAATTATAAGGGCATGCTTTTGGCTATCAATTCTCATTGGATGAGTAAAAATAATTAGTCACATTAATGATGTAACTAATGATGTTGCATGGCAACTGTATGCATCACATGTAATGACAATGAGTTTAAGACAAATAGTGTAAGAAAAAATGAGGACGACGTAGAAATCTCAATGAAGATGTTTATTCAGCATAGCAGTCTCAAAGTACACAGCAGTACCCTGGTTTCACCGGAGTCAGAATGAACCCTGAAAGTTCTTAAACTCAAACCTTTATACTGTTTTTGCTGTTGCCTTTAGACTTGCCTTTAGATGTAAAAAGTTGCTCCTTGGCTGTTGACCCAGCTGTATTTCCTATCTCTCTATGTTAATGCAGTTTCAACACCATTGATGAGATGGTTCCCTGTGCACCTCACCCATCCCCATTCTACAATTGTTACCATTTGGTCGAGATGTAGTCACCTCAAACAATGCAGAGACAACAAATTGTTGACTTCTCTTTTCTCTCATAAGTCAGCCCTTTTGGGAAATGAGCATCAATTCACCATTTAGAGTGGAAGTTGGGTCGAGGCAGACTCATTTCTTACAATAGTGATTGCCAAAATCATCTTGACAAGCCACATGCTGTAATGTATGGTGTTGTCTGGCAACTATGATCAACGTTACAACATTAACTGAAATTAAATATTAACACCTATATGTGAAATTCTTAATGGTTTTGGCTTGTTTGGAACACATCCTTTCCACTACATTCAAATCACTCTATACTGAATTAACAGTAAAAAGTGCATTATTTTAACACGTCACATGTAGCTTTTTCCACTAATACTACGGTTACCTCATCTCAAGATAAAATGTTATATTTTAAGGCAGGTTTTGTCCAAAAAAATCTTGTGTATTTGTGTAAAAACCAAACCCTCCATCCAAAATTCCATTCCAAAACATTATTTTCAGGCACTGATAGAAGACTAATGCAGCTAGAGGGACGAATAGAGAAAGAAAGAAAGATATAGCATGTGAGAATTACCCAAATCTATTCTTTTTTACGTGCATGCGCTGTGTTTTTGTGAGACTTATTGATTTGAGTAAACAGTTTGGTGAAGGAGGTTAAGATATACCTGAAGCTACTTTAGCTGTGTTCCCTGGACATAATTGGACACCTTAGAATAGTCATCATCCACTCAGAATCAACCAGTCTACAGACCTGTAGTTAAAAAACCTAATATATACCTTGAGTGATGTAAGGCCTGTTGCACAAAACTGCTTTGGGTTTTTACCCAGATACGTTTGCTTTTAGTTTGGAGTTTGAACTTAGTAACTTAGGTTTTATTCTGGTTTAGAGATTATAAACCCAAAGTGAACCAATCAGCTGTTAGTAAAGTGGTATTTCTTATACATTTTATAGACCCTGTGCATCTTTTTTTGCTCCAGAATAAAAGTTCTAAAAATATTTTGTAGTCAAAATAGTTTTTTTGATAATATAATATGAATTGCTAATATCAATTGTTTACATTATTTAAATTATAATCTTTTATTATTATTATTATTATTATTATTATTATTATTACATTTTATTCAAATGTCGTTGAATTGTCAATTAAAATGACTACAGTTTGCAAATTTACATTTAAATATTAATAAATGAATTTGCTGTATTATATTCAGATTTAAAATATTTTGAGCTGTTTGTGAACTTACATTATTCAAATAAATTATTGATTTGCACTGATATAATAATATTTTCTTAAAGTTGCCTTGTCAAATTTCTCTGCATCAGCAGTGTTTATTTTGGCCTTGTATACATGTTTCAAGAGTTCACACTTAGCTGATGATCAATAAAGCGTAATTGGCATGCTGTCCCGGGAGAGAGCCCTGAGCTCGTATATCCTCGAGCCCGGGGCTCCCTCCCGTTAGAAGGGCGAGAGGGGAGTTAAAGCTCAGGAAGGTCTCGAGAACTCCCCTGCTTGTCGACATGTGAAAAGTGTAAACTAAGGTTGTAAACTATTGGCTACGGTGTATGTTTTTGGACGGTGGGAGGAAACCGGGGAACCCTGGGGAAACCCACACGAACACGGGGAGAACATGCAAACTCCGCACAGAAACGCTAACCGGCCCAATAGGAGGTTGAACCGGCGACGTTCTTGCTGTGAGGCAACAGTGCTAGTCACTGGGCCGCCGTGTCGCCCTATAGGAAAAAGGGTGAAAGTAGGGGTGGAAGGGGGGGGGGACTTCAAGACGAAGATAACTGGAGTGAAATCTCTGGTTATTTATAGTGTGTCTGTAATCATCTAATAGGGCAGATTACGGAGCTGATAAGGTGCCAGCCGTGTTGATCATAAGCACGTGATCCTCTCGAAATTAGTTTATAAATAAACCACACTTAAATTCATTATATTTCTGATAATGATATCTCTAATTCTTCAACATACTGTAGAAGTAAATAGAGTTGAGAACTGAATCAGACTGACACGTATTAACCCTAAATTCGAAGAGAAAATTTTTTTCAAGCTTCGTGAAACCTAAAAGCATTTCTTTAAATTTGGCAAGCCAAAACTTATGCCTCGTGTCATCAACACTTCCCATTCACTTTAAATGCGTGACGTCAAGCATTGACAAACTGAATTGTGGATTCGTCAGTGCCGTTGGGAATTTGTCAACTCTTGGTGCGGTGGATGGCGGAGAGGTGTCGCGCACGAAAGGGGAGAGCGGGGGGAGGGGGTGGAGATGCGGTGGATGGCGGAGGGGTGTCGCGGACGAAAGTAAAGAGGGTTGGGGAGTCGCAGAATAAAGTGAAAGTGAACAGCGGACGGGGGAGAAGGGCGGTTGAGGAGGGGAATCGGTAAAATGAGGTGCCGGATCAGATTTCAGAGGTGCTGGATCCGGCGTGTTCCGGCACAAATTAAGCCTTAAGCCCTGGCGCTGAAGCCCTGTGTGAATCGGGCATTAAGTTGCAGTAAGAGTGACACCCAGTGGTTGAACTAGGTATTGCTATTCAAATTCAAAACACTTTTTCAACCAGCTCCCTCAATGATGAATAAATGTATATTTTTTCATTCTCGTTAAAAACCACCTAATGTGAATTTTTATAACTCTGCGTCTTATTTCGAAGGCTGCTGCTGTCCTCCGGAGGTCGCATTTTCGGCCGCAGCCTCATACATCGAAGCAGCCTTCAAGATTTAAATGAAATACGATGCATGTTCCATCAAGGCAAAGCAGAGTGCTGAAATATAATTGGGTAACTGGCTTTAGCATTATTTACCGTTGACTTTCAGATCAATTATATTCACGTAGCATGCTTCATAAGTATCTTTAGAATAGCTTTAGAAGAGTTAAAACCTTACAGCACCTATTCTTTTTTTCAACTTGTTTTGTGCAACAGGCCTCTGGGTTGTGTCAGTGCTCAGTGGTTCTGGAGTTTTTCAATGAAGTGTAAAGGAAGACTTTGTAATGCGCATTGGTACTTCATTGTTCATTCCACTCAATGAGCATTTCAAGTACAATATCTTGTTATGCTGAGGCAAAAGAAAGAAAGGTAACCATGAGCACAGAAAACAGGAGCATGTTCTCTCTTTCTGCACCCTGCCATTGGCATAGAGCTCCTGCTAGGAGGAGGAAGAGGAAAAACAAGAGGGACAAACTAACCCCCTGTAGCTCCAGGGAGGTGTGAGACACACAGCGGGGAAATATCTGAGGATAATGAGGGAGATGGCAGTGCTGCAGGGCAAAAAAAGTGAACAGAACAGCCAAGCTTCCATTAAATTGATGTTTTAAATTCATTCAAGAAAGCAATTTCTGCTGTACTTTTTTTAGTACATGCGTCAGACAGTGTGTTTTTTGCTTTAAATGCACTTGAGTCAGTAAAACTTTCATGGTCATTTGTGACTTTATTTTGAGGTCTGAGGTCACAATCCTCTTTTCATACTTGATCTGACGTACCGTGACTAAAGGTTATATGGCTTCTAAATAAATGTAGGGTTGGACTCACTGATCTATAAAAGAGTACTGGATTGCTTATGATGTGATATGAAGCCACCGCGCCACCATATTTGTGTTCCCTACTATGCTCAGGTGTTCTATTGAAATAATAGGGCAGTGACCAAGACATCAAGAATAAATTTAGTTCAGTCAAAAAACGGCCGCTATAGTTATGAAGTGACGTGCGTCTGTTCAATACAGCACAAGCTGCGCAGAGCGTGAGTCACCTGACAGTGGCAAGAGCAGGCGAATACATTTGAATATGTTTGTAGAAATGTTTTTTTGTACAATGCATTGATATCGTTATTAAGGATGCAACGATTAACCGATTTCACTATTAACTGCGCTTTAATTCGTCACGGTTAATTAATCGTAAAGGCTTCTCTAAGCCGCATTTCTGCATTTCTGTTCTGCCGCACGAAACGAAACTGCTGAACAAAGTTACGCCAAGTTGCCAACTGTGCGCTAGTTTAAAGTTCCGAGCTTGTTCACCGAAGCTAATACGCACGCACACTGTAATAACTATAGCCGCGGGCCGTTCCCATATTACGTCTTTCTCGCGCGCAAGTTTGTTATGTCGTAAGAATATATGCCAATATGCGGGCGCAAGCGGAGCAACGCGCTCGCAGCTGTCTGTGCGCACGCAGTAGAAAACATCTCATGCTGTAGCGGTGAGAGTTGTGCTTAGCTTTCAGTGCAATGTAAACAAAAGACATGTTAGACGAACTATTATTAAAATGATTATGTATGTATGAACGCAGATGATAACAACAGTTAATCTAAATATTGGCGCCGACCTTCATAACAATTATTATTATATTATTTTCTCCCGTTCCTCTCTATAAACACACACATAATTAAATTGTGTAGCCCTATAAGCACAGAAAAACCTTCAGCATAAAATCTATTACTAATGAAAATGCCTTTTAAAGGTTTTTTAATATTAGTTAGGGATGTCCAGATCTAAATCTAGCTAATATAAAGCTTAAATTTACATTAGACGTGATAACTGTGAAACCCTGATTATTCTTCACACTATATAATCGTACAACCAAAATCTATAATTGTTGCATCCATAATTGTTATGCAGTTCAAAACATAACATGTGAACATATCTGAATGTAGAAGAAGTCTACTTCAGCAATACACTGATTTTGTTGTGCTGTGAAATACAACATTTGAATGTTTGTTAAAAAAACGTATTGTACAATGCAGTGATATTATATAGTTTCAAAATACAATATATTAACATTTTAATATAGACAAATACAACGTGGGTGTCTAAATGAGCAAATATACATAATTGGCTCTTAAATGCAGTTGTGTCATCATTTATATTGCAAGTCATGTCTTACCGGCCCTTCGTTTGGGATGCTTTTCATGAACTGGCCCCCGTGACAAACTAATTGAATAGCCCTGATATAGGCAAATGCCTGCAACCCTGCCTTCATTTTCAGATGTCTCTGTTTCCCTCCACACTAACAAGGAACAGCAGAGTTTTACAATGAAAACAACTTCTTCAGTGTTTTCAAAAAGCTCTGTTTTCGGTGTGCGAAATCTCCGGCGTAGTGTGGTCGGATGGCGTAACCGTAGCAAAACTTTTGCATTTTAAAACTAAAACGTATTAGTGTAAACGGGGCCTAAGTTTCAGTTTAGTTTCCACCAATCTTGGGTTTTACGTAACATGAAGCATCCTTCGATTTGTTTTGCACACAATAAAGTGTCAGAGATAAATAAGTGTGGGTTTGACAAACCACCTGTAGAAAACACCCACCTGTAAATTGCATGATGTTTTGAGGTTTTTGTGTGGTGTGTTTGCGGGAGAGAGGAGGGGGGTCCTGGTTTTGGGAGCTGGGACTGTGGACAATATTTCAGAGTGGGGTAAGATCATGGTAGTTGAGGGCTCCAACAGCTTCTAGAAAGAAATAATCTAGCCGAACGGGCTCTTATATTCCTAATGGCAAGAGCTGTAAGAGATTGTGGAAGGGATGGGTGGAGTCTTTCACAATACTGGTAGCTTTGCTGGAGCACCATGAAAGAAAAATGTACTGAATGGAGGGGAGAGGGACACTGATCTTCTCAGTTGTGTTCCCTAGTAAATCAGTAGTGTGGGAATGGGAAGATCATTCCATCAGCAAGGACCATTACCGACCAGAGGCTCCTGGGAGGGATGTAGACCTTCAGGAGCAGGTGGAGATAAGAGGGTACAGTGCCAGTGCCTGTTTTGTTAGCAAGCATCAATGATTTGAACTTGATACAAGCTTCAACCAGTAACCAATGCAAAGAGATAAAGAGAGGCGTGACATGGACTCTCTTGGACTCACTGAAGACCAGGAGAGCTGCAGAGTTCTGGATCATTTGTAGAGGTTTAAGGATGCAAGACGGAAGTCCAGCTAAAAGAGCATTACAGTAGCCCAACCTAAAAATGACAAGAGCTTTGAGGCAGGAAGTTGTGCATCATGATCTGTTAAGAATAGTCAGATTTTTTTAAATGTTGAAAAGTGCAAACCTGCATGATCAAGCTGTGTTAGCAATGTGCTTTTTGAAGGACAGCTGATCATCTAGGATCACCCCAAGACTCCTTACTGAATTACATGAGGTAATAGTATATGATAGCAGTTGGGTTGAGAGAGCACATTTCCACAGGCACAGATTTTCGGAATAAACCACCAACTTATCCCACATATGTGTTACGCAGTGGATGCCCTTCCAGCTGCAACCCATCACTAGAAAACATTCATACACACTCATATTCATACACATACATGGACAATTTAGCTTACCCAATTTACCTTTAGTGCATGTCTTTGGACTTGTGGGGGAAACCGGAGCACCCAGAGGAAACCCACACAAACATGGGGAGAACATGCAAACTCCACACAACGCCAACTGCCCCTCTAAACTTACTAAAGAAAAAAAAATGTGCAAAAGAAACTGAAATCGGCCACGCAGTGGCGCAGTAGGTAGCGCTTTACACATTTTTAAAATAATAAACAAAAATACAAAAAGCAGCGGGCAGCATGGTGGTGCAGTGGGTAGCACAATCGCCTCACATCAAGAAGGTTGCTGGTTCGAACCCCGGCTGGGTCAGTTGGCATTTCTGTGTGGAGTTTGCATGTTCTCCTGTGTTGGCGTGGGTTTCCTCCGGGTGCTTCGGTTTCCCCCACAAGTCCAAAAACATGCAGTACAGGTGAATTGGGTAAGCTAAATTGTCCGCTGTGGCGACCCCAGATTAATGAATGAATGAATGAACAAAAAGCAGCGCTCACCCACTTACCTAATGCTTCTGAACACTCATAGCTACGGGCAAAATGTATGTCTCGTGACTTGTTAACCTATTGCCTTTTCCCCGAAAAGGAATGATAAGCTTTTAAGCCATATTGAGACTACAGATATTTGGATTAGTTCAGAGACAAGAAGGAACGAATCATAAGACAAAATGAAATGAAGCCTGATTGGTCCACGGGGAAATGCCCTAATGAGGAGTGACAGGCTGGGGATCCAATCAGCAAATACAGTACCTGTGAAGGCGAAAATAGCGGAACAAAAGGGGATAGGGCGAGAGCAAGAGTGAATAACAGACAGGGAGAGAGGGAGAGAGGGAGAGAGAGAGAGAGAGAGAGAGAGAGAGAGAGAGAGAGAGAGAGAGAGAGAGAGAGAGAGAGAGAGAGAGAGAGGAAGAAAGTGACAAAAATCCAAACATCTCAAACGGATCATAACATTAAGCTAAACTAAAAGTGCTCCCACCAGACCTGGATATTGTTCATTCATTCATTTTCCTTCAGCTTAGTCTATATCCCAGGGGTTGCTACAGAACTGATGAACTGCCAACTATTTCAGCATGTTTTACACAGCGGACGCCCTTCCAACCATAACCCAGTATTGGAAAACACCCATACACACTAATTAACACACACACTCCTACAGTATAATCAATTCACTTATGGCGCATGTCTTTGGACTGTGGGGGAAACCGGAGAACCCGGTGGGAACCCACATGAACACAGGGAGAACATGCAAACTCCACACTGAAACGCCAACTGGGCCAGATGGAAATTGAACCAGCAACCTTCTTGCTGTGAGGCCACAGTGCTAACCACTGAGCCACCATGCCACCCAACCTGGCCATTCGCTGAATGGATAAAAAAAATGGTAGAACTTAGTTAAAAGTTGAACTCTATGGGAGATTTTATTTTCAAGTAAAGTGTTCCTTTAAGCTTGTATGTACAATTTCCAAAGCTTTCATAATTATGTTTTTGCTTCCTTACTGAAAAACCAATATGGATATTTCAGTAATAAATCATGTGACATAGCCAGGGCTCACAGTAGCATTGCTAAAAGCTCCAATGTCCATTGATTTCCTTTTTGAGTGCTATTGAGTTTCCATAGTAGCACACTGCACACTGACTAATTGTTCTTCATCTCTATACACTAATAGGCAACTAAAAGCCTGGAAACAGGCTCTTGCTTTGAAAGTCGTTCTCTGTGTTATTACCCTGATAACCCTATTCATACAGCTGTCATTTACAACAGCTCTTCTTTTTAATTAAGACTGGCATTCATTCAGTCCAAACACATGTGAATGAATGACCCTGCCATAAGAACGGTCATCAAATCTCTTAACGGTTCTCCATAAATGTAGAGTAACTATTTTGTATTTAATAGATTTGTGTAAATATCTTGAGGAAAAAAAAGGATGTAGTGCTGATATGCTAAATTTTAAATCATATTTAAATTTAAACTTGAATATTTCGCATATTAATTCTTCCACAGCCAAATTATTTCCCTTATTAGAAAAGAGCCACCTCATTAGCTATAAGCATTTCAGTATTATTATATCATTTTTTCATATATTGAATTAGCCAATATATTCCACGGTCTGATTAATGTCTTGATTCTGATTGGTTGCCGGGTGTGCATTAAATTTGTTGAAATGCACAGGTTCTTCCAGTCAGTTTGATTGATAATTAATGAACATTGATTATCTTAGGTTTTGTATAAAGAATGTTCTCTCACCAATCATGCTACAGTATGGTGAAACAAGTGAAGTTTCACAAACTAATTTCGAGAGGAGCACGTGATATGATTGAGCACATCTGGCTGCTCATCTGTAATCAGTAATAATCCAATCAGAGTGATCCAAGCTTACTATAAATGGATCGATTTCTCCCTACTGCTCTATCTTCGTTTTGGAAGAATCCCCCCTTCCACCCCATCTCCTCCTTTTCCTCCTTTTTCTAGGGGGGCTCTCGAGACCTACCTGATCTCGGATATATATCAGATAAAATAATATGTGCATGGATAATTTGGATAATTAGTATGAAGGAGCAGATTCGGGTAACATTTCAGCTGATCCGCGCATCTCTACTGTATATTATATTGGCATGCAGATGTCTTCAGGAGAGGAATGTCATTAAACCTGGGAATTATCAGGCAGATCAGACATTGTGTGGCTGAGTTAGAAGTACTTCCTCATCCATGGCGTAAGACTGAACTTTGTCAATCCGCCACGGACACGCCTTTATATGAAAACTCTTCACAATTTCACATCACAAGGGCCTTTGCATTAGAATCATGAAACTTGGATTCAATCTGATAAAATTTCTAGGAGGAGTTTGTTACACTGTAAAGCGTTATTTTCTGTTGCCAGCAGGTGACGCTATGATTGTAACTGGATATTGGCATGTAAACGTGTTCAGGTCAGGACTCTTATATTGTGGATATTGTGGCAGATCAGACAATGCATGCCTGAGTTATAAAAACTCTAGATCTTTGCAATTTAACATCACCAAGACCTTTAGATGACCATACCCAATTGTGGTGTTCATCTGACAAAATTCCTCAGAGTTTGTTAAGATACAACGCCTGGAAACGGCAAAAACTGAGCTTTTTTTTTCTTCCTGTTTGCTTTAAGATTTTGCTCCAAGAGACTTTTTTTGTACTTATTGGCATGTTTGATGTGTCTGCTTGAAATGTAGTTCGCGGGGCACTTCATTGAATGTATATTTGGTGCTGATGAGCCATTTTGCCAAACAAAATATCAATGTATAATTTTATTAGACAATGCTAGCATATTCATAAAGCGTGTTTAATTGATCTGGTCCTTTTAGTACAATATTTATATATTTATATACTTTAGCTTTCTCAGTATTAGATTAAAAACTCAAAAAATATCAGGTGTTTGATGTCTGTATCATGAAATATTATGATCTAACAAGGCAGTGGTGGTGGTAACTAATTTTAAATGGTCTATAACTTATGAGGAAATTCAATGGCTTGCTGTGCGTTAAAGGATTTTTAAATGGACTTCCACTGCAAGTTGGGTGGTACCTTGCCTCCACATTGTACATTTAAAACCATTGATTATCCCTTACATATACTTGTGTTAGCTCTAAGGGTCAACCTTATTTGACAGTTCCACAATTACACGTCAAATATCAAGGTGATAGAACTTTTTTAGTAGCAGCTCCAAGACTTAAGAACAATCTTCCACTCTCCTTAAGAACATTTCCTATTTTGGAGTCATTTCAAAGTTCACTGAAAACACACTTAATTTCTTTAGCTTTTAATCATGTGTTGTGAGTTCATGTATTTTGGCTCCTTGCTTGTTTGCATGCATTTTGTGTTTTTATGTACAGCACTTTAGTACCATTGTGGTTTGCTGAAAGAGCTCAAGAGTTCATTTTCAGTTAGACAACTCTTCTAGTTTTAAGGTTTGTTTATCTGGTATTTACATATGTACGGTGTAACTTTCACAACATCAGGGTAAATGTTGTTGATTTAAATGCCATTTCCTGCATTTACATATATTTGGGAAAAATTGTGATACAAAAAATTGGTGATATGGGTGACAGTTGCCAAAGCCTATATGGTGATACAAAATTCAGAGGGGAGGAATAGTCTGACTAAACAAATTTAATTAAACTAACCCATTGGTTCCCTAAAGTGGGGGTCATGGGACAATGAAGGGGCGATAACACTGCTAACATGTTAATAACAAACATTAATAATAATAATAATAATAATAATAATAATAACATTAATAATAAAAAATAATAATATTAATAATTTTATAATTAATAATAATAATATTAATAATAAAATACAACATGCAAATAAAAAGCCATCAGCCTTTCGATTTTTTTTTTCGACCCCTGAGGTGATTACATTATACAGGGAGTGCAGAATTATTAGGCAAGTTGTATTTTTAAGGATGTTTGAAAATGAACCCAAAAAACTCATTAAAATCAAAGCTGAATATTTTTGGAAGTAGTTTTTTGGTTGTTTTTAGTTTGAGCTATTTTAGGAGGATATCTGTGTGTGCAGGTGACTATTACTGTGCATAATTATTAGGCAGCTTAACAAAAAACAAATATATACCCATTTCAATGATTTATTTTTACCAGTGAAACCAATATAACATCTCAACATTCACAGATATACATTTCTGACATTCAAAAACAAAACAAAAACAAATCAGTGACCAATATAGCCACCTTTCTTTGCAAGGACACTCAAAAGCCTGCCATCCATGGATTCTGTCAGTGTTTTGATCTGTTCACTATCAACATTGCGTGCAGCAGCAACCACAGCCTCCCAGACACTGTTCAGAGAGGTGTACTGTTTTCCCTCCTTGTAAATCTCACATTTGATGATGGACCACAGGTTCTCTATGGGGTTCAGATCAGGTGAACAAGGAGGCCATGTCATTAGTTTTTCTTCTTTTACACCCTTTCTTGCCAGCCACGCTGTGGAGTACTTGGACGCGTGTGATGGAGCATTGTCCTGCATGAAAATCATGTTTTTCTTGAAGGATGCAAGACTTCTTCCTGTACCACTGCTTAAAGGTGTCTTCCAAAAACTGGCAGTAGGACTGGGAGTTGAGCTTGACTCCATCCTCAACCCGAAAAGGCCCCACAAGCTCATCTTTGATGATACCAGCCCAAACCAGTACTCCACCTCCACCTTGCTGGCGTCTGATTCGGACTGGAGCTCTCTGCCCTTTACCGATCCAGCCACGGGCCCATCAAGACTCACTCTCATTTCATCAGTCCATAAAACCTTAGAAAAATCAGTCTTGAGATATTTCTGGGCCCAGTCTTGATGTTTCAGCTTGTGTGTCTTGTTCAGTGGTGGTTGTTTTTCAGCCTTTCTTACCTTGGCCATGTCTCTGAGTATTGCACACCTTGTGCTTTTGGGCACTCCAGGGATGTTGCAGCTCTGAAATATGGCAAAACTGGTGGCAAGTGGCATCTTGGCAGCTGCACGCTTGACTTTTCTCAGTTCATGGGCAGTTATTTTGCGCCTTGATTGTTCGATGATCACGCTTCAGAAGCTTGGCAGTTTTAAGAGTGCTGCATCCCTCTGCAAGATATCTCACTATTTTTGACTTTTCGGAGCCTGTCAAGTCCTTCTTTTGACCCATTTTGCCAAAGGAAAGGAAGTTGCCTAATAATTATGCACACCTGATAAAGGGTGTTGATGTCATTAGACCACACCCCATCTCATTACAGAGATGCACATCACCTAATATGCTTAATTGGTAGTAGGCTTTCGAGCCTATACAGCTTGGAGTAAGACAACATGCATAAAGAGGATGATGTGGTCAAAATACTTATTTGCCTAATAATTCTGCACTCCTTGTATTAAAGACACAGCAATAGCGTCAAATTCAGCACATTGATTTCATGACACCAGGTTAAACTTTATGACACCTTTACGGCACTCACTCACATTAAAAGTAAATACAGGCCACAACTAAACATGGAGGATGGTCCTCGAGTGGTCCTCAAAATTAAGCGATAAATAGACTTAGGTCTATTGGTATGTGTGCCATTGTGTGCAAGGTTTATATATTTATAACCACCTCAGAGAATATGGGGGGTTGCAAGCCACTAGCTTTGTTATTTTGGGGGTCGCAGGCTGAAAGGTTTCGAAAACTAACCTAAAAATGTCAAATAAGAACATTATGAACTGTGTTTACTGAATCACTATTTTGTAATATCAACTGCTGACAGACAACAACAAAATGTAGGCAAATTATAAGAAAACGTTGATCATTATTATATTGTCCTTCATGCATGAACAAGCATGTTTAGTTAATGAAAAAACAATGACATTCATAGTGCTATTCGTCTATGCAGCACACATTCCTAAACATTAGATGAACATCAACAGGTGTAGACTGTTGATGTATTTCTATCTGAGAGAAAATGTGATTATTCGGACCCTGAGCTAATATACTGAATGAACTAACTCGCATATTCTTTTTATTCATACATGTTGACATTAAAGTCATCTGTTGCTGCTTGGTGTTTCAACAACACATTACCTGCTCATTAGAACTAATCGCAAAGATATATTTAGCGCACGCCTGCGAAGTTACTGGACCAATCGACACACGCACACTCTCTCTGTCCACCCACGGCAATGATGGTGTAATATAACAAGTACTGCACTGTAAAAAATGCTGGGTTCCACATAGATACTTAATGTTGTCCCAACACAAATCGATTAAGTTGCTGTAATAAATTTTACAAATTTAAGTGGGTTGAACATAAAATAGTCAAGTTCCAAAATAATGTAAGAATTGTGTTGTTTAAACTCAAACTCAAATTTTAGTAGTTTGAACAGTTTGAACAAGCAACAACAGTCATTTTTTGAGGGTGTATTACAAATAGCTTTGTTTCAAGAGTTCACACTTAGCTGATGATTAATTATAAAGCTTGTTTGGCATGCTGTCCCGGGAGAGAGCCCTGAGCTCATAAGATCCTCGAGCCCGGGGCTCCCTCCCGTTGCAAGGCGAGAGGGGAGATCGAGCTCAGGTAGATCTCGAGAACTCCCCTGTCGTAGTGATTGACGAGCAGATAGTAGTTCTCTTTAATGAGATAGGTACTAGATAGGGAGCAAGTCTATAGTATTGATTAATCAATAACTTAGGTTGCATGTTTTTAATCGGTGGGAGGAAAACGGAGAACCCGGGGGAAACCCACGTGAGCACAGGGAGAACGTGCAAACTCCACACAGAAATGCCCGCTGGTTTGGTAAAGCCTAGAACCATTGACATTCTTGCTGTGAGGCAACAGCGATAAGCGCTAGGCCACCGTGTCACCCATCTAGGAAGAGAAGGAGTAGGGGTGGAAGTAGGGATTCTTCCAAGCGAAGATAGCGGTGATAGGAAACCCGGGGTATTTGTAGTAGCTTAGGGATCATCTGATTGGTGCATAGTGAATTGGATAATGTGGGTCCAGCCTCTAGCAATCGCACGTGATCCTCTCGAAATTAGTTTATAAATAAACTCCACTTATAAGAATAAAGCTGAAATAAAATTTTAATATTTTCCTCTATATCATTCATTCATTAATTTTCCTTCAGCTTAGTCCCTTTATTTATCAGGGTTTGACACAGCGGAATGATCCGCCAACTATTACAGCACATGTTCTACGCAGTGGATGCCCTTCTAGCCGCAACCCAGCACTGGGAAACACCCATACACACTCACACTCACACACACACTACAACCAATTTAGCGTATTCAACTCACCAGTAGCACGTCTTTGGACTGTGGTGGAAACCGGAGCACCCTGAGGAAACCCATGCGAACACAAGGAGAACATGCAAATTCCACACAGAAACATTAACTGACCCAGCCGAGGCTCAAACCAGCTACCTTCTTTCTGTGAGGCGACAGTGCTAACCACTGAGCCACTTGTATATCATTAACATGTAATTAAACATTGGGTAGTTCTTCGTGTTTTATATTGTACTGTACCTAATATGCTTTGAAGTCATTTTCATATACACTAGGGGTGTAACGATACTTCGAACCGAACCGAAATATCGCGATACACCAACCACGATACGTATCGCGAAACTCTCGTGGCGTACCGCGATACTCTCACGCCCCCTGCTGCCCATTGTTGAGGTTGACGTCACTTGTCTCTAACTAATTAAACCAAATTTAAGCACATATTTATTTGATCACATTTGATTAAATTGTATTAGTAATGAGGTTTTGTTCTAAATATTATATTCTAAAGTTAGTATTTTCCAAGTGCATGTCATGTCATCTGAGTGCGCGATCACTCGATTACTGCATGGTTTCCGCTACATTCATTCTTTCATGGCAGGGCGCCACACCAAAATTCACCCCGCCACTGACTGATGCTTGCGCGCCGATTTTCTCTGTTGGTGCACGGGATTCTTGCGTGCCCTCGTGTATACTCTGCTCAAGTGCGCTTTCAAAAACACGCAGCTGAAGTGCGATTTAGTGTGTTTACGCATCACGCATCAGTAACTGACTGACAGGTGCATGCAGCGTGTGAGGCTGGCAAATACGACCGCTTTCAGTTAAGATGAACACATGTGTAACTGCAGTTTCCATAATTATACTTTATAGATAACAGATAATGCTTTATAATACTTTAAAATGTATAGATGACGTTGTCTTGCTGGACTTTATAGCCGTTTCACTTTACAGGGAGCATTTATGCCGCTTGGGTCTATTGGAGACATTCATAAATATTTCTAATGAAGGTTGGAGACATACATGTTACATAAACACACTAAGGAGCACTTGAGCGGAGTATATATGGGGGCACGCAGGAGTTTTGTGCATGGACAGAGAGAATAGGCGCGCAGGCAATATATTGACATTGCAGTTTTCAGCGCCGTGCACCGCATTCTTCCCTATACTGAACTGTAGAATGAAATAAATACAAATATGACGTTCACCTCTTACCTGATGTCTTTAACAATACATTTTCTATGTGTTTGCAAAATGGAAGTCGTAAGACATCTTCCCTATCCACTTACTCTGAGAAAAGAGTGAACTTGAGGAGGTATAGCTCAATAACGGGAAATAGCTGGGCCAAAAACTAACAAACAAATCAATCAAATAAAAAATGTACAAAAATCACAAAATATCTCAAAGTGGGCAAAAGTAATGCTAAATAATTTTGCCCAAACGAAAGTTAAGCAAAAACAACGAAAATCATAATCATGTTGACAAAATACACGAAAAACGAGATCAAAGGAACATGCGCTCTTCTCCGCTTTTCCTGACGGGCTTTTTTCCCCACGCCACGACGCCCAGTGATGATAGATCGGTCTCCTGACCAATCAGCTGTCGTGCAGGTGGAAATACAGAAATGACAGGCACAGAGAGAGAGAGTGTGAGAGAGAGAGTGAGAGATAGAGAGAGAGAGAGAGAGAGCGAACGGGAGGCTAAAATACAACCAGTTAGAACCGTAACATTCGTTTCAGACAAAACTGCAGTGTATTCTCTTTGCTTGCGTGCCGGTTTCCTCTGTTCGCGCGCAAAACTTCTTGCATGCCCTCAAATATACACGCTCAAGTGCAGATCTTTATGTGGGCTTTCAAATAACCGCTGCTGAAGTGCGATTTAGTGCGTTTTTGTGCGTTTTGCGACATTAACGCGTCCTGGGGTGGAGTGAGGCGGCTATAGACTCCAGCAAGATAAAGTCATTGTATGCAGAGCCATTGACATTTATCAGTTAAGTATAATTATGGAAACTGTGTTCATCTTAACTGAAATTAACTGAAATATTTCATATGTTCTTAGAAAGGACAAGCCTGTTTATCTTTCACTATAGTCTACACTGCAGTTATTTATTTAATTTGAGTTCACTTTCTTAAGATGGCTGCACTAAAGAGAATTGTTTTTTCTGACTACTCTATATTGGAGGTATTTATTTCATTTTTGTTGTTTACTCTGGTATCCTGACTGTACTAAAATGTGATGGCAAAGTTAATAAAGAAAAAGTTTAGTTGTTCTTGTTATTAAGTGAATCTATTGTTCCTTAGCATTGCTGTTAAGATGACATCAACCCTAACCCCACAGCAAACAGAAACCGAACCGAACCGAACCGTGGCTCCAAAACCGTGAACCGAACCGAATCGTGCCTTTAGTGTATCGTTACACCCCTAATATACACTATAGCTTTGTTTTCCAACCCTGTTCCTAAAGGCACACCGACAGCACATATTTTGGATGTCTCCCTTATCTTGAAATGAATCTCTTCTTATGTTCTGATGATTTGATTCAGTGTTTGAATAGGTAGGTAATGTGTACTGTTGCTGTGCCTTCAGGAACAGAGTTTGGAAAACTGCACTATACATCCTGCATCACTCCTAACCATTCATTTGTTCTGTTCCCCTCCATTCCTTTACTGATGAACAGCTGGTTTTCAGCACCATCTGCTGGACCCAATGATGAATTTCCATTACACGCTGCGGAAGCTGCGTTTGCATGAGGAGGAATATGTGCTGATGCAGGCCCTCTCGCTCTTCTCACCAGGTACTTCAAGTAAAGCTGAACAACACACACTCGAACACACACACACACACACAAGCTTTCCCTTTATCTCAAATGTGAGCTTTCATCCACAGATCGCCCTGGTGTGACAGACCACAAGGTGATCGACCGCAACCAGGAAACACTAGCGCTCACCCTAAAGACTTACATTGAGGCCAAGAGAAACGGGCCAGAAAAACAGTAAGAGCACATTCTTTATGTCATTTCTCTTTTGACTTTGGCTATTGTTCAATTTATCTCACTTCACGCTCCATAATGCTCAAAATTCACTGTTAGTTCTGGCTATTCATTCACACTTTATGTCTCTAAACCCTGGGTTAACGTCCTTATTAGCATAGTCATGCTGTTAATGTCATTGGTTGGATGAACGACTTTAAAAAGGCTGTAAATGTAAACCACTGCATGAACTTGTTACACTTAAAGTTGATCAATTACTGATTTCATTAAGAAATTAAGCTGAAAATTGTGTGTTGGAAAAATGAGAACCCAATCCAGGAGACTGTTGGTTGTTCTGCAGTCAAACATCATCTTTACAAGAAGTCCACACATACCTGCCAACATTTGGTTTGTAAATTCCGGGAGACGGGGGGATTACGTCATACGTTAATTTGCATATTACTGACGTCATCACGTTCTACCATTTCTGTTTGTTTAACAGCCTATGGTAAATAAATGGAATATTTTATATTTGCACTACGCTTTATGTAAGCTTGTCAATTTAACTAAATGTATTGCTGTTTGAATACAGTATATCATTATAGATGAGTAGGGAATTTGCAGTAATTTCTCAGACGTAATATACTCAGACAAGTTCAGAAATTCTCACTTAAAACATCTCTGATTGTGAACAAGAAAAGAATAAACGGTCAAATTAAATTGTTAAAATATAGGAGAAGCAGATCAGTTTGACTGTACAAGGGAAATACCTTCACACTCCAGGTGCTAAATCATTTGCCGTCGGTACGCAGAGGAGTGATCTGCTGTCAGGCTGCAGGTGGGAGAGGCTGCTGTACGAGGACTGGGCCGCCTGTCAGTGCTCTGAGGCAGGGGAGGGGCCAGCGGCATCACCCGCAGCTCGTTGAGAAGAGTAGGAATGGTACAGTATGGACAAATGACAGTCTATAAAAATCTCCAGTAACACACAAAAAAGTCGCTAAATTTGTCGCTAGTCGCTTTTTTGAAAATTTGGCGCTAGGGGGGTCTGAAAAGTCGCTAAGTTGGCAACACTGGCACGAACTGAAGAGCGGGGAGCGGGAGGGGTGAGAGGTTTGGGGATATGGAGGCGCGCGAACTGTAGCGCGGAGAGGTTGCGCGCGACCGGAAGAGCAGGCGCACAAGCACCAGGTTTCAGCCCGGACTGTACCAAAATGCTGAGGAGCGGGGGTCGGATTCTGGGAGTTTACCGGGAGACAGAACAATACGGGAGACAGGTCTAAAATACGGGAGACTGCCGGGAAAAACGGGAGTGTTGGCAGGTATGCGTCCACATGACTAACACAAGTCTAGCAAATCTCGAGTCTAAAATGAGTCTAACTTGAGACACAGCCGTCCTGTCTATTATATGTTAGGAGGGGCAGTGGCTAAAGGTGGAGACAAATCTAATCAAAGCATGCAAATGAAGTAGATAGGACAGAGGTGGGCAAACTACGGCCCACGGGCCATATGCGGCCCACTGAACACTTTCATCCGGCCCGCGAAGGAGTTTTTAAAATGCTGCTTCTGAGTAACGGTTTGGTTTCAGAACTAGTAAATTAATGATGCAATACAAGAGAACGCCATTTGATGGCAGTATTGCACGCAGTACAGTTAGCGCAACCAGTAGAATTAGAACCCACTCTCGGATATTAAAATGCACTTTCACGCAAAATGCGCTTCTTTTTTTTTTTGCGAGAGCTCTTCTTAAACTGAACAGCGCATCATCGATGACGAAAGCGCGCTCAGGCCCAAATGTAATGTGAGTGCGGGTCGTCAGGGGAGATGGGAGGGGGAACAAGCATGCTTCGGCCCGGTTAAAGGCAACTGTACATAGTGAGTACGCCCTCAGATTCTTCCGTTTTATCTCATAGTTTTATGATTGATATGAGCATATTAATACAAGCTCAAATGAGATTGTTGTGAATTTGACTCAAATTGTATAATAATTGCTGGTTAAATGTGTAAATTTTTGTCATAGAATATATTTTCCATGCATACATCCACTTTAAAAAGTTCTTTTATCAAAGATTTGTGGTTTCATCAAGTTTACGATGTATATTCTAAAAGCAGTGCAAATTAGATTAATGTACATTTGACTGAATAGTAAACTAAGAATTATTTTTAATGTGTTAATACTAGATTTTTTCAGACAATCTATTCTCCACTGTAAAAATTATTACATTATTATTATTATTATTATTGATAGTATTATTATACTATTGTTTTATGATGATTATTAAGTAAATATAAATAGCAGTGCAAATTAATTTGACTTGTAAATTTGACTCAATTATAACTATTAAAATAATCTGTTTTGTATTAATGTGACATGATTCTGACTGATTTTACATATTATTTCATGCATACTGCCACTATAAATAAAAGTTATTTTTTGAAGGATTTGACATGTGGCCCTTCACTTGTTTTGCAAAACTTGATGTGGCCCTCGGGTCTAAAAAGTTTGCCCACCACTGAGATAGGGGAAAGAACCTGTCCAGCCACTGATCACACAAGTTCTCATCACCTGAATGGATCTACAAAGACAAAGGCACGTTCGTTGAGAGCCTGCCCATAGCATGTGCATCACTGGGTGTTGGGGCTGTGTCGAAGGTACTGTGTCTGAATAACACAGCTGAGAACCAGAAAAGTAACTGTACTATGCACCGGGTTTTTGGCGGCCACTGCGATCGGCGATGCAATTGGCGACCCGGGGGTGCTACAGACTGTACCAAAAAGCTGAGGACCGGGTGAGGGGACGGTGGGGTTGTGGTGAAAATTACGGGAGTTTAGGAGAAATAACAAAATGGGAGGGTGGCCGGAGATGGGTCTGAAATACAGGAGACTCCCAGGAAAAACGGCAGTGTTGGCAGATACTGTATGTTATAAGGTGTTTTCCCACTACATAGTGTTTCGGCTTGGAATGGCTCACTTCTGAGGGCTTTTCCGCTGCATTCTATAGTGTGTGGTTTTTATGTTTAGTACTCCCTCTGGAGAGGTGCACTGTTACCAAAATGTAACATATACATACTGCAGATCACCAGTTCGCTCAAAAGAATCAACGCTACAGCATCATTGGATTTGTGACACAAGACACCAAATGACTAAAACAATATTATAGCATTGCAAGAAAAAGAAAATTGAAGCATTTTGGCCAATAAAAAAAGGTTCAGACGTTCTTCTCGTTGGTTGCAGATCCCGACCCGAATTGCAAAAGTTTTCAGGAAGTCAGTAGAGGTGGCGCACCTATAGAGATAACTCCTTCAACCTTAAAGGGTCACGAAACACCAAAACACATTTTTTGAGCTGTTGACAGTCATATCTGTGTCCCACGCTGCTTTAAACACTATTAGGACACATATATGTCACTAAAAAGTGGAAATTGGTTGTTTTTGCGTTATTTTGAGCAAATTCCTTCTTCCGGTTTGACACAAATTTTTGAAGCTGCGTCAAAGCGATTAGATACTTGTGTGTATTCCAGCATGGAGACTGGATGTCTGTACCTGCGAGTACATCGGGGCGTCTCTGAGTGTGCAGCATTAATTCATGAGAAAGACATGGTTCAGACCAATCAGCGCGCTCTATTGTGTATGCGGTGCAACTTCATTAATATGATAGCTTCGGAGACGGTTTTACCTGTTACAGTGTTCAGACAACAGAGAGACGCCACGTTGTGTTGCCAAAACAAGTGGAAGAACAAGAATTTGGAGACACTGGTCTTCAGTTTTGCATTTATTAATGTTCTGCAACAAAGGTTTTGTTTTCATTTTCCCGCTATGAGAGCGCAGCTGGACTCACATGTGGATTACAGTGTACGCAACAGAATGTGTTTGTAAGGAACATTTTTTTTTTTACCCGAGAGCTTTTCGCATCTGGAAATGATGAAATCAGGATTTGCCGCTCGTCTCCTTTAAAAAAAGACTTAGTTCCAGTTTGATTGTCCTGTCGCTACAGATTTGGTAAGTGTGTGTGAGAGCAGTGCCCTTTGTTTGTTCATACAGCTGCTCTCCAAATGTAAACCTGTAAACACTGCAATCAAACTATTACCGTCGTGTAGGATTTTTGCAGCATTTTGTGACAGGATAGTCTATACACACACAGCTTTCTGAAGCTACCTACTGAGTGCATCTAAGTTACTGAGAAATGCGGAGGATTTTTTTTTTCCATTCTCTGTGCGATATCAAACATTCCATTAAAACTCCACTGTCCAGCAGTTCATCCTCACATCTAATATGTCGTTTGTCACGGGGGACATGCAGGAAATGTTCCTGAATAAAAAGTGAAAGTGCCAAATTGCAGTTAAAGTCGACAAATTAATAATTTGGCAAATAGTTCGATTACTGATGTCCATGTTAACACAGTCACTGTCTTTCTCCTCTGAGTCTGTGTGTTTGTTTTGTCTCTGTGAAAATCAGCTCGTGCCCAAATGGAAACTCCCATTTTTGCAAAACCTTCCCTCTTTCCCTCCCCCGACACTCCCACCTAAACAGAGCTGGACACATCCACTTTCCTGACTTTTTCCAAACTAGAGGTGTGAAAACACCCTGCTGAGACAGGGCGGATTAGATCATACACACCGGGACGCTTTCCGGTTGCGTTTATCTTCAGCGTTTTTGGAGACGTTTTTTTGCATTCAAACCCAAGCGATTTTCTCTGGTGTTGAGCAGAAGAGTATGCAAAATAACTCCTTGACGTTAGATGGCGCTTAAAGAGCATGAGGCGTTTTTTTTTTTAATTAAGCATTTACACCTGGCACTTTGCTTATTGTTATGCACGATCGCGTTGGCGCCCTTAATTTAGTCACGAGGCGGTAAACGTCGACGGAAAACATTCAAGGAACAAAGCAAAAGGAAGCAGCAACTTTTGTACAGCCCTAATTGTATAATAAACACAGAACAAAAAGTACATATCCGGAGTTTCTCCACTGAACACCAGACTTTATAAACACTCCCACCTTGGCCTTATGCCATGGATGAATCAAATTTAAAGGAATCCATCTGTATTTTAACACAACAAATTAAGTTTTTTTTTGGTTAATCTGATGAATAAATATTTAAACACACACAGAGGCCCCGTTTACACTAATGCGTTTTCGTTTTGAAATGGCGTTTTAAATCAAAAACGATCCGCTTCCATACTAGTGTTTCATCTAGCATTTCTAAACATATCTCCGTCCACACCACTCCACCAAAAACGTATATCACGTGACCATTCGCGCACTCTGGGCATGCGCATTCAAGTATAAACAGGAAGCATGTGTCTCGCTCGGCATTTGGTTATTGTTAGTCAACAAACGCTGGTTGAACGATGAACGCGAGTGCTCGAACAATAGCTTGCCTCTTGCGAATATATGCAGCTGCTGTAGTAAAAAAGGCAGAGTTCAACTACACAATGGCGCCTAAAATGGACAATAGTGCAAACAAGGCTCCCATTTCTGTGTCCATGTTGTTGTTTACAGTGAAGGCTGGTCTGCCGTCTTCCGGTAGCGTTATAGTCATGTGATAGGGGCTTGACGAATAAGGGAAGGATACGCAATGACCCAAAAGCCCCAATAAGGTAGCGAATCTCAGCAGCCACGCCTCTGTTTTCAGATGTCTCCATTTTCCCCCATCCACACTGAGACAGAGCAGAAGCGTTTTAGAATGAAAACGACCTCTCCAGCATTTTCAAAACGCTCCGTTTTTGGGGCTCGAAATCTCCGGCATAGTGTGAACGAATGGCTTAACCGTAGCAAAACTTATGTGTTTTAAAACGAAAACGCATTTGTGTAAACGGGGCCAGAGACAGTTCAGAGATTAATAAAAGGCATGAGGGAAATGCATTTTACTATTGTCAGTTGTGTTCATTAATGATGGCGTTATTAACCAGTTTGCATTGGTTTTGACTGCAGTGCTCAGTTTAGCAGTAGCAGTAAACAATCCATACTGCACCTTTAAAGTATTTTAAATAACTCATGCATTTAATGTTTGTATCGCAGAACTCCAACATTTCTCACAAGCTCTCATAGCACTCTTAATAATTGGTTTTTGTGCTGAATTGATACTGTAAATCTTCTTTGCAGCTTGTGATTCAAGCAAGTACTGCTTTTTATTCCACTTTGCCATTGTCATACTCAACAGAAATTGATTGCAATTTGATTTGAATCTTTTCCCCCTGGTAGTCTGCTGTTCCCAAAGATCATGGCGTGCCTAACTGAGATGAGGAGCATGAACGAAGAGTACACCAAACAAGTGCTGAAAATCCAGGACATGCAGCCTGAAGTGTCTCCACTTTGGTTGGAAATAATAAGCAAAGACACCTAAGTCCACACAAAGCACATGCAACTCTACTTATTCCCAACTACTACACTATTGATGACCTTCATCCGAGGACACTAAAGACTGAAAGACTAGCAACGGCAAGGACTGTGCCTACTGATAATGAACTGCTGAACAGCGCACACTGAAATTGTGGACAAGTAGTTTTATATTGATGTTACTTAGTGCAATTGTGTTTGACGATATCCCACAGCCAATCATCTTTTCACAAGAGAACATTTTCTATGGTTCATAACCACATATTATCTCTTACGGTAAATTCTTGAATGGAGCTTGATGTTTGGGGTTTAACTAAGCTTGGATTTAATTCTCCACTTGTTCATGGTAACACTTTACAATGAGGTTCTGTTTGTAAACATTAGTTAGCTAACATTGCTATACTGTAACTCAACTCAATACGTTAAGGTAACTCAAACCATTTGAGAAAACCAATTGCAACAAACCATTTATTCATTCATTTTCTTTTCGGCTTAGTCCCTTTATTAATCTGGGGTCGCCACAGCGGAATGAACCGCCAACTTATCCAGCATATGTTTTATGCAGCGGATGCCCTTCCAGCCGCAACCCATCACTGGAAAACATCCAAACTCATTCACACACACACACTCATACACTACAGTCAATTTTAGCATACCCAATTCACCTGTACCACATATCTGTGGGGGAAACCGGAGAAGGGGAGATCATGCAAACATGCAAACTCCACACAGAAATGCCAACTGACCCAGCCGAGGCTTGAACCAGCGACCTTCTTGCTGTGAGGTGAATGTGCTACCCACTGCGCCACCGCGTTGCCCCGCAGCAAACCATTTGAGTTTAAAAAAACTAATCTATATGAGTACTGTGAACTTACTCCATTTAAGTTGAAGTGATGAGGTATTTAATTAACTCATTGCCTTCCACACAGAGTTCAAAACTCTTTTCAAATGAGTAGAATTAACTTTGAGTCAATTTTGAGTTAGCTATTCTCATTTCATTTGATAAAGTTGACTGTTGGGTTTTACAGTGTAACAATAGGTAGTGTTGTGTAGCCAGATCAGGTCTGGGCCAAATAGAATCTGCTAATATTTCTTGCTATATCTGCTATATCAATCTCAAAATGATTTCGAGATTATAAAAACTAAAAACATAACACATAAAATAAAAAAATTATAAATTTTTTAACAATAACCCCTTCCACACATTCTTCGGAAAGCGGTCATGTGTGAACAGACCCCAAAAGTAACAGTAAAGTTGTTCCAGAAATGTATCGTTACTACTGTGTGATAAGGGGTTTTTATTCAAGGTTTGCCATGCAAATTCAATTAGAAGCACTTGTTTGTTAATTTCTCATAAAATCTACTGAAAGAAATAAAATATTTCGGTAACACTTTATAATAACTACACTTATGAATCATTTACTAAGCATTAACATCTAGGGAATTCATTATTTGTTAAATATTAACTCTACATAAATAAGCGTTAGTTAACAGTTTAGAACTGCAGCTACAAATGCTGTATTCTTGACCTACAACCACATTTATAATGTGCTTAATAATTGTACTTTCATACTTTGTTAATGATTTATTTTTCATTACTAAATTAAGTATTGCATTATTAACAAACCAGTTGTATTTAAGAGTAGTTGGAGGTTTTTAAGATCATTCAGAATGAGTTAGTAAATGATTAATAAACTATTCAAATCACCGTTTATATTTCTTATTATTCAGACATATTGTAATGGTTACTATGTATGTTAATAAATGCTTTATTAACTCAACTTCATCCAGTTTTGTGACCTAATCTAAAGTGAGGACTATTTATGCTTTATAAATCCCTTATAAATGACAATTAAAGGCTTAGCAAAAAAAAACAGTAATCTTTGCACTCTTATCTAAAAAGTAAAATTACTGTAAAGTTTAAACATTGCTGAATAACAGGAGTGTCAAAATACAACATAAAATTGGATAAAACAACAACAATATAATAATTTAACAATATAATACGATGCAATGTTTAAATTGTTATTTTAGATAAAGTTGCAAAGATTTATTTTTCATTTGAAGTACAGTTTTATTTGTATCTTCGAACGAATAGGTATGAATAATGTCCTTTATGTTCTTTTTTCTTGTTTAGAATATAACTAAGCCTTTAATTATCATTTATAAGGGATTTATAAAACATAAACAGTCCTCACTTTAGATTAGGTCACAAAACTGGATGAAGTGGAGTTAATAAAGCATTTATTAACCTACAAATTAACTATTAGTAAACCCTGAATAATAAGAATTATGAATGTTAATTTGAATAGTTTATTAATCATTTACTAACTCATTCTAAATGATCTTAAAAAACCACCAACTATGCTTAAATAACTGGTTTGTTAATAATGTAATACTTAATTTAGTAATGAAAAGTTAATCATTAACAAAGTATGAAAGTACAATTTTTAAGCGTATTATAAATGTGGTTGTAAGTCAAGAATACAGCATTTGTAGCTGCAGTTATAAACTGTTTACTAACGTTTATTAATGTGGAGTTAATGCTTAACAGATAATGAATTCACTGTTTGCTAATGCTTAATAAATGGTTCATAGTGTGTAGTTATTATAAAGTGTTACCAATATGTCTTTATAAAGTATTGTACATAAATCATGAACATTTGCATATTTGTATTCGATATTACTGTAATATATATTTGCAACCGAGATTAACAGATGAAAATACACGGTAACAAAGGCATTGTTTGTTGTTAGCTAAATACATTAATTGATCTTAATTAATACACTCATTGACATTTGCTGTTTGTTAAAACTACTTATTTAAAATGCTCTGAAACAACACAATTCTTGAGTTTTTTGGGGGACAACTTAGTTGTTTTAAGTTTAGCGCACTCAAATTTGTAATAAAAAAAAAAAAATAATAATAATAAGTTAACTGTGTAGGACCGTAAAGTGTTACCGCCTACACTTTGCAGGGTATATAGAGGAGATGCCATATGAAATTGTTATTGTGGCAGTATAAGCTGACAATATGCATACTTGTCATTTGTGTTAATGGTTTGTCTTGATAAAGCTGTTTATTTATTATAATTTTTTATGCAAATAGTGGTATGTTAACTCTGGGTCTGATATGTTGAGATTATGGTATAACATATATACACAATCTATATATGATCAGTGTCATATGTTAATAGCTTTATTTGATTCAAACATGTTCTAGCCAAGAATGTAAATGAACTTGTGATGTTATGAATCTCATGCAGAACACGTTCAGCTTGTATTTTACTCTCCATAATAGAAAAAAAATGATTTTTTTTAAAAAATGTATTGTGACATTTATATCAGATTTATATTTCATTACAGCAATGAGACCTCAACTTGTTCCCGTCAGGTTTTATGAGATTCACTCTATGGTGTGTGTGGCTGGATATCCAGTTATTTCATGTCTATTGTGATTGCCTTTTATTAGAAAGCAAGCGAACTGTATTTTGAATGTCTGCAACTCTGATACTCTGAGTCCTGTTAGAGGCTGTGAGTTCATCACACTGACACGTTTTTGAGAAGTGATTGCCTTTCTAAATGCCTCATTCAGCAGTGAACTTAACCTATTTAAGTAAGCACATTGAGGACGTTACTGAAAAGATGTCAAAGTAGCATTTTAAGGTTATTTCAGAGTGTCTAGGTAAGAGTTTATGATGAAAATCATTGTGAATGTGATGAGCTTGTATCGTGAATGTTAAAGTGCAGATGTTCAAGGGTATTTGATGTCAGGTATGTTTGTAAAGCACAATCTCTTTCACAATGCCTTCATGCTGACCTTTTGTGTAGATTTAGCAGTCATTTCATCTTGCGCAAACAACGATGAGGAAACTTGTCACTACATGTATACTTACTACACAATACACTCAGGTTTTCTGTCTTTACACTGGCTATTTAAAAAAATTATATGATCCTCTCAGGAAAATAAAATGTAAAATTGTACAAAAAATGTGTGCAGAATTGTTTGTAGAACTGTTTTCTTTATGAAAGTATATCAAATTCATCAGGGTTTACAGTGTTGTACAGAATTGAGAAAAGCCTTCTGGAATCATTAAACGCAGGACAGTCCAGTACAATGTGTTTTACAGTAAGGGGAGTTGTGCAGTACAAACATCGAGTGGGGTCTTGTAATCTTGTATGTCCTATACGACATCAGATTAAAATCACTTGATCAAATCTAGCCTTCAAATGTCTTTAAACTCTGTTTGATATTTTAGGCTGTATTTCACACAATTGATTATTTTCCAATGCATCCCACTCCTCTTTGCAAGCAATGTTGAGCCTGGTCAGTAACTGGATGGGAGACCACCTGGGAAAAACTAGGTAGCTGTTTGTGAGGCCTTACACTACAGTGGTTCAGTCTATGTTGGCCCTTACGCCCCAGTATAGTGACTGACAATACACTGTAAGGCCCTGACACACCAATCTGATGCCAAACAACTAGCACTGACAAAATCCAACTGTGTTGTCGCCTTGCATTAACTCTCGTCTGGATTCATCTGGACCAAAAAGCTGCACGTGGATACATCAAATGGATGAAAGTGGGGATGAGGACGGGTCTTTTCGCACCACAGGAGGCAGTAGTCTGTTTTTGGTTTTTGTTTTTTTGTTCCCAATGAGAATGCGGAACTTCCAAAGCACACACGCAAAGAGTAAACCAAGCAGCATTTAGTACTATTATCAGTGATGTCCATTATTGGGTATTATTATTGATTTATCAAACTTAAACCATGAGTTTGATAAATCAATAAAACTATTTGATAATGGACCACTATTCTGCCCCTACTAGGATGATTGCTGAAGTGCTCGTGCCTGGCTAGCTCGGCAGATAGCTAACAGGTTCCTCCAAGAAAGACTCGGATGCCAGATGTCCAATGAGTGTACTTCACTTGAAAGAAGCACTGTAAAACTAAACATACAAAAAGAATGTCAAAATAATTTATCTTACACATACAATTTAAGTATTAAATGCAGATTTAACATATAGCTTTGCATACAAATGAGCAAACAAATAATTTTGTTGCTTTATCCTTTAGGAAATGTAATTTCTAGTGATGTGACATTGTGCACCAAGGCTTTGAAGCATGTATCAAAAAATGATACATCTTGGTGTGAAGCAGTGTGTCGGAGCTTGTTTAGCCATAGTCACATGATCAGTGACGTCCGAAGCTTCATCCACTGCTTTAAATTTTGATTCAAAGGTTTAAACACCCTCGTGGGTTAGTAAAGTGTATAGCATCGATTACATACATTTCTATTGTTTCAAAGCACTGCACCGGTCCCACGCACCAGTAATTGAACTAAAATGCAATAGTAATTTATAGTAAAACGATTTTGAACCATACTAAAGTGTGTTAGTGTATTATTTACAACTATTTATAAAGAATGCCATTGCATCTTCTAGTATAGTGTGTAACGGAGGGCAGCTGACAAATATGGTGCAAAAGTCTCTCTCATAGCCTCCCATGCAGGCATCGCCGCTTCTATCCCCGCTCGGAACGAGAGTGTGGGTGTAGAATCGGTTAGAATAGATAAATGTAAATACTTATGAATACCTTGCATTTTACTACAGTCATTGTTGGTGTAATGTAACGTACCTTATATGTAAAAGAAAATACAGTAATTGGGTAATGTGTTTATATTATTATTGTATTACTACATGAATGAGTTGGTCAGTTGAGTTGGTCAGTGAGTTGGTCAGTTGTAAACATTTGACATTTTTTGCAACACAGTGCTTTCCCACACTTTAACCAGCAGAGGTCCTCATTGAGATTTGGAAAGCTTCAGAGTAACGAACTTTTTGAACAATTGAGTTGAACGTTTCACTGTTTCAGAAAGCTTCATTTCACCATCACTAGTAATTTCTATACATGTTCCTTTAAATTAAACTCCACTCTATAAATGAAGAAAAATATTAAACAAAATAGTCACAGACTTATATTTTCAAGACTTTCTGTAACATTAACCCACATCCCTGCTGAAAAATCCAGCCTAAACCAGCCTGGTTGGCTGGTTTTAGCTGGTCAACCAGCCTGGTTTCAGAGGGGTTTTGGCCATTTCCAGGCTGGTTTCCAGCCATTTCCAGCCTGGTCTTAGCTCGTCAGGCTGGGAGATGACCATCTAAAACCAGCTTGACCAACCAAAACCAGCTATGTCCAGCTTAAACCAGGCTGGTCAAGCTGGTTTTAGCTGGTTTAAGCTGGTCATTTTCCAGCCTGACCAGCTAAGACCAGGCTGGAAAAAGGCTGGAAACCAGCCTGGAAATGGCCAAAACCCCTCTAAACCAGGCTGGTCGACCAGCTAAAACCAGTCAACCATCTTAGGCTGGTTTAAGCTGGATTTTTTAGCAGGGATGGCAGCAAAATACAGCTCCGTTGAATTTCCTTTTGAAACTACAGCAAATCTAGAGGTACAAACTTAATACAACTCAATTTTTCTATGGCCACTAGATGTCACTTTCAGACGTTTTGTTAAGATCAGCACAGACCACAGCTACAGATGCCCCAAGAGCCACTGGCTGAGCCCCAACTGGCTGAGGTTCTGAAGAAACATGCCTGTGTGCTCTGTCAACTGACAAATCGTATGTCAAATGCATCAAAACCCACCTCTTCGCTTTTTGGTTACGATAAATTTAGGGCCGTAAAACTCCTGCTTCATCTTGACTGGAGGGACTGGCCTAATTTTTTCACTCAAAGACAGCAATCACCTTGTGCAGAACAGGGACATCTGTGAGAGCCATAGATGATGAATGAAAACCCCTGAACCTGGGGGAATCTGGCAAACTGAATAGTGTAGCCAAATCAAATTGTCCAGTAGGGCTGCTTGATTAATCGAATTACATTATCATGCATATTGTGGCAGTAAATTCAACTCTGTAATCAAATAAAAATCTTCAGCAGCTGCTTTCAGATGGAGCAGCATTTACTGCACTGAGCCAAGATTCACTGACGAGCTTCACAAACAATCACAGAAGATTCAACCGGTTCTGAAATCAATGAGAATTGCTCTGCGATATGACAGCTGTAGTGTCACTTCTCAGTGATCTATGGCTCTATGTTGGTGCTGATCATAAAGCATGTGAAAATAGCATATTAAATAACATGTTTTTTTACTCCTAACTCACCCAATAACTTCAGTTGAGTGTTTCAAATAAATCATTGTGATGATTCTGTAGTGGTTTGTTTATTATGATATATGTTTGTTTATCATATTGAATCAATAAAAGCATTTAAATCATTTACTTTTTTGATTTCCCAACCATCAAGCTTTTAAAAAAAAAATTAAACCGGATCGAAACTAATCTGATACAAAAAAGCCAAGCTTAAAGTGGTCCAGCCAGACCCAGATTTAAGAATGGTAAAACTCTGTTTAACTATTAGTGACTAATATGAGCCTATTTCCAAAAAAAGTGGAGCTTTGCTTTAAGAAAAGCACAGCTTGCAGAGTCGTTGAGCAGCTATGAAGTGTAAATCTGACAAGTGATTTTTGTCTGCCTAGTGGACGTCTGAAATGGGAAGAATAAAAACAGCCCTTAAAAACCCTTTTGTGCGAGGAACTTTGGCTTCAATTCAAACTCAGTTTGTTAAAGGAATGTTGAGTTACTTTACTGAAGTTACAGCAAGATTGACTGAGCAAGTAACAATCACTAACACACACAGACTTTTACAATATCAAATAGCTTCCTTTAATAGTCACATCTCACAATATATGCAATGTTGAGTCTGTATTATAATTTATTATTTATTTATCATGGGTTTTTGAGACCTGTGACTGTATGAGCATTTAAAAGTATTCAGGCCTGAGAAATCCATTACTGTACCTGAATACTGTTAGACTACAATAAAACATTTGATTTCATTTGTATTTTTTTTTCCTTTATTGCATTTTGCTGTGCTTGTAGATTGTTTATGATATATGCAGATGCACTCCCCTACAGAACCATACCAATCAATCTTAAACTACATATATATTAGGGGTGTCAAAATGAATTGTTTCTTCGGTGCACCGCGATGCAGACGCGGACAATTCGGTATCGGTTCAGTAATAATCATAACCGGTTATTATGCACTGACGTCATTTATCTCCTACGCGCTATGTCGCGGTAGCTTACTATGGCGAGGGAGGCGAGCGCGAGTGTTTACAACACTTCACCTACTTGACGCACAAACTGTGCACAATTTCACTGCGTGTGTGTTTTCTGGACACTCTTTCACTGACACTTACAGCAGAAGCCCCTATTTCACTGCGATTGAGAGAATGAAAGTAAACTCCATTACTCTCTCTCTCTCTCTCTCACTGTGGCCCATTTGACCTGCTGGTGTGACTTTTACTGTGTGTGTACGTGTTTTTGTGACATGTCAGGACACAAATCTGTATAATGACATAGGTATGACACAGGTATTACAAAAAGCAGGTGAAATATGAGGACATTGGTGACGTCCTCACTTCTCAAAAAGCTTCACACCCCTAATATATATATATATATATATATATATATATATATATATATATATATATATATATATATATATATATATATATATATATATATATATATATATATTTTTTTTTTTTTACAAACAGAGCTATTAAAATTGTCTGGTGAAATTGTACTCATCATAATATATATTGCAGAAAAACAATATCGTGCAGCCCTATAAACAACATTTAATCAAATAAGAATACTTTAACTGCAGCAATTACTATAATTATACTAAATAATAACTATAAAACCTGTTGTAAAAATAATTTGTTTTTAAACAGTATTCAATTGAAAAAGTGTGAATTGCTAGTGTGATTTTCAGAGTTTGATGCCAATTGACGGCAATATCTTTTATTTGATTTCATCCTTTGAGCTTAAAAGCAATATTGCAAATATCTACCAGTGTATGTAAGGTTTTTTCTGCATTAGGTACTACAAAACTTCTACACGCGTGGCTAAAAGTAGAGTTTAGAACAGGGATGGGCAAACTTGATCCTGGAGGGCCGGTGTCCCTGCAGACTTTTGCTCCAACACTAGTCAAACACACCTGAACACACTAATCAGCGTCTTCGAGATCACTAGAAAGCTGCAGGCAGGTGTGCTTGATTAGGGTTGGAGCAAAAGTCTGCAGGGACACCGGCCCTCCAGGATTGAGTTTGCCCATCCCTGGTTTAGAATGACAATAACCCATGGTTTAAGGCATAGTTCTCTGAAAAAAAAAAAAAAAACATTTACACATCCTTAAGTGGTTCCAAACCTTTATGAGTTTCTTCTGTTGAACACATCCTTAGTAGTAAAAACTAATACAAAGGAAATCAACAGTGGTTACAGGTTTCCAACACTTTTCAAAATATATTTTGTGTTCAACACAAAAAAAAAAACTCAAATAGGCTTGGAACAAGTGAAAGGCGAATAAATGGTGACAATTGTTTTGATATTTTGTGACCTATAGCATGGTGTGAAAGCCCTTCTGACTGCTCTTTCATTTGAATCTTTTCCCCCTGTTAGTCTGCTGTTCCCAAAGATTGTGACGTGCCTGACT
Source organism: Danio kyathit (assembly GCA_903798195.1). Taxonomy (NCBI): domain Eukaryota; kingdom Metazoa; phylum Chordata; class Actinopteri; order Cypriniformes; family Danionidae; genus Danio; species Danio kyathit. Next base: position 12,187,888 of record LR812527.1, on the reverse strand, counting down.
GAGATGAGGAGCATGAACGAAGAGTACACCAAACAAGTGCTGAGAATCCAGGACATGCAGCCTGAAGTGTCTCCACTTTGGTTGGAAATAATAAACAAAGACACCTAAAGCATATCCCAGCAAGCATTTTTTGTTTTTAAAAGATGTCTAATAGACATCTAAACATAGTCGTCTTGGCTAAAACAAGGCTAAATTTGGACTGTCAGTGAAAATCTAATAGACATCTAAGAACAGGTCACTAGTCAATGAATGACTACACATATAAAGTCTGTCTAATCTGTCTATTTGATGACTAGTCTAGTTTTGGGCTATTCTTAGATGTCTATTAGAGTTTCACTGACAGCCCAAGTTTAGCCTTGTTTTAGCCAAGCTGTCTACGTTCAGATGTCTATTTAACGCAAAATTGTTTGCTGGGTACTGTCAGTCTCAAACTGGATTCCTGGAGGGCCACAGCTCTGCACGGTTTAGCTCTAACCCTAATCAAACACACCAACTAATCAATGTGTTCAAGACTGCTAGAAATTATTTAGCAGGTGTGAATTAGAGCTAAACACTGCTGAGCTCTATTCCTCCAGAAACTGAGTTTGAGACCACTGACCTAAAGATAAATCACAATTTGTTTGTTTGGCACCATTTTTAGGTGCTTGAATGTAACGTCAAAATCCCTAAAGTGTGCACCAATCAATTGTTGTCATTATGTTATTTAATTTGTTTTGAAAATGCAATGTTTAGTTGATCCTGCTGATAGTTGTAAACATGAGAACTTTTGAGAAGGAATTAGATGGAAATCCATAGATGTGGTACCTGAGATTTCTATACACATTTTTTTTATGCAGATGAAAACACTAAGATCCATGTCAAATTTGAAAATCCACATAGAAAACTTAAGCACTCGGCTAAGGCAGATACTTTTTTAAAATTAAGTATTTAGTTTGTGCCAATAATTACAATGAACGTTTATTGATTTATTTCCATGACGTACAGCAAAGAACTTTGGCTCAACAGATTATGTGATTGGCTAACTGGACTGGCCGGTCATTATTAATTATAACTGCAATTATAAGATTTTGTAAGTAAGCTTTCACATTCATTGTACAACTCAGCATTACAACTTGAAAACCGGGAATTTTCTGAGAGCTCTGACTTAGACCACACGACCAGTAATAATTCATTTATATGATATGTTTTAAGGGCTTGGTCACCCAAAAAATGATAATTTACTCACCATTTTTAGGGACACAACAATGCAGATTGCTCACACTTTGGTTTACTATTTGGAATACTATTGCACTATTTCAGTTTTCAATATAATTTACCTTTCTGTTGGTTGGATTTCAGGCTTTATTGTAGTTCTAAATCTAAAATGTTCAATAAATAAAGAATTGAAAAACAGGAGTCAAAATACTCATCAAAAATCAATCTATCAGCAAAAACACAAATGAATTAAATATAGCAAATTAGCAAAAAAAAAAATAGCCTATTGAGATACATTAAAATAATAGTCACTTTGAGAAACACCAAAAAATGAAAATTCACGTCTGTAAATATGAGTTCACAGATTAAATTTTCTGACTAAACAACAAACTGTTATGAGACTGGGTTGTGTAATTTGAAAAAAAAAAAAAGCCAAAAAACACTTATCATTGACTTCCATATTTGGAAAACAAATGCCATGGAAGTGAATAGTTACAAGTTTCTTCAAAATATATTTTGTGATATTTGTGATACAGAAGAAAGACAATCATAAAGCTTTATAGACAAGTAAAGAGTGAGTAAATTATGTCAATTTAAGTTTTTTGGGTGAGCAATCCCTTAAGCATTGATAGCATTGCCATATACAGTGCATCCAGAAAGTATTCATCACTTTTTCTACATTTTTTTTATGTTACAGCCTTATTCCAAAATGGATTAAATCCCTTTATTTTCTCAACATTCTACACACAATACCCCATAATGATGATTTGAAAAAATTTATATATTTTTTAAATTGTTGCAAATTTATTAAAAATAAAAAACCTGAAAAATCACATGTACATAAGTATTTACAGCCTTTACTCAATACTTTGTTCATGCACCTTTGGCAGCAATTACAGCCTCAAGTCTTTTTGAATATGATGCCACAAGCTTGGCACACCTGTCTTTGGGAATTTTTGCCCATTCCTCTTTGCAGTACCTCTCAAGCTCTATCAGGTTGGATGGGAAGCGACGGTGTACAGCCATTTTCAGATCTCTCCAGAGATGTTCAATAGGATTTAGATTTGGGCTCTGGCTGGGCCACTCAAGGACATTCACAGAGTTGTTGTGAAGCCACTCCATTGATATTTTGGCGGTGTGCTTTGGGTCATTGTCCTGCTGGAAGAAGAATCATCTCCCCAGTCTGAGGTCAAAAGCACTCTGAAGCAGATTTTCATTCAGGATGTCTTTGTACATTGCTGCATTCATCTTTTCCTCTGTCCTGACTAGTCTTCCAGTTCCTGCTGCTGAAAAACATCCCCACAGCATGATGCTGCCACCACCATGCTTCACTGTAGGGATGGTATTAGCCTGGTGATGAGCGGTGCCTGGTTTTGTCCAAACGTAAAGCCTGGAATTCACTCCAAAGAGTTTAATTTTAGTCTCATCAGACCAGAGAATTTAGTTTCTTATGGTCTGAGAGTCCTTCAGATGCCTGATTGGTGGATTGCTGCACAGATGGTTATGCTTCTGTAAGGTTCTCCTCTCTGACTGTATGTATATGCAATATCCCAAACCTTCTAAGCTTACAGTTAGATGAAAAAAAAAGAAATAAATGGATTGCTTATAGTTAGGAAAAAAACATCAAAGAAACCGTAAAGCGTGACCTCATCAAGTGTACACCTTATACAGAGATGCTGTATTATTGTAATGGCTACAGAGGTCACAAATTTGAATGATGCATATTAGGTATTTTTATATAATATAATTGTGTTAATGGTCTTTCTTAATAGATTTGTTTATTTATTTGTTTGATTTTATGCAAAATACTTGTAATGATTGGTCTGACAGAGAGGGATCCATGTGCACTACGTTTATTAGACAACTGAGAAACAATAGAGAAATAGCAAAGTTTCTGATACTCAAGTGTATGGGCAGAGCAAATAGGATCAAGGGCTGGCAGAGAACGTTCAGTATCGGGGTAAAGGCAGAAGTCGGGGCTGGCAGCAGAGGATCGTTAAGCGAAGGGCAGGCGAGGGTCTGGGCAGGCGGCGAGAAGAAACAAAGTCGAGGAGCAGTCCGGGTTGGCAACGAGAGAACAATCAGAATGCAGGTAAAAACGCTCAGAAATGTATGAGACAAAACTTCGCAATGAGATGTGAGTGAGAGCTGCTTAAATGTGTGTGTGTAGAGTGCGATCAGGTGCAGGGTAATCAGCGCCAGATACGGGGAATTCTGGGTGATGGAGTTCTAGAAGGCCGGTGATAGTGACCTCTGCTGGTCAGTGAGGGGAATGGCTGGGACCGACCCTCCCTCTTTGAGTGGCTCCTGACTTGAGGAAGTAACCGTCGTCGGGGTCTTCCACGGGGGCGAGGGGCAGGCATTTCTGGGTGGTTTTGATGAAATTCTTGTAGTACAGAGGGGTCCAGAATGTCCGATCTGTTGACCCAAGATCTTTCCTCTGGACCGTACCCCTCCCAGTCTACCAAATATTGGAGTATCCCACCCAACGTCTGGAATTCAGGATGTCATGCACCTAATAAGCTTCCTCACCCTCGATGATGATAGGTGGAGGGCCCCGCACACCATCTGCCAACTCCCTCTCCTCCTCAGCAGGACCAGCAGCAGGTTTTAGAAGAGATACATGAAAAGTGGGAGAGATATGGTAGTTAATGGGTAGTTCAAGGCGATATGACACTGGAGTAATCTGTCTATTTATTTTTAAAGGACCCACGTACCTGGGGCTGATTTTGCTACAGGGAGGTTTCATTCAGAGGTCACGGGTGGATAGCCATACCCATTGTCCTGGTGTGTATGCTGGAGCGGGACGGCGGCGGCGATCTGCTTGTTCTCTGAATCTTCTTATGGCTCGTAGTAATTGTGTGTGCGCTGAAATCCAAGTGTTCTCGCTGCGTTGTAGCCAGTCATTTACTGTGGGGAGTTCAGTGGGTTCACCTGACCATGGGAATAACGAAGATTGAAATTCAAGCACACATTGACATGGTGTGAGACCAGTAGCTGCTTTGCGTAATGAATTTTGTGCATATTCAGCCCAGAATAAATATCTGCTCCAGTCTGCTTGGTTCTGATGGCAATAGGTGCGTAGAAAGCGAGTTATTTCTTGATTCAGCCTTTCGGTTTGACCATTAGATTGTGGATGATAACCAGAAGTTAAACTAATGTTGACATTGAGGTTTTTGAAAAATGACGACCAGACTCTTGAGGTGAATTGAGGTCCCCTGTCAGACACGATGTCCTCTGCCATTCCATAGAAACGGAAAGCATTGTTGCATAACAATTCTGCGGTTTCTAGAGCAGTGGGTAATTTGGGAATGGGGATGAGTCAGCATGCTTTGGAGAATCTATCGATTATGGTTAGTATGGTTGTGTTACCCTGGGATGTAGGAAGATCGGTTATGAAATCGATGGCAATGTGGGACCATGGTCTGTGAGGAGTAGGTAATGGTTGTAGTAATCCAGCCGGTAATTTCCGTGAGTGTTTGTGCATGTTACAGGGGCTACAGTTGTTGATAAACGTCGTAATGTCAGATAGTATGTTGGGCCACCAATACTTGTTCTGCACTAGGTCCATCGCTCTGCTTATACCTGTGTGTCCGGAGCTGGGATTGAAGTGAATTTCTCTGAGGAGACGTTCTCTGATGGAGGATGGAACGAAAGTCTTCTCGGCTGGGCAGTTTGGTGGGCGTGGTTGTTGGATCTGTGCCTGAGCGATTTCAGTGTTGATGTCCCATAGAATGGGTGCCAGAACGAGAGAAGTTTTTACAATGGGTTCGTCCTCTTGCTCCATGACATCCTCTTTAAATAATTTAAATAATGCGTCTGCCTTAGTGTTCTTAGAGCCTAGAATGTAGGTAACAGTGAAGTCAAACCGGGTAAAAAATAAAGCCCATCTCGCCTGCCAGGGGTTCAGTCTTTTAGCAGAATGTATATACTCCAAATTCTTTTGGTCAGTGATTACTGTAAATTTGTGTTTTGCTCCCTCCAGCCAATGTCTCCACTCTTCCATGGCGGCTTTCATTGCGAGAAGTTCACAATTGCCCACATCATAATTCTATTCCGCTGCACTGAGCTTACGTGAGAAAAAGGCGCATGGGTGAGATTTGGTGGGGAAATACTGTTTCTGAGTTAAAATCGCGCCAATGCACATGTTAGATGCATCTACTTCCACAGTAAATGGTAAATCTGGGTTAGGATGATGAAGAATGGGTGCAGTAGCGAAGCGATGTTTGAGTTTGATGAAGGCTCCTTCCACAGCATTATTCCACTTAATGAGGTTTTTTCCACCTTTTGTCAGGTTGGTTAGCGGAGAGGCTACCATGCTGAAGTTTCGGATAAAGCATCGGTAAAAGTTAGCGAAGCCCAGAAATCTTTGCAATTTTTTGATCGTCTTGGGTTTTGGCCACTTCAATACAGATTGTACCTTCTGTTCATCCATTGCCACGCCCTCCTTTCCAATGATGTACCTCTAGAAAGCGATGGAATTCACATTTCTCCAGTTTTGCATACAGATGATTATCAATCAATCGTTGGAGTACTGCCCTCACGTGACTGATGTGTTCTTCGAGGGAGTTTGAGTATATCAGGATATCATCCATGTAGATAATGAGCCATTGATTAAGCATGTCCCTGAAGGTGTCATTGATAAAGGCGTGAAACACAGAAGGACTGTTTGCCATTTCGAAGGGCATAACGAGATATTCGTAGTGGCCGTTAATGGTAGAGAATGCTGTTTTCCATTCATCCCCCTGTTTGATTCTGATCAGATTATATGCACTTCTGAGATCGAGTTTCGTGAAATAGTTGGCTGTGTGCAGTTCCATGAGAAATATGGGAAAATACTGAATGATGTGATGATAGCAGGATAGAATTGTAAAATACGGGATAATCCAGGCAAAAACGGGAGGGTTGACATGTATGAAGTGAACAGGTTTTGCGAGGGAACGCAAAAACTTTTAAAAAATATATATTTTCCTATCACTGTTTTTTTTTTCTTCCACTCAGTTTTTTTTCCACCATCACGTCCCTTCCGGATCTCCGTAGAAGAGTGCCTGATCTTTTCAGAGGTGGTAAGATTGAGAAGCGGTTAAATGCCTCATTCAGCAGGGAACTTAACGGTTTTCACTCTGTATGTCAAGGATTTTATTGAATAGACGTCAGTTTCTTTCATTGTGTCATTATTAAACTGAGAGTGAATAATGACAATCAATGTGAAGATTATGCAGATGAGATGTTTCGGGTTTCGAGCTAGAAGTGCAGTACTCTTTCTTTACCCAGTATTCAATGTCAGGTGGCCTTGCGTGTATTTGATGTCAGGTATGTTTGTAAAGCACAATCTCCTTTACATTGCCTTCATGCTGACTTTGTGTAGCAGTTCTTTCATTCAGTGTATATAATGAGGAAACTTGTCACAGCATGTATAATTACTACAGAATATGGTTAACTGAACTAAAAAGACAAAGTGCTTATTTGTGAGACATATGTACTCGTTCCTCTCAGGAAAATAAATCTTAAAATTGTATACTGTGTGTTGTTTACTGTGTGATCATGTTCATTTTCTGAGCATAAAAATAATTCCCTCATGATTTACACTGTTGGCCCAAGTTTTACTTACAGGGTAAAATGCCATTTTAAAATTAAGCTGTATTAGTGTATACGGTGCCAGAGTGTGTATTATTCACGAGCGGGTTTGCGACAAGGGCGGGGCGGAGGATTGGCGATGCCGGCTCACCACCATGATGTCTATTGGCCATCGGCGATGAACGATGGCATCGTCTATCGGCCCAACCCTAATGGGCAGCACAAATGTCTTGATACTTCAGGGTCCATGCAGGTTCCAATTGGTCTTCTGCAGTATTTGTGATGATTTGAATGTAGTTCAACAGATGATTCATCAGAAAAATCTACCTTCTGCCACTTTTCCAAATGATCAACTAGAAATCAAGTTATTATTTATTGTTCCTAAAACGTGGATAGGCGACAAGACTTTTGTCAGGCAGTGTATGATGTTTTCGTGTTTTCTTTAGTGAGTTATGGTTGTGCTTGTGCATGTAAAGGATCCGCAAATTTACAAATCTCAAAAAAAGTCACTCACAAAATTATTCTTTTTGTTAGGGAAGGAATAGGGGATTAGGGAATCAAAAAATATTGTACATATATCTGTCACTGTGTGAAAAAATTTAGATAATCCCACCCAAATATATACAGAAAGAATGAAAAAAAAAACTTTTGTTTGGTCTTCAGAAAGTGTGGTGGTCAATACCAACTGTTCATGTTCCATGTTTACATCCAGATCAAACGATGGATGTGACCATCATGACAATCGACCAATCGCAGGTAGTTTGATTGACAATCAAACACCACACTACAAATGACATAAATATCTGGATAAATACTTGTGAGCGCAGCTTAAGCTTGCGTAGGACTGCACAGTCATTAAAAAAAATACAAGAGAGCGTATGGCTCAAGCTTGCATGCCCACAACAAAAGACTAGTCAAGGGAATACACAACCAGAGAGAACTCAAACCATTCCTCCTACAGAGACTACACAAAAAAAGTGTCTGATTTCTGTCACCAAATTAAAAGTAAACAATGCTGAGATAACAGAACACCCACCCCCCAAAGGGACACCCCCTGAAGACAGAACAAAGACAAACAAGTACCAACAAAACACCCTCAAATTACATTCTAACACCAAAAAGAAAACCAGAGTGTAAAATGTCACCTTTTGGCAAAATTTGCAAAATTTATATTAAATAAAAACAATAAAAAATAAAATGATGATGATATAGAGAGATAGCATACAACCAGTAATGTTCCCGTGCTGGCATTTGTCCAGAAATCCCTGCTTTATTGCTATTGTTTAGTTTGTAAAGCAAACGCTCATATGAGGATGTTCTGATCATCATGTTGACTCACTTCTTTAGCTCAGGAGTGTTAAAGGAGTTTCCCTACGCCTTAAAATTACTCTGGCTGTTACAGAAATCCCCACTATGATCATCTTAAATTCTCTCCTAGTGGTGTGTGGCATTTGTTCCCTGTCCCCAAACAGACATAATCTTGATGAGAATGGCATTGTTGTTCCAAGCTCCTACTACTGCTGCTGGACGCGTAGTAGAAGGTGAGCTTCCCTCCCTCCAGGACATCTATACTAGGAGGTGCCAAGAGAATCATCAGCGACTCCAGCCACCCAAGCCATAGACTTTTCTCTCTGCTACCCTCAGGCAGACGGTTCCGCAGCATCCGGTCACGCACCAGCCGACTGAAGGAAAGTTTCTTTCCTCAGACTATCAGGCTGATGAACACTTAACACACCCCCACACAAACTCTTCCATACCCCGCACTGCACACCATCAAGATGTAGCATGCACTGCACTTTAACAAATCCATACTTAAAACAATACTGCCTACAACTATGTGTACACCTATTCATCGTACGTATCGCTGTCAACATTGCCAATTTTACATTGTCTTGTTTTTTTGTGAGTATGTTGTTGTATATTGCACTATCTGTATTTTGCACTGTCTGGAGCCAGCACCTAAGCTTTTCACTCATCATAGCACACGTGCTGCTGATGATGTGACAATAAAAGAGATTTGATTTGATTTGATTTGATTTGAAGCCATTGCTCAAAATATTCAAAGTTTGATACCACAGAGATCAAACAATCCCAAATACAGTAAATAAAAGTACCTCACTTCCAGCACTCACCATTATTTGTCAAACCCATTCTATTGAGCTGAACAGGCATCATAGAGATCCTGTTCATAAGTTTGTACTGTGTAAACTGTGCTCTGGCTTCCCTTATTTATTTGCCAGCATTTGACAAAATACTTTCCCGATCCTCATCCCCGATTGTGCTCCCAATATCCTTTTCCCATTTTGTAAAATCCACCATTTTTATATTGAAATAAGTCACGTACATGAATCATGTAGATCTGTAAATAAAAAATTGTCTTGTCTAATCGCAAATATACAAAAAAAATATATATAAATTTTTTTAGACACATCTCTATCAAAATGCAAATGCATGAAAGTCCTCTTTGTGTGACAAGCTTATTACCCAATAGAGTGGGTGAGTGCAGCTTCATTCCCCCAATCAGTAGTGGGCAAGCGATTGACGGAATCATGACAATTTCTGACCTTTCGCAGGTAGTTTGATTGAAAGGAAATCCAGCCAATCATAATGCTGATATTCTGTGATCCTTCACTGTCCACCATCTTTTCCAACAAGTGGAACAGTCTGAGCTCTTAAAAACTTTTTTTTATCAATTAACCATTTGTCAAATGATGTTCACCCTATTTAGTTTTGGAAATATCAATACTGGAAATTGAAATTTGTATTCATCAAATTGAGAATTAAATCAAATTGAAAGCTTGTGAACTGAAATCGGATTGAATTGGGGCATCAGAATCCCTAATCCAGAGCTTCACATAATCGACAATATTCATGGCTGTCGTTGTCATTGATGAGTCAAAATTGCAAGACTGATTGCTGAAAATCTTGGCATTTGTCCTCTTGGCTAGTCTAAACGCATGACCAGAGACCTACTTAGAACTATACCTTCTTCAAGAGCCCCTATTACACATTAAAAAGGGTCATATTTTGGTTGTAAGGGTCTCCAATAACAGGCTGATATGCATGCAAGGTCAAAAAACACTTTCATTGTCTTATAATATGCATTTATTTTTACTTAATTATCCCAGCGACTCCCATATGATTCGTTCAGCGATTCATTTGTTCCCAAACTTTTCCTTAGCACGAAGCTAATCTGCACTGGTTGGACCGATGACAGCCTGTTGTGATTGGTCGACAGTGTTCAGCGCGAGACAGAGTGAAATGCCCAGCACAGCTTATCAACAATATAGAAGTAGTCAGAGTGCATAGTGTATGTGTGAGCATACCTGCCAACACTCCTGTTTTTCCCGGGAGTCTCACGTATACCCCACCCCCCTCTACCCCCAGCGGCGGCCCAAAACACGCTTCATAGTAGTTACTAACACCACAGTACACAGTACCCGGTTCTCAACAGTGTTATTCAGACACCTCACCCCTCACACTTCCAATAATATCCAGCTGAGCACAGCGTCTTTGTGACATGATTCAACCGGGATCTGCTACAGTGTTCTTCTTCTTTTTTTGCTACTGTGTTTGTGGGCAGGGCCGTTGGTTTCAATTTTCCCGGGTTTCCGCGTGCAACAATTGGGCGGGGCTTAAGTTTTGTATCGACATCACACCAAAATGGCTAAAGACTCACTATCAAGACGATTCATTTGAAGCACTAGGAGTCGACTAACCAAACACACACAATACACACAAGATTAAAGAGTGAACTCCACTAACGTTTAAACTTAACAAAAGTAACATCAACTGCTGACAACAAAGAGAAGAAATAACTCTGTCACTTACGGTTGAGAAGCAAAAAAAAATTAGAAATGTTTGCCATAGAAGCTTCAATCTGCGTTTTGGTGCACTACCTTCAAACAGAACCTGCCTCGTCTTTTCTCAAGACAAATTGGGCCTTCTGGTGTCATCTGGTGGACAGGATGAGCGTCGCACCCAATAAAAAGCCTTGTGACAGTGAGAAACTTGTGTTGAGGTTTTAAAGGGCACCTATGGTGAAAAATTGTCAAGCTGTTTGGACAGACATATGTGTACGTATAGTGTATAGACCGTCATAATGGGGTGATATAAACACACTCAGTCCTTTTTTTTCAATTTAACAACATAAAAACGGTCGACCAAAAGGAGTGCGGTCCCTCCACCCACCAATATTGATTGACAGGTGTGCATTACCATATCCTCAGTATGTTGTTTCACGTCCGCCATTTTCAGCGTGTGAGTCAAAGCGATGTCACCAAGGAAACACCCTTGTTCTATTTTTAGATGTAAGGCTCATTGGGCTCAACATTCACCACGTTATCGCTCTCCTCCGCGTCAGTGTTTGCATACATGTGTACTTTTCATTGCGTCTTCCTTAAACTTCAGCGGTTTGCATTTCCCGCGGTCACAGAAGCTCCCTGTCATCTTAACTAGGTGCAGCTGGAAAGGGCAAGCGCGTTGCCTCAAGTGCGCATCCCTCCATTGGAAATAATGAACTAACGATGCGCAGTGCCACGCATTTTGCGGTGTCACGGATGAAAGTGAGGACAGGGATTGAGGACAGGGATGGAGGGGGTGGGTTCGCTCACTATTCTGCCGCCTAGGTCGCCTCAGGACACTGTTCAAATTTCTGCCACGCCACAGAGCGTTATCTGAATAGTTTCATTTTAAATAACATGCGAATGTGCGCGTCTGGTGTGCCGTGTCGCGACTCTGACGGCGCATCCGGTGTATGACGCCCCTTAGGTTTAGCCTCAAGCAGGTCGTACACCAGAAGCGCCGCTCGGCGACAAACAGCGTTGCGACAAACAGCATCGCGCCACGCAGCGGCATGCATTTCTGAATTCTAAACATAAGTTTCTATCTGGGGACACACACCGGCACCGCAAGTGTGCGATACTTTTAACTGTCATGTGCGCGCCGTGTCGCTGCGCATCCGGTGTGTGATGCCCTTCAGTCAAAGTTAATTCAGTGTGCTTGGTTATTAGTCTCGGTGTAGGCTACAAGCTCGGAGCTTTAAACTAGCACACAGTTGGCTGTAAAACTATACAAAGACACAAATGATTTTGTACTCTCTGCTTGGTCTGTGTCCGAGTCGTACATGTACAGCTGAATGCTGGTCCTCTCACTCATGTTGCTTCTCTCTGTCTGCCTGTCTGTTGCCATACACAAAGAGGGGAGCTCTTGGCTCTGCCCCCTTGTTAAGTTGGGCGGGAAATCGAAAATAAATTTCATGTGAAGCAACACGCCCCTAAAACAACAAACTGTGTACACACCCCCAAAATGACACTTTTTAACACATCATAATCAAAAACTCTGAATTGTGTTTTGAACTGAATGAATGAGTCGGCCTATCTGGTTTTGGAATATAAAAAACAAGCCTTTATTCGTTTTTGTTTTCTGGTGATTTTTATTTTGTTATTCAAAGGGAAAAATAAAAATCAAATCAGTTTTGAATTTTGCTTTTCCGTTTTTCACCATAAAAAACAAAAACGAGACGTTTTTTTTTGATTTTCGTTTTAAAATTCAAAAACAAAAATCAAAAAATGCATTGTATTTCAATTTTCGTTTTTGAATTTGAAAACGAAAATCAAAAAACGGCTCGTTTTTTGTTTTTCAATATCCGTTTCTAAAATGAAAATCCAATGACCAAAAGATACACTGACTGCGTGGTCACACACCGGTCTAATTAGAACATTCAGTACATTAATCAGCTGCTAAATTCAAATCTGCAATGGCTGGTATCAAAAATGCAGGGTTCCACATAATTCATTCATGTTGACCCAACACAAATCGATTAAGCTAACACTTTCGAAAAATTTATGTGAATTAAACATAAAAAAAATTAAGTTGTCCAATGAAATATCAAGAATTGTGTTGTTTCAGCTCATTTTAAATAAGTAGTTTAAACGAGCAAAAAAAAAAATTTTTAATGAGAGAAAAACAAGCGCTGCACTTATCAGTGCTTTCAATGAAATAACATTTGCTTAGGTTGCAGACATTTTAAAGGGACAGTTCACCCAAAACTGACAACTCTTTACTCATCCTTCAGTTGTCACAAACCCGTTCCATAGTATTCATTTTTCCTACTAGTGAAGCCAATTGTTACAGGCTTCTATAAGATTTTTCAAAATACCTTCAGAAAGGAACACTCAACTAAAAACAACAGCACAGGACTGAACACACAAGTAGATTAAATAACAGTAACAAGGAGAGCAGGTGAGGCAGAAGATTCGATCAGCTGATAACAAGATAGGAGGGATAATCTATGACGGCAAATCAATGCCAAAAATAATCGAAGGCAGCGGTGATGTCACATGACACTTGTTTACATTTTGCAGAATTTGGCATGCTCAAACTCTAGTATGACCTCCGCATAAGCCTGAAGGGATTTCTTTTAAGAAAACTACCCACATACAGTAGTCACATGCAATATGTGGGTACTTTTCCCAAAATGAATCCCTTCAGGCTTATGCGGAGGTCACACTAGAGTTTGAGCATGCCAAATTCTGTCATATGGCGCTGCGAAAAGCTGCGGGATTGAACAAGATGATTAGACATTAAAAAAAGTGAATGATTGGTCCATATTTTAAACTTCTGTCCAGAGAGGTCATGTTTTGATCTTCAATTTATCACACGCAATCATGTGATGTGATTTTGCAATTCAGAGTTCACCAAGCTTGAACTTTGCAATGCAGCAAACTGCGAAACCTGACGCACAAGCTTGTGTTTCTGTTTTGTCGCAATTGCATCTGTATTAGTGGAAGTCTATGGCAGGGGTCATCAACTATATTTGTCAGAGGGCCAGAATTTTACGAGACAGTCTCCTTGGGGGCCGGACCCCAAAGAAGAAAATCAAATAAAAATATAATTTTGGCTTAACATTATGTTTAATGTTTATACGTTTTAATTCTTATACTTTTGCGTTTTTTCTTTTTTTTTTTTTTTGACTGATATTGCGATTTCAATTTGATTTGTGATTTAATTTTGTAGTCAAGTGAATAATTAAATAATCTGTATTTTAGCTTCTTACTGCTAAAATGCAGTGAGTGTTAGTTAAAAAAGGAGCTTAAAAGATATTAACTTATATTAGCAAACATCTCTGAAATTGTACTTATATATGTGTGTGTGTGTGTGTGTGTGTGTGTGTGTGTGTGTGTGTGTGTGTGTGTGTGTGTGTGTGTGTGTGTGTGTGTGTGTGCGTGCGTGTAATTAAAGATAATAAATTTGTATATTAAAAGTATATTTTTATTTGTTTATTATAAATTTTCATTATTTTTTATAAAACTGTAATATTAAACTTACAGTTTAAATGCACATTTGTAAACAATCACTTAAAATAGTGTGACTTTATCAGCCTGCTATAACGACAGAGAGCATGAAACACGAGCATTAACGCCATTATCATGATGGACTCATTCAGTAGAGAACTCGAGTTTATGTGACTTACACTTTTCGTTGAAAAAAGCTCTGTATGTCCTTTTTTGCTGCCGCCATCCTCACCTGTGTGTGTCAGACCTCACACACCTCATTCTTGCACGGGGAATTCACCTGCTGTTTAGGCGCTGCTTTCCTGAACGCAACTACGGCCTCTCACATGACAGCAGAGAAAGGCACAGCATTTCTAGGTTAACATGTGTAGGTTAATATTGACAGCGTGATTTTTTTTTAAGTGAATTAAATTATTGGTGGGGACATTTCAATAGTTGGTCCTCCTCCGCGTCCTCTTCGTCCATGCTAAATCTACGCCCCTGCTTCGCGCTTTTTCCCTGTTTGTTATTGTGGGCGTTTCGCATATTTCGGTTGCGCAATTGTGATTGGGCAGTACGAAAGTGTGCTTACTCGATTGGCTAGTAAGGCTGTCACACATAGACGACTGTCAACACACAGACGGCACGGCAGTCATGCATTTGCTCTGAGCGTGGGAGGTTAAATAATATACATTTCATATCATAGCCTCTTGCGATTAGCTAATCGCAACGTTCTAAATCGCGATTGCGATTCGATTTTAATTAATTGCACAGCCCTAGTTTGGACCCTATGCGTGGACCACTATTTTCTTTTAGATCCTCACAATTTTGGAATCCAGTCCGGCCCGCGGGCCGCCAGTTGATGATCACTGGTCTATGGGGTGAAAAGTGCAGTGTGACAGCGGCTTTATACAACAGCCTGGGTGTTTTCAACAGAATGTACTTTACTTACCTGTTACCCTGAATGATCAATCATTTTTAAAATATTATTCTAGCATTAAAATACACTTTTATGTATATAAAAATAAGATTTGCTCATTTTAATGGCATGGAGACATCAACATATCTAAAATTTGAAGAAACAATATCAATATTGCAAAAATAAATGTTTTACTGCCATTTCTAATCAGGTAATAGCATCTGCTGAGTGTGGAATGAATGTATATTCATTTCTTTAATAAACGATATAGACCTCAAACTGTTGAATGGTGCTCAAAATCTCTGATATTTGTATCTTCATTAATATTTTAATGCATGGTTCGCAAACTGAATTCCTGGAGAGCCGCAGCTCTGCACAGTTTTGCTCCAACCCTAATCAAACACAGACTAATGAAGGTGTTCATGACTCAACTATTCATGACACCTCGATTATTTAGATCAGCTGTGTCTGATTAGGGTTGGAGCAAAACTGTGCAGAGCTGCGGCTCTCCGGGAATTCAGTTTGAGACACATGTTTTAATGCATTTATCAGATGCTTTGACATGAAACACATTAAATTATTATATATATTTTTAATAATTTCCAGCAGGAAAAAGAAGGACTCAAGGCAAACGCAGGGTCATTTCCAAGCTATCCTACTCTTTATTTAATGCAAATTACAGTACCAGGTAACTAGTCTCTGAATCCAAGTCACACCAAGGACCAAAACGGACATATTTACAAGGAGAGGAGACATTTAGCATACCTTCACAGAAAAAAAAAAAGAATATATTTAAAATAAAATAAAAATTTCAGTCACAAACAGAGGCATTCAAGTAATATTAATGTTATACAGGTTGTATTTTTTTCCATTTTTTATTTCATTTTAAACCAAGACAACTTTTTACCCCCCAATAAGCGTATGTAATGCGATAGTCTGTATTTAGCCCACAGTCCGTAAAACATTTGTTTTTTTGTCTTTTTATTTTTGGTAATCGTTTTTTTTTTTAACCCCTTGTGTCTTTACAGTTTTACTCTATCTTTAGTCACGAGAAAGTGGTCACACCATTCGTGGAAAGCAACACATCTATGAACGCGTATGTTACAAGCAAGCTTTACATTGAGGGTTCGGGGGACGAGGGTCCAGCGGGTGCTACGTGACATCTCTACTGCGTACTGTCAGCTGCTCATCCAGCCAATAAAAAAAAAAACACAAAGAAATCATTATTGCCCCTGGGATGTCGCAGTTACATCACAACACGCTCAGAAGTTGCTTCACTTTGGTAGTGGAACAAGTGTAAAAACATGCATTGTGAGCGGCTCCACAGGAACATGACATCTCCACTTCCTCCACACACACACACACACACACTCACACACACAAAACATCTTTGTGCCAACAGTTGAATCACAAATCAAAAGAAAAACATGGACAGGCAATGGCATTGGCTGTCAGTCATACAGATTTGACCAATCAACAGCACCTGCATGAGGAGGGAGGGGCGTGGTTTGTCTTGAGTGGGTGTGGTCTGAGGACAGGAAGTGTAAGGTGGCAAAGGCACTCCAAACTATAGATACACTATACATTACTAGTTCATAATTACAATAATATAGCTGGCACCTACTGTACAGAGAAGGTTGAACTATATGGCTGGAGAAAGCTCCTTGTCTACGGTATCCAACAAACTGATCTGATTTAAATGTTTTTACATACATCTCTTTTTGTTTTCTTGTACTTTGATCCGTTTTTCGTTTAATCCCTCGTCTTTGTTTTTGCTCATTAACAGTTCTCAGGTCAGCATATATTTATGTACACAGCCAGAACAAACGCTTGAACACATTCACTCACACACGCGCTTGCAAATTATACAAAATAAAACAATTAAAAAGCCAGAATTTGGTGAGGAGCAACTGTGCTGTGCTGTATATACATGTCTGTCGGTTTCTTATACTGCTATACCTTGCGTATTAAGACATTTCGGGAAACAAAAAAGTACATTTTGCATTAAATATACTGAGAGGAAACAAAAGTAGTGGTTAAAACGACACATCTCTGTGAAGTCTTTTTCGTCATGTTTCGCTGAGACCAATGGATCTGAACTTTACGACACTGACGCACACGCGGCAATGAATAAACAGGAGGACGTCAGGACAGAAGGTGAGCTGTAGTTTTAGCAGAAAAAAGCCAAACAACGCTTACTAGAAAAGCTCCAGCAGAGAAAACACACTTTATCAATTTGTGCTGACACACTGGTGGATTCTGAACCGATGACGCTAGATATAGATCTATATATAACTATATATATATTTATATATTTTTATTTTACATAATGCAAAGTAATATATAAACTGTGTATGTATATATTATACAAGAACACAGAGATGGAGACAGCACGTCTCACCTGTCGATCAAAAGGTCTGCCCTTCTCCAATAGCCCGTCCTTTTTTTATAAAACAAAATAAAAGATATTGGGCTGACTTAAAACTGCAAGATCAGAGCATTCCTCTGATGGCTTTGTGGCTGGAACATGCGCTTTTTACATTTGTTGGATACGATTAGATACGATATTTCCTCTAGTTTCATTTTCACCCAATACATATACATATATATACACACTTTATATTTATATATGTATACATGAGGGGCTCCTCAAATTCAAGCCATGCGTTTGGTTGTCAGAGGCCCAGAACAGAGTGTGTAGCTAAAGACAGTCCAGGTGAAGAAAAAAAAACAAAAAAAAAAAAACGGGAGCCTGAATACAAACGGAAGTGGATGGATCTGGCTACCGGATTGCTTACATTACAAGATTGTCCTCTGAGAATGACTAACAAAAATCAAAACAAAACTTTGGGCTGGTCATAGACCAGGATTAATGGTTTAACCCCCCCCTCGCTTCTCTCTTGGTTTCTGTGGCTCTGGTGAATTACACCCGACCAGGCTTTTGCCTCACGTTATTTTGAACTTGTTTTGAAAAAGGCGTAAATGAAAGTTGGCTCTTGCAGTCTGAATTAGAGTGATGGTCGCATGACTCAAATCCTGCCGATAGGCTGGTGAGCAGTAGGGTGGGCGTGGCCTCAGAGGCAGGGTCAGGTCTGATTGGCTGGGGCTCTCAGGTTGAGGTGTTAGAAGCAGAGGCAGAGGCTGCAGTTGTCGTCTGGCTGCGATCTCCACTGTTGGCATCTGGAAAGACAACATCTTTATTAGTATAGCATGTATGTGTATAAGGGTCAGGAAAGTCATGATGGTTTTCCAGTCACATCTAGGGCTCTATTTTAACGATCTAGGTGCAAGGTCTCAAGCGCATGGCACAAAGGCATTAAAGGCATGTCCTAATCCACTTTTGCTATTTTAAGGACAAAGAAATACGCTCTGCGCCCAGGGCTGAGTTTGTGCTGGAACACGCCAGATCCGGACCTCTGAAATCTGATCAGGCACCTCATTTTACCGATCCTTGTCCTCAACCGCTGTTCACTTTCACTTTCTTCCGCGTCTCCCCAGCTCTTTTTCACTTTCGTCTGCAGCAACCCCCAAACTCCCACCCCCCACCCCCCACCACCACTCTTCACTTTCGTCCGCAACACCCCTCCGCCATCCAACGATCAGCTATACCCCCCGCCAGCTCTTCACTTTTGTCCACAACACAACCCCCCCCAACTCTACATCCTCAGGTAACATACCGGATCCGTTATCCCGATCTGTTCCGGGACCTCACAAAAAGCACTGTCTGCACCACATCGCATGGTCTAACAGAGTTGTGCTTATTAATGAGTTATGGGTGTGTTTTGAGCATAATGTGCATTAAACCAATCAGAGTCTCATCTCCTCATCTCATCTCATACCTGCCAACACTCCTGTTTTTCCAGGGAGTCTCCCGTATTTTAGACCCATCTCCCCCACCCTCTCGTTTTGCTATTTCTCCCGGAAAACTGCCATAATTTCACCCCTCCCCCCTGGTCCTCAGCTTTTTGGTACAGTCTGTAACACCCCTGGATCGCCGACTTTGGTATAGTATCCGAACGCACCCGAAACCCGGTGCATAGTACAGTTACTTAGCTGTGTTATTTAGAAACCTCACCCGCCACCTAGACACCCCCCCCCCCCCCCCCCCCCCCACCACCTTGCCCACCCTGCCCAGTCACCCAGATTTTCAGAGACAAATGTTGGCAAGTATGTCTCCCGTTCCCTTTAAGAGTCAGTTGTGTCACGCCATGGTGCATTTGCTATTTACATGGCGGACTTTCTAAGTGGAAAAACTGGACGCTTCACTAGTGAGAAAACAGTTAAACAGAGCATCTGCAGCACAAGGATAAAGAACAAGCCTCCTCTATTTGGCCTCTTTACTTTCTCTTTACTTTACTTTTACTCTTTACTTTACTCCTTCTTTCGTGCATAAGGAAACGGTGGAAACTCACTCCACTGAAGACATCCATCAGCCTACAAATTTAATTATGTTTGTTATGCGCAAAGATTTGTTTCAAAACTATTTATAAATTCAGTTCTAATTTCCAGCAAATTAATAAATGAGCAATAATAACAAAATGTGGTTATATCCAAACACACATCCTATTGCTCTACATAGTAACGCATACGTCTCCAAAACCCGACAGGTTTTTATTAAAACAAATATAAATATGCATATAATAAATAATACTGCAAATAAAAATAATTTTATACTAATGCAAATTGTCATGATTAAAGTCACCCCCCCCCTCCCCTGAGGTGAAGGAATGGAAGCAGTGGTTTTAATATTTATGTAGAAAATAATTTTTGTAACATTTTGATGCTTTTTTTTCATATGTAAAAATATTTGTGTATTGTTGTACATCCTGTGAGTATTAAGCAATGTGTTAGCGTTTTGGACCTGCATAGGCACATAACTAACGCACTCTGCACTGGACTTTATACCAGCTTTTAGTTGGTCAATGACGTGCCAACAATGCACATTAATACACCTCATTTTTAGACCAGAACACCCATGAGTCCACAGAGTGGCACAAATTGATTTGCTTGTTTAAACAACGAGGCGCTAAATGTTCAAATTTGGGTTGCACTGGTTTGAAAATAGCAACAAATCGCATCATACATTACTCATTGCGCTGGGTGTATGATAGGGCCTCTAGTAATTTATTTGAAAAGTGCCATGTACTGCATTACATAGAGTGATTTGAATTTAGTTCTGTTATAATGAACTTGTTTTTCATTTAAAATAATCTACTGATAAAAGACCTAATACATACACTTTCTGCCAGTTTGTTTATTTAATTTGTTCAACTACTTAATATATACTCAATGATGTGGTCAAGACTATCTGCTGAAGTTCTAAACATCAAATTTAATAAGAAAAGAGATTTAAGTAACTTCAAAAGTCACCACTCTTCACTGCTGTTCACTGAGTGCAAACACAGATACACAGAAATAAAGCATTTTAAAGCCAGGTAAATCAGTCCATCCATCAGTAAATCGCAGGTATGTGAGTTCATACACAGACCAGCTGATCGACGTGACTTTGAAAGGCTCAAGTGTCTGTGTTTCTGTGCTTGCACTCGTTAAACAGCGATGAAGTGTGGTGAACTGATGACTTTTACGGCCAGTTGTTTCTGTTGAGCACACAAACACAATGACCAATCAGCGGTGTTTAAGAATGCGTTCAAATGTACGCCGAAAATGGACATTTTTAAAAATTCAGTATGTACTGTTACTGAAGTCGATACTTTTGGTCTGGTTTTAGCTGACAGAAAGACAACAACCGAGGTCTGCAGAAGAGCATTTCTGAGCGCACAACACATCAAACCATGAAGCAGAAGTCCTGTAACCATTATTTCAGAGTATTTGCCATATGCCGTATTATTTCTTTAAAATATTTAACTTTTTTGAGTGAACTATCTCTTTAAGAACAGCAAACCGAGATTACAGTTCACACTCACTATAATTTGAAGATTGAAAAAGGTTGCCTGGTCTGTGATTTCTGCTATGACATTCAGACGGTTAAGTCAATTTGGCATAAAAACATGTAATCGTGGAGCCATCTATGGATCCACCTTTGCAATTTGGTGGAACTGGAGATTCGCATCATGCTTGTACAGCCGACAATTTTCCAATACTGGTGTGATGCTACAATGTGGATATGTTGCAAATCCCTGAGAAATGTTTCCAGCACCTTATCAATTTTGTGCTATGAAGTTCCAGTTAATAAAAAAGCTATTAGTTACTAGTTAATTAGTTAAAGTTATTAGCTAACTAATACAGTTAGCTAATAAAAACTATTAATAACTAATAAAGTTAACTAATAAAAACTATTAATAACTAATAAACTTATGGTAATGATCTGAACTTTTTTTTAATTTGATTGTAATCCAATAATGTGCACCTTTTGTAAAGCTGCTTTCAGTGTTCTTGCACCATTTTAAAAGTAAAATTTAATGCTTTTTAAGACCTTTTTAAGACCTCAACAAATATAATTTAAGACCCAAAAATTTCATAATTTCTTTAGAATAGGTTACTCAATTTATTGCCTCCTAAAATGGAAATCAAAACTTGAAAGTTTTCCTTTTGGTATCAATTATGTGCAATGTGTAAACTCGGTAAGTAAAAAAAAAAAAAAAAAAAAAAAAAAGACTTTTCTTTGAGACCTTTCCCTTTTTTTTTTTTTTTCCTTTGTGATGTAGAACAGAGCCAACGTAACATAGATAAGTTGGATTACACTATATAACACAATGCCTTTTATGAAGGAACCATATAGAATAGAATACTGAAAATAAGCTCAATAAATAAGTTGAAGTCAGATTTATTAGCCCCCTTTTAATTTTCTTTTTCTTTTTAAAAAATTTCCCAAATGATGTTTACCAGAGCAAGGAAATTTTCACAGTATATCTGATAATATTTTTTCTTCTGGAGAAAGTCTTATTTGTTTAATTTCGGCTAGAATAAAAGCAGTTATTAATTTTTTATGATCCATTTTAAGGTCAAAATTATTAGCCCCTTTAAGCTATATATTTTTTCGATAGTCTACAGAACAAACCATCATTATACAATAACTTGCCTAATTACCCTAACCTGCCTAGTTAACCTAATTAACCTAGTTAAGCCTTTAAATGTCACTTTAAGCTGTATAGAAGTGTCTTGAAAAATATCTAGTAAATTATTATTTACTGTCATCATGGCAAAGATAAAATAAATCAGTTATTAGAGATTTTAAAACTATTATGTTTAGAAATGTGTTGAAAAAAATCTGCTCTCTGTTAAACAGAAATTGGGGAAAAAATAAACAGGCCGGATAATAATTCTGACCAACTGTGTGTATATATATATATATAATAAACTGCTTTCATCAGCGTTGCACATAGAGAATAACATCTTTATTCCGGGCTTACCGGTCTTAATAAATACACTTTGCATATGAAGTAAATCATATCTCAAAGCATTTAATGGGGCACTGGCGATTTTCAAATTGAGTCTAGCGACGCCCCTTTGCTACGCAAATGAAATGAAACTTGTTATAGCCGACTGTGAGGTGGCGTCTGAACAAGTAACATTGTTAGGTCGAGCTGCAAACAATGCAAGGATTAACCTGGACTGGCTATGACTAGCTCCTACAACGTACCGCTGGAGCGACTCTTCCATGTGCGACTCGATGGCTTTGAGCTCCATGGTCACCTCACCTCGACAACCGCGTAATGGCAGCACGCATGTGCAGACCGACGTCAGCGTCTATAGCCGACCTACCGTAATAAGCTAATAAATCACGGACACTCTCATTTCACTCCTGTTTCTCACATACTAAATTGATCAAATATTAGATGTTTTACGGTGGACCACTGTGCTTCCCTATCGGCATTAAGGAGACCGGCTGAAAATTTAATACTTTTAGCAACTTTATGGTAAATTTAAGACAATTTAAGACCTTAATTTCCCGGATTTTAATTTAAGACTTTTTAAGGACCCGCGGGAACCCTGGCTTTGAAACAATAGTTATTGTGAAAAGCACTTTACAAATAAACTTGAATTGAATTGAAGTATTAAGGTAGTTCTGAAGGCAAAGTGGCTCCAATATGTTATTAGCAAGGAGAACTTGATAAAATGGCTGTTAAGTGTACAAACACTGTACATGCAAAATATTTAACATCAGATGAGCACAAAAAGGATCTTAAACACACACTGACCTGAAGTGGCAGAGGGGTTGGTGGGAGTTGAAGCTCCTGCCTGGTTACGTGCATGAGCGGGGATTAAGATGGAGGCCAGGGTAGGGTTACTGGACAGCTCTAAATAATAATAAAAAACAAACACTACTAAGTAACTGATTGTCTTAAAGTTTTAATATTTAGATGAAGCCAAATGTATTCGCCCTCCTGTCAAATTTGCATTCTTTTTCGAATGTTTCCCAAGTGCTGTTTAATTGTTGATGCTTCACCTTGAGTTGTGAAGTTGAATAAGGAAGGCTTCTCGCGTCCATTTGGAAGTTTGACATTTGGTTCCCGCAGTTCATCGAAGAAGGAATGAGCGCAGGCCTCGAGAGGAGTCAGTCGAGCGGTCGGTGTGTATTCCAGCAGCCGGGAGCACAAGGCAATGGCTTCAGGAGGAGTGCGTGGCCGGAAGACCTGAGGAGGAATTCAAGAAATTTAGAAACAGCATATGCAGAATCAATCAATCAATCCATCCATCCATCCATCCATCCATCCATCTACGCATCTATCTATATATACTGTATATATATATAGAGAGAGAGAGAAATTTTGAAATGACTGATTCATTAAATTTAAAAACAAGATTTTGACCGGTCATTAGCTAGTAAGCAATGGATTTAGAATAGTAAATTAATATCAAATGGCAGCATT
This sequence comes from Danio kyathit, assembly GCA_903798195.1. Lineage (NCBI taxonomy): Eukaryota > Metazoa > Chordata > Actinopteri > Cypriniformes > Danionidae > Danio > Danio kyathit. The sequence continues at coordinate 12,164,093 of LR812527.1, read as the reverse complement.
AACAAGAGAGACGGGTCAAACACCAGTAGTAATCTATCTCTTTCAATGGAGAGGGAAAATACTAGAAAAATAAAGCGCTTCTAAACAAAAGCAAAATGTTATTTGTTTGGGAGAGTAGGTTTTACACAAATTAATGTAAACACTTTTTTTTTTTATCTGTACAACAAAAATAGATGTTTCATTGTAATGATAGTAATCATGGAGCTCACTTTTTACTAGAAGAAGAGTGAAGTATAAAGCCTCCTGTAGCCTACATTTGTGATAGTTTGCAAGCTGAATAAAGTATGCAGATTATGTTTCTTTAAAAAAATAAAAATAAAATGTGATGTATCTAATGATTTAATGCAGGTAAACTAGTTATATTTGCACATAGGACTCATATTTATAAGGCAAATTTATGTGGTCAAATGTAAATGGACCCGTTTTCACAAATCAGAATAAGAGAAATAGCATGAAGTGACCAGGTGTAAACCCGCCCTTACTTTGCACAAGTTATACCTTCCCAATAACTCAACAACTTTTGTATTTTGATGTTCAAAACATTCCAAAAACAGACACAGCAGTCAGCATAAATTAATTCACCCCTCCTAGATCTCACTTTTATATGAATATTTTCTCCAGGATACTTTACAATAATATATTTGCTCATAAACATTAGCAAAACAAAACATATACAAAAGGTTACTTAAGATCACAGTGCAAAAAATCAGTAGATTAAAATTAATATGTTAGGAAAAAATAACAAAATAACATTTTAATTTTAACATTCAACATTTTAATAAACTATAAATAGTAAATAGATAAACTGACTAACCTGGTTAAATATGTTAGGGAAAATATTAAATAAAACTTTAATAAACAGAAAATATCATGAGAAACTTAAATAAATCTTAAATATAGTTTTGATGCAGTAACTTGTTTGAATTTAAATGTATTATCTTTCTAATCCTAAACTCTTATTTTAATGGTTATAACTGTAACAAAACTCTTTTGTTTAAATGTACTAAAATTAGTGGCTATTTTGACTGAGACATTAATAAAAATATTAATATTCAAAAGGGGGTGTACTCATTTATGCTTCGCACTGTACATTACACACTAAATCAGGGATTCTCAACCGGTGGGATCCTGCAGGTGGGCCGCGAGATTAAAATAAACTCTCAATATTATACTATAATTTTTGGATTTCATTAATAATAGGCTATATTAAAATGATCGAAGGCAACGCAGTGGCGCAGTAGGTAGTGCTGTTGCCTCACAGCAAGAACGTCGCTGGGTCGCAGGTTCGAACCTCGGCTAGGCTGGGTCGGTTGGCGTTTCAGTGTGGAGTTTGTATGTTCTCCCTGCGTTCGCGTGGGTTTCCACCGGGTGCTCCGGTTTCCCCCACAGTCCAAAGACATGCAGTACAGGTGAATTGGGTAAGCTAAAATTGTCCGTAGTGTATGAGTGTGAATGAGTGTGTGGATGTTCCCAGAGATGGGTTGCGGCTGGAAGGGCATCCGCTGCGTTAAATCGTGCTGGATAAGTTGGCGGTTCATTCCGCTGTGGCGACCCCGCAAGGGACAAAGCAGACAAGAAAATGAATGAATGAATGAATAAAATGATCGAAGTAATGCGCTTTCTCCTGTTCTCTGATTGATTACTTCAAACCCAATAACAGCCTCATGATCGCATCTGCAACTAGTACACGCATGTCTGTTCATTCACAAACTATGCGTGAAGTGAAAGTATTTCTATGTGTATTTTTGTGTGTGAACTATTTAATATATTCGCCCAAATTAATGTCCTGTGAGTGTTTTATAACGGACGCGCTTTAGATTAGAATCTAGCGAGGCTCAATGCATGGCGTTTCTGCCATAGAATGTAAAATAAACTTGCATATGAGCTTCAGACGCGCTCTGCCGGAGCTGTTCACTGTTCCTGTCAGCAATCTTCCAATAATATCAATAATATCCAGCTGCAAACTCAACCACCATCAGATCGACGTGTCTCAACAGATTTAGAGTGTTTTACTGTATTTTACATGTGTCTGTATATTTATGAACAGTAGATATTTAATAGTAGATATTCAGTCAGTCCAGTTTAAAGGAGAAGCTGGTCTTTTGCAATATCCCTGTTGACATGGTTCTCTTTGAATCTGTGCATGTTTAAAAATAAATTAATAAATAAAGTTATATATAATATAGTTTAGTTTTATATATAATTAAATTTAAATAAAAGTATATCTATTATTTTATAAAATGCTGATAATAGAAAATAATAGAAGCCACAACAAATGTATAATATATATTTGTTATAATATAATATAATATAATATAATATAATATAATATAATATAATATAATATAATATAATATAATATAATATAATATAACGCGACCAGTGGCGCAGTAGGTAGTGATGTCGCCTCACAGCAAGAAGGTTGCTGGTTCAAGCCTCGGCTGGGTCAGTTGGCGTTTCTGTGTGGAGTTTGCATGTTCTCCTTGCGTTCGCGTGGGTTTCCTCTGGGTGCTCCGGTTTCCCCCACAGTCCAAAAGACCTGCGGTACAGGTGAATTGGGTAGGCTAAATTGTTCGTAGTGTATGTGTGAATGAGTGTGTATGGATGTTTCCCTGAGATGGGTTGCAGCTGGAAGGGCATCCGCTGCGTAAAACATGTGCTGGATAAGTTGGCGGTTCATTCCGCTGTGGTGACCCCAGATTAATAAAGGGACTAAGCCGAAAGGAAAATGAATGAATGAATAATATAATATAATATAATATAATATAATATAATATAATATAATATAATATAATATAATATTCATTCATTTTCTTATCCAGCACACGTTTTTATGCAGCGGATGCCCTTCCAGCCGCAACCCATCCCTCATTCACTCATACACTACGGACAATTTAGCCTACTCAATTCACCTGTACCGCAGTACAGCCGAGGCTTGAACCTGCGACCTTCTTGCTGTGAGGCGACAGCACTACCTACTGCGCCACTGCGTCGCCCATAATAATATATTATTTGTTAATAAATAAAGATTTAAATGAGCATTTCATACAAACATTTAGAGAAAACGTCAGACAGGTGGGCCTTCAAAAATTGATCAGAGAAAGAAGTGGGCCCCGCAGTGAAAAAGGTTGAGAACCCCTTCACTGAATGACACATAACATCTGAACAAAAAAAGCTAAGTTTTTCAATTTTGGAAAATTACATGCCTTTAGTAATATTTTGTATGCCCATGCCCGTTTTATGAATCACTCAAACGAAAACTGAATCATCTATGAATTAGGAAATGATCTTACTATTTAATTCATGATGATACACTAATCCTTAAAAAGAAGGCCCCAGGTTCCCATTATGGCAGCTTGCACTGTCTAAAGTTGCTGCATGACTAATTATGCTACTTTATATCTTTCCCTAGGAAATAAGCATGCAATCATGTACAGTTGCAATCAGAATTATTGAACCACCTTTGATTTTTTTTTCTTTTTTAAATATTTCCCAAATGATGTTTAACAGAACAAGGACATTTTCACAGTATGTCTGATAATAATTTTTCTTCTGGATAAAGTCTTATTTGTTTTATTTCGGCTAGAATAAAAAGTAGTTTTTAATTTTTTAAAACCCATTTTATTATTATTTATTATTTATTTATTATTATTATAAAATTATTAGCCCCTTTAAGCTATTTCTTTTTTCAATAGTATACAGAACAAACCTTCTTTATACAATAACTTTCCTAATTACCCTAACCTGCCTAGTTAACCTATTTAACCTAGTTAAGCCTTTAAATGTCACTTTAAGCTGTATAGAAGTGTCTTGAAAAATATCTAGTCAAATATTATTTACTGTCATCATGGCAAAGATAAAATAAATCAGTTATTAGAGATGAGTTATTAAAACTATTATGTTTAGAAATGTGTTGAATTTTTTCTCTCTCCGTTAAACAGAAATTGGGGAAAAAAATAAACAGGGGGGCTAATAAATCAGGGGGTTGAATAATTCTGATTGCAACTGTATAAGGACATTGACAATCCTAAATAAAATTTCACAATAAACACACAAACTGATGGAGAAACAGGAAGGAATCTGTGTCTTTGGAGGTATTTGCGTCACAGCTGTTGGTCATATCCTGTGCTGAAGGTAAGACTGTGCTGAAGGGAGGCTCTGATTGGAAGCAGGATAAGACTAAACACACCCAGAAGCTCAATGCTGTACTTTATGCAAAATGACCACCAGAGGGCACCTGAGAGCTCTTGCTCATATATACCTGAGGTGTTTTTACAGTGTGAAATGTTGACCAGATTTATTGCTTTTTCATATTTGCACAGGACTTTTAGTATAAATGTTTAAGTATAAATGTCAACAAATGAAATGACTTAGACTGTAAACGTATAATAAACTGCCTTCTAATCATGCACAAGGAAAAGAAGAGATTTAAGATTTATTACCAGCTGAACCATGTCCATCCAGTATAGTTGAACTCAGCAATGTTTGACGTACAAGATTTCAGTTTCAAGGCATAATCCACATTGTTTTCAAAAGTTTGGAGTCCGTACATTTATTCTCTGTTTGTTTGTTTACTAAAGAAATATCTTATATTCACCATCCCAGACTGTTAATCCTAATTAGAATAATAATAAGAAGAAATATTTGATTTCAAAACATAATTTTCAGCATCATTGCTTTTTTTGTAATATTATAAATGTCAATTTTAGTCAATATAGTTCATGCTTACTGACCCCAAACTTCTGCATGACAGTGTATATCACAAGCACAACATAAATACACATTTTAGACCACATTGTAAACAACAATGAAGTGTAATGAAGTCAGCGATGTACTGTAATGTCTGGTGAGGTCATTCACTTCAAATGGATATGAGGATGTGACATCACTGGATGACCACTGTTCTGTTCTGAAACCACTGCAGTATGAAATACAAAAAAAAGTCCTTTACAGTATGAAAGTTTGGTGCGTTATTGTGGAGTTAACAAATAAAGTGATCAAATTCAGGCTTTGACATGACATTGTGCATCAGAGAGCTGTCATGGATAGATGATATATTAAATATTATTATGGTTTGGAAACAGGAATAAGCACATTTTAGTGTAGTGCACTGTGCATTAGGGATGTCCAGATCCAACTACGTGCTTGGAAATCGGGCCCAATCACGCGGTTTCAGACCTCCCGATCAGGACTCAAATATATATATATATATACTGTATATATACTCATTATTTTTGAACACATCTATAGTTATGCGGTGGCACAGAGTTAGACTTCTTTCTTGACTTCATACAGAAACAGCAACACATAAGGCTTGACATCATTTTGTTGCAGAGACGCTATTGGTTAAATGCCGGCAAAGAAGAACAGGGAAGAAGCTTGAAGCGGAAAGCGCTAGTATATGTCTGCGGTCTGGAGGTATTATAAAGTTGATGATGACAACATTGCCATAGCAAACTGTGAGATATGTAAACTTGGGTTTGCCTGCTGGGTATTTTACGTTAAGGTGCTATTTGTTTACTGTTGCACTAAATTTATGTTATTTATTACTTGATTATACCTCACAGAAGTGCTATGTTTGTTACCACAGTTGTTGAATGTTAAAATAAGATGAATTAAATAAAAAATAAGGAACATCCTGGATCTGTTTCTTGGTTTTCTTTATTCTTTTTTTATTTATTATAGAAGTATCGGATCGGGTTTCGGTATCGGTAGATACTCAAAATCAAATGACACGGACTCAGACTCGAGAGCAAAAAAACCTGATTGGGACTTCCCTACTGTGCAAGTTTATTTTCTGCAGTGTGTTAAACTCTAATAAATCTGAAGTCTAGCAAATTCAGAAAAAAAGCTGATAAAAGCAATAATCATTAAATTATCAATTAATTTGATAATCACATTAATTAGTTATAATCACTAGTTTTAATCACTTTATTAATTAATTAATTCATTCATTTATTTTATTTATTTTTTATTTATTTTCTTTTTTTGTTTTTGTTGATATAAACATGAATTATTAAAATCCAAGAAATCTTAAAGGAACACTCCACTCATTTATTAACTCCTAGAGTTAAACACTTGGGTTTAACCATTTTTGAATCTATTTAGCCAATCTCAGAGTTTGGTGGGAGCACATTTAGCTTAGCATTAAATCGGATTAAACCATTAGCATCTCACTCAAAAAATACAAATAGATTTTCTTTAATCTTCCTATTTAAAGCGGGATTCTTCTGTAGTTACATTGTGCACTAAGATCAACGGAAAATGAAAAGCTGCTATTTTCTAGGTTGATATGGCTAGGAACTGTACTCTGATTCTGGCTTAATAATTAAGGGACTTTGTTGCCGTACCATGCCTGCAGCAGGCGTAATAGCATTATGCAGGGCCTGAAATAGTCCCCTGATAGGTAACTAGGTAACAGTGGTGTTTAACATTATTGTGCCTGCTGCAGCCATGGTACAGCAGCAACGTCCTGTGATTATTATGCCAGAACAAGAGTATAGCTACTAACCATATTGACCGAAAAAATGTATATTAGCAACTTGTCATTTTCCATTTTTCTTAGTGCAAGAAGAGTCCAGCAGTTTTATATTATCAAAATAAAATATGATTTTTGGAGTGATATGCTAATAGTCTAATACAATTCTGTGATATATATGCTAAGCTAAGCTAAGCTAAGCTAATAGTGCTCCCGCAAGACATAAAGATGGGCTGAATGGTTTCAAAAACGTTAAAACTGAACTGTTTAACTCTAGGAGACTTGTAAAATTAGCCTGTTTTCCAAAAACAAAGTAGAGTGTTGCTTTAATTAAATCTTCAGAATTTCAGAATATCAGAAGCAACTTTTTTTAAATTAAGAAAATTACATGTCCTTAAATGTGTAATTAATTATCATTACATAAATTATTATGAACTATAATTATTTTAAAAATGACAAAAGCACTGTCAGCACTGCCAAATGATTTGATTCTGTTAAAACAGAATGAATGTCCATCAGAATGAGCTGAGAATTGTAGCATTGGTGCATCTCTAAGCATAATTATTCTGCCTACCTTTTTGAACAGGCATCCTACATAGGCAGCTCACTAGGCTTTCGGAACAGAACTTGTTTAAGGTCACTGATCACAAACACTGATGAACACAGACAGACACAATCCTGACTGGGATAAATGTGGTTTGGTGGAGTACATCGTACTGTGAGATGACTGAGATGGAGGCGGGAGGATGGGATGAGGGCTGGAGGTGGAAGACGGCTGTGCTAGAAGTAGTAGAACTGTTGGCCTGTACCTGTTTACTCACCTTAGTCCATGGATGGGCCTTAATCTGCGGGAATTTGAACTCAGTGTAGTTTGGGTTCATTTCCCGAATCTGCTCTCGTGTGGGGGTTCCCAACACCTGACAGCACAAACACACATAATATGCAGACATTAGTTTAGCTATAGGCACATTATATGAAAGTCATGGAAGTTTGTTTCTTTCATTTTAAATATCTTTAATGTACAGGGTTCTCACTCTAGTAAACCAAATGTCAAAAGCTGAATTCCCACCTGTAATGAACCGGAGGCTAATGAATTGTCAAGAGTTTACAGTAATATCATTGTGCCTGCTGCAGTCATGGTACAGTAGCAAAGTGCTTTGATTATTATGCCAGAATGAGAGTATACTGTAGTTAATAGCTATATCGACCTAGAAAATAGCAACTTTTAATTTTCAGTCAGTCTTAGTACATGATGTAACTTCAGAAGCGTCAAGCTTTAAATAGGAAAATTATGCTAATTATGCTAAGCTAAAAGTGCTGCATAGAGATTGGCTACATGGTTTAAAAAAAATCTGACCACAAACAAATAATATATAATTAACTAGAGGCAAAAAATTGTCAAGAGTTAGCAGTAATTACCTTGAAACCTAATTAGCTGCATGATTTAAGTAGGAATTGCTGCAGCCCAGAGACCTCCATTTGGGAGGGATTACACTGCAAGTAATTTGGGTGACCTCCAGGTGGGAGGGACTTATGCCATAAGTAGGTTAGGTTTAGGTGGTGTAGGTGGAGCAGATATTAATAAAACACAGGTAACTGTGAGGTTGGGTTTAGCCCTGCTGAAAAATCTAGCTTAAACCAGCCTAAGCTGGTTGGCTGGTTTTAGCTGGTCGACCAGCCTGGTTTTAGAGGGGTTTTGGTCATTTCCAGGCTGGTTTCCAGCCATTTCCAGCCTGGTCTTAACTGGTCAGGCTGGAAGTTGACCAGCTAAAACCAGCTTGACCAGCCAAAACCAGCTATGTCCAGCTTAAACCAGGATGGTCAAGCTGGTTTTAGCTGGTTTAAGCTGGTCATTTTCCAGCCTGACCAGCTAAGACCAGGCTGGAAATGACTGGAAACCAGCCTGGAAATGGCCAAAACCCCTCTAAAACCAGGCTGGTCGACCAGCTAAAACCAGCCAACCAGCTTAGGCTGGTTTAAGCTGGATTTTTCAGCAGGGGGGTTGGGGTAGGTGTGTAGATGTTACTAAAACACAACAGGTTACTGTGAGGTTGGGTTTAGGGTTGGGGTAGGTGTAGACGGTGTGAGTTGGAGGTGGTTGGAGCTCAACTATGCCGAGCTGCGGCCCTCCAGGAATTGAGTTTGAGACCATTGGTGTAGACATTCATAAAGCACAATATTGGACTCTGTGTCATGTACAGGACATGAAATAAATAAAAACTCCAGGTGTGTACAGAACACTTGGAGCTCAAGTCCCACCCACTTGGAGCTGGCTCCGACCTCTGTTTATACCAGGGGTCTCAAACTCGTGGCCCGCGGGATGATAGTTTGTGGTCCCCGCCTTAATTTGAAGTTTAATGTCAGTGCGGCCCACGAGTTTTTTACAGTGTTGTGTGCGGAGCTGAACGAACCCACCAACCACGTTGGGGTATGTGGCTCTTGGGTGCATGACATCGGCTGGACATCACACAGGCAGAGAAACATTTCTCAGTGAAAAACATTTCCTCGTTTCTATTGGGCACACGCGGACATTCGTCCCAGCGCGCTTTATTCACAACACTTTAAAAGAAAGCAGGACGGTAGTCACCATACGCAAGTTAAAGCAAAGTCGCGTTTAACTATTGGTCCTGAACAATCTTTTCAACCAATCATCTTTCTTACATTTACAATCACTCTCATTGGTTCGTGGTTATTGTTTCGCGCACAGCAAGCAGCGAAAATAAATAATGGCATAGTGACCCACCTAAATAATATCTGTATTTTCAAAATAGCAAATAGGCAATCAAGCTCATTTTCATTTCTTTAAAACCACGAGTAAATCTGAAAAGGAGGCTGATCAAAAGAGATCTCAAGAAGCTGAAACTGCCTCCCTGGATCTGGATAGCGGGAGGCAGAAGCAATGCGAGTCAAGTCAGCTACAGAACATGACAGAGGAGCTAACTGTGGGCTCTTCTTGAAGATTAGACAGAGTGACTCATTTAATTACTATTTTTCACTTGGAAGTGAACTGAAATGGCACTTAGAGAGTTAATGTGAGGTCTCTCTCTCTCTCTCTCTCTCTCTCTCTCTCTCTCTGTCAGACAAAATAAAATCAAAGTGATGCATACAATAATAAAAGAAAAGGGATAAAAGAAAAGTAAGGAACCCAATGCAGCCTAAAACAATCGTCTGCAGTCACATATCGACACCTGTCTATCGGCAATAAGAGTACGGTAACCGGACCAATTATAGAGTCGCACTGTTATTTGTGGGTCATTTGCATCACGCTACCTGCATTGTATTTTCATTGCCTCACACAATGAACATTACATATATTTCTATATGATGAAAAAGTAGTCAAAACAAATGACAACAACACAGTGTTGCTTCTTTTAACATCTAATTATTATTATTATTATTATTATTATTTATGACTGATTATTTTCTTATTAATAATTTTTATTATTATTACTTTGTTCATGTTATTTTGTGTTAAAAAATTCCAAATCTTCTCAAATCTCTTTATTTTTATTTTCTAACACAAAATAAGATGAAAAAATAAACAAATTAGAAATTAATAATTAATAATATAATTAATTTCTCGTGGAAAACCTGATGTGGCCCAGCTTCACCTAGACCCGGCCCCCGGGTAAATTGAGTTTGAGACCCCTGGTTTATACCCTTCTCGGTTCTCTCAGTGGTCACTTTCACTACATAACAGGCTACACTTTAATAAATTATTTTAATTGTAACTAGCTAGCTAACATTATAACTACAGTATATACCCTTTTTTGGACCTGCATGACTAGTGGGATGGGGTAAGTTACAGGCACTACAAGGTTTCAGCTTTTCTGTCATCTACTTTAAACAGACACATTTCAAAATCTTCATTTTGTAGCCAATCTCTTGAAATGTACGTTTTCCAGGCATGTTTGCCTTAGTTGAGAAGTACAGCCTGGTGACTTCATTTGTAGTCAGCAAGGAATCATTTAAAATTAGTCTAACCATTAACAATGTGTAAAACACATGAAACAACACACAAAAAGTTACATTTTGAATGAAGTTTATCTTTTCTTTTTTTTTTTTTAAAGATGCTAGTGGTCTAATCAGATTCTACTAACTATGCTAAGCTAATCTAAAAGTGCTCCTGCCAGTCCAATGATCGGCTGAACGGATTCAAAAATGGTAAAACTGAACAGTTTAACTCTATGGGACTTATAAAATTAGCCTATTTCCAAAAAAGTGGAGTGGTGTACTTTTAATGTACAGAAAAAGGCTATATTTTCACGATTACACACTCCATGCTAAGAAATGTTTTGAGAATTTACCACCAAAACTGCCTCAATTTGAAGAAAACCCCCATAAAACATGCACAGTACTAATCATCCTCAGGATCTGATGCAGTAATTGTTCCTTCGGCAAACTCCTGAAGCAGTGAGATGTTGTGAGACAAACAGAGTGCAGTACCTTGATGATCTCCACCAGCTGATCCACACCGCTGTCACCTGGGAAAATAGGCTGTCCGAGCAGCAGTTCAGCCAGCACACAGCCAGCAGACCACACATCTGCGGGACAGAGAGACAGGAACGTGAGGGAGGATAACGCCGATCACCATACTCTTATCAGGCACAGGTCAAAGACTCAAACACACAGTGAGACTCTATAAAAGAACATCCAAAACACTAACAGGAAGCTGCGCTCACTGCGTGTCCTTGAACAATCAATAATGGCACAGAAAACAAAACAGTGAAAAACAATACTCTAAATATTAGGATGGAAATCCAACATAATCCTGTTCTTTTAAAGAGCAGTTAAGTAGTAAGACATTTCTAAGGCTGATGTAATATTTAAAGCTCAAAACTGGCACTATAAGGTGATATCTAAACTGTCCACACATGCACAGGTACTTTTATAAATGGAGTTTTCCTTGATTTTGTTTTTAAAAATCTCCACCTACATGAAAACACCAAAACACAATGTTATGTCAAGGACGCGCGAACCAACAGGTGGCGTTAATGACACCTTTATGCTAGGTTCACACCAAATGAGGAGTATTTTCGCAAGTAAATTGTATATAAGTCAATGCAAACATGAAAACAGAGGAGGAATACTATCCTGTGGTGAGAATGATGCAAAATATGCAATGTGTTTGCCAAAATTCAATTTATGTTAATTTAGGGTGCTTTCACACCTGCCTTATTTAGTTTGGGTGAATTGCACTAGAGTTCGTTTTCCCTCTTGGTGCGGTTCGTTTGGGCAGGTGAGAATGTAGCAATCGCACTCGGGTGCGCACCAAAAGCGCACCAAAAAAGCGTACCGAGACCACCTCTTCAAGCAGGAGCGGTTCGTTTGTGGTGAGAACGTGATCCAAACTAAAACAGACCCAACCGCAAAAAGTACTGCGCCTTTTTGGACTAATCCAGCTGCCGTAGTGCGATGCGCTGTCTATCTTATGGGGTTTGGAGGAAAAATATTTGTTGACAGCGCTTTACCAACAGTTTTAAACAGAGAGAGAGAGAGAGAGAGAGAGAGAGAGGGAGAGAGAAACATTACCTGATGGCTCATTGGTGATATTTCCGAAAGAGGACCATTTCGCAGTTTAGCTAAATTATTTCACGCCTTCTCCTAATGCTTTCGCCGATTGCAATGCATTAAAACATTGTTTTCCAGCCCCAGCCGCCCTTCATTCTCGAAATGTATAGTTTGTCTAAAGTGATGCATACAAACTACATAGTATACTATGACCAGGGATACTGCGTCAGCCAGCGCAGCGTCATTGTGTGTCTGCCGGTTTGTTTATTTGCGGTAGTTCCACGTCAATTCTGACCAATTGAAAAGCAGTTTAGGAAATGTGTTCAATAACATCTGGCCAGTGAGTGATGTAGATTTTGTCACATGACTGCATTTTGGTTCGTTTCAGCTGGTTCGGACCAAAGCAATCAGTGTGGTGTGAAAGGGACCCAAAACGGCAGAAAAATGCTACAATGTATCATTTGTTGCCTTTGGTCAGGACCAAATAAACCGAACCACATATGTGAAAGCACCCTTATATGGTGCTTTTACGATGTAGATTGTGTCAAAGCCGCTTAACATAGAAGTTTTAGTAAATTGAAACTGTCAGTCCAGTTTTTAGAAGTTCTATAAATGAAAATAGTAGTTATATACACAAACATAGAAACAAACATGTAAAGCTTATGAGTGTTTCTAACAAAATGTCTGGTGCATTAAGACAAGTGGAGTGTGTTATACAGGGGATTTGTCAAGCTCACTCACCTGTGAGGAGCAACACTCATGCATCATACTGTTATGTGATGCATTGTGTGTACGCTTTACTAAAGAGATAGGTCTGTAGTTTGGTTTATCAGGAAGGCTATTCCAGAGTTTAGGAGCCATAAATGAGAAGGTTCAACCTCCTTTAGTAGACTTTGCTATTCTGGGAACTTATAGAAGCCCTGAGTTTTGAGATCTTAAAGAGCGGGTTGGATTGTAGTGAGACAAAAGGTTGGTTAGATAAACAGGAGCTGGATTATTTAAAGCTTTATAGGTAAGAAGCGATATTTTATAACCAATACGGAACTTAACAGGCAGCCAGTGCCACAAACATGCAGAATTTGCCTCATTCACGTCTTTCCCATTTGGGGTGAACTGAGCCATATTGGCCAATCTGAATGGAAAAAACAGCAAGCACGGTGATGAAAAACTCAGTTTGTAGTGTCCACACGATAGGGCTTGCATAGACTTCAACCACTAGTCGGCGCTGTCAGACACAATCGACTACTCGAGCGTGCATTTACCATAAATGACATTAAGAAGACAAACGTCTCCAACAAACAACACAATCCAAGGTTAAAAGCAGCAAACTACAATTGAGGATTAAATTAATATTATTTTAGATGCCTGACAATAACACTATGGCGAATCCTCTTGAATGGTCATGTAATGAACATCGATTTCCTCTACTATCCAAGCAAGCAAAATCCTTTCTTGCTGTCGCTGCCACTAGCACATGAAGCTAAATAATTTTTCTTTGGCTAAAGGCAAAGAGCAAGCCTGCATCCCTTTCACGTAGATGCGCTTCCACAAGCTCGACCAAAGACGGTCTGTGGCTAGAAGATGATAACGGGAATGACTTACTTGTGTTCTTTATAAAGTCCGATTAAATATTCTATTCCTTATTTCTGTCGAAAACAGGGTAAATGATTACATTGCAAGACGCGCATTTTATTCATAATTGCGTTTTTTTTTCTAGGACATTCTGTGCATAATGTCTGCATGTTAAAATATCATGTAATCATTTGTTTGTTTACTGTGTCTACGTATATTCTATGTATTATTTGAATAATTATTTATTTATTTAAATTATTTATTCATAAACAGGTAATTTATTATTTATTTTCACTTTGGCTGTACATTGGCACTTGTTGAACTATTTCTTTTTCGAAGCAAAATAATTTTCATTCTTGTTATTACTGCTTGAAACCTAAATGTTAAAGTTATTTTTTTATTAGGCTACTTGTATAAGATTATTACTTGCACGCACATGGTTGTTTGCATAATCTTCAGGCCGGTTAAACACTAATATACAGTATTCGTTCATTTTGTTATTAACTTTAGAAAACGTAGCAGAAATCAAATGATTCAATGAGATTTAGCCTACTTCAGAATAATTTTATTCATGTTTTAACTGCTTTTATGAATACTGCCTTATGAATATGGGTTTTCAAGACGCAGTTTAGGTTTCGGGTGTAGCTGACTACTTTTACTTTCTATAGCCTACAATAAATGTAAATAATAATTAGCCTAAAGTTTTTTCTTTAGTATTATTAGTAATATTTTATGCATTTTCAATTTTTACTATTTCTTTATGAATTATTTATTTATTTAGGCTATTTATTTTTTTGTGGGTGAGCTGTATTGTTGACGAGAACTATTCTTCTTTCCGAACTGGTTTAAGTAAGTTTCACTTATTAGTTCTTATTATTGCTGAAAACTTGTTAAATAATAAAGTTACTTTAATAAATTATTAAAGTATTACAGGATGAACACGACTTCGCTTCGCATATACAGGAAGCCTATGACGCAGATGATAAGATTACAATGTTGCGTGCAGCTATTTATTTTTATATTACTCTGTTATTTTATAAAAAATTATGTAATATCAATGTTTTGACAATTTATGTTAGGCCTATGAAATTGTTGCATTCGGCTATGAATTAACAAAATGTGTATTGAGAAGGATTTCTTTGTGTCTTTTTAACTGGTAGCTCGAAACACGGGTAGTCGAGTAACTCGAGTATTGTTTTGAAAAGAAATCGATTAGCAGAAACCAGTAGTCGTGCAAGCCCTACCACACGACTGCACTGTACCTGGGATTTTGGAAAATCTTCACCCTGTTTGAAGTTTTCAGAAAATATTGGTTTTATCACCATTTTTTCAGTCATCAAACAGCAAAACCACATAGAAAATAAGTATGGTTTTGAAATGACCCGTGTTGGTGTGGACAGGGCCTAACACAGACTCCTTTTTTGTAAATAAGACAATGAATGAATGAAATTACAAGAACATTATTTTTGAAATTGTAAATATATTTACTCAAACAGTACTCCAAGATAAATAAAACAAACTAATCAAACAAACTAATGTGATTATTACTAGGTGCAGAACAGACAAATGTCACAGAAATATTCAGCCTGACTAATATCTCTGTGTATCCCTTGTGAAAAAAGTGTATGCTTTATCGTATCAGTATGAATTTGCGTATTTATCATGATAAAAGGTAACAGCGTCACCCTGGAGGAGTAGTTTATTGAAGCAGAACTGATTTGCATGGGAGATGTGGTTGTTATGGTGTGATCAAAGCTTATCTACCTATGCTGGAGGTGTAGTCGGTGGCTCCAAAGATGAGTTCAGGAGCTCTGTAGTACCGTGAGCAGATGTAGGACACATTGGGCTCTCCACGCACTAACTGCTTAGCACTGCAAACAAAAAACACAAACTGATCAGACACCGTTTTTTATCACGCTCATCACCATTTCAATCAAAATCAATACTTTGATCTCAGTCTTTTTTGATACCGTTGATTTGTATTTTAAAAAAAATCGGCATTCACTTTCTTGCCATAGAAAACTGAAGCTCTGGCGTTCTTTTGGATGAGAACATAAAAATTAAACTGAGCTAGATTATAAATAAGCATTTGTATGAAATATCTATTTTCTGTATTTTTTGTCATTTCAGTATTAAAGGTGCAGTATGTAAGTTTGACACCCAGTGGTTGAACTAGGTATTGCACTCCTGGATCATAATAAAAGTACGCTGGGATGCCAGATTGTGTACAGGAGCGAGTGATTTAAACTGTGTTCTAAATAAAAGCAACGACACGCGATAGAGGGAATATTTTCCATATTAAAAGGAGTTTTTGTCCTAACCAACACCTCGAATTGATATATTAGAAATGGCTTCTATTTCTCACAGCTGAACAACAGAAACCTATGACAGCTAGATCACCTCAGGTAAGCCTTGTGTGCTTTATTCTGTGCTAAATGCTAACAATGCGAGTTTGAATGCATTTTACATGGCATTTGTTGCCATATACTGAAAGCAGAAAGTTCACCTCAGATCTTGAAAATACAATAAACCGTCTGAAATTGAACTTTAGAACTAAACACATCCCTGCTGAAAAATCCAGCTTAAACCAGCCTAAGATGGTTGGCTGGTTTTAGCTGGTCGACCAGCCTGGTTTTAGAGGGGTTTTGGCCATTTCCAGGCTGGTTTCCAGCCATTTCCAGCCTGGTCTTAGCTGGTCAAGCTGGAAAATGACCAGCTTTAACCAACTAAAACCAGCTTGACCAGCCTGGTTTAAGCTGGACATAGCAGGTTTTATCTGGTCAAGCTGGTTTTAGCTGGTCAACTCCCAGCCTGACCAGCTAAGACCAGGCTGGAAATGGCTGGAAACCAGCCTGGAAATGGCCAAAACCCCTCTAAAACCAGGCTGGTCAGCCAGCTAAAACCAGCCAACCATCTTAGGCTGGTTTAAGCTGGATTTTTCAGCAGGGATATGAGTGATTCAGCATCTACATTGATGTTAAAGTGGGTTAACATGTATTAAATAGATTCTAAACCTTACCGTTTCGTGAGCGAGTGCATATTCTGTGCTTCTGAAAGGCTGTATTTACATTTCTGCCGTGTTTCGTCTGTTGCAAACAGCCAAATAGCTGGTCACTGCCTCTCTCGTCACAGCGTGTTGTTAGGACACGCGGTTACAATGTAACCTGCTCACCTAATGTTTACGTTCGTAATATTTATGTAATTTGCTAATTAATAACCTCATGTGGAACTGCATCTGTCTCCCATACTGTTCTTTTTGGTCACGGACGCATGCTTTCAGAGTCTTTCTGAATGAATGAATGAAATACGCTGTTTTCCAACAAGGCAACCCAGGGTGCTGACATATAATTGGCTAAACTGGCATCGTGCATATGAAATTTATCTAAACAAAGACAGCGTTCCGGCACAGAAAACCCATTTTCAAAGCAGAATATCTGACTTCAGCATTGTTTTTCAGTTAAACAAGTATGTTCACTTGGGATGTTTCTTAAATATCTGCACACATATTATGGTATTTTTATGCTTTAGAAGAGTCAAAAACTTACATACAGCACCTTTAAAAATATTAATATTGTGTCTTCCCCTACATTTTGGTCTACTCTGTTTTGTCAGTTTCCTCTGGAAGGAAACCCTGGAAGGAATGCCATTATGCTTCTTTCTTTATTGTTTAGAATACACCAAAACAATACAACCTCTGTTATTGTCAACTCTGTTAGTGGCTTAAAAAGTTTGATGGTAAGTTCAACAATTAGTAAAATCAGGGTTTCTGCCGGTTTCACCAAGTTAAATGTAAGACTTTTAAGACATTTTAAGACCATTATGAATGAAATTTTAGACTTACACAGGGCTAGATGGTAAGGATTTAATTCCACTACTCCAGTTGGAAAATAGTTTCACTTTCCCCATCAAAAAATTATTGTAATTTAATACATTTAATAATGCAATAATTATAATTTAATAATAAACTCTAGGTCAGGTCAGTATCTTCAGCAGTAAATAAATGGAGACATTTTAAACAACTGTTACTGTAAGGAAAGTAATTAAATGCTATTTTAAAATAAAAAGTTAAAAGTTTTACTGAGTTTGGGACTGGTGGTGATTGTATGAGTGTTAACTATAGCAGCGTTTTTCGACTAAACTAAATTTATTTTGGATGTCTTGGACACTTGACACTATTTGGAGGGCCGGAACAAATTGCCGCCAATTGAATAGCCCTGCTCTATGATTTCGCTACATGTGGAGAGCGTTACATCACCTTCCCGCATTTGTCGCAAATTAGGTGACATCACCCGGACAGAGGAGCTTGGCCGGACGCAACCAGCCTGAACCAATCGACAAAAAGAAATGTATTTATGCTTTTTTGGAGTCAAACACTTTGGACAATGTTTGAGCAAAATGTAAGACCTTGTAAAAATGAGATTAAGACTTTTTAATACCTTTTAAGGACCTTAATTTTCTCATAATTGATTTATCAACTTTTAATACTTTTTAAGACCCTGCAGACACCCTGATAGATATTTGGACTAGAAACAAGTCAAATCCTATATTTAAACAAAGTAGTATAAAGTCAATTAAAATCTAAAGATGGTTTCTTTGTCTAAATGTTAGCTGTTAGCATAGTCTCCTTCCAGCGCACACATCCTCATTCAAGGAAGATCTGCATTATTTCCGTATGAGGCAGAAGAATCACATGCCCTACTTTCAGTCAATCCACACTAGCAAGTGAGAAATCAACACCCGAATATCACTTCACTGAAAATCTTCGCTAATATTCTCAAGCGGGGGAAAAAAGTGAAAAGCAGGCTAAATGAAAGGGCTGAAGTCAGCAGACAGATATCACAGAGCATAGCGAGACCATCTGGAGGTCTCTGCTGAGGAGTAATGTGGGATTATCAGGTTAAATGCAGTAAAGCGATGCTTTCAGTTCATAGATCCACTAGACCTTTCAAAGGTTATCAGAAAAGTCATTGTCCCCCCCCCGCCCCAATGAATTGCCTATCAGGGGATTACCAACTGACCTGCCAAAGTCGCAGAGTTTGAGCACGGCCGTGTCTGGGTCCAGCAAGAGATTTTGCGGTTTTATGTCCCGATGGCAGATCCCAAAGGAATGGATGTAGGCCAAACTCCTAAAGAGCTGGTACATGTACAACTGCAGGGATGAAGACAAAATAAATAAACACAGGTTTAGAAAAGAACTCACAATGAAGCATCACAAAACAAATGTGCTGTAAATATTTACAGATAATTTGCTTTCGTGGATTACAATATCAAATGATTCAATGGAATACTTAAATTTGAGGTAAAGCTTTAAAATAATGGTCCATTACTTAATGTTATTTAATGTATGTACTAACATGACACGTTAAATTGTTAAAATGTTAAATGTTAAAAATGTTAATGAAAATATATTCCTTACAAGGTTCTCACTTTGTCACATACCAAATTGACTTTCACTGACTAAAAAGCAAAATTTCCATGACATCTCATGAACGGAAAATAGGCAGTTTTTGTGCGTATATATTAATATTAAAATAATATGCTAAAATAATAACAATATTAAAATGGTTTTAGCCTGAATATAATTTTGCATGACTTTAATAGCCACTACTAGAAAAATAATGGATCATTTACCTCAGATTTTGTAATAAACAATGCCTGCAAATCTCTTTGTCCTATATTTGACAGCTTGACAGTAGTTTTCCAAATTTTAGATTTAGCTTTATTGCTTTTTAACACATAGTCTTTGAAGTGGTCATTTTGAAGTGGTCATTTTGAAGTCAAAGTTCTTAAAATGTACAGTATATTATCCTGTCAAGTTTTGATAAATGGAAATTTTAAAGAGAAAAATCCTTGATATTCCATGACTGGATGAAAATAAAAGATCTGAAAGGTCTGAAATAGACCTTTTAAAATTCTATGATTTTCCAGAAATTCCATGACCTGTGGGAACCCTGTGTTCATAATTAGGCCTTGTTAACTCCCAGTGCATTGACTAAAGCACAACTTTGGATTTTAATAATGAATTAGTAGATATTATATGATTAATAGATGTTGTACAAGATTGTTCATGCTTAGTTCGTGTTACTACATACATTAACATAAACCAATGGACCATTATTTTAAAGTGTTACCCAATGTTATTCTATAAAATGTGTTTTTATTTAATTGTTTTGGTGGCTATTCTTTTCAATGCAACAAGAGTGTTCATTTTATTTTTCATTTAAAGAGTTGTTTTAATTTTTAAATCATCTTAGGGTCACCTTTATAGTTCACTATGGTCCTCTAGTGGGTCCCGGGCTCCAATGTTGAGAACCACTGATTTACCATATAAATAATAATTATATATATGCGCATATGTTTTAGTCGCAGTCAAGACTATATTTAATTCTGCAAATATATATTAGGGGTGTCAAAATTAATTGTTTCTTCGGTGCACCGTGATGCAGACGCGGACAATTCGGTATCGGTTCAGTAATAATCATAACCGGTTATTATGTAGTGACGTCATTTTTCACATATGCGCTATGTCTCCGTAGCTTACTATGGCGAGGGAGGCGAGCGTGAGTATTTGCAACGCTCCAACTACTTAAAAACACAGAAACTGTGCACAATTTCACTGTGTGTGTGTTTGCTGGACAGTCTTTCACTGACACTTACAGCAGAAGCCCCTATTTCACTGCGATTGAGAAAATGAAAGTACTCCTTTTCTCTCTCTCTCCCTGTGGCCCATTTGATCTGCTGGCGTGACTTTTCCTCTCCTCTCGGCTGTTACAGTGATACTTCTGGATACAGACACGAGTGTGTGTCTGCAGAGTTTTCTCCACCGCGTCTATCATGGATCAGCTTTGATGGCCGCTGCCGTTTATCAGTGTTTATCATCGGTGAACAGCGCCAGAGCGTTATTGCCAATAACAGGCCTTTCTGTTTAGCGCACGACCATATAAATGTGTGTGTATATATATATATATATATATATATATATATATATATATATATATATATATATATATATATATATATATATATATATTATTTCTTTATTTATTGTACTCATTTGATAGATACAGTATTTTTCCCCTCTCGATATTCAGTGTATAATTGGCACACAGCAACACAAAGACAGACACACACATACACATATTATAAAGCATCGGGAATGATCCGCACCTTCACATAAACCATAGGAAGAGTCTGTTTAGCGCGGCTGTAGTGTCTCGCCACTCTGTACACGGTTTCAGGAACGTAATCCAGAACCAAATTCAGATACACCTCATCTTTCTGTGGACAGAAAACAAGAAAACAAATGCTGTAAGTCACAGAGCGAAACATGTCAGGCTTTAATAGCACACACATAATGTATATATCAGACGCTCCAGCATTTCATAATTCCACAATCACTTAATTTAGCGCAAAATAAAGCAAATGTCCACAATTTGGTGAAAAAAAAAAACAGATATTCCACACATATTATACAGATATACCACATTTTTGGCCAGTCAGGACACAAGTCAAATTCACAGTTTCAGCCTTCCGTCCACAATGAGTCGCCGTTTTTAGGAAACCAAAACTTACATTTTTGAAAATGTTGCCCAAAGTAAATAGATTTGAAAATGCCATTTTTGCGTTGCAGTGCAGACTGTGAAGACTGAGGCTTTTGAAAACGATGACGCATTTTAGTCATGTGACAGTCATGTGCTCAATTCAGCTAACATGGTGGACGACGTTGTAAAGCAGAGGTTTTGGATGCTGTGTGTTTTGACAGCTTTATTAAAGACTAATGTCAGTTTGCATATGCTCCATATTGCCTTTCCTCAAAGGACACGGAATGTTTATTGGGAGCTATTGTTCAGTGGTGGAAGCAGACAACAGTTGAAACTTTTTGCGGCAATGTTTTCCAAGAGACAGAAAGTAAATAAATAGCAGGCTGAAATGTTGCAGGTAAAAACATCTTATGTCTGTACGCATGCACAGTACATTAACTACAAAAGCGTTTTCAGTTGTTTTAGTGTGGATGACCTTTTTTTTGGAAATAATTTAAAACAATAGTGTGGACATGCAGCGTTTTTAGATAAAAACACTGTTTTCAAATGTATCCGGATTAGTGTAGATGTAGCCTTACAAACACACACAAGCGTGCTGAGTTGACACACACATGTTCAAATAGCCATTAAACAGCATGAATGACTTAGCATTTCTTTTCAAACAATTGGTTTTATTTTCAAATATGATACAGCAGACTTATGGTTTAACTCTAGTCTTGCTCGGTTTCTCTCAGTGTTTAATGGTTCCCGGGGTCAAAAAATACGGTCACACTTTATTTTGACGGTCCGTTTGTTGAATTTAAGTTACATTGCAACTAATTATCATTAGATTATAAGTAGACTGTTAGGTTGGGGTTAGGGTTGGGGTTGGGGTTAGGGTTAGTGTAAGTTGACATGTAATTGCAAAGTTTCTTATAGTCAGTTAAATGTCTGTTGAAGGACAGTTAAATGTCAGTATCAACAGATATTAAGCAGACAGTCTACTAATACTCAAATGGACCATCAAAATAAAGTGTTACCAAAAATACTGACTGATTTAACCTATAATAGGGCTACACGTTATTGAGAAAATCTGAAATTCCAATAGTTTGTGTTTCTACAATATATATTGCGATATCTACAACTTCACCTGATGACTTGAATAGCAATATTTGGAAAGTATTTACTCATTTTGATTGATTGATATTCTGCAGAAGTGGGAATCAAGCATTAAACTAATGAACAAATAACAAAGCATAGATAAATACAATACATCAAAAGATACAAATGAAATAAACAGTGATTTGTAGTTTTAATTCTAGTGAGATTCAGAAATTGAACAGTCAAATATAAAATAACCCTGCATAGTGTTTACTGTATAAATAATTCCTGTATAAAGTAAGTTACTAATGGTAAAATGTCTTGTGTCTGAATGCTTTAAACTTTCTCAGGCCTTAAAAACAAGTGCAAATTCTAAACTTTCACTCTATTATAGCCACAGCCAAATCACCCTGCAGCACAACATATAACTGAAGCTAAGCAGGGCTGAGCCTGGTCAGTACCTGGATGGGAGACCACATGGGAAAACTAGGTTGCTGTTGGAAGTGGTGTTAGAGAGGCCAGCAGGGGGCGCTCAACCTGTGTGAGTCCTAATGCTCCAGTAAAAGTGAAGGGGACACTATACTGTCAGTGAGTGTCTTTCGGATGAGATGTTAAACCGAGGTCCTGACTCTCTGTGGTCATTAAAAATCCCATGGCACTTCTTGTAAAGAGTAGGGGTGTTACCCCGGTGTCCTGGCCAAAGTCCATTAATCTGCACTTTCCCATCATGGCCTCCTAATCATCCCCATCCACCGAATTGGCTCTATCACTGTCTCTTTACTCCACCTATAGCTGATGAGCACACTGGCGCCGTTGTCCTGTGGATGCTGTCGCATCATCCAAGTGGATGCTCCACACTGGTGGTGGTGTGGAGAGACTCCCCTCATGATTGTGAAGCGCTTTGGGTGTATGGCCATACACAATAAATGCGCTACATAAATACACATTACATTAAACTCTGCAGTAACTGCAAAAATCGAATATATCCCGAACAGTATTCTGCTCAACTATATTCTCTACTTAACATTGCATATCCTGTGATGGGACGATTGCGAATGTGCCCATTGTGATATCGATGCTGAAACTATATATTGTGCACCCCTACCCTATAACTCGGTATGGAAGAGGCTAACGGTTGTGAATCAGTGCCTATACTAAAAATGTCCCATTGCTCCATCTATCTCCATGACTGAACAGCCAGCTTGTGAAAAAAAAGCTGCTATGGAAACAACACAAAAACAGTCCATTTTCGAGCATGATGTCATTGTGAGCGTTGACTGCCATGCATTGTGTGGATCCGTGCCTGAAAGCATGCGGTGATTGTGCCCACCATCTTTACATAACATAAATGCTCAGACACTGAAGTCACATCCTCCTGGAGAACTGAAGGAAAGGAAGAGCTCAATGCGGTGGCCTACAGGGCCACTCTGACCTGTGTCTGATGTCACATCCTGTGCTTTATGCACTTCTTCCTTCCTCCATGAGTTCAGCTGTGAGAGAGTCTACTTCTGATGGTCTGCGCATGCTGTTGTTTCTTTAAGTAAACTGACCTCAAATATACTGATGAACATGTAGACATGCAAATATAAAATAAATTTAAGAAATAAAGGATATATAGAAGAGTGTATGAAACAATTATGGGTGATATCGCGACATTTACAGAAAAATTATACAACTAATACCAAAAAAATGTATTTAAAACACACGTTTATTGATGCTTTATCAAAGTGGTGACACATACTTTGAAGCGTACTTTGATACCTTGAACACACTCAATCACACACATACACTACGGTCAATTTAGCTTCCCCAAATCACCTATACCGCATGTCTTTGGACTTGTGGGGATAACCGGAGCACCCGAAAGAAACCCACACCAACACAGGGAGAACATGCAAACTCCACACAGAAATGCCAACTGACCCAGCCGAGGCTTGAACCAGCTTGCTGTGAGGTGATCGTGCTACCCACTGTGCCATCGTGTTGCCCCCCATCAAAACGTCATTTTGGATTAATAATATGTATGGCTAAGAACTTAATCTGAACAACTTCAATGGCAATTTTCTAAACATTTAGATGTTTTTTTAACCATCAGATTCTAGATGTTCGAATGGTTGTATCTGTAGATATTGTTGACTAATAAACCATACATCAATTAGGGCTGCTCGATTACGGGAAAAATCATAATCACGATTATTTTGGTCATAATTGTAATCATATTATTCAAAACGATTATCAGTTGAAGTAAAATTATTCGCCCTCCTGTGATTTTTTTTTATAAATATTTCCCAAATGACGTTTAACAGAGCAAGGAATTTTTCACAGTATTTCCTATAATATTTTTGTCTTCTGGAGAAAGTCTTATTTGTTTTATTTTGGCTAGAATAAAAGCAGGTTTAAATATTTTGAAACCTATTTTAAGGTCAATATAATTACCCCCCTTAAGCTATATATATTTTTGATTGTCTGCAGAAGAAACTACTGTTACACAATGACTTGCCTAATTACCCTAATTAAACCTTTCAATCGCACTTTAATCTGAATACTAGTATCTTGAAAAATATCTAGTAAAATATTATGTGCTGTCATCATAGCGAAGATAAAAGAAATCAGTTATTAGAAATGAGTTATTAAATTTATTATGTTTAGAAATGTGTTTCTAAAAAAAATCTTCTTTCCATTAAGTGTGGTTTGTTTACAAACTAATTTCGAGAGGATCACGTGCTTATGATTGAACACAGCTGGTATCACTTAACTCCGCATATTGCGCCAATCAGATGAACACGGACACACTATAAAGTACCAGAGCGCTTTGCTCCAGTCATCTTCGTTTGAAGAATCCCCCCTTCCACCCCTACTCCTCCCCTTCTCCGATAGGGCGGCACGGCTGCCAGTGGGTAGCACTGTTGCCTCACAGCAAGAACGCCGCTTGTCTGTTCCTTCTGGGCCGGTTGGCGTTTCTGTGCGGAGTTTGCATGTTCTCCCCGTGTTAGCGTGGGTTTTCCCCGGGTTCTCCGGTTTCCTCCCACCGTTCAAAGACAGGCACCATAAAAAAAATTGACTAACCAAAATAGCATCCTAAGGCAACTCTTAGCCATATATATACAGTAGTTCACAGCAGGGGAGTTCTCGAGACCACCTGAGCTCAGACTCTCCTGTCGCCCTACAATCTGGAGGAAGCCTGGGCTCAAGGATATTCTGAGCTCAGGGCTCTGTCCCGGGACAGCATGCCATACACGCTTTATTACCAATCATCAGCTAAGCGTGAACTCTTGAAACAGAAATTGCGGGGAAACAGGGGGCTCATAAATCAGGAGGGCTAATAATTTTGACTTCAACTGTATATATACAGTTATTTTCCTCCCTGTAAATAAGGGAAATAAATACAATAGAATAAAAATATGAAACAAGCTGTGCTTTAAGCATCTTCACTGTAAGGAAAAAAACTTTAATTATAGCTACAAAAGTCCTTCAGTCAAGAGCAGTGAGGGATTTTCTCCTTTTGTTGTTTGATTAATGATAAAAACAGTCGGCAGCAGGAATATTGCGCGCTGTCACTTTAAGAGCAGTACGGTTCTGATTTATGGTTTCACTTTCACATGTCTTTTGATTCTCAACTCGTTTGTTTATTACACAAATGAGGGTTAATATGAATAATCACTAAACACAAATTGACACAAATTTGCATGGATTTGACCATTAAAGCGCTTACATCAAGATGACTTTAGATGTGTGTGCTCTGCTCATCTCTGAGGCTGAGCGCAGACACAAATCATCATGCGCTCTTTTGCGCTTTTAAAAACATGAATGATTCGAATGTACATCAATGAATGATGCGCATCTCGTGCTGCAAACGTTACATTACAGTATTTGCTTTTAGTTATTTTCACGTGGAACTGAGCTTTGCAGAGCAACAAATGTGTACAACTGGAAAGGAGCGGTATATGATGGAATAATCGTTTTATCTCGATTAATGTTTTTTTATAATCGTTAGAAGCCGAAATCAAAATCGAAACCGAATTTTCGATTAATTGCACAGCCCTAACATCAATAGAAATCTATTATTTATTCAGCTTTCAGATGATGCAGAAATCTATAAATCTTAGTGGTCCAGGGTCACATTTTAGCTAATATGTACCTAATCAATTATTTCATTTCATTAAAAACATTTCATAAAAACATATCTTAAATACATTAATTCTGCAAACACAGTAAGAGTAGAGAGTACCACTCCTTTCCAAATCAGTTTGGATTTTAATAACACCCATTTCATGTGTATGTATTTGGAATTTGTCTCAAATTTGAGTAGGTGTGCTTAAATAAAACCCCCCTCATGTTAGTGCTCTGTGCGTTTGGCTCTGACAGGAGCCGTTTGTGGACGAGACTGTAATAGCAGAGCCTGGAGACACATGAGTCTCTACCTGTGGCTCTCATTGTGGCTGACGTTAGCCACAGACCACCCAATCACACGCTTACAAAGTCACACGGACACCAATCGGCAGCCAATCAGATCCTCTGTGATGCTGTTCAGTGATGGGCTGTAATTGAGGAAGTGTGTCTGTTGCTGTAGTGAAGGCGGAGAGTGAGTCATCATCGCCACGCTAATTTTAGCCACTCTGCACAGTCAGGGGGCGGTTTCAGTTTTTTCCCACTCTTTTTTATTTTAGGAAATCAAACAGTTGTTATTAGAGGCTACTTAAGAATCTAGTCAGAATGAAAAAAAAAAAGACTTGGCTCAAGAATAGCAGTGAAACTAACACATTCATTGCCTGTTCTTTCTTTGAGAAGAACAAAGATTTATTAATCACTGACTTGGTGAATTGTGTTTCCAGTAACACATTTTGGTGAAACTTTATAGTGTATGGGCTATATGCAAACAGACTTTTAATTTTCAGCCAGGCAGCCCAAGGGCTTCTGATGAACTGTCTTTCCATTACAAAATTGTCAGATCTGATTTCTTTAAAAAATCAGCAATCTTCACTGCCTGTTAGATATACGATATGAAGTGGGTCTCAGATCGGACAAGAAGCCCTGCATTAAATTTAATTTCCCCTCGCCATATCTTTTAAATATGACAGATTATTTTACCCCAGTATTTTCAGTGGAATTTCTGCTACTGACTAGTGGTTACAATGGTCTTTCATCTCGTTTTACCCTTGAACAACTAAATGAATGCTTAAGTCTATTTAACTGAATATAATTGTAATTACATTACAACATCGATGCTGTAAAAACGACCTTGTGAAATTGAAAATAGCCACATTAAGCTTTCACCGGAAGTTTATCGATGGCTTTAAAACTCTAGCTGTGCATAGAGCCCATTTTACTCAAGTCCATTGTACTTACTCTCATCCCTAGACTAGCCACAAAATAAGTACACAAAGGTAATTAATATTACTCAGTACTTAAAGCCTATGTGAAATCAAAATTTACAATGTTCTTTTTTGCTAGCACACATTGTTCTTTATTGAACAATTGATCAAAACAAGTTAATCCACTGAAAAAAAAGTTTGTTTTTGTAATCTTCAATTAATTTTGAGCACCAGCCTCTGCGTTTGAAGTGGTGGTCCTTCTATGCGCAAAAAGAAAGCCCCGCTCCCTATTCAATATTCTGTTTGAGTGTGAAGTACATCACCATACTGAAATAAAAGTCTTATGCAGATTTTAAATGTAAATCTTACACTGCGTGTAACACTATCTATGTTTCCATCCACCTATTTTTATGTTATTTTGGAAATGCGCATAAAAAAAGGTTGATGGAAACGGCAAGATGCAAAAACATTTTGAAAATGCGCATATACTTTTTATATGCGTTCAATATAACTGAGTAGGATAAACGTTTTATTCGATAAGAAAAGATGCGCATAAACTACGATGGAAACACTTTTACCGCACAAATTCCAGTGTGCGCATTAAAAAAGGTCATGTGATTTTGTTATAAGAGATCATGTGATGATAAAAATATGTGTAAATGGACAAACCAGCAGGCCGAGCACATTGTAAACCATCTGAAATGTTATTTTGGTCCTTCTAAAATGCCTTAACGGTTTCAGTATTAGTGTTATTATATTATTAATGACCTCCAGAATCAAGAGCGTCTGTGCTCCGCATCTCACGCCTTCAAACGTCACCGCGCGTTTGTTGCGTGTCAGGATTGCCTTCTGAGGCGCAAGTCATTTATTAAATGAAGAAAAGATTGACGCATCTCCTCCTACTGCAGCAAATTCAGTTTAGTTGGATGGAAGCGCTGCTTTATTCGCACGTCTTTTATGCGATAATCCAGTTTTGCGCATAAAGTTCATTCGCATTTTTGGATGGAAAAATAGCTAATGACATCGTAACATAATGTGTAATTATATTTTTGTGGTTGTTTTTCAACCTTGTCAACAATTGTTCACCAAAACATGAAATATTTGTCATCATTTACTCACTCTCTTGTTTCAAATCATATGACTTTCCTTCTGTTATGACACACCAAAGAAAATGCATTGCAAAACACATGGAGCCAAACAGAAATGACGAATTATTCCATTTCATAATTAATTATTAAAGTATAAATTTAATTAAAGAAGAATATGCATTAATAAAACGTGGTCATGGAAGCGAATTTATAAAATCGAATTATGGTCAAAGCTTCATAGTTTAAAATAGGTCAGTTAATGTATAGCAGGGCTATTCAATTGGCGGCCTGGCAATTTGTTCTGGCCCTCCAAATAGTGTGACCAAGACATCAAGAATTAATTTAGTTTAGTCAAAAAACGGCCGCTATAGTTATGAAGTGACGTGCGTCTGTTCAATACAGCAAGAGCTGCGCAGAGCGTGAGTCACCTGACAGTGGTGAGAGCAGCCGAATACATTTGAATATGTTTGTAGAAAAGGTCTTTTGTACAATGCACTGATATCGTTATTAGGGATGCAACGATTAACCGATTTCACTATTAACTGCGCTTTAATTCGTCATGGTTAATTAATCGTAAAGGTTTCTCTAAGCCGCATTTCTGCATTTCTGTTCTGCCGCACGAAACGAAACAGCTGAACAAAGTTAAGCCAAGTTGCCAACTCTGCGCTAGTTTAAAGTTCCGAGCTTGTCCACCGAAGCTAATACGCACGCACACTGTAATAACTATAGCCGCGGGCCGGTCCCATATCACGTCTTTCCCGCGCGCAAGTTTGTTATGTCGTAAGAATATATGCCAATATGCGGGCGCAAGCGGAGCAACGCGCCTGCGCCTGTCTGGGCACACGCAGTAGAAAACATCTCATGCCGTAATGGTGAGAGTTGTGCTTAGCTTTCAGTGCAATGTAAACAAAAGACATGTTAGACGAACTATTATTAAAATGATTATGTATGTATGTATGAACGCAGATGGTAGCAACAGTTAATCTAAATATTGGCGCCGACCTTCATAACAATTATTATTATATTATTTTCTCCCATTCCTCTCTATAAACACACACATAATTGTGTAGCCCTATAAGCACAGAAAAACCTTCAGCATAAAAACTATTACTAATGAAAATGCCTTTTAAAGGTTTTTAATATTAGTTAGGGATGTCGAGATCTAAATCTTGCTAATATAAAGCTTAAATTTACATTAGACGTGAAAACTGTGAAACACTGATTATTCTTCACACTATATAATCGTACAACCAAAATCTATAATTGTTGCATCCATAATTGTTATGCAGTTCAAAACATAACATATGAACGTATCTGAATGTAGAAGAAGCCTACTTAAGCAATACACTGATTTTGTTGTGCTGTGAAATACAACATTTGAATGGTTGTTAAACAAACGTATTGTACAATGCAGTGATATTATATAGTTTCAAAATACAATATATTACCATTTTAATGTAGACAAATACAACGTGGTTGTCTAAAGGAGCAAATATACATAATTGGCTCTTAAATGCAGTTGTGTCATCAGTTATATTGCAAGTCATATCTCTCCGGCCCTTCGTTTGGGATGCTTTTCATGAACTGGCCCCCGTGACAAACTAATTGAATAGCCCTGATGTATAGTATAAGAAAACACACACAGCTGTCTAAATAAATAGGCTATAAAATACATCGTTGATCACTTAGGCCTATTAAAATATTAAAAGAAAGAAAAAAGCACAAAAAAGAATACCGCTTTGAAACAGAAACTTATTTTATTGAAGTGCTTTATTTTTAGACAGTTATTTGAGATTTTTTTAGTTACAAAAAAAATTTGAGTTAGCCAACAAGAGAATTTTTATATCGGCGCGAGATCTGAGTGCTATTGGTTTACCGGCGAGCAAGCACACGACCATGGAGCAGAATGCTTAGCTGAGCGTCACACCACTCAGCTACGCTCACATGCTCTGGCTGCTACCGTATATCAGTTCAGTATGTTCACTATGTTACATAACTGCCCCCTGCTGGCCATGTATTTCTTGTGTTAGACCATGTTATGCTCTGCTGCACTTTACTGCAGCAACGTGCGACACCACTTTAGATCACTCGCGCATTCTCAGGCCCCGTTTACACTAATGCGTTTTCGTTTTAAAACGGCTTTTTTTATCAAAAACGATCCGCGTCCACACTAGCGTTTCATCTAGCATTTCTAAACATATCTCCGTCCACACCACTCCACCAAAAACGTATATCACGTGACCATTCACACACTCTGGGCATGCGCGTTCAAGTATAAACAGGAAGCTTGTGTCTCGCTCGGCATTTGGTTATTGTTAGTCAACAAACGCTGGTTGAACGATGAATGCGAGCGATTAGCGAGTGCTCGAACAATAGCTTGCCTCTTGCGAATATGTGCAGCTGCTGTAGTAAAAAAGGCAAGAGTTTAACTGCACAATGGCGCCTGAAACGGACAATAGTGCAAACAACGCTCCCATTTCTGTGTCCATGTTGTTGTTTACAGTGAAGGCTGGTCTGCCGTCTTCCGGTAGCGTTATAGTCATGTGATAGGGGCTTGACGAATAAGGGAAGGATACGCAATGACCCAAAAGCCCCAATCAGGTAGCGAATCTCAGCAGCCACGCCTCCGTTTTCAGACATCTCCGTTTTTCCCCATCCACACTGAGACGGAGCAGCAGCGTATCAGAATTAAAGCGTTTCAGCGTTTCCAAAACGCTCCGTTTTCAGGGCTCGAAAACTCCGGCGTAGTGTGGACGGATGGCGTAACCGTAGCAAAACTTGTGCGTTTTAAAACGAAAACGCATTAGTGTAAACGGGGCCTCAGTAGCCACATCTGTACTTTTACATTAAGGGGCAGTATTTACGCCTAGGAATTGATTAAATTTGTAACTTTTAACATGTGGAGTTCGAGGCAGGCATTCTTTTGAAAAGTTGCTTTGGATCAATTCAATTTCTTTCAGGAAATCTTACAGAATCTAAACTTTGAATGGAAGCATGAGACATGTCTAAAGAAACACAGAATACATCACAACTCCAGTGTGCGAATAAATCAGTTTGTTTCACACAATTACAGAAAACTATGCGACACAGTGCTGAGACGTGCTGGATGACATCTCTCTCTCTCTTTACCACACTCTCTTTTCCTATTTTAGTCTGTGCCGTCTAAGTAGATGTATTTTTTGACTCATCTCTGCCAGTCTTGAGTGGCTCCCCTGTCAGGAAAAATCAGCGGGCACTAACTATAGGGGAGAGGGATCATGGGTAACGGCTGGTGGTTGTCGAGACCCAGTAATCTCTTCACGTATCAGTGTACATGAACCTGTCTCTGAAGAATCTGTAACACCATCTCCTACACCATTCATAAATAGAAGCTTTTAATATGTTCGCTTGGTTAAGTACAACGTGTTTGCTCAATCAGCTGAACATGTTAACACAACCACACACACACTTCTCTGTTCTAAAACCTAGTGACCTACTATGTAGACAGCATCGAAAAGCAGTCCAGATATGAAGGCTGTTCCAAAAGGCAATCAGAATAGATCAAAATAAACCAAATATGTTGAATAAAGTGAAAGAAATGTTAATTATAAATGTAAACATTTATTCTTTCATTGATTTTCCTTTGGCTTAGTCCCTTATTTATCAGGGGTCGCCACAGCGGAATGAACCGCCAACTATTCCAGCATATGTTTTATGCAGAGCTGCAACCCAGTACTGGGAAACACCCATACACTCTTGCATTCACACGCACTCATACACTACAGCCAGTTTAGTTTGTTCAAGAGCGAAATGTCTATTTCTAGAAGTGTTAACTACACTAAAACTCATTGTAGTTAACTCAATTTACTGAAAGTTAATTCTACTCATTTAAAAAGTGTTGAAGGTAATGAGTTCATTAAATACCTCATCACTTTAACTTAAATGGAGTAAGTTCACAGTACTCATATAGATTAGTTTAACTCAAATGGTTTGTTGCAATCGGTTTCCTCAAACGGTTTAAGTTGCCTTTAATTATTGGGTTTTACAGCACTCAGTTGGTTTGAGTTCTCTTCATTTATTGGGTTTTACTTTGCTCAAATTGCTTTGTTTACTCAAATGGATTAAGTTCATAGAACTCATTACGATCAGTTTTTGAACTTAAATGGTTTGTTACAATCTGTTTCCTCAAATGATTTGAGTTACCTTAACATATTGGGTTTTACAGTGTATTTCTGCGACATTGCCGCAAAATAACAGCATAAACTACTATGACAATGATCTCCTCAGGTACTGATTATGTGCTTTATTCAGTGTTAAATGCTACAAATGTGAGTTTGAACACCATTTATTACCATACTGAAAGCACAAGCTGATAGTTCACCTCAGATCTTGAAAATAAACTAGCAAATGGTTTGAAAATAAAAGTCTGAACAGTGACTCGCTGCAAACTAACAACATGTTTTGTAATGTTTAATAGGTTAAATATCTATTAATTAGATTATTAGCCCTTACTATTTCATTGCGATTGCAATGGCTGATATTTAAAGGTTTCTGTTGTGTCGCGTTGTGTTTGGTTGTGGACACACAAATTGCTTGTTGATGGAATCTTATTGTGTTGTATGTACTGTAGTTAGGACACGGTGTTAGCATTTCTTGTGATTGTTTGTGTGATGCAAGCAAAGATATGAATTATTGCAAGGAAAATAATATAACAGTTATTAGGGCTGTGCGATTAATCGAAATCGAATCGCAATCGCGATTTGAAAAGTTTTGAAAAAAGGTTGCGATATGAAATATACAGTTGAAGTCAGAATTATTAGCCCCCCTGAATTATTAACCACGTTTATTTTTTTCCCCAATTTCTGTTTAATTGAGAGCAGATTTTTTTCAACACATTTCTAAACATAATAGTTTTAATAACCCATTTCTAATAACTGATTTATTTTATCTTTGCCATGATGACAGTAAATAATATTTTACTAGATATTTATCAAGACACTTCTATACAGCTTAAAGTGACATTTAAAGGCTTAACTAGGTTAATTAAGTTTACTAGGCAGGTTAGGGCAACTAGGCAAATTATTGTATAACGATGGTTTGTTCTGTAGACTATCGGAAAAAATCAAGCTTAAAGGGGCTAATAATTGTGACTTTAAAATGGTGTTGAAAAAATTAATAACTGCTTTTATTCTAACAGAAATAAAACAAACAAGACTTTCCCCAGAAGAAAAAATATTATCGGACATACTGTGAAAATTTCTTTGTTCTGTTAAACATAATTTGGTAAATATTTAAAATAATTATACAAATTCAAAGGGGGGCTAATAATTCTGACTTCAAATGTATGTGTATTATTTAATTTCCCCCACCCAAAGCAAATGTGTGACTGCCGTCTGTGTTTGATAGTCTTACTAGCCAATTGAGTGAGCACGCTTTCGTGCTGCCCAATCAGAATTGCACAACCAAAATATGCGGAATGCCCACAATAAAAAACAAAAAAAACAAACAAACAGATGGACGAGTGGGATGATGGCATCTGCTGCTTCAGAAGCATTAATAGATGAATTAATATCAAAGAAAAACAGGATATCGGTAAAATGGGAATATTTTGGTTTCAGTCACAGACAGGTAATTTGTAAGAATTGTTATCACAGCACGATAAAATACAACAACCAGCATCTAAAAAAGCATCACAGGCGGTTATAGGAGTAGAATCTTGCTAAAAACTGAAAGCATTGCCACTGACACTCAATCTAGTAGCAAGCAAAAGCAAAGTACAATTTCAGAGTTGTTTCAGCCATGTTAGTTTGCGGCGTGTTTTGTATTTTTATTATAATTATTATTTTTTGTTTTAGGCGACCCGGTGGCGCAGTAGGTAGGGCTGTCGCCTCACAGCAAGAAGGTTGCTGGTTTGAGCCTCAGCTGGGTCAGTTGCTGTTACTGTGTGGAGTTTGCATGTTCTCCCCGCGTTCGGGTGGGTTTCCTCCGGGTGCTCCGATTTCCCCCACAATCCAAAGACATGCGGTACACGTGAACTGGGTATGCTAAATTGTCCATAGTGTATGTCTGTAAATGAGTGTGTATGGATGTTTCCCAGAGATGGGTTGCAGCTGGAAGGGCATCCACTGCGTAAAACATATGCTGGACAAGTTGGCAGTTCATTCCTCTGTGGCAACCCCAGATTAATAAAGGGACTAAGCAGAAAAGAAAATGAATGATTTTTTTGTTTTTAGAAAAAGCTACACTATCTACACCAGGGGTGTCCACACTCGGTCCTGGAGTGCCAGTGTCCTGGAGAGTTTAGCTCCAACCCTAATCAAACACAGCTGAACCAGCTAATCAAAGTCTTACTAGATATACTAGAAAGTGTTGAAGGTGTGTTGAAGGAAGTTGGAGCTAAATTCAGCAGGACACCGGCCCTCCAGGACTGAGTTTGGACACCCCTGATCTATACTATAACAAGTTCAACTTGTTTACAGAAAGGTAAGATCATTTTATTTGGGTTTACTGTTTGCTCTAGAGAAAAATTATGATTTCATTTGTAAATATTTAAAACAAATTTAAATAAATGTTTAAGTAAGTAAGTTCATTTCCTTTTTTTAACCAACACTCACTGCATTTTAGCAGTAAGAAGCTACAATATAGATTATTGACTTGAAGCTTGACTACAAAATTAAATCGAAATCGCAATATCTGGCAAAAAAAAAAAAAAATCACAATAAGATATTTTCACCAAATCGCACAACCCTAACAGTTATATAACCCATTAACCCTGAAAGAAATTTATAGAAATATATGAATACACAAAAATATACAAATATAAAAATATTTAACCTTTTAGATGTCACAATTAGAGGTAGGGATGAGCGATATGGCCTAAAATCCATATTGCGATATACATTGCAGCCTCTTGCGATAACGATATATATTGCGATATATAAATTATAATAGAACCATTTCAGAACAGGTTACAGAGACCCTTAGGAAAGCCAAACTGCTATTTTTTTTAAGAAATAAAGAAACGTTGCATGTCGTTTTGAGAACATTTATTGTGCAAAAGCAAAACTGTAATTAAACAACACAATGTTGCAGATAAATAAACTAAATGTAGTGCCTTTTAGAAAGAAAGACTTTTCTTTTAAGTCCTTGGTTCCTAAATGCCAAGTTGCAGAGAACAAATAAACTGGTGTTTAGTTAAGGAACTTACACTGTACTGAAATTACTTCCAGTATTAAATTAGTCAAATAAAATTGTGTATTGCAGATACTTTAAATAAAAACATATTTCTAACCTGCAGCCTAAGGTAACGCATTTGATTTTAAACATTTTGTTCTCCTAATGAAATTAAAACTGGTGTCTTGATCTGCTCTTTCTCTCTCTCTCCCTCACTCTCTCTCTGTCTGCTGTAGTGGTGGTGCTGCAGAGAGATTGAGACGCACCAGACAAAGTTTGCTTATAAAGTAATGCAAAAATGAATACAATTAATATCGAAAGCGAAAGCAGATTCTCAGACATGTCCGGGGAAAATGTATTGTCACCCCAAATAATGAGCTGGATCAGTCTATTTAGTCTTCGCGCTCTTCTGTATCCAGCGCGTCTCTGTGGGTCTGCATGGAGAGCATGCGAGTCTGTGGCAGAGTGTTCTCAGTTTCTCGCGAACACAGAACCGGGCCGCCCCAATAATATATCGGCCGCAGCCAAATGGTCGCACTGTTGTTTATTCAAGATGATGCGTTGCAGCCGGCAGCAGCTCGTTGCTCTTAATTTCGCGGGTAGATTGCGTCATCAAACATGCATTATCGCGATAGTGCAATAGAATTAGAATCTCTATAGTAGGCCAATTTTGTATCGTTTTTTTCGCATATCGTTTATATCGCCCATTACTAATTAGAGGCATCTAATGTAGAAATAAATGCATTTTTTGGGAAAGTTTTTTAGGGAAATATAACAACATTTTCCTAAAAACTTTCCCAAAAAATGCATTGGCCCTTTGGGGTAGCAGAAATACAGTGATTCTACTCACTGTCTGTACAAAAGCAAATAACATCTAAGGTTTTTTTTTACAGGTGGTACTGCTTTAGTATGCCTATAACAGTAGATTATATATCTTAATGCAAAAAAAAAAAAATCTCGATAATGATAATCATACTTTAAGTCATATTTTTGATCCAAATAATCTTAATACAATATGTTATACAAATATGTTAATACGATATAGGACAAAAAAACCTGTTGTTAAATGATTTATGGCTGAGTTTACATTTGGAAAAGCCTATGCAGCCAGAACAGCTACAGTAGGCTGCTCGCTATGTTTTGGAACGGAGCCTGTGACTGTAGTGAGAGTCATTTAAAAGGCTGTGGGGTCGAAATCTAGAGCACAGTTCTGTCAGCAATGAGACACAACAACACTTCTCCTAATCGCGCCACTTAGTGGAAGTCGTTTTGCGGAGCGAACGGGCCACGTCCAGACATGACGCCACCTCATCTGTGTTGAATGCTCTCTTTTCAAGTCTGATTTTAATCTCTTTCTCTCTCCCGGCCCACGTCATCCTCCTCTCTCTATCTTTCTGTTTTATCTTTTCATGGAGACAAGATGTGCTCTGATTTCAGGCTGCTTCACACTAGACAATTAAACTGCCTAGTGTACAAAAACAAAGCCGCTAAAATTGCAGTTAAGAGAAGCTGACCATATTGACTGTGGGTCGCAATGACTGACAAAGCCTCTCAAGATTGAAATCGTTGAACTATTTGGGTAATTTGCAGCCATTGTTGACTTATATGCTTTTGGGAAATGCATTCCTTTTTAGGGTAGATATTGGAAAGAGACGATATTTACATAGAATTCACCTACTTCACCGCAACATAAGAGTGATATGTGAAGGGATTGTTCTCAATCAGCAGAATGTTGGTGTACTCTTTAAAAAAAAAGGAAGTAAATAATGTTAAAATATATTTTAAAGTACAGTGCTCTCTCGTTTATCGCGGGAGTTACATTCTAAAAATAGCCCACGATAGGTGAAATCTGCGAAGTAGTCAGCTATATTTTTTTACAATTATTATAGATGTTTTAAGGCTGTAAAACCCCTCACTACACACTTTATACACATTTCTCAGACAGGCATTCACATTTTCACACCTTTCTCTCTTGTTTAGAACTCTCCAAGTTCAAACTTTCATAGAAAAATAAGTCCAATATTACGTATAGAATAAAACCGAAGATCAAAACCTGTTGTAAGGAGCAAATATTTATCGCTGTCAGCAAAAGGTTCATAAAGCTTTTTAGCTTTTGTGCAGATAATGTTGGCATCCAGTGTAATGTTCTTTTTCCTGCAGTCACTGATCATCAAACCTAGCAGACTCCATCCTTAAGGGGGTTGCACAGCGGATGCGCAGCTCACATGACAGTTCGAAGTAACACACCGAACACACATATTCGCATGTTATTTAAAGGGCAACTATGGTGAAAAATCTACTTTTCAAGCTGTTTGGACAGACAAATGTGTAGGTGTAGTGTATAGACCGTCATATTGGGGTGATATAAACACACTCTCTCACTTTTTTTCAATTTAACAACATAAAAACGGTGGACCAATTGGAGCGGTTTTGAGATCGACGGCAACTTGACGTAGAAGTGCGGTCCCCCCGCCCACCAATATTGATTGACAGGTGCGCATTATCATATGCTCAGTATGTTGTATCACGTCCGCCATTTTCAGCGTGTGAGTCAAAGCGACGTCACCAAAGAAACACCCTTGCTCTATTTTTAGATGTAAGGCTCATTGGACTAAACATTCACCACTTTTCGCTCTCCTCGCTGCCAGTGTTTGTGAGTTTTGGTGGGTTTGCATACATGTGTACTTTTCATTGCGTCTTCCTTAAACTTCAGCTGTTTGGATTTCCCGCGGTCACAGAAGCTCCCTGTCATCTTAACTAGGGGCAGCTGGAAAGTGCAAGCGCGTTGCCTCTTGTGCGCGTCCCTCCATTGGAAATAACGAACTAACGACGCGCATCGCCATGCATTTCGCGTTGTCGCGGATGAAAGTGAGGACCGGGAGGGTGTCGCGGATGAAAGTGAGGACCGGGGGGTTCGCTCACTATATAGGTCGCCTCTATGGACGCGCTGGCCCTGCTCAGGACACTTCATATTTCTGCCGCGCCACAGAGCGTTATCTGAATTGTTTCATTTTAAATAACATGCGAATGTGCGCATCTGGTGTGCCGTGTCGTGGCTCTGAGCGGCGCATCCGGTGTATAACGCCCTTTAGTTATAGCCTCAAGCAGGTCGTACACCAGAAGTGTCGCTGCGCATCCAGTGTGTGATGCCCTTTAGTCAAAGTTAATTCAGTGTGCTTGGTTATTAGTCTCGGTGTAGGCTACAAGCTCGGAGCTTTAAACTAGCGCACAGTTGGCTGTAAAACTATACAAAGACGCAAATGATTTTGTAGTCTCTGCTCGGTCTGTCGCCCAGACTAGCGTTTTTACTGCGATTAACAAAAATGACACTAACAGCGTGAAAAGCATGATACTTGACCATTCACATTCACTGGGCATGCGCATCTTACGCTAGCATCCATACTTGCAGTCTACAGGTTGAATAATGGTCATATGAGAGCGGCTTGATGAATCAGGGAATGATACACAATAGTCCAGATGACCAGTCAGAAAGCGATTGTGGATTTACACATCTTTATTTTCAAATGTTTGTATTTTAGTCCATCTACACTGAAACAGAACACCAGCATTTCCGAAGTAAATTGGGGTTTCTTCAGGTAAAATCAGACAGTTGTCATTATCAGATTCCCTCTTGCATTATATTCAACATTATATAGGCTAGAGTAGTTATACTGACACTGTTAAACATTTATTCTCATGCACAGCACTCTGTGTTCGCTATGATGAAAAACATTTTAAATGCTTGTCGTAATCATAACTCTAAAATGCGATTATTTAAATGATGTCCGCACGCTTTCGGTTTCATTTTCACTGCTAAGTGCGGTTCATACTTCCCGCGCAGCTTCCAACTGATCAGTCTGTGCCACAAACTGAATGTTATTTACAAATTTATTACCTGTTATTCACAGCCTATGCAGGTTCTGTTCACTAAAGTGGGCATCATTCACAGGCGCGCGCCCGCCCTCTCTGTGGTAACAGCTCACGGTCAGCGCACATCACGTGTGTTTTCGCGGCCACGAATACATCATTACATGAAGACAGAAATTTTTGGTTGAATTATACCATATAAATACAGTATGTGACTCTTTCAACACTAGTTGGAGGTGTCCACGTTGTTGAACATTGTATGTAAAACAACGTGAAGACTTGTGCGGCCGTCTTTGCTTCTCTCCTGAACTTGAAAATATGGTTGGCAGAATCGTATAAATACTTGATTAAGATCGTGTAGAGGGGTCGAATCGAGATCGCAATCTTTTTACGATTAATTGTGCAGCTCTATATCCTATTATTTAAAATATAGCAGTATAGTATTTAAAACAATAAACCTAGGCTATAATTGGTCTGTGCAATGAGTTGTTACAGTAGTACGTGTTTATGATAGCTTTGCGTTTGAGGCTGTTTACAAAAAGGCATTTACTGACATACTTTCCTTCTAAATTCACTTCAAAACATCAGTCGAGTGTTTGAAATAACCCATCTTTGTGACAAACATTGTTTAATGTAACAATCATACTATTTTATAGTATTCAATATAGTGATGAAGGCTAGGTCAATTAGCATTGCATTACAAATATACTTTATGCTTATAAAATACCCAGGATGGCTTGAGGAACACAAATAATGATATATTGCTACAAGCATTTGTTTATTGTCTTTGCACATTAATACAGCATCATTTTTGTAACACTGTTTAACAATAACTGATATTTTTACAGTACTGTGATGGTTGGGTTTAGGGTTGACGTTAATAAAATACAATTTATTGGGTAATTTAATAAATAACATAAATAATACTCGGTACAACGGCTGTTTTTACATTACAGTGACAGTTGGATTTTCGGTTGGGGTAGGGGAAGACTATAGACTGTAAAAGATATGGACGTAGTATCCATGAGGTCACCCATAGGTTTCTGAACACTGCAAAAGAAGCTACAAGTATTTTGCTTAGACCTGGCTTAGACAGATGTTTTCTTTTGGGAGAACGCCTAATACTTCATTACCTGCGACTCGTTTGTGTTCTGACCACACGTGCTTGGTTGTACAC
Source organism: Danio kyathit (assembly GCA_903798195.1). Classification (NCBI taxonomy): domain Eukaryota; kingdom Metazoa; phylum Chordata; class Actinopteri; order Cypriniformes; family Danionidae; genus Danio; species Danio kyathit. The sequence continues at coordinate 12,123,315 of LR812527.1, read as the reverse complement.
TATATCAATAAAGTGCTTAGACTTTTAAAAACACTGTTGTAACACATTGAACCACTAAACATTGTTCTTATGACGTTTTTCTACAGGAGGAAAACGCGAATTACTATCAAACACTTCAGATATAGTCTGTGTTAGTAAATGCAAGGCTGTTTATAAAATCCAGCACTAACACTATGACAACGCTTCAGATGTTTTATAGCCTACAGCTAATCAATCTGTCAGATTTTGGAGTGCATTACAGGTCTAAAGAACACTATAAATGATAAATGATCTTAAATAAAACAAATACATTCATAGATATGGTATATAAATATATAATTTCACTCACCAGGGAAATGGAGGCAACTTGAACGGTTTGTAAGCACAATTAAGTGCACAAAGCATGCTATAGTATTTGATAATTGTAAGAAATAATTCCAAAAGGAAAATGACTGTGTAAAGAAACATTAACCAAAATAAAAATATGATGTATATGCCGAGCTCAGCGGCTAATTAGCCAGAATCAGCTGAGGTGACGAGATAGCAGCAGCTAGACCTAGCTGCCACTCAAGTGGCCATGCCCTTAATTATGCAGATTTAATATAACTTAATAAAAAGGAAACGGATGAGTTATTAAAAAATTCACCCCCCTCACAGTTGCCATGAAGGGTAATCATGGCTATATGCACCAAAGCCATCGTTTGTACCAGGCTGTAAACATGTTTTTATCAGCTGTAAAAATGGCCAATTTACCGATGCAGAAAGAAAGCACTTGGACTTCCTGGAGCCAGCCCCCCAAGGCGAGTCGATGAATTGCAGTTTTAGTTACTTCCGTATTGGCTTCCCGAGGGAGAGCGGGAGGTTGCCGTTTGGGGAAGACGTTAATAAAATACAATAAATGGGAATTTCAATAAATAATATAAATAATTCTCATTAACGTCCGGCCGCAACTGTATCTGATCTAGCAACAATCGTATCTGACGTCTTTTCTTCAGTGAACTATATGTGCAAGGGCGCCCTCTAGCAACCAGTATGAATGAAACAGAAATACTATTACAACGTGTGCTTGACATTTCAAACTCTGTACTGCAATATTAATTTCTAACCTGCTTCAGCACATCTGTTTGTGTATTTTTATGACTTGAAAAGCATTGACCAGCTGCTTAAGTGTGTTTAACTATGGTTGAGCTATGAGGGATAATGGACATCCAAGAGCAGGTTTAAAGACCTTTTTTTTTTGTAAAAATATAAAAAATTTAAATATTAATATATGAATACTTTTCTTTAAAGATACAGGAATTTGTTTTGTCTAGTGGCTGCATATCAATTATCGTCAATAATATTGTTATCCCAATAAATACCAGTATTGTAACATTATTATAAGTCCATATTGCCCATCCATACACTCTAAAAAATGCAGGGTTCCACACAATTAATTCATGTTGTCACAACACAAATTGATTAAGTTAACTTAACACTTTTAACAAATTTATGTGGATTGAACATAAAGAAATCAAGTTGTCCCAATGAAATCTCAAGAATTGTGTTGTTTCAGCTCATTTTAAATAAGTAGTTTTAACGGACAAGTGTGGATGCCAGGCATAACTGTAACAAAATGTATACATTTTAAAATGAAAATGCACTACGGTGGCAATGGTGGCGAAGACATTTCTGTCAGAACACTCATCCTTTTTTGGACAACTTGACTGTTTTATGTTCAATCCACTTAAATTTGTAAAATACTAAATATTTAACTTAATTCCTTCATGTTGTCCCAACACAAATCGATTGTGTGGAATCCAGCATTTCAGCATGAAGGCAAGCATATTTCAGAGTAGTAAATAAAAAGTACACTGAAAAAAATACTTTCTTATATTTTAGCATAAAGAAGTATAATAATAGCACACTTCCCTAAAATAATTTTTTGTAAAAGTATGACTACCACTGTAGAAACATACAGTTTTACAATTATTAGCCCCCCTTTGATTTTTTTTCTTTTTTAAATATTTCCCAAATTATATTTAACAAAGCAAGGCCATTTTCACAGTATGTCTGATAATATTTTTTCTTCTGGAGAAAGTCTTATTTGTTTTATTTCGGCTAGAATAAAATCCGTTATTAATATTTTAAAACCCATTTTAAGGTCAAAATTATTAGCCCCTTTAAGCTATATTTTTTTTCGATAGTCTACAGAAAAAAAACATATACAATAACTTGCCTAATTACCCTAACCTGCCTAGTTAACCTTATTAAGCCAGTTAATCCTTTAAATGTCACTTTAAGCTGTATAGAAGTGTCTTGAAAAATATCTAGTCAAATATTATTTACTGTCATCATGGCAAAGATAAAATAAATCAGTTATAAGAAATGAGTTATTAAAACTATTATATTTAGAAATGTGTTGAAAAAAATTGTCTTTCCGTTAAACAGAAATTGGGGAAAAAATAAACAGGGCGGCTAATAATTCAGGGGGGCTAATAATTCTGACTTCAACTGTACATATATCTAAACCATTCTCTCTCCTCCTTTCCCTTCAGCCGTTGTTCCACTTTCCTAGACTTCTTCATTATTTTATGGACCTGTTTTCCATGCAGTCCCTGTGAGCCTTTACCCTGGTGCTTGGTTCTCTGTGATTCTGGGTTACAGAGAGGCCGGGGCACATGTGGGTGTGTGAGCGGAAACCAGCTACTGACATTTCGAAACAATGTTTGTCAAAGAAGAAGGGAAAAATAGCAGTGGTCAGGCATTTTTGCAAAGTCACTGCATGTGGGCGAGAGATCGAGAGGGTCTGTATGATGTGTGAAATAATCAAGACCAAGGGAGACAGTGAGGTAGATGTGCAGTTGGTGGTCAACCAATGCTGCAGCGTTGACAGAATTTACTTGTGTTTGTCTTTATTATGTCAGTCAGAGAGTGTCAGGTCTATGTTTGCCTAGCAGATATAAAGATGGGTGAAGTTCTCTGAGTCAATTTTTCTAAAGGCTGCATCTGGATGCCATTAGACTCCATTAGAGGTTAATAAACATGGAAAAGCATTCAGACTATATAAACAGATGAATGATCTCTAAAGATTCGTATGATACTGAAGAATTGAACGACAACGCTGAAAATAATAACCATTCATTTTAATAGAGAACCATTCATTTATCTTATAATTAATTTTAAACTGTATATTTGATAAATAAAATGACTCAAATGTATCTTGTGCTTAATTTACTACAATGGAATTGTCTAATGAAATACTCAATATTTTAAATGTAATTACAATGTTTGTTTTTCCTTACTTGCACTTATAATCATTAATATAGCCTTGAATACACAGCCATATCACCCTGCAGCCCAAGACCGGCTACTCACTGAAGCTAAGCAGGGCTGAGCCTGGTCAGTACCTGGATGGGAGACAACATGGGAAAACTAGGTTGCTGTTGGAAGTGGTGTTAGTGAGGCCAGCAAGGGGCGCTTAATCTGTGGTCTGTGTGAGTCCAAATGCCCCAATAAAAGTGAAGGGGACACTATACTGTCAGTGGGCGCCGTCTTTCAAATGAGACCGAGGTCCTGACTCTCTGTGGTCATTAAAAATCCCATTGCACTTCTCGTAAAGAGTAGGGGTGTAACCCCGGTGTCCTGGCCAAATTCCCTGTTGGCCCTTAACCATCATGGCCTCCCAATCATCCCATCCACCAAATTGGCTGTTTCATTGTCTCTCCACTCCACCAATAACTGGTGTGTGGTGAGCGCACTGGCGCCGTTGTCCTGTGGCTGCCGTCGCATCATCCAAATGGATGCTGCACACTGGTGGTGGCATGGAGAGACCCCCCTCATGATTGTGAAGCACTTTGGGTGTATGGCCATACCCAATAAATGCGCTATATAAATACACACATTACATTACATTACAATACTATTTATACCAACATCTAATATGCCTTGTTTTTAGACCTTAAACATTTGGGGGGAAAATGTATATGAATATTTTACAGATTTACACACACACTCATACTGGTATATAGGGTTTACAAGGACTCTCCATAGATGTAATGTATTTTATATTGTCAAAACTTGTCTTTATATTGTCTTTATATTGTCTTACTTATATCATTGATTATTATTTGGCCCTACCCTACGCCTAAACCCAACACTCAGGAAACCGGTGGCAAATTTTAAATGTCAAAAGACTCCATTGCGTATGATTTTTAAGTATTTTGAATTACAAGGACACAATATATCTCCTCGTAACCAGCTTAATAGAGTACAACTAGGTCATACCTCAGTCATTATACAATTTTGTGTCCTCGTAAACCACATAAACAAACACACACATGTTAAAGGAGTAAAAACATGGAGTAGTGTCTGTCTGCGGACTGAAGGGGCCTTAGGGGCGTAACTAGTAGTACGTTAAGAGGCGTAATTTGAAGTTATGGAGACATGTCAAAACGATGTTGTCAGCAAGATGGCACTGTACATCAGTTATTAACTTCTACACCTACTCCACACCTAAACCCAACCATCAGTTATTAATGTCTATACCTACCACAACCCTAAACCTAACCCTCATCGTTATTAACATCTACACCTTCCCCAACCCTAAACCTAACCATCATAGTTAAAATAACGTCTATACCTTCCCCAACAATCACAGTTTTTACGATTGTTTACGCCATGAGTTGTGAAGCCTTCCATACTTGACCCGCTCGCTATTGTACTGTTATTTGCAACGGGGGGTTATTTGTTATTTGCGACGCCAAGTAGGCTAACTGTCATGACAAAACGGATGAAGAAGTCAGTGGAGTTGCATGGTGGAGTTGCTAAATGAATGAATAAATTAATATAGAAAATGAATTGGTTGTGGATAAATTTGGAGAAAGCTCATGAAAACATTTGATGAAAATGTTCTCTTAGGTATTTCTGCCATCTTGCCAACAGCATATTGCTGTGATGTCTCACATGGTTCAATGGGATCTCGATAACTGCAATTTACGCCTCTAACTTAATACAAGTTACACCCTTTCATCTTACGCCCCTGTTTTGCAGTCCGCAGACAGATACACTTGAAAACATGAGCTATTTCATATTGTAATGTCATTTTCTGCAAATGAACGATCTTGATCATGGGCGTCAAACAGCCCTGAATAGTTTAGTTGCAACCCTGATTCAACACACTTACATGTAGGTTTCAAACAAGACCTAAAGACTCAATTAGTTTGATCAGGTGTGTTTAATTAGGCTTGGAACTAAACTGTGCAGAGCTTCGGCCCTCCAGGAACTGAGTTTGACATCTGTGATCTAGATGATAATATTGGAGAGACACTTGCCTTATCTCCACTGGAGTAGAAGAAGTAACGCAGACGAACAATGTTGCAGTGGTCCAATTTCCTCATGATCTGAAGCTCACGGTTCTGCAAGAAAACACAAACAGAAGAAACAGATTTACTACAACTAATCATTTTCAGCTACTTATAAAGTGCAGTACTGAGCCACAGCAACAGCCTTCCCAGCTCCGTTTAACACATTTTAACCATATTTAAATCCCACACACTTATTACAGAAGAGGTGTAAATTGCAATGTTGGCTCATGGGATCAGTGATGGCCCTTTGAAGACTTGATATCTAGAAATGATTTGAAAGAAGAGAGCAGTGAAATTCAAATTTAGGGAGCATTATATTAAAAAAAAAAATAGAGGCATTGATTGACAATTGATCGTCTTTCTGTTTGTTTATTGGGGGAATACAACATTAAAGGAGGAGTTCACTCAATATTTGACTATTTTTATTAATAATTGCAATAGTAATGCTGTCAACTGATTGATAAAATCTATAAAATAGAATAGATTTTGCTAATAAAATCTACCAATGCTAATAATCACACATAATGTAAATTAACATTGCATTTGTATTGTAATATATTGTAATTCATATTTTTCCTTATCACTTCTATTTTTTAATCACTAGGGATAACTTCAATTTTATCATATGGACAGAAATTAGAAAATTGACAACACAGCGAAGGCACAAAATACATACAAATATCATACAAAGTGATCCCTTATTTTACAATAAGCTCATAATAAAATCAATGTGATATCTGACTTGTGATATTTCTCAAATTTAATTTGGTTGACACTATTTTAAGTTCCATATTTATTTTTTCTACATATTAAAGTTTTTTTTCATTATTTACCTTCATTAAATAAATGAAAACATCTAAAATATGACCGATGTTCTTAATTCTATATAAAATTCTATGCAATAGAGTGTTTCAAACATCACCCTTTCCCTTGTGTTAAATATCACATTTCACCTACAAATTCTACCCACAGATATAAACGCTTTAGATTCTTGTGCTGATTGGTCAAAACGTGGTGCCTAGATGCTACTAAAGCGCTTCAGAATGTATTAAGTGAAGACAAAAAACAAAACTTGATTATTTGTAAAAAACATTTCTGCAGACGCTGAATAGACTTTACTGTACAACATAACATTCATCCTTATTTTAACTACAAAAAATGATTACATAAAGAGCAGCGAGTGAATGATTTTTCTCTTGTATTTGTGTTTGATTAAAACATTTGATTGACTGATGATAAAGACAGCAGGTTTAAGATGCTGTCACTTTAAAATGCAGATTGATACACATTAGATTTCCTCTCAAAACATAAGACTTTTAACTCAATAAATTTCCCATGAAAACAAAATAAAGTTTTTTAGATGTTAGTATCAGTATTGTCAGATTTTAAGATATCTACATACTAGTGTGACAAAATTTGCATTTAGAAGAAGTGCAATAGTGTAATAAAACCAAAATGAGAATTCAAATCAGTACCTGAGTACTGACTGAGAAACAAATAAAGGCATTTCATACACACCAGTACTCCATTGAGTTATCTTTTACACTTGAATGGTTTAACAGCACCTGAATGAATGAGCTATTGAGCAGAACCCAGATGGTGAATGGAAAAAAAAGCTACCAAGGTAGTCATTCATTCATTCATTTTCTTTTCGGCTTAGTCCCTTTTATTAATCTGTGGTCGCCACAGTGGAATGAACCGCCAACCCATCCAGCACATGTTTTACGCAGCGGATGCCCTTCCAGCTGCAACCCATACATTCTCATTCACACACATACACATACTGACAATTTAGCTTACCCAATTCACCTGTATCGCATGTCTTTGGACTTGTGGGGGAAACCCGTGAATGTGGGGAGAACATGCAAACTTCACACAGAAATGCTAACTGACCCAGCCGTGGCTCGAACCAGCGACCTTCTTGCTGTGAGGCGAGAGCGCTAATCACTGCGCCACCGCATCGCCCCCAAGGCATTCAATTAAACCATTTTTTAAAATGTGACATTTCATAACTTTGTTAAATTAAAATTCATATAACTACTGTACCTGTTTTTCCTAAATATGTGAATATTTCATTCTAAGGTTATTTTATTAAAATTAAAAAACACAAAAGAGTATTTCTACTTTGAATGGCTACAACAGCTAAATTGACCAGTACCTTTTCCCATGCACCTCTGTAGCCTAGCAACATTCTGCTAACATGGCTGTGTCCGAAATCCCATACTTCCCTACTATATAGTATCTTAAAAACAGTATGTGAGCCGAGTAGTATTCCCGAATTTGAAAAACAGTAGGTGTGAATTACCCAAATGACCTACTACTTCCAGGGAGGTTCTGAGGTGCACATCTAATGGACGCTACGGTATCCATTAATGCAACATTAGTGAATTCATGAATAGGAGTGAAGTGATGCAACTGACGTGGATAGGTCACGTAATAATACTATGTGATTATACTCATACCACTTATATCGCAGGTGTCAAACTCAGTTCCTGGAGGGCCACAGCTCTACACAGTTTAGCTCCAAGCCTAATTAAACACACCTGATCAAACTAATTGAGTCCTTCAGGCTTGTTTGAAACCTCCAGGTAAGTATGTTGGAGCAGGGTTGGAACTAAACTGTCCAGAGCTGAGGCACTCCAGGAACTGAGTTTGACACCCCTGAGCTAAATTCATACTATTTAGAGTGTGATTTTGGATGCCGCCTATAATTTTCAGATAGCAAAAACATGTCTTTCAACTTGGTGGTGAAAAATCTTTGCTCTCCAACCTGCAATACAAAATTAGCTACGTACTATATCTTCGCTGTCTAACTCAACACAATTATAGGCTATATTACAAAAAAGATTGCATTTTTTAAGGTAATAAAGACTTAATAAAATATGAAAGGGACATTCACACTTTAATTCTAAAATTTCAATAGAAGCTTTGAATGTAAATATGACTGGACAAAAAATGATTCAGTACAGTTTTATATGAATTAACTCTTTGGCCATTCGTGTAACGTGAAGATTTCCAGTAGTTCCAGTGTAAAACAATAACAGCAATGAGTTACATTGTTCAAATCCCATTAAACACGAGTAATATTAATTCCAGTATTAAATGTTTTATTTTTGATAGCCCAAACGTTTATACATTTGTCTTATTGTCTGAATGTACAGCATCTGTCAGTGGAAATAATGGGGAGAAAATGACTGAATTGGAAAGACACAATGACCCAGAAACAGTCTGCCGTAGCTCCGCACTGAGAGCACTTGGGTCAGTTTCTGACCCACATCTGACCAGAATAATAGACCAAAATAGAGCTATTGAAATGACCCGTTACCATGACAACTAGCGTCATCTGGCTGCTTCCACGGTAGAAACTGGCTAATCAACAATTTTATTTAAAGCACCACCCACATGGTGCCAGTCTGAGTGATGCTTCCTCTCTGAGAGCGGCACAAGATGAAGATACATGAGAAGACTTCACTTTCGAGGATTTTTTTTAGTCAGATTAACAGCCATACTAGAAAACAGCAGGACTTATACAATCATTGATTCAGGTCAGACTGATTCATTTTTGGCTGAAGTAGGTTAAAGGGCTAGTTCCCCTAAAATGCCCATTTGTTGTTAATTTGCTCACTCACAGGTCACTCAAGGTGATTACTTTTTTCCACTAGAACATTAAAGGTACAATAGGAGATCTTAGAAAATGCTAACATTAGCCTGATAGCACTATAAAATCGCCATCTAACGCGGCGCCTTCTGAACACAAAATTGCTAAACAATCACTACAATATATCACGTAACAAACTTTTTACTACCGTTAGTAATACAAAACTTTAAAAAGTAGGTAGTCGATGTTTGCCTGCCATTCTGTCTGAACCGCATCCATGACGTAATCCTTTCAGCACAAACAGGGTGCGCAGAGTTATGCAAATTATTGTTGGGCGATATACGGAATTTTCAGATCGCCATATCGCCGCCCTCTGAAATCGCCAATACACAATATTATTGCATGGGGCGCGGCAGTGTTATGTTTATTTATATATAATATTTTATTATTATATTTTACCATTTCTAAACACATTTAATAACCCTTTGGCAGTTTTTTTTTACTTATTTAATAACCTACTGCATTTGCATTACGTTTGATCTTGGATAATAATTCAAACCAATGCAATTCACCGCGCTCTTACAGCTAAACAGGCTCTGAGACTGAAACTATTTTTAAACAAGACTCGATGCAACAGTGCGGCACGGGACAAGATTTGATTGTGACTTCATGACGTTATCCGCGGCCCACGGGACTGCTGCAAAATGGATATAATATACACGGATGAAAGCATTTTATTTATCTACTTAACTTTGATAAGTTATGAATAATCTGTTGAATAATTCGTTAAAGCCAAAACAACTGGTAAAATACAGGTTGTAATTTAATTTAATATAGTTTAAATAAATAAATAAAATATAGCCTATTTTAATAACCTAAAATAAATAAAGGATAACATATTTCTAAATTAAATAATTTCTGAAAAAAGTCTGTGTTTATCATTCCAGCAAATTAAACACAGGTAAGACGTATATTTTGTGTATTTTAAGGAGCAGTCAAAGCATGCACTAAAAAAATAGGCTATAGGCCACCTTAAAAGTTTAATAGGCTATTAATAACAGATATAAAAGATAAATAACTTTTTTTGTGAAAGCAAAAGAGAATCTTGGGGGAGTGCTGTTATAAAGGAGTCTCAAATGACCAACGATTGTTTATTAAATTACTGCAACACATTTTATTAGAGAACATTTGAGCTGGTTTCAGAGTTCTTTCGTTTTCTTTTTCAGTTGTTTCATTTTTAAAATGTTTAAAACTTGTTTGTTAATTAAATCCAGTTTTGTTATTAAGCCTATTATTTTTATGCAACAAAGTTCCAACCTAATTTGCTATGAGAGCCCTGCGTGCAGGTTGCGCATCAACTGCTGCTGTGAAAGAGAGAGTGCAAGAGAGCAATCGAAATAATTCATTTTTGTCCTAAAGCAGGGCTATTCAATTAGTTTGTCACGGGGGCCAGTTCATGAAAAGCATCCCAAACGAAGGGCCAGAGAGATATGACTTGCAATATAAATGATGACACAGCTGCATATAAGAGCCAATATGATGTATTTTTGCTCCTTTAGACACCCACGTTGTATTTGTCTACATTAAAATCTTAATATATTGTATTTTGAAACTATATAACATCACTGCATTGTACAATAAGTTTTTTTAACAAACATTCAAATGTTGTATTTCACAGCACAACAAAATCAGTGTATTGCTGAAGTAGGCTTCTTCTACATTCAGATGCGTTCATATGTTTTGTTTTGAACTGCATAACAATTATGGATGCAACAATTATAGATTTTAGTTGTACGATTATATAGTGTGAAGAATAATTAGTGTTTCACAGTTATCACGTCTAATGTAAATGTAAGCTTTATATTAGCTAGATTTAGATCTGGACATCCCTAACTAATATTAAAAACCTTTAAAAGGCATTTTCATTAGTAATAGTTTTTATGCTGTAGGTTTTTCTGTGCTTATAGGGCTACACAATTTAATTATGTGTGTTTATAGAGAGGAAAGGGAGAAAATAATATAATAATAATTGTTATGAAGGTCGAATATTTAGATTAACTGTTGGTATCATCTGCGTTCATACATACATAATCATTTTAATAATAGTTTGTCTAACATGTCTTTTGTTTACATTGCACTGAAAGCTAAGCACAACTTTCACCGCTACAGCATGAGATGTTTTTTACTGCATGCGCCCAGACAGCCGCGAGGGCGTTGCTCCGCTTGCATATTGGCATATATTCTTACGACATAACAAACTTGCGCGCGGGAAAGACGTGATATGGGAACGGCCCGCGGCTATAGTTATTACAGTGTGCGTGCGTATTAGCTTCGGTGGACAAGCTCGGAACTTTAAACTAGCGCACAGTTGGCAACTTGGCGTAACTTTGTTCAGCAGTTTCGTTTCGTGCGGCAGAACAGAAATGCCTTTACGATTAATTAACCGTGACAAATTAAAGCGCAGTTAATAGTGAAATCGGTTAATCGTTGCATCCCTAATAATGATATCAGTGCATTGTACTAAAGACCTTTTCTACAAACATATTCAAATGTGTTCGGCTGCTCTTGCCACTGTCAGGTGACTCACGCTCTGCGCAGCTCATGCTGTATTAAACAGACGCACGTCACTTCATAACCATAGCGGCTGTTTTTTGACTGAACTAAATTTATTCTTGATGTCTTGGTCACACCATTTGGAGGGCCGGTGTTACGGTTTAACTGGTGACCGTGTTAACTGGTGTCCCTTTCCAGATGTAAGCTATCCACGTTTGCAGATTGGCAGATTCGTCACTTTTTTACAGCAACAAGGCATGCCCATACCAAATAAAGATTCTTATTACTTGGTGTCAGTGTCATTGTACGCATTATTTATTTTAATATCTGTGCAGCAGAACAGTATATAACCAAAATTAATCTAAAAAAAAATTATAATTTACATGTCATCAACGGGATTCGAACTCGTGTTGTTAAAAGGTCCAGCGCACGTATCATATGACCTATCCAACTGAGCTATTCAGACTTTTACAAACTTGAGTCTGTTTTAACATCTTTATCAGCCAAAACATGCTTTGTTGCGGTCGTAAACTCGTGTTAACCTGTTTCCATCGACTCATGTTAACATGTTTACATGTTGTTTACATGTGTTCGCGTTAACATGTTTCTACAAACTATCCCGCTGAATAGAATAGCTCCGAATGACAAAACGATGTTTTATCAGTTGGTCAAACCATGTTTTTTCATAGTTGTAGACTCGTGTTATCCTGTGCCTTTGGACTCGTGTTAACCCGTGCCCCATGCTCACACATGTACATAAAGATTTTACAAAAAAATAAATACAATGACAATATTATTATGCAACATAATATGTCTCATATATATCTAATATATATTTAATATGTATAGTATTATGCAACAGAATATTAGAATATTATGCAATAGAGTCCCATTGACTCGTGTTAACCTGTGTCTACAAAGTCAAACGAGCTGATATTTTCTCAGAATAGCTCTAAATGACAACGATGTTCCGCTAAATAGCCTACGTTATAAATCGCAGTCTTCCCCCATTTTATTTTAAACAGAATTAAAAATCAGGCTAGATAAACAAAACACATCACACATGGGATTCGAACTCGCAAAGAAAAGAAGCACGTCATTAGACTACATGTTACCTAACTAACTGAGCTACCCGAGACTACACACTGATTTGCAGCTTTTTGAAATTTTATCGCAATTATTCAAGTCATGTTCATACTTGCCTCGGTACAGATGTGACCAAGATAATACATTGAAATGTTGCGATTTTCAAGTAATATTCTGTTGCATAATACTATACATATTAAATATATATTAGATATATATGAGACATATTATGTTGCATAATAATATTGTCATTGTATTTATTTTTTTGTAAAATCTTTATGTACATGTGTGAGCATGGGGCACGGGTTAACACGAGTCCAAAGGCACAGGATAACACGAGTCTACAACTATGAAAAAACATGGTTTGACCAACTGATGAAACATCGTTTTGTCATTCGGAGCTATTCTATTCAGCGGGATAGTTTGTAGAAACATGTTAACGCGAGCACATGTAAACAACATGTAAACATGTTAACATGAGTCGATGGAAACAGGTTAACACGAGTTCACAACCACAACAAAGCATGTTTTGGCTGATAAAGATGTTAAAACAGACTCAATTTTGTATAAATCTGAATAGCTCAGTTGGATAGGTCGTGTGATCCGTGTGCTGAACCTTTTAACCACACGAGTTCGAATCCCGTTGATGACATGTAAATTATATATTTTTTTAGATTAATTTTGGTTATATACTGTTCTGCTGCACAGATATTAAAATAAATAATGCTTACAATGACACTGACACCAAGTAATAAGAATCTTTATTTGGTATGGGCATGCCTTGTTGCTGTAAAAAAGTGACGAATCTGCCAATCTGCAAACGTGGATAGCTTACATCTGGAAAGGGACACCAGTTAACACGGTCACCAGTTAAACCGTAACACCGGAACAAATTGCCTCGGGGGCCGGGTTCGGCCCACGGGCCGCCAATTGAATAGCCCTGTCCTAAAGTGATGTTGATGTGAACAGCTGAAGCTGTCAAATTATTTGTAGTTCATTTAGTAATGATGATGATTAAAAATAATAATACTATTCATTTTATTCAATAATGCAATTAAAACAGACGATCAGTGCCCTTTGTTTGTTCATTCAAATGGCAAAGTTACTTTGTATTGTCAACAGTGCTCTTTCAGTTTTTAAAGACATACCATAGCCAAAATGATTTAGTTACTAAGTTTACAGTATGTTAATATCACTAAAAATATTATAGTACAATATTATAGACTGAAAGATCCGCTGTAAATGCTGCTCTCTGAATGTAAACATGTAAACACAGCAATCAAATATTGACCGTCGGATTTTGTGACAGTCTATACACACACGGCTTTCTGACGTTACCTGCCGAGTGCATCTTACCGAGAAATGCGGAGGATTTTTTTCTCTCATTCACCGTGCGGTATCAAACATTACATTAAAACTCCACCGTCCAGCAGTTCCTCGCTTTCAATATCTCTTTTGTCACAGGTGACATGCAGGAAATGTTCCTGAATAAAAAGTGAAAGTGCCAAACTGCAGTTAAAGTCGACCAATTAATGATTTGGCAAGTAATTCGATTACTGATGTCCATGTTAACACAGTCGCTGTCTTTCTCCTCTGCGTCTGTGTGCCCAAACAAAAACTCCCATATTTGCTAATCCTTCCCTCTTTCCCTCACCCGACACTCTCACCTAAACAGAGCTGGACACGCCCACTTTCCTGACTTTTTCCAAACTAGAGGTGTGAAAACACCCTGCTAAGAAAAGGGGCTTTGGACTTTCAGCAGTGAAATTTAAACCACACTGAACTGAACTAATCTGAACTCTGAAACCTGGACTGACACAGTTTCAGTTTACTAGAACTTCTATGTTAAGCTGCTTTGACACAATCACACAAACATTGTAAAAGCGAATTGAATTGAGATGTGAAAAAATTATACTAATATTTCATTTTTTAAAGGCATGAATTTGACCTAAATAGTTTTGCTGTTATTTCAAGAACTGTGTATTTTACAGAACCCTGATATTTTGGTATGGTTACAATGTAGTTGTGAAAAGCAACCTGCGGGGAGAGAGGGAGGGGTGTGGAATCGAACTGGGTTTGTGAGTGCGGTGTGTGTGTTTGTGACTCTGTTAGCCATTACAATCACACAGTGGGTGGTAATTTGTGAACACACGAGCACTGCCAACTGTGCATACAGTCGGTCTCTTTAAGCCACTCCATTTACACACACACACACACAACTTTCTCCACTAGAGCCAGCGTCTGTCACACTGGGCTTAAATCAACCAAATCATGACCTCTTTCATAAAGAATAGTTGTTGTTTTCTCATTTAAGGATCCTGTTTTGCTCATTTTCACCAATTTCTCACTCTCTGTGTGTCATTACAATGCCATCAAAGAAAATATGATTTTGATGAAGTCATCATTAAATCAGAACTGACTAATCTTATTGCACATCGCAGCATGCTCTGAAATGTGTCTGATTTAGTACTCATTTATCTTACTATTCTCATGAGTAATCAGTTTCACTCAAATATGCTTCCATTTCATGACGACTTTAAGTCTGTGTTCATTCTTATAATTTGGTACAGTTGGTTCGTCTGTTCTGAACCTAAAAGAAAAGCATTTAAACCAAATTCACTTAGCACTTACACTATTATTTTGAAATATGAACTTAAGTACTAGAGCATCTCTACTAATAGCCAAACAAAAACTAAAATAAAACAAAAGCAAAAATAGTCAAGATGTCTATGTTTAGACATCAATTAAACACACACACACTAGGGATGCAACAATACAGTTAGCTTACGGTTCAATACATACCTCGGTTTTTTAACACGGTTTTCGGTTCGGTTCGGTTCTGATGGCTTAACACATAAGTGTTTTTTTTTTTATTGTTATTCTATGCTTAGGCAATAGGAACAGTAAGAAAGAGAAAAAATAAAAACGATTTATTGCAATACTCCTTTATTTTACTTCAAAGCCAAGAAAGGTACACTAGTTCCTAGTGTATTGTATAATAAAAAAAAATTAACACTAAAATCTCACAGCTGCTGGTAGCCTATGTACAAACTGGGCATTAAATATTAATTAAATCTTTTAATAACTGCTTTCTTATTGTATGTAGTTTCAAATAAAATTATTACTCCAGACATTATTGCTTTTATTACTATTACCATTAAAAATAATAATAATAATAATAATAATAATAATAATAATAATAATAATAAAAACAATAATAATTAATATTAGAGGGATTTCTGAAGGATCATGTGACTCTGAAGACTGGAGTAATGAAGCTGAAAATTCATCTTTAAAATCACTAAAATAAATGATTAAATTAAATTATAAACTACTTTTGAACAGTTATTTTATAGTGCAATAACACTTTACAATTTTACAATGTGTGCTGTATTTATGATGAAATAAATGTAGCCTTGGTGAGCAGGAGAAGCTTATTTTAAAATATTTAACAATCATACTGACCCCAAACTTTTGAGCAGTTGTGTATATATTTTATAAGCGAAAATATGCACTTTAATTTTGACACCCACAGACATAAATACAAATCAGAGAGGTCAGACTTTTCTATACAGAGCCTCATTTCAGTTGTCAAGTTTTGTAAAAATCTATTGAATTAATCTATTAAAGAAACGTTGGCTAGAATTATGCATTATAGGCTTACATTACAAATAAATAGATGAACCGATCATCAGATCATGCATTAGATCATGAAGCAGATCAATGTTGATCTTTCTTTCGAGCTGTCAGTGCAGAAATTAACAAAACAACAGGCCTAATATAACATATTATAAGATTAAAATATGGAAAGATTATCAGTTGGTAACTTCGTTCAATCTTCCTAACTGATAAACAGCTCTCGTTAATATTTCAGCATGCTTTCACTTTCGCATTAGACACGAAACCCACATTTACCGGTAGGAATGACATCTCGCCCTGCTCATCATTCGTATACATGGCTATTACACAATCATAATACACTGTGGTATAGCCTGGGTCCTTAGTTCGTTAAATTGTTTTGTTTTCTCACTACAATCGATCTGCTCAATCGAGCAGAGACCACTTCATTCAGGCGATCTCGGAGCGATTGATTTGGCGCTGATTTGAGCGCGATTCCTGGACTCGCATATGCCAAACAAACCGCGCTAACGGTGGGAAAGAGACAGATTCCGAAACAAACGTCTATGTGTGAAAGCACCCTAAGATTGTATTTGAACGCAATTGACAGACAGTTGCAGCCAAACTTTTGTGACAAGGCACCACTGGCCCGATCAAGCCAGTGACCATTCTGTACACTGGCCCGAGCGTCTCTCATGCTGGCCCCGGGCCATCAGGCAGTCCTTATTTTCGAGCCCTGTATTGATTGAAAATTTACTCGCGGGGAGGAGTTTCCTCATCTCAGCTCGTAAACTTACAGGGACACACAAACAGTCTATTCGGAGAGAAATAAAACGCACATAAATTATTCAAACGTAAAACCGGAAAAACCGCAATTCACAAGCGCGTATTGAACCGTGGATGTCGTACCGAACGGTTCAATATTGTATTGAGTATTGTGGCATCTCTAACACACACACAAATCTCACTGGGTGTTGAAAGTGATGAAAATGATGGCATATGATGTCTGTGTTATATTAAATTCCCCCCAAAAGAGGTGCTTTTTTATACTATTTTTTACTTTGAAAGTATATAAGGCCCTATGTATTAGGGCTGCACAATATATCAATTCAGCATCAATATTGCAATGTGATCATTCCCAATAGTCACATCTCAACTAAATAGTCAATCTCTGACTAAACACATGCATGAAAATCCTCACAACACATGCAAATACAGAAATACACTGCCAAATCGAACTGATATCAACAAAAATGTGTCAGGGAACCCCAAATATTTTATAGATTGTTTATTAGATTTTCTGGAGATGCACCCCCACTGCAGAATCATCCCAATAAATCTAACATCCAATTTGAGATATTAGGTCATCTAATGAAGTTGTATTCATATAGCAAAATATACTGTATATATATTGCAAAATAAAAAAACATTGCAATGTTAGATTTTTCCAATATCGTGCAGCCCTACTATTTACATATAGCATGTCCCATGTTGAACAACATCAAAAATTGCCATTTTTAGTCCTTTTTTAGATCAAATAAATACGATTAAATAATATTCTTGTCACAGATACGCAGGAGACCCAAATGCAAGTGAATGCAAGTTGATTTATTAAACAGGGATAACAGGAAATAACAGTTGGTATAGATCTCACCAGATATCGAGGGTTAGGGTAGGGCAATGATGCATCTCTCAGGAAAATCGACAACGCTAAACAGCGGTAATAGTTTTTTCAATGAGACAGATCCAGGGAGATCTCTCATAGAATTCCACAACGCCAAACAGCGGTAACAGTTCTTCAGTGCAGCAATGCAAAGTGGATATCCAGTGAGTGTCGACAACGCCAAACAGCGGTAACAGTTCTTCAGTGCAGCAATGCAAAGTGGATATCCAGTGAGTGTCGACAACGCTAAACAGCGGTAACAGTACTTCGGTGAAATTAAGCAGTGCTGACAATTCCGAAAGCAACAGTCTCTAAGATCAACTCACCACCAGCGGATACAGCGGGAAGAGCCTAACAGGAACAGACGTGAAACAACAACAAACTGACAACAAGAGACGCGAACGCTGAACAGATAAAGGTGCTGTAATGCGCTGCACCTGTGGTGTGCTGATTGACAGCTGAGCATGTGGCTGCCCAGCTGACGACATGAAAACACAGACAGCCACGCGGTGAAAGATACCCAAACAAACACACACATACATACGCACACACACACACACACAAGAGGAACAGACAGATCCCCAACCGTGACAATTCTTTCTTGACATTAATTCAAGAAAAGAGGTCTCAATCATGACACATTCTTAAAGTTGCGGTAAGTTTAATAGGATGTTTCATCTGTAGGGGTGTAACCCCGGTGTCCTGGCCAAAGTCCCTCAATCGGCACTTACCCATCATGGCCTCCTAATCATCCCCATCCACCGAATTGGCTCTATCACTGTCTCTTCACTCCACCAATAGCTGGTGTGTGGTGAGCGCACTGGCGCCGTTGTCCTGTGGCTGCCGTCGCATCATCCAAGTGGATGCTACACACTGGTGGTGGTGTGGAGAGACCCCCCTCATGATTGTAAATGCGCTATATAAATACACATTACATTACATCATCTCAATACTGATACTGATAATCTTCAAAAAGCTGAAATATATCATGATTAGAATATGCTAAATATTTCTACACTGTATGATTCAGCACTGTAAGTGGTTGACTGAAATATAGCTATATTTGTCAGAGTAACAAGCAAACAGTACCTTTGCTACATGCACACGGCCAAGTACACAATCACTTCATGGAAAATGATTGACTACACTGAAAACCCCCATTACATCACTTCATCTGCACTATTACATCACACAAGCATTTGCATGAGACCCAAATAGAAGTGCTGAAATCTACTTCTGCTTATATATAACTTATCTAAACTTACTTTAATACAAACTTTTGCTAGCATCATGTACATGCTAATATGTGTTTGTTGCAGAGTAAAGGTCATACAGCTTTTGACACACTTCACACAGATATTACAGATACACACATACAGAGTTGTTGATGCACAAGGAGCAAACTGCACTGAAGGTGATAAAGGAATGACAGAAATAACAGCAAGAGTATCATGTGCAGAGAATTAGCTTCCCAGATGACGCACACACCTCACAGAGCTCTAGAGGTGTATGTGCATGACGTGTTCACTTTTGAACTATTTTCCGAAACAACACGTGGCAGTCCTGAGGACAAACTGCCTGGCTCACTTGGCCTACTGTGCTTTGGCTAGTGATTTTAAAAAGGGGTTAATGTTAGCATGTGGCTAATATAAAGGCTCGGTGCTTTAAATTAACCAAATGAGTGATGTTAATTATGAAGTACTTCAGAGTGTATGGGAAAGAAACTGATTTTGAGGTTTGGTTTTAGAACACTTGTAAATGTTACCTTGAAAAACAGCATGACCTACATTTTTTCAGCTAGAGATTCATTTTAACAGTGTTAGCATGTAGCTAAGTTTATTCAAATAGAAAGTTGTGAGTGACTTTGCTTCAGTATTGTGACTTCTTTGAGAAAAAGAGAATGCTAAATTAGAAAATAAAACAGTGTCAGGCTTTTTTTTTTTAGTCTTAACCTTGATTTCCCTCTAGCTAAATGAAACAAAATGTCTTGTGTTGCACAGAACATATTGTTGACCACAGCCAAATTACTTTGTATGGACCAAAAATAAAGATTTTTTCTTGTATGCCAAAAAGCATTAGTATATTATGTATATTGATTTAAAAATGTTATTATTTGTATACAAAGCCGTCAACAATCTAGTAGCTTAGATTTGCTCTGTCCGTATACCCCCTCTCAAACATTGAGATCAATTTACTCACCATGCCTAGAACACGCCTTATAAAATGAGGTGATTGAGTGTTTGCTGTTGCTGGTCCTAAACTCTGGAACACTCTACCAATTCACATTAGACTTTCCCCCTTACATTTCTGTGTTTAAATCAGTTTCAAAGACCTATCTACTTTCTCTTACTTTTAATACTTCTTGATCACTGTTTTATTGCTTTTATTTGTTAAATGTTTCTTTTATCTTCTGTGTTCTTCTCTGTCTTTAGTACTTTAGTGTGTTTTTAAATGTGCTTCATAAATAAATGTTGTATTGTATTGTATTGTATTGTATTGTATTGTATTGTATAGGTCATGTTCCATGAAGATAATTAGCAAATGGCCTACTGTAAATACAGTATATCAAAGCCCAATTTTAAAAAAAAACTTTTATAAGTAACATCATTGCTAGAAACTTAATTTAGACAACTTTGTCTGCATTGACACTGCAGTCACTGATTTTGTGACTGTTTCTGATTTTTTTGATGACCTGCCTACATCATCTTTTAAAAGTGACTTGTATCCGATTGTCTGCATTTACACCGCACACAGCAAAGGCACAATGAGCAGGAAAAAAAACAGGCGCTGACTGACAGCTGATAATAAAAGAGCGCTCTTTTCTCTGCTCCTGTATTTAATCTGTTCGCAGGGTTTAATTTTTTTTATTTTCAATTTAACAAGTTGTTTTGCTATAGTTTATGACAAAAAAGTTCTTATTTGTCCATATTCGTCTATTTAAAGGGTCACGAAAGACCAAAACACATTTTTTGAGCTGTTGACAGTCATATCTGTGTACCACGCTGCTTTAAACACTATTAGGACACATATATTTCACTAAAAAGTGAAAATTGGTTGTTTTTGCATTATTTTGAGCAAATTCGTTCTTCCGGTTTGAAACTAATTTTTGAAGCTGCGTCACGGCCATGAGATACTTGCGTGTAATTCCAGCGTGGAGAGTGGCTGTCTGTCCCTGCGAGAACATTGTGATGTCTCTGAGGGTGCGGCATTAATTCATGAGAAAGACTTGGTTCAAACCAATCAGAGCGCTCTATTGTGTATGCGGCGCAACTTCATTAATATGCATGATAGCTTCTGAGACTACAGAGAGGCTACAGAGAGACTTCGGAGAGAGACGCCACGTTGTGTTGCCAAAACAAGTGAAAGAACAAGAATTTGGAGACATGGGTCGTCAGTGTTGCATTTATTAGTGTGCTGCGTTTATTAATGTTCTGCAACAAAGGTTTTGTTAGCATTTTCCCACTATGAGAGCGCTGCTGGACTCATATGTGGATTACGGTGCACGCGACACGCAAAATCCGTTTGTAAGGAACATTTTTTACCCGAGAGCTTTTCGCATCTGGAATTGATGAAATCCAGATTTGCTGCTCGGCTCCTTTTAAAAAAAGACACAGTTGCAGTTTGATTGTCATGTCGCTACAGATTTGGTAAGTGTGCGTAAGAGCAGTGCCCTTTGTTTGTTCATTCAGATGGCAAAGTTAGTTCGTATCGTCAGCAGTGCTCTTTCAGTTTTTAAAAACATACCATAGCCAAAATGATTTAGTTACTTAGTCATACTCTTAGTATGTTAATATCACTGCAATATTATAGTACAATATTATAGACTGAAAGATCCGCTGTAAATGCTGCTCTCCGAATGTAAACACAGCAATCAAATATTGACCGTCGTGTAGAATTCTTGCCGCATTTTGTGACAGGATAGTCTATACACACACAGCTTTCTGACGCTACCTACCGAGTGCATCTAAGTTACCGGGAAATGCGGAGGATTTTTTTTCTCCCATTCCCCATGCCATATCAAACATTACATTAAAACGCCACTGTCCAGCAGTTCCTCGCTTTCAATATCTCGTTTGTCACGGGCGACATGCAGGAAATGTTCCTGAATAAAAAGTGAAAGTGCCAAACTGCAGTTAAAGTCGACAAATTAATGATTTGGCAAGTAATTCGATTACTGATGTCCATGTAAACACAGTTACTGTGTTTCTCCCCTGCGTCTGTGTGCCCAAACGGAAACTCCTATATTTGCAAATCCTTCCCTCTTTCCCTCCCCCGACACTCCCACCTAAACGAAGCTGGACACGCCCACTTTCCTGACTTTTTCCAAACTAGGGGTGTGAAAACACCCTGCTGGGACAGAGGGGTTTCATGGCCCTTTAAGGTTTTTTAAACCAGCAGGGATTTTATTGTCATGTCCATAGTGTGATTTATGCACGTCTTGTATGCAATAGTTTTATATTAGTTTATATTGTTTACGTGGCGGATGTTGTTCTCTCGCTCTCTCTCGTTAACATGCTAAAATACTTGTGCTACATGACAATATAAAAGCTTTTTAGTCCTCATGTATGAGGTTTGGGACTCTGCTGAAGTCTGTTCCAAAATGAAAGCATCAAGAGTTGACATCATTCGCCATGGTTTTAAATGATGCATGACTCGCATTGACAGGTGAATATCCGATCTACCTACTTAGACTGCAGACATGAGGGCACGGATCACGTATTCATATCGGGTAAATTTCCACATATGAATAAGGCCTGAATCTGATTTGAGTAAATTGGAATCCATGTGATTTTTTCCTGCTTACACGTTCATAGGCCATATCCGATCTGTGCCACACAGGGACAAAAAAAATCTGAATTGGGTTACTTGAACCATGCAGTGTAAATGCAGCCTTTGATGATTGAATAAGGGGATTTTGCTAATATAACCCTCAGATTCCAGATTTTTAATTGGCTATATCTTTGCCAAATATTAATCTATCCTAACAAACCATACACCAATGGAAAGCTTATTTATTCTTATATCTAGTGATGTATAAATCTCAAAAATATAATAATATAGATTCACTTATAAAGAAAAAGGGGGGAAAAATCTAAGAATAGAATGCTTTAATTGTGCCCACAAAACTTTTGAGTAGACTTTAAAGTGTTTGTGTGCTCTTGCGAAACCTATGCATTTGCTCAAAACACAAAACTGTTGGTAGAAATAGTAAGAGGTGGAAGAAAAAACTACATATTTCAAAGCTTTTCTCAAGGGAAAGCAATATTTTTTTCTGAGAAAATGTAAACATTTTGCAGGTAAACGTTTCCCTGGAGAATTCAGGCAAGTGCAAACATACTGAAATGTAACTTATCCTCCCATTTCTTTTTTAAAGGGCACCTAGGTTACCCCTTTCTCCAGATTTAATATAAGTCTTTTGTGTCCACAGAATGTGTCTGTAAAGTTTCAGCTCAAAACACCCATCAGATTATTTATTATAGCTTTCTGAAGTTTCTGTTTTATAGCTTTTAACAGCTTGTTGCTGTTTTCTTGTACTGCGCCTTTAAGGCTAGTCCTCCCCGCCCACAGTTCCCAGGAGCCTGTCAGCGTGCTTCAATCTCCACCCTCGACTGCCTCAGGAAGAAGATCTCATGTAACGTTTGTGAGAAATACTCCAGTAAGAACATTAAAAATGAGTGTTTGATGCATTTGTTGAGGAGTAGCAACGATGAGTCACACACAATGTCGTTACAAAGTTCACGCACACACACACACACACACACAGCGTGGACACACACACAGCGCGGACACACACACAAACAGACAGCGTGCGCGTTTCGCTTTGCACTGTTTTTGCACACAAATGTGACAGGATACAGGTTAATATCCACTGCTGTATGGATATCTGTTATGTAAATGTACAAAATAAACCCGATTTAACGTCCACAAACCGGGATTGAAGCATCTTATTTTATAATTGTCTTTGACGTGGCTGTGTTGATGAAGTAAATCGCTGTAATTCATTACACACATGCACTGTTTTAAAACATTTTAAACTTGTAAAACTCAGGCTGCGTCCGAAACCGCCTACTATTCAGTAGGTACTGCATTTGAATGTAAACGTACTACTCGGCCGTTGGAAAAGTACGTTCTATACAGTATGAATGTGAGCTGTATGAATGGAATTCGGACGTACTACATCCGCCATTTTGTCATGGTCACGTGAGCTACCTGCGTCAGTTGCGTCGCTTCACGTCCATTCATAAATTCTCTCGCGGGGCATCATGGGATAGCGCAGCGTCCATGGGATGCGCACTTCAGAATCTCGCCGGAAGTAGTAAGTCATCCGGGTACTTCTCGCATACTGATTTTCGAATTCTAAGAATTCGGACATACTACTCGGCTCGCATACTGATTTAAGCGTACTGTATAGTATGGAAGTGTGCGGTTTCGGACGCAGCATTTCTCTTGATCACATTTGATGATGATTGATGATCCTAGCAAACTGAACAGGTATTTTATTCCCGCTTGCTTTGCGCACGTCCTGTCTTGTTGATATGATTATAAGAGTTACTACGGAGACATGTTAATATGCAGCTGTAAATCAATTCGGTGGGCGGGGGGACCGCACTCCTATGCCAAGTTGCGGTTGGTCTCAAAACCGCTCCAATTGGTCCACCGTTTTTATGTTGTTAAATTGAAAAAAAAAAGGACTGGGTGTGTTTATATCACCCCAATATGACGGTCTATACACTATACCTACACATATTTCTGTCCAAACAGCTTGAAAAGTAGATTTTTCACAATAGGTGCCCTTTAAAACATCTCTATGTTGCATTAGATGTACATTTGTATGAATTACTATTGCTGTAAAATGAATTATGTGTTTATAATTAACATTTCACTGCTATCTTGAATACATTTTTTTTATTCATTGGAATTCTCCAGGATACATGCTATACGGCCTTATAAGCATGCAACTGACATTTTTGCAAACCCTCCTGTCGGAAGTGTGCCAATGTTACATTAAACAAATAGCTCACCCAAAAATTAAAATTTACTTACCCTTTACTTGTTTTAAACCTGTCTCTTTTTCTAAAAGCTATTTTGAAAAAAGCATTTCTTTAAATATCTTCTTTGGTATTCAACAGAAGAAAAAAACAACCTCACGTCCTGTCTATTTATACACTACCCTATCATAATAATAATAAAAACAACTTTAAAACGTTTAACATGATGTATAGGTTTATTGCACTTTCACAAAAAAATGGACCCAGTACAGGGACAATTGAACGCAGCAGAGACACACAGAAAACACACACACACCACTTCACAATCATAGTGTCAATATCCCTGTTAGGTCACTTTACACATGCTGCCCTTCACATGACTCACACACCCAGCACATGGATGCGGTACAGTTCTCCAACAGACACTGCTAAACCATGTCGGTCACTGTCATGATGAGACAAGGTCAACTTTTTCACACTAGCGGAAAATTGCTTGTTGACACGAGTGACCTATATTTCATTTACAACACCAGTATTTGATCTTAGAGTCACTTTTAGGACAACAGCGTTCATCTGTGGCAGCTCAGAAAAGGGGACATCTTTCTCATGTCAATCATACTTTTTTGCTGCAGTGGATGAAAGGGATGATGTAAGGAAACTCTGCTGCTGCAACACATGTGCTTCCTTTCCAGATGAAACTCACTGGAGCCAGGGCTGTCATTAATAGGGTGGAAAAATAGAAACTATTTTCAATAGTATCTGGATGCAGCCTTGATGATGCAAGCTGAGACTGCATATCTCAGAGATGCGATGTCAGACACAATGCACTCAATGGAGCTAGTGACGTCACTGTGAGGGTTAGGGTTACGGGTGGAGTTAGGTGTGGGCATTTAAAGCATTGCATGCAGCTCAGATTGCAACTGCGCCAGGTCTGCATCCATACCCCTCTCAATATTTTAGGGGCTGGGGGGTTCAGTATGAGGCCCAAAACAATTGCAAGTAGCAAGTCGTGCATTGTCACTACTGAAAAATGAAAATAAAAATGAATGAAGGCAAAAGTAAACGAGTTGAATATTACTTTTCTCTGGTACTTGACCACTGTTTGTAAATTCAAGACTGCATTTCCTAACGTAAAACTATTTACATTCGAGTTCTGATTAATAATAGTATATGCATAGTTTATATATTTAAAGTTTTAAAATCGATATTGAAAACAAATGTTTAATATAATCAACAGTGGATATTTTGATCGTTTTTTTACAATGTAAACCTGACTGAAGTTGATTTTTTTTATTACCTGTGAGAATTTGGGGCTTAACTTCTGACGAATGTGGTAAACTCACTGATGCACGCAGCACCGTCACTGACAAAAGTTAAGCAAAAGCAGAGAGATTGTACTGTAGAGGCCTTTTATCCCCACCCACTACCACCGATAGCTGATTTTAATTCTTTGCGCGTTTTAGTTGATGCACAATTAAAAATGTTCTCGTTGCTGCCACCACAGGACAAATTGTGCATTGCAGCCAAAATTGGTATGATCTGCGGCCAAATTTACAGTGGCCAGAGGGGGGCCAAGTTTTTATTTAAAAAAAAAAATGTATTTAATCGAGTCCTGGCTGGGCCAGTTGGTGTTTCTGTGCATGTTCTCCATGTGTTCGTGTGGGTTTCCTCTGGGTGCTCCAGTTTCCCCAGAGTCCAAAGACATGCGCTATAGGTGAATTGGTTAAAACAAATTGGCTGTAGTGTATGAGAGTGTATGGGTGTTTCCCAGTAATGGGTTGCGGCCAGAAGGGCTTCCACTGCATAAAACATGTTGGAGTAGTTGGCGGTTCATTCTGCTGTGGCGAAGGCGAAGAAAAATGAATGAACGTTAACTTTAATGTTTATTTGTGTGGTGATTTGTGTCAGCTATTGCTGTGAACCAAATTGCCCCTTGGGGAAATTAAAGAAATTCAATCCAAATCATAAATACATATGTTGTAGTTTTTACAGTAGTATTGTAATTTAAAACGCCAAGGTTGTATGTTCAATTTCCAGAAAAAAAACGTTTTGCAGAACTATGTGATGCGTTTATCAATAGAATGAGAAGGGACCAGACACGTTCTCGATTACCTGTCGATTTACCTCATAAACTATGAAATTTGATTGGTTTAAAAAGAAATTGCTATAATAACTGTATACCGAACAATGGATATATTCTGATTTGTTGCTATTTTCTGACAAACTACTTGGAACTGAAAACATGTAAAGGTGTGTTTGATTTACAACAGCCAATTGAGCACATCAGAGCAACATTTTGATACTTTCATGACAATATAGTAAAAAAGACACAAGTGTAGAAATTCGAACGATGAACTTCAAATAAAACTAAAGAATGAAATGGGGTTTGATGTAGGGCTGCACGATTAGGATTATTTTGGTCAAAATTGTTATCATGATTAATTAAAATGATTATTATATGACCAAAATATTTATCCACTTGTTAAGTGTGATGTCACGCAAAGCGGCTTCCGGGTCCAAATGCTATATTTAACTGTATGGGGAGACTCAACAAATGGTAATAATAAACATTTACAAAGCGATATAAGACTTTCGAAAATCCTGATCACAATATATATATATATATATATATATATATATATATATATATATATATATATATATATATATATATATATATATATATATATATATATATATATATATATATATATATGTATACAGTTGAAGTCAGAATTATTAGCCCCCCTGTTTATTTTTTCTCCAATTTCTGTTTAATAGAGAGAAGTTTTTTTTCAACACATCTCTAACCATAATAGTTTTAATAACTCATTTCTAATAACTGATTTATTTTATCTTTGCCATGATGACAGTAAATAATATTTGACTAGATATTTTTCAAGACACTTCTATACAGCTTAAAGTGACATTTAAAGGCTTAACTAGGTTAATTAGGTTAACTAGGCAGGTTAGAGTAATTAGGCAAGTTATTGTATAACGATGGTTTGTTCTGTAGACTATCAGGAAAAAAAATTAGCTTAAAGGGGCTAATAATTTTGTCCTTTTAATTTTTTTGGCTTTTAATTAGAATTATTATTAAAAACTGCTTTTTTTCTAGCCAAAATAAAACAAGTAAGACTTTCTCCAGAAGGAAAAATATTATCAGACATACTGTGAAAATTTCCTTGCTCTGTTAAACATCATTTGGGAAATATTTAAAAAAGAAAAAAAAAATTAAAGGGGGGCTAATAATTCTGACTTCAACTGTATATATATCCATGCCTAATATCAGATGGCCAGAAAGTAATTACTTTTTATATATTGTTAAAATATTGGTGTCTGTGATGCAACAACTCCAGAGACTGTAGTGTACCCCAGTGGTCCTCAACCACCGGGATCAATTGGTACCGGGCTGCACAAGAAATCATGAATTATTTCCGTTTTATTTACTATTCTGAACAATCTTTTATTTAAAAAAAAAACGACCGTATTCTCCCATGAATGGATCCACAACCCATTTGTCAACAAATCAGGTGAATTAATCATGTCTGTGCAAGAAGATCAACTGCTGGAGATCACAAATGATGGTGGCCTTTTAGGGGCCGTTCACATATGGCGTCTTTTCTAGAGTTCATTATTTCCAATGGAGGTGTGTGGCTTTTGCGAGCAAAATGACGTGATGCACTCGCACCTTCCAGATGCACACAGTTGAATGAATGCCAAGAGTGCACCACCAGTCACGTGACAAAAACTGATCGATTAGCTTCAGCTTGTATGGAATATACACATTTCGGTAGAATAATTATCTCAGACAAACACAGAATATCCAAACACTGCAGTGCTTTGTAATTTTTTCCATAAATAAAACTTTTATCAGAGTTACAGCAATGATTTGTCAGCCTGTCATCCTCTGAGAAAACGATTAATGGTTGCCTAGAAACCTACAAACCACCATCTCCACCCACCACCCTCCGCGATAAAAAAGTTGGGGTCCACTTGTGTACACCATGATTTTATATAAAATTGTATGATATGACTAAAAAGTAGTCATAAACGAATATTTTGTCAATTCAAATGAGTAGCGGCTTGGACTTGGGAACAGTATTCCATACGTCACAACTTAACAAGCGGATAGTAAGTATAGTATATACTAATAATATACAGGGAGTGCAGAATTATTAGGCAAATGAGTATTTTGACCACGTCGTCCTCTTTATGCATGTTGTCCTACTCCAAGCTGTATAGGCTCGAAAGCCTACTACCAATTAATCATATTAGGTGATGTGCATCTCTGTAATGAGAAGGGGTGTGGTCTAATGACATCAACACCCTATATCAGGTGTGCATAATTATTAGGCAACTTCCTTTCCTTTGGCAAAATGGGTCAAAAAAAGGACTGAAGGGCTGAAAAACGACCACCACTGAACAAGACACACAAGCTGAAACGTCAAGACTGGGCCAAGAAATATCTCAAGACTGATTTTTCTAAGGTTTTATGGACTGATGAAATGAGAGCGAGTCTTGATAAGCCCGTGGATGGATCGGTAAAGGGCAGAGAGCTCCAGTCCGACTCAGACGCCAGCAAGGTGGAGGTGGAGTACTGGTTTGGGCTGGTATCATCAAAGATGAGCTTGTGGGGCCTTTTCGGGTTGAGGATGGAATCAAGCTCAACTCCCAGTCCTACTGCCAGTTTCTGGAAGACACCTTCAAGCAGTGGTACAGGAAGAAGTCTGCATCCTTCAAGAAAAACATGATTTTCATGCAGGACAATGCTCCATCACACGCGTCCAAGTACTCCACAGCGTGGCTGGCAAGAAAGGGTCTAAAAGAAGAAAAACTAATGACATGGCGTCCTTGTTTACCTGATCTGAACCCCATAGAGAACCTGTGGTCCATCATCAAATGTGAGATTTACAAGGAGGGAAAACAGTACACCTCTCTGAACAGTGTCTGGGAGGCTGTGGTTGCTGCTGCACGCAATGTTGATGGTGAACAGATCAAAACACTGACAGAATCCATGGATGGCAGGCTTTTGAGTGTCCTTGCAAAGAAAGGTGGCTATATTGGTCACTGATTTGTTTTTGTTTTGTTTTTGAATGTCAGAAATGTATATTTGTGAATGTTGAGATGTTATATTGGTGTCACTGGTGAAAATAAATCATTGAAATGGGTATATATTTGTTTTTTGTTAAGTTGCCTAATAATTATGCACAGTAATAGTCACCTGCACACACAGATATCCTCCTAAAATAGCTAAAACTAAAAACAAACTAAAAACTACTTCCAAAAATATTCAGCTTTGATATTAATGAGTTTTTTTGGGTTCATTGAGAACATGGTTGTTGTTTAATAATAAAATTAATCCTCAAAAATACAACTTGCCTAATAATTCTGCACTCCCTGTATAGTATATACATAATATACTAATGAAACAAACTTGCTTTAAATGCTTTAAGCATCTTCACTGTAAGAATCAAACTCAATAAAACTCTGTTTCTTATTAAAGCTACAAAAGTCCTTCAGTCAAGACCGATGAGTGATTTTGTGTTGTTTGATTATTAATGATAAGCACAGCCAGAAGCAGGAATACAGCGAGCAGTCACTTTTATGTTTCCGATTTAAGTTTACACGTCTTTTCATTCTTAACTTGTTTATTATATAACAAACTAGGGTTTATGTGAATAATCACTACATGCTGCATTCTTACATTTTTTGCATGTTTTTCACCATTTCTGAGAACATATTGAGCTAAAAGATGACTTTACATGTCCCTAAAGTCACGTTACATTATTTCACTGATTTAAAACCAAGTTTTTGTGCAAGAACAAATGCAGACTGCTACAATAAATGAAACAATATTCACTTTATCCCTATTTCGTTCATAATCATTGGAGGCCAAAATCGAATTTGAATTTCGATTAATTGCACATCCCTAGTGTGACGACAATTAAAAAAAAAAGATTGTCATAAAGAAATATTCTTCATTTATTCAGTCTCCTGGATGTCCACAAATAAATTATGAGCACACAGGAGAGCCGCCTAAAGTAAAAACTGAGCTGAGCTGCTCTTACGATTTGCTATAAGGCCCAAAAGCATTACACACTTTCAACGATGCAAGAGGGAATGAATGTCTCAGTCTTACCTTAAATCGCTTGTCCTGAAGGACCTTCTTAATGGCCACCAGTTCTCCTGAGTCGCAGAGCTTGGCCTGATAGACCACGCCAAAAGAGCCGTTACCAATGACTTTGGTGTCGGTGTAGCTGACCTCCTGCGGCCGGTCAGGTCCCTGTCCAGGAGTCGCCACCACTGTGGTCACTTTACCTCCATCTTTATCTCCTACACACAGATAAAAAAAGATGGGTTGGAGACTGAAGCTGCAAACAGCCAATAAAACGACAACTAGGAACGCAATGGTAACATTCCTTTGTTACACCAATCATACTCATGATTAATGTGTAAAAATCTGTAAGATTGAGAATCTAGAAGCATTTTCTCCAACTACTACCAAAAAGAAAATAATCTCAATGAAATTTCTTGACAGTGCTCTTGAATTTCTATGTCTAGGGATGATTTTTTAATGCAAAATGTATTTTATGCATTTGGCAAAGCAATATTAAATTCAAAGTATAATCCTTTTTGATTTCAATGCATTCCCTGGCCATAGAACCCATGTCCTTAGTACTGCTAGTGCTCTTCTGATTGAACTACAGGACACAATGTTGGCAGATGCAGTAAAAAGTACAGTACTGACACACTGAAAGCATCTAAAATATTTGATCCACTTTATATTAGGTGGCCTTAACTACAATGTACTTAAATCAAAAAAATAAATACAATGTACTTGCTGTGTTTGTTCATAATGTATTGAAAAACACTTCTTGGTGCTCTTGAGATGGGATACATGCAGGGCTTTACATAAGTTTTTTGATCACCAGCCACTGTGGCTAGTACATTTCCAACATTACTAGCCACTTGCCATTTTCGCTAGCCACACTTTTCTTGTTGGGAAAATATATTTTATATGCATAAACTTGACTTTGACATGCTAAAATGACTTGATTTAGATGTGTTATGTCCACATGCCTTCTCGTTGATTTAACTTCTTGTGTGTATTTTGATTTAGCTTGCTCAGTGTGCATGAGTAAATGGGTTGTGTCGCAATACAATCAGTTTTTATTTCACATGACTTTTCAGGGCTTAAAATTAAGGATATACCAAATTTATCTCTGACCACACCAAATAAGTATTTCTTAGCCACAATTTTTTAAATTGTCAAAACCAGAAAAATATAGCTGTATAGGTGCAGTTTTTAATTCAACAATTAAACTGGGTGCACGATCATCGCTCTTTGTCCAGTCTATTTCAAAGGGAACCGATCGCACCAGTTGCGCTTCCTCTTGGCACAGTTGCTTCATGCAAGTAAACGGGAACGCGCGCGCTTTCTAACAGTCATGCGCATCACATCATCTGTGCGCGCTAGTAATCATCCTCTCGTTCGTTATTTACCTGCTTTCTGCTCGCGCGAACACAGTTATTTTTGTCAGTGATGCTGCTTCTCGATTCTAAAATCACATTTGCACGAATATTGGGCCATGCTTATTGTCGAACTCTGCTTTTAAGAAAACTACAATTTAAAAATGATTTCCAACCAGCCAAAGTGGCTAGTGGAGGTGTCTGTCTAACCTGCCAGAGCTGAAATCTACCCGCATTTGGCGGGTGTTAATGATACGGGTAAGGTTAGGGACAAGTTTGGTGGTATGGTCAACTGTGTAATTACAAAATTTATTTCAGATGCAACTACATGCAGATATCAAATCAATCCTAAGTTAAAACATGTATTTATGCAAAATTAGTACATTGTAACAAATGATTAATTTCAGTGTAAGTACATATTAGTTAAGGCCATCTAATATAAAGTGCCACCAAATATTCTCCTGTTGGTGAAACAATACTATACTACTATATAATTAAGTTTTAAGTTTCTGCTGAGCAAAATAGGTGCTTCCTTAAAATAAAAACATGCTTTACCTAGATATGATACTATGAAATTCCACCCCAAACCTGGTATCCAGCGGGTCAGATCAGTTTGATGTAAAGCTTTGTGTTGATTCATGAACAGTGGGTGTCAGGACGCAACATTCAATCTTTTTATCTTGTAGTGTTTCTCCTATGGGGTGACAACTGCCCCTAATTTTGGGATGCTTCATGACATGATCCCAACAGAAAAACTAGCATGACCATCCATGATGGACCAATAGAAGTTAGCTCTTCGGTACACAGGTTTTAAACAAGGCAAAATGGAGATATTTTTGGTGGTATAGGTGAAACTATGAGGGGAAATCTGTTTAGATTTTTTTTTAGTTTTCTTATTGAGATCTTTTTTTTTTTTAGACAGCCAGTACACAACAGTTCACATGCTACTCAATGTCATCACTCACATTGTGAATGATAGCAAGCATTAATTTGTCGAAAAACAACATGTATTGTGAAATCAAAAGCACCTTTTTCCACTATAAAGCACATTTTTGATGTTAAAGTTTCTTCATGGATTCCTCAATAAAAATAAAACATTTTAAGACACCCCATAAATGAGACAATGCCCCTAAAATGCTTCAGAAATCTGTACTTGATAGTCTTTTACTTCAGCGTTAACTGCTGTAAATGACATGAATCAACTTCACATTAATTTTCCTTATGTTTGGTGTTGCCAGATATAGCTGACTTTTTCCAGGCCAAAAGCTGTTCAAAACCCACCCAAACACACAAACAAATGCCCAAAATATTAGATTAATATTTTATTTAATTACATCAGAAATTAACCTACTTACTTTAACTGTCATACCTTTTTAACCATACAACAACCAACACCAACAGTCACATAAACACAATAGTAAAATTACAACATAACCGGATCACATCGAAACCCAGCGCCCCTCTCACCATTACACTGCACTTACTGTTGTGTAGATTATACTACCTACTAGAGTATGTTTTACTTTCGAGACTATACTACCCGAGACTATGGTCATGAGCAAAAACATGTCCAACACTCCATAAAGCTGGACAACCTTATCTTGAAGCAAGTGGAAGAGTTCAAATAAGTGTAAAGTGAGGATGGGAAACCCGATAAGGATCTCAACTCGAGGGTTGCCACATATACTGTATACTATATCACGATTTAAACAGAGCCTTTAAGAGAGAAATCTTCACCAAAACAAAGCTAGCCATTTATAAGTTCACCTATGTGCCTACTCTTACCTTTGGGTGTGAGTCTTGGGCACTTACTAACAGCAGGAACAACAGATTGCAGGCAAAGGAGATGCGGTACCCTAGACGAGTCACTGCCAAAACTTGCAGAGACTGGGTAAGGAACCAGACCATCAGGACAAACCTACAAGTCAAACCACTGACTGAAATAATTGACATGCATAAGATGAGGTGGTTCGGTCATGTTGTCAGGATGAAAAACAACAAGGTTCCAAATCAGATGCTAGAGGCAAGAACTAGGGCTGTGCGATTAATCGAAATTGAATCGCAATCGCGATTTGAAGTGTTGGGATTAGCTAATCGCAAGAGGTTGCGATATGAAATATATGTGTCTTATTTTATTTCCCCCACCCAGACCAAATGCGTGACTGTCGTCTGTGTGTGACAGTCTTACTAGCCAATTGAGTGAGCACACTTTCTTTCTGCTCAATAAGAATTGCGCAACCGAATTATGTGGAACGCCCACAATACAAAACAAACAAACAGGAAAGCGCGGACAAGTGGGATGATGGCGTCTGCTGCTTTAGAAGAATTAATAGACGAATTCATATCAAAGAAAAACAGGACATTGGTAATATGGGAATGTTTTGGTTTCAAAGTCACAGATACCGGACAAAAACAGGTCATTTGTAAAAATTGTTGCCACAGCACAGGTAAATACAACAACCAGCACCTAAAAAAGCCCCAAATATTAATTTCTGAATTTTTAAAAACAAATTTAAACAAATGTATATGTAAGTTAATATCTTTTTAGTTCCTTTTTTAACTAACACTCACTGCATTTTAGCAGTAAGAAGCTACGACAGATTATTGAGCTGAAGCTTGACTACAAAACTAAATAGCAAATCAATTCGAAAAGTTTTGCTTTGTTAAATAAGCTGCATAAAAATTGACATTTTAAAACCGACCAATTTTTGTCAACCTGCCTATGCCATTTTTTACCCGCACAATCAAATTCAAAACCACCTAATCTGGCAACACTGCTCATGTTACTAATGGCCCGTTTCCACTGAGTGGTACGGTACGGTACGGTACACTTTTATGAACGTTTCCACTGTCAAAAAGTGTACCGAACCCAACCGTACCATACCACTTTTTCAGCACCCTTTCGAAAGGGTACCAAAGACGAGAAAGGGTATTAAAAAGTGGAGCTACACGCACAGCTGAACGCTGATTGGTTACAGAGATACGTCACGATCTCATGAAGCTAGCCAGAATAAAAACAAAGGAACCGCCATGTTTTTAATGCACAGCCGAGACATCTATATGCATATAATAATGAGCCATGGATTACCCGAGCTCAAACTAATTTTGTCGTTGTCTTGATGTACAGCCACAAAGCCAAGAAGAACAAAATCTGCCGTGTTCTGTTGTTTTTTTAGGAGGCCGTCTAAAAGTGCGAGCGGTTTTTGCTTTCTCCAGGGAGCTCGCGACCGCATCTTTATTTGATATAACGAACTTCTTGAGCTGATGATAATAATTTGTGTGTGAGTATTGAAGTGTCTTCGACATCTGATCCATTCAGAAAGAAAAGGACAAACGCGAGAGTGAAGCGCGAACAAACAAAGGAGAAGCCTGACAAAACAAAGGAGCAAATACTTTCAGCAACCTGAATCATGAACAAACTGCCATGTTTATCATCGCCTTTTGGACTATCATGAACTCGGAATGACAGAATTACTCTCTAACAGAGGCTAAATGTGCCGGTGAAGATTACAGACACAGATGAGAGGTTAGCTCTGACTGTGGGCTATGTTGAGTGTTGTTTTCTAACTCAAATTAGGACTAAATGTATGCTGTGTGTAGTTTATCTGTAATTGGTAACATATCGAAGACTGTAAGGGTCTGTACTTGTTCATATATGTTGCATTTATTTATTTATTTTATATAATTGCAGACGTTACAGTAGGCTATTTCGCACTGTCATTTATCTGAAGTTATAATCAACTCATGTTCATAGAAAAGTTAGTAATGAACATTTATACAGAAGTATTTATATGTTTAAAGCATCTGTTTTGTGAGAAGTGCTTCTCATATGATGTGAACGACCTGTACAGCTTTACTGCAGACATTTATTTGAGCGAGAATGACGTCGACTTAAACTTTCTGTCGTACACCACGCCCACCAAAAGGGTACCCTTGGTAGTAGAAACGCATGCCTGATAAAGGTGACCCGTACCAACCTGAACCGTACCGTACTGTACCACTCAGTGGAAACGAGCCATAAGGGTGGCCAGAATATTTATAACTAAATGATTTGACCATCTTTAACATCTGAAAAATGAAAGCTTCTTATCAAAATGGCTAACACAATGTTTAAACTGTAAATTAGGCCCAATTTGTGACACATTAACAGGAAAAAGCTGCAGGAAAATATACCTTAAAAGGATAGTTCACCCAATAATGAAACTCACTATTTACTGTTCCTCAAGTTGTACCAAACCATTACAAATGTCTTTGTTCTACTGAACACTAAAGAAAATAATTTGGAAAAAAGCTGAAAACCTGTAATCACGTACCTCTATAGTAGGAAAAACGAATAATTTGGAATCAATGGTTAAAGTGTTCCAGATTTCTTTAAAAGATCTGCTTTTGTGTTCAATAGCAGAAAGAAAGTCTAATAGGTTTAGCACAAGTGAAAGGTGAGTAAACGATGACAGCATTTTCAGTTTGGGGTGAACTCTCCCTTTAAGCTTATGCATTTTACATTACCGCTCTTGGCAGATGTGTTCCCACCAAAGCGGCAAAAAAGAAAGTGCATATTTGGCGCATGGGAGGATTACTTCAGCAGGTGACTTCAGATGAAAGTCGATTATATTGCTTACAACGCAAACATAGCACGTGAAATATAATCCTCAGCATGATGTGGAGAGGTTTTAAGAGGGACTATACTTTCTTTCAGAGCCGTGAGGGGTAATAAACCAGAGAAATAAGTGGTCTGCTAAAGTGTGATCTTGTTAGTGTCTTCATCTAGCACATTAGGAACAGATTTAAAGAACTCATGAAAACATTTACTACGTATTACCTCTTTCAATAAAAGCAGAACCCTGCTGTATATGCAATCAACTTATTCTAATATCAATATACATAATTCCTATTATAAATATGTTTAATTACTCATAGAATGGTGAAATTTGGGTGGCATTGTCGGCTAGGGATGCAACGATTAACCGGTTTCACTATTAACCGCGCTTTAATTCGTCACGGTTAATTAATCGTAAAGGCTTCTCAACACCGCGTTTCTGCACAGAACAAAACTGCAGCAACTAAACAAAGTTATGCCAACTAAACGCTAGTTTGTACACCGAGACTAATAACCACGCACACTGGATTAACTATGACTAAAGCTATTAACTAAGGCAAGCTCGTGCAAGTTCATTATTTCCAATGGAGGGACGCGCACGCGATGCAACGCGCTCACGTTTTTTAGGCGCATTAGTTGAGATGGGGCTTTTGTGACCACGGGAACTGCAAACGGCTGAAGTTTCAGGAAGAAGCAATGAGAAGTACACAGGTTGGCAAACCCACTTAAAGTTATATTGGCGCCGATGAGAGAATCATGCGGTGAATGTTGATCCGCCAGCCGAGATCAATCGAGTGATTTCAGAGAGAGTGCTGAAAGACTCGGTGGATCAGCTGTTTAATGGCCCGAATCTCGATGCGTTGCATTCACTGCGTGTTCAGCGCAAATAGACGCCAAATGTAAAATCTAACAGCCTATCTTTGCAAAAGAAGCTCAACTTTACTAAGTTTAAACTGAAACTTCGGCTCATGACAATTGTGCAGGTGGTCATCGCAAGAATCCTGCTCTGCGCCGGTCATATATTGGGTAAATCAGCGCATAACGAGACTGAGCATTTACAATGACAAAAACCGAAACCAAAACCTTTAAAGACTGGTAGTAGTGAGACTTTCCTTCCTTTCTTTTGTCTGATCTTTCTGGTTATTATATTGACATGCGTATAAAAACAATAGTGCAAAATGCATATTTCTTACTGCAATGCTTCATTTTTGTTTGATGCAAACCATAGATTTTTTTTCTCATAAAGTAACAGCTGGACTTTTTATAGCAAATAACTCACATTCAAGCACATTCAAGGCAGCATGATAATGTAATTAATTGTTAGTATTTTTATTATCATCGACATAATTAATATTTTATAATTATTGGACACTCATTTTGGAATTATTGCACAAATATTAATAATCATACAGAATTCATAACAGAATTAGATAGTTGTTTCTGGTTATTGTTAGTTTTGATTGAAGTTGTTTTCAAATACAATAAATCTGTTAATATACAATTTGCAGTGGTGCTCATTCATTTTTTATGGTGCTCTTAACATTTTTGAAGTTGGGAGCACCGGTGCTACCAATTAAAAAGTAAATTTCAAGCCCTGCATTAGACAAAGGCAATTTTTTAAATTTATTTATTTATTGTTCT
The DNA here is from genome assembly GCA_903798195.1 of Danio kyathit. Lineage (NCBI taxonomy): Eukaryota > Metazoa > Chordata > Actinopteri > Cypriniformes > Danionidae > Danio > Danio kyathit. Next base: position 12,084,773 of record LR812527.1, on the reverse strand, counting down.
GTCATTTATTTACAGTGTAAAAATTATGTATGTTTAAATGTCAAATATTTTACTTATTTTTAAGCACAAAGAGAAACATGGACTATTGTTTGTTTTTAATATTATTATGTGCCGTATTAACTGGTTACTGAGCAGCAATAAATAACACTTTAAAATATAAGGAGTTTTTTTATATGATTTTCTAAACTAGTAGTGTTTTGTAATTAATAAATGCATAATAATCGTGATAACCGTGAAACCGTGATTATTTCTCAGACTATAATCGTACAACCAAAATCTATAATCGTTGCATCCCTATTGTCGGCTCAGTGATTGTCACAGCAAGAAGGTCGCTTGTTCGAGTCCCAGCTGGGTCAGTTGGCATTTCTGTGTGGCGCTTGCATGTTCTCCCTGTACTCACATGGGTTTCCTCCGAGTGCTCCAGTTTCCCACACAGTCCAAAGACATGCGCTATAGAGGAATTACCAACCTACGTCACACATGACGTCACAAGGGTTCCCGGTTGCAAAAAAGACCGGTTGCCAACCGCAGACATCTTTGGCTAAAAGGGAGCTGAATGGAGTGAGGACCTAAATAAAAATGCTCATTTCATATCAGGTAAGTTCACGCTATGCTAAATCATACACATTACTCGTTTTTAATTGCAGCAATGTTTTCAGCAAAAACAGTTAAATATGGTTAAATAAACTGCGGACACTGAATGCTAAGAATGAAATGGAAAATCTAAGTTCACATACCCTGCCATGCAGGTGCAGTTCGCTGTCAGAATGCAGTTGTTTTGCTTGTTGATAATTACCCAGGCCTTGTATAGCTCGGTCTTTTTTCCTTGTCTTTGGCTAGGCAGAACAACAGATAGTTCTATATTTCGAGCTTGATGATGTCTTATCCAATATCCATTGGGAGGGTGCTATCGCAAATGGACCTGTCAGACGAACGCTGCTCAATTTCACGCTAATGTTGCCGAATAACTTTGCTTATCACTGGGTGACAAGCTGTTATAATATGCTGAAAGCATTATGTAAATAATATATATATTTAATCAATATAACTTATTTCTACAAACAACAAACTCATGACATATGACATACCACATCGTATGTCATCCCCTCGCTGTAAATGCTAGCGCTCCTGTTTTTTTTCTGCAACCTCGCTGCGCGCACATCCTGAATGTTTACAAACCGGTAATTCGTCTATAGGTGAACTGAATAAACTAAATTGGCTGTAGTGTATGTTTCCACATACTGGGTTGCAGCTGGTAAGGCATCGGCTGTGTAAAACATATGCTGGAGAAGTTGGCGGTTCATTCCACTGTGGCAACCCCTGATGAATAAAAGGACTAAGACGAAGGAAAATAAATGAATGATAATGGTGAAATTTGTGTCCCTGCACTCTCAAAAATTTTGCAGTGATGCTATAGAAGAACCTTTTTTGGTTCCCCAAAAGAACTTTTCAGTGAACAGTAAGAATTCCCACTCGAAGCCACATGTCAAATTCTCTAACTTTTCTCTGACATTCGCTGACTAAAAAGCTGAATTTCCATGACCTATAATGAACAGAGAAATAAGCAGCTGCTGAACAACCACAGACAACATTCTGGAAGACTTTGAAAAGAAATAAAACGGTACTGAAGGAAAACCTAACCATAGCAACAGGCAAAACATTTGAAACAATGTAGACAAATAAAATGGATTACATTTTGTTAAATGGAAAGTAAAATTTAAAACCACAAACAAAAATTCCTGATATTCCATAATTTGGACAAATATAATGGAATACCCTGACTTCCAATGTCTGGAACAGACTTTTAAAAATGCTATGAGATTGCAGAAATTCCATGACCCATGGAAACCCTGACAGTAGAAGTAGTTCCTGTCCTAAAATAGTGTACATTTAAATTATAAAGAAGTTTGTGCAATGTTCTTCAATGGCTCATTAATGCCAATATAGAACCTTCATTTTTAAGAATGAGGTCATATGTGTATGTGGGATCTGGTCTGATATTAATGGTTGAGGCTACTTGAATTAGCTTCTTTAGAATCCAGAGTACAAAGTCCCTGTTTACTTTGTTAAAGGTTAACTGCACAGACTCAGCTTGTCTTGAACATTTCCAACACCCTCACACCAACACAATCCACAAAGTACAGATTCTTTAAATCAGATCTGTCCAGCAGGTTGTTGTAGCTTTGTTAAAGAATAGAATCGGATGTTGGGCTTCAGCTCATTACATACTCCCTCCTCCTCCACCTAAGACTCAGGCAGAAAACTGCAATATTATTGATATGGTAGGGCTGGGCAAAAATATGAATGATTCTGATATTGAGTTTTAAAATGCTAAGATTTATTTTTCTAAGTATATTCTCGTTAATCATTAATTGTAGAATGTCGCTCAATCTGCAGAAGTCGCTGACTCAGTAGATTCAGACCGATGACCCTGCACAAAGATCAAAGATCTAAATTCTGTGAAATTCAGCCTTAATATTTAGAATGTACACTGAACAATTTTGGGGTTATCCATTTAGGCCCTCAGTAATGGATTGGATTAGAGGCAGCAGGCCTTCTTTTGAAAAGAGTTAAATATTTATATGAATGACATTCCACAAATTTCCCAATTTATAAATATTCCAATAAATCCTACATATTTCCCTCATATGCATAATACTGTACAGACCTTTATGTCTGTTTCTGTCTGAAATCAGAAGGCTTTGTCATTTTTTAGAAATTATTCACCATTTCCCTGGGGAGAGCACAAATACATAGGGGAGCACCACAGCTGATTAACAACTTCTGCTCAAAAAAAAAAAAAAAAGATTCAACAATTTTCCTATTTCAAATTTCTGTCACTTCTGTAGTTCCTTCATTAACTAAGAATGACGGCAAATGAAAAGTTTCTATTTTCTAGGCCAAAATGGCTAGAAACTATAATCAGATTCTGGCGTAATAATAAAGGGACTTTGCTGCTATACAATACGTGCAACAGGCTCAATGATGCAGCACTGTTACCTATAGGTAGGCCCACACGGAATCTGCGCGCACAGAATTCCGCAGATTTTCCGCAGAATTCCGCAGATTTTTAGCCCATCATTAATTCTGTTTATTTACTTGAGTAAATGTGTGTAAATCTGAATTTATTCAGTTTTTAAATTACACATATTTCACATATTAAGATTTTAGTTATGAGACTCCCGAAATAATTCTGCAGAAATCCGCAGATTTTTACCAAAATTCTCCACAGAAATTGCAAAAAACATCCGCAGATTCCGTCTGGCCCTATCTATAGGACTATTTTCTAGTGCTTTGTAATATCATTGTGCCTGCTGCAGCCATGGCAGCAAAGTTCCTTGATTATTACACCAGTATGACAGCATAGTTCCTAGACATATCAACCTAGAAAATAGCAACTTTTCATTTTCCATCTGTCTCAGTACAAGATACAGAAAAGTCAAGGTTTAAATAAAAAAAAAATATATATATATATATATATATCACATTTTTTTTTTATTTATTAAGTAAGATGCTAATGGTCTAATCCGATTCAATTATTTATGCTAAGCTAAGCTAAAAAGGTGCTGTCAGACCTGGAGATCAGCTGAATAGCTTTAAAAGGTATAAAACTTAACTCTAAGGGTATTGTACAATGGTTGTATTTCCAAAAAATAAACAAATAAATAAGTGGAGTGTTTTTTTAACTGCGTTTTCATTGACTAAAAAAAATCTAAATATTATTTGTTCAATAGTAAAATGGTAAAAAATGAATGTTTTTTTCTGTACTCGTAATTATATAGGCAAAAGCCTGCAAGTGAAAATAAAGCATGCTGCAGTTGTGTGATTTTGCAGTTATCATTCATTCATTCATTTTCTTTTCGGCTTAGTCCCTTTATTAATCTGGGGTCGCCACAGCGGAATGAACCGCCAACTTATCCAGCATATGTTTTTACACAGTGGATTCCCTTCCAGCTGCACACCCATCACTGGGAAACATCTATACACACTCATTCACACACATACACTATGGACAATTTAGCCTACCCAATCCACCTATAGCACATGTCTTTGGACTTGTGGGGGAAACCGGAGCACCCGGAAGAAACCCACGCAAACAGAAATGCCAACTGACTCAGCCAGGGCTCGAACCAGCGACCTTCTTGCTGTGCTACCCACTGCGCCACCGTGCTGCCCAAGTTATCATCATGTAAAGATAAACTGAAATCAACTAAAATATTCCCAAATGATTCAATATGAGGATATCTTGTATTTGGAGACCAAAACCAGGAAATCAGTGCCGGTACCCAAACCCTCTCCATCCATCTCCATGGCAACTGAGATGTCTATGAACCAGAGAAATGTTGTGTCCCACTTGCTAAAGACTCCCACTCATCTGCACCAATACACGCACACACACAGAGAGTGTGTCAAGGGTGACATTCACACACTCCAAAAATAACCCTATAAAACAGCAACTGAGCGAATGCCAGCACAAGTGAGAATGAAGATCTGCTGGAATGTCTAACGTAGAAGATGTGAACATATGATGATCTTCATTAAAACAGTTGAATGTCATCATTTTAACATGGTGACGTGACACTTTCAAATGTGATCTCAGCATGAACACACAGTTGGTAACTGATTTAAGCAACAATTAATTGACTAAAATATAACTAACTAGGTGAGTGGGCTTGACAAACCACCTGTAGGACAAAGTCCTTCCTCTTCATGTACACCAGACACTTTCTTATAACACTTATTATTATTAGCAATTCTTGCAGGTGAATGGGCTTGGCAAACAACCTGTAGGTGACACTCTTTTCCTCTCCATATGCACCATTTATATCCTCACTTATAAATCTCTGGATATATACTGTATATCTCAATGAAACGTTTCACCATTTTTCTGCATGTCTCTTATTTGCTGTAACTACATGTACTATTTCAGCCGCAAATCACTCAAATTGATTTCTCAATATTTTCATCAGACATTAAAAATCCCATTTTGGTCAACCACTGTAGTTCTGTGGTCATGTTTTTACTCATGCATGTCTGGACTCATCGGCAGACGGAACAGAGGAAATGAACTGATGAAGATCTTCAAGTCAAAGAAGGTAAAGTCACAACCACTTATTACATTATCGACACAGACCAAGACGGTGACTTTCTGAACTGTTTTGTAATGTTTGCAATGGAAAACTGTGTCCAACTTCTGGAACAAACTTTTGTTTTGGACAAACTTTGCTTAAAGTATACTGGGGCCTTTAGAATGGCAATTGAAGAATCATATGACACTTAAAACTGGAATAATGATGATGAAAATTCAGCTCTGCCATCAGAGGACTCATTTATATTTTAAAATGTATTCAAGTGGAAAATCATTTGTAAGCTAGTTAACCATTAAACTGTCACTTCACCTCTTAAGTTCACACTTGAAAATAACATATTTAATATACATTGTTTAGCATAAGTGAGTACACCCCATTTTGAAAATGAATATTCTTAACCATTTCTCAGTGAATATAGGCAATGTATTTTGGTGCATTTAAACAAAACAGATTTACTAAACAGATATATTTATTAAAATTATATTTTTGTCACCAAACATATTTAGAAGGCAACGCAGTGGCGTAGTAGGTAGTGCTGTCGCCTCATAACAAGAAGGTCGCTGGTTCGAACCTCGGCTGGGTCAGTTGGCGTTTCTGTGTGTTTGCATGTTCTCTCCATGTTCGCGTGGGTCTCCTCCGGGTGCTCCGGTTTCCCCCACAGGCCAAAGACATGAGGTATAGGTGAATTGGATAAAAGCTAAATTGTCCGTAGTGTATGAGTGTGAATGAGTGTGTATGGATGTTTCCCAGAGATGGGTTGCAGCTGGAAGGGCATCCGCTGCATAAAACATAATCTGGATAAGTTGTTACTGTTATCGTAACTTATTTTGTTAGATAACTCCAGATTTAGCTTCAGTATTAACTAATCTAAAGTATATGCACAAATAAAATATTGTATGGCTTCCTATTAAAAATATGAATTTAAAAGAAAGATTTGTGAGGGGTGTACTTATATATGCTGAGCACTGTATGCATATGATTAAGCCTGTCACGATAATCAATATATCGACTTACCGCACAACATATGGACATGACCTCAATAATTTCTGGTGATGCAATATATATGGGGTATATGTCACGTATAACGTATATATATATATATATATATATATATATATATATATATATATATATATATATATATATATATATATATATAAATAAATGATATATATATATATATAAATAAATAAATGATATATATATATAAATATATATTGATTTATATATATTGATATATATATATATATATATATATATATATATATATATATATATTTATATATATATTAACGTTACTCTCAGGCTGTGTGGCGTCTCGGACTTCCTCATAGACCTGTGACAAGCTGCCTTAATGCTGACGTCACCAGTCAACCTGTCTTTATTTGACACTGGTGCAAAAAATCACCAAGTGTTAATGTGAATATATAGGTGTATGCATCCATACGGCAGACTAAGTAACATTATAGCGTTAGCTAGTTAGTGACATTTTACAACATTTCCATTCCGCTAGCTCACATACCTTCATAATGTATGATAAAGCATACAATTTAAATATTTTGGCCAATTTGGTGGCCGGACATTTAGATGATAATGAGCATATCCGGTGGACATCTGTGATACTTAACTTTGGTAGTTCCTGGAGGCTTCTTGTTTAAAAATAACGCCTTAGCGGAGAGTGAAAAACTGGAAGTGTTCTACCCAAGTTGACTGAAGCGCGAAAGTTGCGCATATACCCTATTATATAACGTATAAAACACTACTTTTTCAATAACAAGCCGATAGCGCATATGAAATGGCGATGAGCGGAAGTGTTCTACCCAGGGATCCGGTTTGGTCACGTGACGTTCAACATATACCCTATTGTCCATACATAAAACCAATTCTAGCAACATTTTAGCTGATTGCGCAAACTCTCTATCACTATTGGATGTGTCAGTGTCAGTAAGGTAAATAAAACACTATAGTACTATAGTATTTAGATTTACTATAAATTATTATAGTATATTTTCATGTGGGTGTCTTGACAACTGAAAATAGATCTGGTAGCAGATATCACAGCCTCTGTTACTTTTTACCTTGCACTTTTTTGTTAACATTTATTATTATTTATTTGGTAAGGATATGCGTTTTCACATTACGACTCCAATGTCTAGATATTAAATTGTTAAAATGGCTATAACTAAATTAAATATTCTTAAGAATAAAATATTGTGTTCTTTGGAAGAGTGTACTTGCATTGTTATGATATTATATTGTCATAATAAGGGTATTATATAATGAGAAGGCATAAAATGGTCTTTAAATGACAATAATACTGTTATCGCAATGTATCGTACAACAAAAATAGATATTGTGACAAGTCTACATATGATAATGTATATAATGTGTTCAATTCAGGTTTAGACAAGAAAACTCTTAAATAAGTTCTGAAAAAAATGTCCCAAGTGAGTGATGGTGACATTTTTAATGTGACAGTTCACTCAAAACTGAACATTCTGCTATCATTTACTCATCCTTGAGTTGTCACAAACCTGTTTGAGTTTCTTTCTTCTGTTGAACATAAAAGAAAATATTTTGAAAACTGCTGAAAACCTGTAACCATTCACTTTCAAGATATTAGTTTTTTCTACACTCTAAAAATTACTTTTGCTGCTTGTTCAAACTACTTATTGAAAATGAAACACAATTCTTACATTTGTGGCACAATTTAATTGTTGTGTTCAATCCACTTAAATGTGTAATGCTGTGTTCACACCAGACGCGGAACGCGCGGCTAAATCGCGCTATTCGCACGTAAATAGACGCGTGAACATTTGAGTTTACTCGCTTCATTCGCGCGTCAAATTCACTTCAGAACAGATGCGGATTCACGTCATGGGCAGGGCTTCTGTCTGCCCGGTGACTGTAGCTTCGTTGCTAATTGGCTAACATAGATTTTATTGATAAAATAACTGTGCTTATGTGCTTTATGAAGGCTGAAAAACAGCTTCAATACGTTTGGACCAGTGTCCACTCGATACTTTCTGAGGAGCACCCAGCTCTGTGAGCTCATAAACTCCTCCAGAAACTTAACATGGATGACTGAGGCTTTCAGCGGTGCTTCTGACTGAGCCAAGCCCAGTTTGATGAACTGTTGTCGGTGTCGGCTGAAGGATTTCCCCCGGGACACCAACAACAGGTGCTACTTCACAATCATGCCCCCACAAGAGCAAGCTCCTGATTGGTTAACGCGGCGCGAATGTCTGCAGAAGTTCAGATTTTTGAACTTGAGCGATTCGCGCGTTAAGCGTGTCAAACGTGCAAAACGCTCAATTCGCGCATATCGTGCCATTTGCGCAATTCGCATCGTTCGCGCTCCGCCATTTGCGCCGTAGGATGCCTATTCGCGCGTTTGCATTGACTTAACATGTAAATCACCCATGCTTGACGCTTCTTCCGCGTCTGGTGTGAACGCAGCATAAAAGCAAAGTTAACTTAATCAATTTGTGTTGGGACTACATGAAGGAATTGTGTAGAAACCAGCATTTTCAACCTTACAGATGTGTAAAATTTGTAAAAATTATTTATTTTGTGTCCAACAGAAAAAAAAAAAACTCAAAGTTTGTTATAACTGGAGTAAACTTTTATTTTTTCATATAACCATGCCTTCAAATGTTCACCGTTAGCTCAACAAAATGTAATAGTTAACTTCTGTTGACAAATGGAACCTTACTACAAAGTGTCACCAATATCAACCCCCCTCTGGTGTTAAATGATCCTTCTGATGAGTTAACCAATCAGTGGCTGTAAAATGATCTGTTCAGCCACTTCTCCTCTCCCGTTTTCCACTGACGTAACCTCTTTGTTAAAACAATGTTTAGATGTTACCTCAGAGGTATGTCATGCACAGTGTGTAAGAGAAGTGAAACTAAATGAAACACACATACCCAGAAATCAATCAAGACATGCATCGACACCAGATTGCAAGCACAGAGTTGTCAAAAGTTTAATACCTAGGAGAACAGCAGATATTCTCCTGCTGTACCAGTGACCCGTGTCTTGACCTTTGCTCACACAGAGAATCATATAGCACACGTCAGTCTTGTTCAAACACTTTATCAGACAGTCTGTTTGATCACTGTATCTAACACACATAGACAGATATCAGAGGAAATCTCTGCTGCGATGGCTCTAGAATAAACATTCAACGAGTAAAACAGTAAAAGAGTAAGGAGATTTTGGTTTTGCTCATCGTAGAGTAGATGTGCTTCATCAAAGAGATAGAAATACTTTCATTGTGGAATCAAACAACAAAGAAGCTGATTCAACATTTTATTTGGCCAGTTAAGAGATGCTAAAACCCTAAAATCACAGGTCAGGCTCACACAGACACATCCAAACTTGGGTATATCTGCGATGTTCACGTTTTACTGTAAGTGTAATTCAATTTTGTAGTGATATATTAGTCACACTTTACTTGAAGAGGTGTTCAGAAGTCTGTCATGAAACCTTTATAATACATGCCAGAAATATATATATTAGATTGTATGCATGCTTGAGGCAACTGTCAATAAGTGTCATTAGCTCAGTTGTGTCATGTTAAATGCAAAGAAGACATTTTTTGAGATGACTTGAACAACTTGACATAACCAAATACATCCTTAATCTGTCATAAACATGACTGTCATAAGGCCATTATAGTGGTCATGGATATTTTTCCTGTTGACTTTTTCAGTGGATCAAAATAAATAAAAATGTCTCATTAAAAGTGTCAATATTCTCAAAATAATTTTATAATAGACTCATTAACATGTAATGACATTTAACAAGATTTTAATGATAAAATCAATTTGTACCACGATAGTCGAGGTCAAGAAATATATTAATGAGACTTCACGACAATTATAATGGCCTCATGATAATCATGTTTATGACAGATTTTTGACAATTTATGTCCTCTTGATAATATTTACTTTTTACGAAAACATTGCAAGAATTAGATGCTTTGCTTTCAGTGAAGACTTAGAGAAACTTGTTCATGCTTTTATCAGCAGCAGGGTGGATTACTGTAATGGACTCTTCACTGGCCTTCCCAAAAAGACAGTCAGACAGTTGCAGCCCTTCCAAAATTCTGACCAGAACCAGAAAATCGGAGCACATCACACCTGTCCTCAGGACTTTACACAGGCTCCCAGATACATTCAGAATAGATTTTAAAGTATTATTACTTGTCTATAAATCACTACATGGCCTAAGACCTCAATACATTGATATGTATCACTAAATACAAACCTAACAGATCACTCAGATAATGAGGATCAAGTAAATTAGAAATTCCAAGGTTTCAGTCAAAGCAGCGTGAATCCGCCTTTAGCTATTACACCCCCCGCTGCTGGAATCAGCTTCCAGAACTGATCAGATGTGCTCCAACATTAGGAACATTCAAATCAAGACTGAAAACACATCTGTTTAGCTGTGCCTTTACTGAATGAGCACTGTGCTACGTCCGACAGATCGCACTATTATGTCTTTCTTTTTTTCATTCTTTTATAACCTGTTTTAACAAACTTGAATCTGTTTTTAATATTTTTATTCTTTGTCATTTTTATTCTTTATTTCCTTCATTCATTTTCTTTTCGGCTTAGTCCCTTTATTAATCTGGGGTCGCCACAGTGGAATGAACAGCCAACTTATCCAGCATTATGTTTTACGCAGCGGATGCCCTTCCAGCTGCAACCCATCACTGGGAAATATTCTTTACTTCTTCTTCCTCTTCTTCTAGTGTTTTATGGCGGTTTGGCAAACCAATGTATAGGTGCAATACCGCCACCTACTGATCTGGAGTGTGAAGAGTCCATAATTGAGGTTGAAAGAAAAACACTCAAGCTTTCTTTACTTCTTTACATTTAAAAAAAATATTTTTTGTTGCTTGTTCAAACTACTTATTTAAAATGAGCTGAAACAACATAATTCTTGAGATTTAACTGGGACAACTTATGTTAAAAAATGTACCTAATTATTTTATGTTGTCTCAACTCAAATTGAGTGTATGTAACCCAGCATTTTGCACAGTGTATTTTCTTGTTTCTTTTATTCTTGTTTATGTAAAGCACTTTGAATTACCATTGTGTATGAAATGTGCTATTCAAGTAAACTTGCCTTGCCTATACTTTAGCTTAAAAAAACAATACATTTATTCATTTAGCTGTTTTTTATCCAAAGCAAAATACAAGTGAGGATAAAAGTAGCACTCAATTTAGAAATCTCACAAATCCTCAGAGAACAGCACTATATAAATGCTATGACAGGTCTAATTTAACGCAGTACATTTTATTTTATTTTTCCTCAGAACATACAGAGTGGAGTGTGTGTGTCCTAGGCAGTTTGTCAAGTTCACTCACCTGTGTGGAGAACACTCAGAATCGCACAATGTTTTCCAAAATATATGATCTGCTTATAAAAAGGTGTCTGGTGCATATGGAGAGGAAAAGAGTTTGTCACCTACAGGTGGTTTGTCAAGCCCACTCACCTGCTTCGATATTATGGCTGCAACAACGAATCGATTAAATTGATTAAATGCGATTACCAAAAGCGTTGGCAACGAATTTCATAATTGATTCATCGTGTTGCGCGACGTGGAAACATTTGATAATTAATAAAACTTTAGTTGAGCGTGGAGGGTAGTAAGCACACTCTGCCTCTCTTGCGCACTGATGCCAGCAGAGTTCGGCTCCTCATAGACAGGACAGAGCAAAAAAAACGAGCGGAGGTAACGATAGACGAAAGATACATGGCGAAGGCAGAGAAATCTGTGTGACCCTAGTCACCCAAGGTGTGGGAGTATTTCACACTAAATAAACAAAAGCAGCATGACGTGAAAAATTCAAACTGAGCTTTGGTGCGTTGGCTGCCACTGAGCCAGAGAAAGACATGTTTTTAATCACCCAATGCTTATTTTATGTTTTAGACATGTAAATACACACCAGTACTAGTAAAACAATACATTTAGACCCAGTTTCACAAACAGCGCTTAGATTAAGCCAGGACTAGGCCTTAGATAAATTAGGCTATTTAAGCCACATTTATAAAATGGCCTTAGAAAAATATATTACTGGTGTGCACCTGGAGACAAAAAAATGACACTGACGTATTTTAAGACATCTCACTGCAAGTTATTTTGAATATTTGAGTAGTAACTGGTGAATTTACTCGCTGAATCCTGCATTCTGCTTTTATGAATGAGGCATACGACCAGACGCAAATAAACATGCCGATGCCCATCTCACATTATAGATCACGATCAAGATCATTTATACATCGTTTAAACAACAAAAACACTCACTCACACGTTTATGTGAATTGAAATATCAGGTAGTTGACGACATGATGAGCAAACGTGTGAATATTTTGTATTAAAACGGAAAAGCATAATAAAAGGGATACATCTGTCATACAGCGCTATTGTGGCTGCGGTGTGTCACGTGACAAACATGACGCGTCACCATTGAAACATTAGGGTAAACGTTCTAAAATAATGATCGCATGACAAAACTCACTCCCGGGGCCAGATAGAATCTTTTAAACTCACGAGTGAGGGTTAACAACAGAAGGAAAGCTGTGGTGGTAGAGTTACTTTGCATTGCAAGACTAAAGACATGTTTTTATTTACTCGCCTTTTTTGGATCATTAATTTTTCCATCTGTTGTCATGTATAGTTACACTGCAAAAAAAGCTTTTCTTACTTAGTCATTTCGTCTCGTTTCCAGTCCAAATATCTAAAAAAATGTTAAATCAAGACTAGACAAAAAAATGAAAATTAAGTGATGCTTAAAACTTCTGTTTGAGATTATATCTCATTAAGATTATTTATCTTACCCCATTGACAAATAATTTAGCTTGTTTTAAGCAAACAATCACCTAATTTTGAAGTGTTTTTTTTTTCAGGAAACAAGACATCATTTCTTATGCTATTTCATATAGTATGTATCTTGATTTAGATTTTTAGATATTTGAATTGAAAATTGAATTGACATTTGATATTTGAATTGAAAACAGGACAAAAGGTAGTTTTTTAAATTTTTTATTATTATTATTATTATTATTATTATTATTATTATAACAGCTCAGGGATGTTCAAGGACACATGTTTGTGAACATTCTAAAGATTTTAGTTCTGTTTTTGAATAAAGGGTTGGAAATGAATGCTTTTTTTTATCTGATTTATCAAAAAGATAATCGACAGATTATAAATAATCGATTATTAAAATAATTATTAGTTGCAGCCCTATTCGATATAGAAGTAATTGTACACTGAGTGTGCAATTACAATTCAAGTTTGCCTAAGCAACTGAGTGTCATTTTTTGCGTCACTATTGTGAAACACTAGTGCATACCTGTCAACCCTCCCGTTTTTCCCGGGATTCTCCCGTATTTTACAGTTCTATCCCGCTGTCATCCCGTAAAGGTATTTTCCCGTATTTCTCCCGTATTTTTCATCTTTCTGAGAAGAGCCGATCCTCCCTATATGCAACCCATACCGCCGAACCACCAGGGGCCGCCCTTGCTCTTAAATGTGATTCGGTTCTGTGCTTTCAGTTTATTTAGGCATGGAAACACTTTGGAATGAACGTAAAAACGACGCGATTCATTTCCTTTTCATTACAGGCGCCATATGTATAATATATTGCCCCTATGCAATCCTCAAAACAGTCAGTTCATATAAATATGCATGACTGTCAGCTGATGCGCTCCATAGTGATAATAGACTCTGTTTCCCAAGCGGATTCTGTACGCACGCGATTTGATGCTGAGCTCAAGTGGACACTGGGTTTTGGGTGCGTGTTTAAACAGACATATACACATCATCATCATCATCATAATAATAATGATAATAATAATAATAATAATGGCGGTTCATTCCGCTATGGCGACCCAAGATTAATAAAGGGACTAAGCCGAAAAGAAAATAAATGAATGAATGAATAATAATAATAACAACATCTAGACATGTCGATCTTGTTGGGTTTTCTTTTAAACACAACAAATTTTGTCTTAAATGAGCATAAACAGTTAGGAAAGCAATCAAATGCTTTTATTATAGATCTGTGCAGTTTTAAAGTGACAGCTCTGTTATTTAATGTAATCAAACCAAAAAATCTAAATGAGAGATTAATTCGCTGCTCTTTAATCAGAATGTTTAAATTATACAGTGAAGAAAAGATGAGATTTGATAACTTGATTCTATTTCTTTATAATAGCTAATAGTATTAATGAGCTGAACTGTTTGTTAATTTATTTGCAGCTTTTTCTAATGTATACTAATTAGTTTATAGTTTATATAAACTATGAAGTTATGAAGTTTATATTCAATGAAACAGCTCCAGATGAACATATTTATTTATTTATTTTTTTTGTTTTTTTTTTGGGGGGGGGAGGGGGGGGGGGGGGGGGTTTGAGATCCCTTATTTTCACATCCCAATGTTGACAGGTATGCACTATTGGCTAGTGTTAAAATTACAAAAAGCTGCAGTCTGTTGAGGTTAAACCTGCAGTTTTAATTTGAGCACCCCCTCAGGCAGTTAAGTTTTTAACCCCAATTACAGTGAAGCGGAGAGTCAGCCAGGACACCTTCAAAAGCACATCTGTCTCAGTGCAGAAAGAAAAGGAAAACTCATTCTAGATCTCGTACACATTAATTTGGCTACAATAATACACCTATGCAAAGTACAATCGAACATAAGGGCATATTTAAATGTTAAAAAGCCCTTGATTACTAAAACCTTTTCATTATGACAAAACCCCTATGATCACCCTGTGTCCATTTATTTAATGTTAACGGCCAACATTATACCTTATATAACTCGTTAACTGTGAATTCAGCATAGTCAGTTGCCCTTTTGTCATCATCACTCATGACCTCACTCCGACCGAGCCAATCAGAGCTCAGCATCTCTCAGTGAGGGCGCTGGTATATCTGCATCACTCCACTGCAGCTAATGTTTAATCCTGCTCTATAAATAAACTCGATCAGTCAGAGCGGAAGACAGAGTCTGCATATGGCATGTGGGTGAATTCAGGATCATGTGTGTTTGTGTCTGTGAAACGCTGTAGGTGATTTCAGCATTAAAACAGGGTCTTGCGTGTTGGGCACACTTGTGCGTGCGTGTGCGAGTTCTCCACCTGTTTGCCAGATGACCCAAATCTCTCTCTCAGGGTGATAAATTTTACTCTCAGGCCTATTCACACTGCTTCAGATTTACAGGCTAACTTGTTTGCTAGTAAGCATTCCTATTTCTGTTTGCCCTTGGGATGTGATACTGAGCAAAATATTGTATATGTAGAATATTTTTTACCTTTTTTAAATAACATTTTAACAAATTATTAGGTGTGTACATTTGCTGACATTTGCCTGCCATGATTGATGAACATACGAATCAGGGGCCATTTATTTGACGCTTTCAGCCAAAAACTGGAAAGTTTGATGCACCTTTCCTGTTCATGTACACAACAATGATGTTTTACACTATAAATCTGAAGTTTTGGTAACACTTTAGTTTAGGTCAGCATCATACCTGCCAACATTTGGTTCGTAAATTCCGGGAGACCCCCCCGGTCTGACGTCATCGCGTTCTACCATTTCTGTTTGTTTAACAGCCTATGGTAAATAAATGGGGTATTTTATTTTCGCACTACGCTTTATGTAAGCTTGTCAATTTAACTAAATTTATTGCTGTTCGAATACAGTATATCATTATAGATGAGTAGGGAATTTGCAGTAATCTCTCAGACGTAATATACTCAGACAAGTTCTGAAACTCTCACTTAAAACATCTCTGATTGTGCAACAAGAATAAACGGTCAAATTAAATTGTTAAAATAAAGGAGAAGCAGATCGGGTTGACTGTACGAGGGAAATACCTTCAAACTGCCACCTGTTCTAAATCATTTGCCGTCGGTACGCAGAGAAGGTGCTCTGCTCTCAGGCTGCAGGGGAGGGGCCTGCGGCATCACCCGCAGCTCGTTGAGAAGAGTAGGGACGGTACAGTAATGGACTAACGACAGTCTATAAAAATCGCCAGTAACTCACAAAAAAGTCGCTAGATTTGTCGCTAGTCGCTTTTTTGAAAATTTGACGCTAAATTGGCAACACTGGCGCAAACTGAAGAGCGGGGAGCGGGAGGGGTGAGAGGTTTGGGGAGATGGGGGCGCGCGAACTGTAGCGCGCGACCGGAAGAGCACAAGCACCAAGTTTTAGCCCGGACTGTACTAAAATGCGGGGGGCGGGGGAATTCCGGGAGTTTACCGGGAGACAGAACAATACGGGAGACGGGTCTGAAATACGGGAGACTCCCGGGAAAAACAGGAGTGTTGGCAGGTATGCTCAGCATTTACTGCTATTAACTACTGGCTTATTACCTTCCTGTTATTAAGATTGTAACTGTTCATTAGTAGATATAAGTATGATCTTATTCTACTTCCCTAACCCTACCCAAAACCTAAACCCAACTTCTACCTTACTAACTTTTAATAAACATCTAATTAGTAGTTTATTAGCTAGTAATGTTAGCTAATGGTTTGTTAATACTGTGAATTATGACCTAAACTAAAGTGTTACCGAAGTTCTCGAAAACGCCAACATTGTCATATCTGTGTAAACACCCAAAGTCTTTGAAAACGATGACATCAGGCTGGTTTATACTTCTGCATTGAGTGATCAGCGCAATCCTCAACGCATGCCTTGCACATAGCCATGCATTTATACTTCTGCATGTTGATTGTGTTACTCTCAGGGCCAGAGCGAGGTGAACTGCCGCTCTAGGCAAAGGAATGTTCAAGGTGCCCTCTATCACGGTTGTTGGTGTTGTAGTGGATGAAAGTGGGGACAGGGTGGAGGGTTTGTTGGGGGGTGGGGGGTGGGGTTTGTCGCGGATGAAAGTGAGCACATTGGGTTGGGCGGCAGGGCGTGTTTGCCGCCCTCACTATTATACCGCCCTAGCCGGCTGCCTAGGTCGCCTCTATGAACGCGCCCGGCCCTGGTTGCTCTGCAATAACACTAGCCGAGACACTTGTGGCAGGGGGGTTTTATGTTCCTCTGTGTCGAGTTTCTTCGTAGGTGTTTTATTTTTTCTGAACACTACCTTAATGTACAAGTTGCTAAAACTCGCTCATTCAGAGGCGGGAACTGGCGGACATGCCACAACTTTAATGATAAGATAAACACAAAATAAAAGATTCCATGAGGAACTCCTTCACGGGACTCCACACTTGTAAACACTCACTCCCTCGCGGCTCTCAGCATTGCCCACACTCGTCAGTGCTACTAAGCTGACCAATCACAATCGCTTGCAATATGTAGTTACATTTTTTGAGAGGTGCGCGTCAGCCATGGCGAGGGATCTGCGACCGCACAAAGGCTGTGCCGGACCATACATGTGTGCTTGATGCAGAAGTATAAATCAGTTATTCACTTAAACACTCGGCAAATTCTACATACACACCTACGTTGAGCCGCCGACTGCACATCGTCACTTTCCTACAGGTACTGTTTACTAACAAGGTGACTGTTGAATACTGGTCTGGCATTCATACTACAGCATTTACTTCAGCGGATGTGTTAAAACAGAAAACGTTTTGAAAACGTCATGTTGACATGTAATGCAGAGTTCAGACTGTATGATTTTCAAAGTAGTCGTGTCAGATGTTTTCATACTGCATGACTATCTGGGTTAGCGTTCTGTCGGTGCTGTGTTTAGGATGGATCGACGATAGGAGAGTTCACACTGCATGACTTTAAAATAGGAAGAATCACAGACAACTTTGTCTAAACTACGTCTCACAACCAAACAAACGCGAGAAGTGACATGGAAACAACGCGAGGTCATGTAATATATCTTTCGTTATTAACCAGATAATGGAAGAAGAAAGCTTTAGCTTTAGAAACTTGTGTTGCTCATCTGGCTTTTGAAGAGAATTAACAATCTCTCAACTTTTTTTTGCTTTTCGACCTGATTGTAATATGGATCAGATGACACGTCAAACAGACACAGTGTTCCTGCCAAATTTACACTAGTTTTTCCTCCATTTCTTGGGTCCAAATAAACTGAAAATGAGCGCTTTTAACTTCTCCTCCAGCCTCCTGCTGGCCTGCGGGTACCCGTACAAGTGAATGCTGCTCTCTCATTGGCTGTAGGTGATCGCCGATGTTATTTTCAATCAGAACTCATTTCACACGGCATGATTTGAATCGCCGACAGCTCCAGATATTTAGCATGCCAAATATCTCACGGGTGTCGGCGACTCATCAGTGATTCTCTCATATCGTGTCTTTGATAGTTCATACTGTGTGATTGTCACTCACGTGAACGAGCACCGATTTGCCTGTGATTTCAGGCATTTGTCGGCGATCTCTCAAAACCTGTCGGCGAGTCAAAATCAGGGCTAAAATCATGCAGTCAGAACTCGGCATATTTTTTAAGCACAAGGAAAGAACTTTTCCGTTTTTACCAACATCGTTGTCGTATAAACGTAGCCTCAACGAGCGATTCACTGAATCATTATACAAATAACAGGCTTAAAACAGCCAAATAATTTAGAAACAAAACAAGTGACTGTCTTCATGAATAGATCCCTGAATCACTTGCCTAAATTATTTGTTCAAAAAAATAATTTAATTCATGAACAAAACATCGCAACATGGCTCTGAAATGCACAAATGTTCAGTTTTGTTAGGAAATCATATTGCCAAAACAACAAAAACAGGCAATAATGTGCCTAGAATATAACTCACTTAATATTAACTTCTGTTTTGTTGAACTGTTTACTGTATGCAGCGTACACTGAAAAAAATGACTTCTGCAAAATTGTTGCAAACAATTTATATGGGTTGAATTTGTTCAACTTAATTTGTTTGTTTAAATTCAGCTCAAATAAATTGTTTACAATCACTTAACTTAAACAAATTTAGTAAATCCAAGGAATCATCTCTGAATCATCTTTTTCAGCGTATGAAATCAACATCGCACTTGTGATCACACTAATGCAGTAGCAAAATGTTCTACATGTATGATATAAATGTACCCAATAGACACAAAACAAAAACGCAGAGATTCATTCATTTTCTTTTCGGCTTAGTCCCTTTATTAATCCGGAGTTGCCACAGCGGAATGAACCACCAACTTATCCAGCATATGTTTTTCGCAGTGGATGCCCTTCCAGCTGCAACCCATCTCTGGGAAACATCCATACACACTCATACACTACAGACAATTTAGCTTACTCAATTCACCTATACCACATGTCTTTGGACTGTGGGGGAAACCGGAGCACCCGGAAGAAACCCACGCGAACGCAGGGAGAACATGCAAACTCCACACAGAAACGGCAACTGACCCAGCCGAGGCTCGAACCAGCGACCTTCTTGCTGTGAGGCGACAGCACTACCTACTGCGCTACTGCGTCGCCAACACAGAGATAATAATTTGAATTATCGGGTCACTTTAAATGCATTCTGTTAGGCTTCATCATGCAGTCAAAGATTTTGGACTCTGAAAAAAAGTTGTTCATTTTCTTTCTGCAAAACGACTCATCGACATCGATCCGACCATATAGCATGAACACATAAATCATGAGCTTTGGCTTCAAAGTTAAAGTTCATCCAAAATGTAAAATCTCCTCACCATTTACTCAAATAGCTCTGAACGTCTACGAATTCCTTTTTTCTGTTGAACATAAAACAAGATATCCTGAAGAATATGGAAGTCAATGTCTGTTTTCCCAACATTCTTCAATACACCTTCATTGTGTTCAACAGACAAAAGAAACTCAAACAAGCTTTCACAGCAAGAAGGTCTCTGATCTGAGTCTCAGCAGGGTCAGTTGGCATTTCTGCGTGGAGTTTGCATGTTCTCCCCGTGTTGGCGTGGATTTCCTTCGGGTGCTCTGGATTCCTCCCAGAGTCCAAAGACATGCAGTATAGATTAACTGAATAAACTAAATTCTCCGTAGTGTATCAGTGTGTCTGTGCTGCATAAAACATATGCTGGAATAGTTGGTGGTTCATTCCGCTGTGGCGACCTCTGAAATAGAGACTAAGGGCTCACTCACACTATGCTATCCGAACCATGCCCAGGCCCGTTTCCCGGATCGTTTGAGAAGTGTGAGTGCTCTGAATTGGGCTCAGGCACGGTACACTTGGGCGGCCCTGGCCCGGTTGGAAGAGGTGGGTCAGAGCGCGGTTCACTTGGGCTCAGGCGCGTGAGTGCAAGCGTGCCTAAACCCGAAACTGAAAGCGAGATGTGACTTTTTAAAGGACTGTTTGATATGGATTAATTAATCATTTGTGCTGTTCAATGAACGCAAACTGTCGTAGTTTATTAAAGACGCAAACCCCTCACTGCACGTCAGCTGCGCCTTCAGTAAACTTCCTAATTCCTGCAGCACGAGGACTGTTTATGAGCGTCAAAAGTGGCTGATCTGTTCGGCGAAATATTTGACTGCGTCACCGCATATCAAACAACTTAAACGATATAACTAAAGAAATCTCCACTGTGCTGAGCGAGAGCGCTTACTGAGGAGCGCGTCATCGATGACGTAAGCGCGCCCAGACCCGAATGTAATGTGAGTGCGGGCCGTCGGGGGAGACGGGAGGGGGGACAAGCGTGCTTTGGCCGGGTTTAAGGCAACTGTACATAGTGTGAGTACGGCCTAAGCCGAAGGAAAATAAAATTAATTGAAATAGAGGATGAGTAAATGATTGAGTAAGTCATTTTTTGGAGGAGAACTATCTCTTTAAATCCCAAAATGTGTTCACTATTTACTGCTACAGTAAGAGTTGGTATATAATGAAAACATTGCTGAAATTGCACAGTGTATGACATTTAACGTTTCAAAGTTGTATCCTTATTTGTATTAAAGGACATTTTATTAGTTCAGGCATTCACTAATAACTAAACTTAGGAACATGGAGCAGCAAGCACTGTTTGAGCTACACTTTTCTCAATCTTCTTATAAAAGCAACACATCCTTCCATTCATTTTACTGAAAATCTCTAACTCTCATTGAGGAAAAAAAAAAAAAAAAAATCAATGACTTCCGATTGCAGCAGAGCTCTATATGTGTGATGGCCCCATTCTGGTTCTGGTGTGATGTGAGATTTTTTGGTTGATGTTTAACAGACAGCCGGTGTCTAACTGCAGGGCAATGACATGCAGACAACCAGCGGGACACAGGACAAACACACACACACATAAGCGCACGCAAAACTTTGATCTGCATCCACACACCGCTCCCCTGCTCCAGACTGTGCGTGACAACTATTTTCATGCAACACATGTTCGGTATTCAAAGCTCTGGCCAGCCCGTCTACACTGACACTAGAAGATCATTCTTCAATCCAATCATTCAATCTCCTTCTTTCTTACTCATGTAAACCCCCCCCCCCACACACACACACACACACACACACATACAAACACTACATTATTCAAACTGGCTGATGTTGGCTAGTAGGGGGTCAACCAGTGGTCACATATCAACACGTGACACAAGACAAAGGCAAGTAAGAATGAGATGGAAAATGCAGCGGTTGAGGGAAGAGATCCAGTAGAGATTCCAATAACCTCAACAGGCCAAAATAACCATAGAGATCAAAAAGTGAAGAGAGATCACACAAAAAGACATAAACGCGAGAAACATTATTGAGTTTGCACGTTTGCAACTGCACAGACACTTTTAGTGGCCATGTTTTCATTCAAAGATGAAAATTAGACTAGGTAGATTAGATCAGGGTAGTAATGGGCGATATAAATGATATGCAATATAAACGGTACAAAATTGGCCTACGATAGAGATTCTAATTCTATTGCACTATCGCGATAATACATGTTTGATGACGCAATCTACCCGCGAAATTAAGAGCAACAGCAACAACAGCACTAAGCAACGCATGGCATATTGTGGCTTGTCTAGTGAACATCAGTGCCTCCCACACAGATTTTACCTGGGCGGCCGATATATTATTGGGGCGGCCCGGTTCTGTGTTCGCGAGAAACTGAGAACACTCTGCCACAGACTCGCTCGCATGCTCTGCATGCAGACCCACAGAAACGCGCTGTATCGCGCTGGATACAGAACTGTTGTTCTGATTTGGTAGCAGCTTTAAGAAGAGCGCGAAGACTAAATAGACTGATCCAGCTCATTATTTGGGGTGACAATACATTCTCTTTTCCCCGGACATGTCCGAGAATCTGCTTTCGCTTTCGATATTAATTGTATTCATTTTTGCATTACTTTATAAGCAAACTTTGTCTGGTGCGTCTCAATCTCTCAGCAGCACCAACACTACAGCAGACAGAGAGAGAGGGAGAGAGAGAGAAAGAGCAGATCAAGACACCAGTTTTAATTTCATTAGGAGAACAAAATGTTTAAAACTAAATGCGTTACCTTAGGCTGCAGATTAGAAATATGTTTTTATTTAAAGTATCTGCAATACACAATTTTATTTGACTTTTTAATACTGGAAGTATTTTCAGTACAGTGTAAGTTCC
Organism: Danio kyathit; assembly: GCA_903798195.1. Lineage (NCBI taxonomy): Eukaryota > Metazoa > Chordata > Actinopteri > Cypriniformes > Danionidae > Danio > Danio kyathit. Next base: position 12,062,158 of record LR812527.1, on the reverse strand, counting down.
TTAACTAAAAGACACCAGTTTTTTTGTTCTCTGCAACTTGGCATTTAGGAAACAAGGACTTAAAAGAAAAGACTTTCTTTCTAAAAGGCACTACATTTAGTTTATTTATCTGCAACATTGTGTTGTTTAATTACAGTTTTGCTTTTGCACAATAAATGTTCTCAAAATGACATGCAACGCTTCTTTATTTCTTAAAAAAAAATAGCAGTTTGGCTTTCCTAAGGGTCTATGTAACCTGTTCTGAAATGGTTCTATTATAATTTGTATATCGCAATATATATCGTTATCGCAAGAGGCTGCAATGTATATCGCAATATGGATTTTAGGTCATATCGCCCATCCCTAGATCAGAGGTGTTCAAACTCGGTCCTGAAGGGCCGGTGTCCTGGAGAGTTTATCTCCAACTTGCCTTCACACACCTGCCAGGAAGTTTCTATTATATTTAGTAAGATATTCAGGTGTTCAGGTGTGTTTGATTAGGGTTGGAGCTAAACTCTCCAGGACACCGGCCCTGCAGGAACGAGTTTGGACACCCCTGGATTAGTTTCCGCTACATTCATTCTTTCATGGCAGGGCGCCACACCAAAATTCATTCCCACCAAGGCTACGGTTTTAATCGCACCAAAATTTATTAAAATGTAAGTGAACTATAAAGCCTGGTTTATACTCCACGTGTTCACTAGTTCGATTGAGTGCGCACAGCGACTGTGACATCATCGTGGTGTTTGCGGAGGTTTGCTTTGAGTGCGTGTGACATCATTTTAGCTGGCGGAGCGCACACAATTTGTTGAGACTCGAGCGAACAGTTTACGCTGCATTTACATTTGAGTTGAGTCGAATATGAATCCCTTTGAAGAGATTTTGTCTGAAACAGGTACGTCCATGCGTGATCATTGGGGTAACAAGAGGACCAATAATTCTAGGCTAGAAATTGAAACAGCCGTGGAAAAGGAAGGACGTTTTTGTTAAAAAGTTTAGAAAAACTTGAGGGATAAGTTTGTTAAAACCAAAAAGGCAAACGTGGATATCCAGGTAGTTTTAATAAACAATTACAGAATATGTTTTTCCACCATTCACAGGTTTTACACTGATGTATATACAGTAATGTGTGAATTGTGGAGTGGGCCAAATTTAAAAAACGTCAGTAAATGTCCTTTTTTGGTTTTATTCTTTCCATAATAAAAAAATATATATATTTGCAGAGCAACTCATGTTCTTTTGTCATTAATATTTTATTAAACTTTAATAGGTAAAACTGAGACATGAACAAAAGCAAAACAAAAATCTTTATAATCATTAAAATAATTGATAAAAATAATAGAAATAAATAGTTGATATGACGTAGAATGATATGACGTAGTTCCGGAAACTTCCTACTTCTATGTTTTACCATCTGATTTTACAGTCAGTTTCTTTTCACTACCCCCTGTCGTTTAAAAGAATACCACAACGGCGAACGCGTCAAGTATAAAAACTTTGTCCGTTTCGTGAGGTGCACGCGCACTCAGCGGAGGTCGGCGACGTGGCGCCAGGTGAAAGAATAAATCAGCCTTAACGGAGCGAACTTTTCTGTAATCGTAGTAGTGCTGTGAGTTATTGGTTTAATCCTTTAAGGTTACATGCTGACTGACTGACGGGCTGCGCGATGCGTGAGGCCTGCAAACATGATGTAGCTTTTCAGTTATGATGAACAGTTTCCATAATTATACTTTATTTATAGATACAAGTCTTTGGTTCTGCATACAATGACTTTATCTTGCTGAGGTATATGGACATTTCACTTTACTTCAGGACGCATCAATGCCGTTCTGCAGGTCTATTGGAGACATTCATAAATATTCCTAGCAAATCGAATAAATGTTAAAGACATACTCGTTACATAAACTCATTAAATCACAGGAAAACGGCGCGCAAGCAAAGAGATTCGCATTCTCGTATTACATGAATGCGATCCCGACTTGTAATATTGCGCTCACGACATTTGTCATTGAAAAAACGTCATAGGTAGTTGGAAGATCTGTGCAAAAGGCCTGCCACCACATCTGTGAAAAACTCTAGAGGAAACACTGAGACTTGTGAACTAAACTAAAATAGTTTAGTTTAAAATAGTTTAGTTCAGTTGCCGGCAGCTAGCTCACATGGTTGCCCACTGAAGCTAAGCAGGGCTGCGCCTGGTCAGTACCTGGATGGGAGACATGAAAAAGCTAGGTTGCTGCCAGAAGTGGTGTTATTGAGGCCAGCAGGGGGCGCTCAACCTGTGTGGGTCCTAACACCCCAGTATAGTGAAGGGGACTCTATACTGCTCAGTGAACACCGTCTTTCGGATGAAACGTTAAACCGAGGTCCTGACTCTCTGTGGTCATTAAAAATCCCAGGATCTCCTTTGAAAAAGAATAGGGGTTTAACCCCGGCATCCTGGCCAAATTTGCCCACTGACCTCTGTCTATCATAGCCTCCTAACCATCCCCATGTCATAATTGGTTTCATCACTTGGTCTCCTCTCCACCAATCAGCTGGTGTGTGGTGTGCGGTCTGGTGCAATATGGCTGCCTTTGCGTCATCCAGGTGAATGCTGCACACTGGTGGTGGACGAGGAGATTTCCCCCAATGTGTAAAGCGCTTTGAGTGTCTGGAAAAGTGCTATATAAATGTAAGGAATTATTATTTTTATTAAAATATTACATAAAACATTTACTTGCGCCTCAGAAGAAGGTTTTGAAGAAGGCTTTTAAAGGTGTGAGATGCTCTTTGGGAGCACAGCCACTCAAGACAGTTCTAAAGGTGATAATAAAACTGAAGGACTATGATTTAGGACTTTGGCTAAGGGACTTTAAAATGATCAAAATAACATTTTCAGATGTTTTACAATGTGGTCTGTCTGCTTAGTTTGTTTATGAATACATTCCTATTGCCCCATTTTTATCACATGATCTGTTAAAACAAAATCACATGATTTTTTTATGTGCATAGTGGAATTTATTCGATAAGTCGTCACCTTGGAATTATAAGGTTCTATCTGCATTCTGAATGATTTTGATATATTGAGTTTCAAAGTTTTGCATTCCATAGCAAACAGTATGTGTGTAACATTTGTTTTTTTAAATAAAAAGTCTTAAAATGTAAACAACTTATAAAAAAAACATCCCATAATGTAAATAAGTTGCCATTTAATAAGAATATGTCAATAACTCAATTTTGACAAAAATGTCAGATAGAACCTTATAATTCTAAGGTGACGAAGTGTGTTTCCATTGTATTTACACACATTTTCTATTGGATGAAAAGTTTATTATCCTCAGTTGTGCGCATAGTTTTTATGCACATTTTCTAAATTTCCATTAAGCATTTTTTAATGCAATATTACAAAATATGCATAAAAAAGGTGGATTTTAATAAAGCTAGTCACTCATCATCAGGGCTTGTTATAAAAATCCACAACAAGGTATAAAATTTCATGAATTTTATTAAGAACAACTTAAAGACAGTTCACACAATAATAAAAGTTGTCATCCTTTACTCATCCTCCACTTGTTCCAAACTTGAGTTTGTTTCTTTTGTTGGAAAGGATTACTGAAGAATGTTAGGAAAAACAAAACTGTCATTGGCGTCCATTGAATTTTTTTTTCTACTATGGGTGTCAATATCTATTTTTCAACATTCTTCAGAATCTGTTTTTGTGCTTAAACTTGTTCATTTTCAACAATAAGAAATTATCAACTTTATAAAATTTGTTTCAGAGAAATTCAAAAATGCTTATAAATACATTGTAAAACTGATCCATATAATTTTAACACTTTTGGATTGTAACATATTTTGAAGAGACACTGTGAAATTTTTGAACTAACAGGTGTAAGTTAGGCTTTTATTGATTTACATATAAAAATTGATAAATGCACAAGCACAACTCCAATTGTACCTGATTGACTCAAGAAAAAAGCTACCTTGCCTGACACATCACCACTCTGGTCCAATGTCTTGCTCAACATAACTGTATTAAATAAAATATACAGAACTCTATTCACAGCTACTTATGTTGCACAAAAGACACACATTTCTATTAGTCAACACATGCTCAGGAGTTAAAGCCATGACATCGGTGTTGCTAGTCTCATGCACTACTATTTGTCCTATCAGCAATGCTACTCATTTGCCTGTAATGATTCTGTCACACATTTTCTAGTTCAGTATGAACATACAGATCACTCGAATGCTGGAATCATTTCAAGGAATCTACTCTTGTATTATTATCTTCACATCTTTAAAATGCAAAACTAGAAAATATTATTATTGCAAATGTAACAGTGTTACTTGGCATGCTAGTGATGTATATATTCCAGAAACAGAAAAAGTATGCTGTAAAAAAGAAATCAAGGAAACAAAAATTTTGAATATTTTCCACATGAAAAAACAAAAACAATTTTGATTGGCAACTCAATCTGAATTCTTTTCAAGCACAACAAAACATCGCCTCAAGGAATGATAGAATAAACAGAAGCAATCACCTTTTTATCCCTGCAGAAGTGTGTGTGTGTGTGTGTTTGTGAAAATCAGATCTGAACAGATAAGAGAGAAAAAAAAAATGTCAGAATGGAAATGATCATGAAAGTGGAAGTCAGACTCTGGCCTTTAATCAGACACAAATACAGTAACACAGTGCGGTACTTTGAGCATAAAAAGTGTAACTCAAGGCCTGTTCTCAATCATAAAGTGTTTTAGAAGGTTTGGGGACCCTACTAAAAGCAATTCATCTACAATCAAAGCTGCTCTTTTGAAAGTGTAGTCAGCTAACAAAAAGTTGATAACTGCGCTGAAGCTACACAAGCAGGATGAATCAGATGATATAATTTATTTTTACAATTACAGCAGCATTTATCTGGCATAAAAACTGAGGATCTCTGTTAGCGTGCGGTGAAATGATGAATGGTTAAAGTGATTAACTTCAGAGAGCTGTTTGCAATGGAAACAATGAACTCTGCGATGCTTAATGCTGCAAATTCACAACACCATCCAGAATGTAACTGGAGTAACACAATGGGCCAATGCAGGCAGCCAATAATACAAAACGCTGCATCTTATGAAAACAGGACAATATTTTAAATCCAACAATTCTTTTGCATAAATTTGATATTGACATAAGCCTAACTACACCTTGCCTGCACTGTTACTAGGCCTGTCACAATAATCAATATATCAACTTATTGCACAATACATAGACATGACCTCAATCTTTTTTGATGCACTATATAAAGCCCATACATAAAAACCAATTCTAGCAACATTTTAGCTGAACACATTAAAAAAAAAAAAACACTATAGTATATGTGGGTGTCTCACAACTTAAAATAGATCTGGTAGCAGATATCGCAGCCTCTGTTTTCACCTTGCACTTTTTTGCTAACGTTTATTTATTTAGGGTATATGCGTTTTCACATTCTGATTACAAAGCCCAATTATTAAATTGTTCAAATGACTACAATTAAATTACATATTTTTAAGAATAAAATATTATGTGCTCTTTGGAAGAGTATGCATTATGATGCTATTATATTGTCATTCTGGGGTTATAATGAGTGGCATAAAATAGTCTTAAAATGACAATATAAAATATCTAAAATCGCAATATATTTTGGTGCAATATAACGTAGGGCAAAAAACAGATATCGTGACAAGCCTGTTACTTTTTATTAGATCATAGTCCATCTGGTAAAAAAAAATAAATAAAAAATACATGCAGATAATTACGTAATAGAAAATGTCATGCATCCCCAGTTTTCAATAATCGCAAAGGTGGTTGAAAGTGAACACGCTTAAAATATTTGAAACCCTGTTTACACCATTATTTAGCATTATCTACTCCTGATCAAATCAACAAAAAGAAGAAAATCAAGTTTTTGAGCTTGCATTAGCAAATAAGAGGTTGCACCAAATATAATCTTTGTGTGTTTAACTCATACATACCTACAACTGATGTCTTTTGTGTGACATTAGGAAAAATAAACAAAGCCATACAACTGTTTGCAATCTGGAATTACAGTGTTTAAAAAAAGATCTAAATACTAAGAAAATCTCCTTTAAGTTTCCAAATTAAGTGCTTAATGCACATTACTTGTCAAAAATTAAATAAATACTACTGATCAACGTACAGTAGGAAATTTATTTAAGATCGTTATGGAACATGCTTTTTATTTAAAAAGTCTAATGATTTTAGGCATAAAATTAATGCACTGGAAAAAGTGGTTGTAAACTATTTATTTGGGCTGAATTTAAGCAAACAAAATATGTTGAAAATTACTAAAATAATTTTTTTTGAAAAAATTCAGCTCAAATAAATTGTTTGCAACAATAAATGCAGTTTAACCCTTTAACTGCCTGCTCTGCCAAATGGTTGACCATATTTTGACTGTTTTAAATAATGACTGTTTAAGTCGTTTAAAGAATGACCATTTTAAATAATGGTTTACACACAGCATTGCTGGTTTACAAAGAATAAAAAATAAAAAAAACCAAGTCAACCAAAAATAATCTTGTTGCACTACTACACTTGATTTTGGTTTTATTGTTAGAAAAAAAAAAAGAAAAGGAAACTTGTTGAATGAGAATCTGAAATAATTTAAGGCATACTTAAAAAAATAAACATGATTTAGTATTCAAAAATGTTTTATTTGGATTATGTTTTCAAATAAATTTGTCTTACACTTCATATTTTCTGATTTTTCATAGTACAGTATATGTATTAATTCCAGTACTTTTACCATAAACCGACATATCAACCATTTGGTAGAGGCTGATATTTTAGAAATTATGTGATGTGGTGAAAAAAAATGCATTGTGTTAACTAGCAACATTAGAAGTTAAGAAATGCAATCCAAACATTTTTTTCTTGGTGGCGCTCTTTACACCAAGCACGTCTTTGCTTCTAAAAAAACATGACTTCAAAGTTCAGGTAAAGTTTGAAAATAAGTAAACTCAAATAAACTGCACAGCAGAGAGCACAAGAGCCACTGAGCGCCTGTGTACAGAACCTTGCAATGTTTGCCCCATCTCAGAGTTCTTCTGATTGGTCCACTGCATTGAAAATGACATTGATGAGCAGCACTGTGTAACAGTAGATTTTCTTTGAACACTGAAAAAAAATTGAAAGTAGCACATCGGAAAGGGAAAAAGTTCTGTGTGACATCAAATTAAACATTGAATTAAAATTATAATAATAAATCACTTCTCTTTAACCTGAAAGCCACAATTGTATGCATCACTGTTCCTTGTTTTTCCATTCATCTTTTTGTCTGCCCAGTGTTTCACAAGGGAAAAATGTATTCAACCTCCTACACAGTCTTTTTTTTTCCTTCCGATTTTACAAAGGAAATTGCAGAGATCTCAAAAAGGTTTTCAAGTCAGTAAAGGAATTGTGGGTGGGGGAAGCGAGAGAGAAGAATAAAATGTGAGGAATGTACTGGCCCATAATTTAGGTTCCTAAAAAAATCTGAGCTGGAAATACAGATTTTACCGACTGGTCCTCCTAGACTCCATTTTAGCACTGATCCTCATATATACAACAAAATTAGGCCGATGAGAAGAGGCAACTAATGGAAGGATGTATAAATGTCCCCGTGCAGACTACAGAGATAACAAGGCTAAGAAGGCAACACACAAGTTTGCTGATGTGCTTAGCTCTTCATGTGTAGATACTGAGATCATGAAGACAATCACTGATATGGCACTACTTCCTCAGCCTGCAATTTACAGAATCAAGTTACAATCATTTAAACCAAAAAGAGAAAATCCCGATGTGAGGTTAGCAAAATGTAAGCCAACAACCTGCTACACTGTAGTGAGGCATGTAAAATTGTGGTGCGCTTAAGGTTATTGACTTTGGATAGGCCAATCTATGTAATAATTCAGTTTCTATGCACAACAGATGTTGCTCTATGATTTCATTCCTCCGTGGAGCCCTGAACCACTCACAATTTATTGACATTTGGGAAACACATTCTGCGATAAGGCTGAAACATCAATGATAAGCACATCAATGATGAAGAAAAAGAAAAACGTCTCACTTCTCTTTAACCAGAAATCTATGATCAAAGTCAGATCATTTCCTGATGTCATTTTTTTTTCCTGATGTCATTTTTCTCCAGGCAGCAGTAGGAGCCGTTTCATCTTCTCATATACACACAACAGTCAACATTACTGAAAACCTGGACTTGCAAAGACTTTATCTCTCCAGAAAATTCTGTGACAGCTCTCTGGGATAATAAGTTGCTCTCAGTGCATTCAACTCTTCCAATTCTGTTCACCAGCCATTCATGCGTGACATATATTGGTGTCATCTCTGATGATAAACTGCCCTGCTGGGATCAAACGCGCACTGAATTCTTAAAGGGCCATGAAACCCCCAGTCTCAGCAGGGTGTTTTCACACCTCCAGTTTGGAAAAAGTCAGGAAAAGTGGGCGTGTCCAGCTCCGTTTAGGTGGGAGTGTCGGGGGAGGGAAAGAGGGAAGGATTTGCAAATATGGGAGTTTTGTTTAGGCACGCAGACGCAGGGGAGAAAGACAGTGACTGTGTTTACATGGACATCAGTAATCGAATTACTTCCAAATTATTAATTTGTCGGTTTTAACTGCAGTTTGGCACTTTCACTTTTTATTCAGGAACATTTCCTGCATGTCGCCCGTGACAAATGAGATATTGAAAGCGAGGAACTGCTGGAAGAGTGGAGTTTTAATCCAATGTTTGATACCGCACGGCGAATGGGAGAAAAAAATCCATTACTTAGAGGACTCGGTAGGTAGCGTCAGAAAGCCGTGTGTGTAAAGACTATCCTGTCACAAAATGAGGTGAAAATTCTACACGACGGTCAATATTTGATTGCTGTGTTTACATTCGGAGAGCAGCATTTACAGCGGATCTTTCAATCTATAATATTGTACTATAACATTGCAGTGATATTAACATACTCTAAACTTCATAACGAAATCATTTTGGCTATGGTATGTCTTTAAAAAATCCAGCCAGGATAGTGGCTGTCTGTCCTTTTAAGGACGTTCTGACGCATCTGAGTGTGCGGCATTAATTCATGAGAAGACGTGCTTCAAACCAATCAGCGCGCTCTATTGTGTATGACGCGAAACTTCATTAATATGCATGATAGCTCCGGAGACTGTTTACGCTGTACAGACGGCAGAGAGACGCCACGTTGTGTTGCTAAAACAAGTGAAAGAACAAGAATTTGGAGACATGGGTCGTCGGTGTGCTGCAACAAGGTTTGTTTTCATTTTCCCTCTATGAGAGAGCTGCTGGACTCACGTGTGGATTACAGTGCACGCGACAGAAATGCTGTAAATGCTGCTCTCCAAATGTAAACATGATCAAACTTTTCCCGTCGTGCAGGATTTTCGCCGCATTTTGTGACAGGATATAGTCTATATACACACGGCTTTCTGACGCTACCTACCTAGTCATCCAAGTTACCGAGAAATGCGGAGGATTTTTTTTTTCTCCCATTCGCCGTGCGGTATCAAACATTGGATTAAAACTCCACTCTTCCAGCAGTTCCTCGCTTTTAATATCTCGTTTGTCACAGGCAACATGCAGGAAATGTTCCTGAATAAAAAGTGAAAATGCCAAACTGCAGTTAAAGTCGACAAATTAATAATTTGGCAAGTAGTTCGATTACTGATGGCCATGTAAACACAGTTACTGTCTTTCTCCCCTGCGTCTGCGTGCCCAAACAGAAACTCCCATATTTGCATAACCTTCCCTCTTTCCCTCCCCTGACACTCCCACCTAAACAGAGCTGGACACGCCCACTTTTCCTGACTTTTTCAAACAAGAGGTGTGAAAACACCCTGCTGAGACAGGGGGTTTCATGGCCCTTAAACTGAAAGAGCACTGCTGACAATACGAAGTAACTTTGCCATCTGAGTTAAACAAAGGGCACTGCACAACTACCAAATCTGTAGTGACAGGACACTGCAACTGTGTCTTTTTTTAAAAGGAGACGAGAAGCAAATCCGGATTTCATCATTTCCAGATGCGAAAAGCTCTCGGGTAAAAATGTTCCTTACAAACGCATTTCTGTCACGTGCACTGTAATCCACATATGAGTCCAGCTGCGCTCTCACAGCGGTAAAATGCAAACAAAACCTTCGTTGCAGAACATTAATAAACGCAGCACACTAATAAATGCAACACTGACGACCCGTGTCTCCAAATTCTTGTTCTTTCACTTGTTTTGGCAAAACAGCGTGGTGTCTCTCTGTCGTCTGAACACTGTAACAAGTAAAACATTCTCCGAAGCTATCATGCATATTAATGAAGTTGCACCGCATACACAATAGAGCGCGCTGATTGGTTTGAACAAAGTCTTTTTCATGAATTAATGGCGCACCCTCAGAGACTCACAATGTTCTCGCAGGGACAGACAGCCACTCTCCACGCTAAATTTACACGCAAGTATCTCATGGCCGTGACGCAGCTTCAAAAATTGGTTTCAAACCGGAAGAACGAATTTGCTCAAAAGAACGCAAAAACAACCAATTTTCACTTTTTAGAGACATACATGTGTCCTAATAGTGTTTATAGCAGTGTGGAACACATATTTGACTGTCAACAGCTCAAAAAATGTGTTTTGGTGTTTCGTGACCCTTTAAAACAGACCCCAAATCTACCAATTTAATTGGTCTAGTAATTTTAATTTTAAAGGGCACCTGTTTTACCCCTTCATCAAGATTTAAGATAAGTCTTTTGTGTCCAGATTGTGTCTGTAAAGTTTCAGTTTAAAACACCCACCAGATTATTTAATGTACCTTTCAAAATATTAGAATTTTCTGCTCTTAAGACTATGTTTTTGTTGCCTGTGCCTTTAATGCTAGTTCTCCCCACCGTTCCTGCGTGCCTGTGTCTGATAAACAGCACAGTGACAGACATGAAGCAGATCTCAGTAACGTTTGTGAGAAATACTACAGTAAGAGCTTTTCCAATGATTATTAACATATTTGTTGTGGAGTTAATTCAAGCCTTTCGATGTGTCAAACACAATGTCGTGACAAAGTTCACGCACACACACAGTGCACATGTTTAAGTTTGCACTGTTTTTGCACTGCAAATTTGACAGGATACATGGTAATATCCACTGCTGTGTGGACATCCGTCATGTTAATGTACAAAATAAACCTGATTTAATGTTCACAAACAGAGACTGAAGCGTCTTCTTTAATAATTGTACTGACATGCAGCTGTGGTGAAAAAGACAGTAAAAATGGCTTTTTAAAACATTTTAAAACTCATTCTTGATCACATTTGATGATGATTGATGATCACAGAGAGCTGAACAGATCTTCGCGCACGTTCTGTCTTGTTGATATGATTATACGCGTTACTACAGAGACATGTTAATACGCGGCTGTCAATCAAATCGGTGTGCAGGGAAACCGCACTCAAACTTCACATTGTTGTCGCTTAAAACGGGAGGGATTTTGATCCTATTTTAACAACAGTAAATTTAAAAACAGACTTATTGTCTTTATATCATCACCTCGGTATGACTGTCAACACACTATACCTATACACACAGTTCTGTCCAAACAACTTACAAAAGTTGATTTTCATCATAAGTGGCCTTTAAAGCAAGACATCATCCAAAGATGAACATTTTGTCATTATTTAATAACCCTAATCTTGTTCCATTATCCATGTATTGTTTCTTTCCCATTAAAAAACATTTTATGTACATTTCCATTGAAAACTTGAAGCCTTAACGAGATGCGCTAATATTTTTGCTGAAAATGAAACATTTTATTTCATGATTAATACAATAAGAATATAAGCTAAAAAAATATGAGAAAGTAATATTTTGTACATTACAAATGTCTTTCATTTTAATCAACTGAATCATCTTCATTGCTGGATAGAAGCATTAATTTCAATGAAACTGATCCAAAAACTATTTTGTACAATTTCATTAAATTTAGACAAAATAAAAGTGTACAATTTGGATACATTTTATGATATAATTAGTGTATTTTTTGCAATATCAGAACTGATGAATATGAGAGTTTGAAGTGCAATAAATTATGCATTTGGTTTAGGTTTAACATCCCCAAGTTACTGTGCCTGTTCTTTAAATCTCATTAACAGGTCTTCCTTGAATTGCACATAATGAGTATTATTATGCAATTTCTGGACACAGTGCACACAAGATTCATGTCATATGGTCTTATCAGCGAGAGCATGAAACTGCCTGCAAATAGGGGTTATCACAGTTAACATGTCTCTATTAGGCACACAGCACTGTTGCATCACGACCTTTATCAGCACCTTTCAAATCTTGCTATTTGTTCACTTGAATATGCTACTTTAATTATTTTTTAAATGTGTCTTAAGTCACCACTGCAAGCTTGAATAGCATTTTTACATTGTTCATTAATTGAAACGAACCGTGTGGAAAGAAATGGGGTGTGGAGAATAATCAATATAGAGTACATACTGTACATGCACAGCTTAGTGGGCCACACCCTGGAGCTGCTTATGGCTCCCATCCCCCAACTCTTGCTGTAGTCATGGAACAGGAAAGTGGTGAGGGGCCCCTGAATGAAGATTCCGCCTGAAACGCTGTGATCCTTAGCAGGTGGCTTATAGGCTGACTAAAAGGTGTAGTATAAGTGTACAATTGGGAAGCAAAGCTAAAGGGCAAACATGGAACTGTTGTTTTTGAGAGACTATTAGTAACACAAGTTTGTGTGCAAGCATACACACACATATATAAATGAAAATAGTTAAATATTGTGTTCATTAAGTTTTACTTCATGCGTTACATTGAACATCATTACATAATCAACTTTACTACAGTGATAGTTTGAGCAGATCATAGGTTATCAATTTTTATCAAATCAGTTCAGCTAATTTTTAAGAAACTGAATACAATTATCTTTTATTATATATTATATTTAATATTATATTTAATTTTAGCAACATTAGCCAAGCCTAACTGTGAAAGATGAGCAATGCCAACTAAGACCATATGTCTTCCAAGGCCTTTGCTAGTTATGCAGTGTTCTCCAAAAGCCATCCATTTTCTTGTGCTAGAATTTAACCATCAATCACTACATCTAGGTATTTGAAAAAAAAGAAAACACTCTGCTTTATGCTGTAAAATTAGCGTTGTGTCAATTTACACAAGAATATGGTCGGTACGTTGGCTTTTAAATGCTAAACAAGGATCTCATTGTCCCTGGACAGCTGCCTTTTCCGGAAAACAAACTAAGAGGGGGTTGGGGAGGCGTTCTGAAGAATCACACGTCCCACTTCAGAACCAGCTGCTATGGCCGACCACTAATGCGGTCTCCTCAGATCAGCTGCCAAGTCACACACATGTGTGCACGCTTGTAAACGAGACAAGCCGTGAGCAAATCTCTTCATGTGCTGAAGAAACCAGCACAACAAATACGAATGTAGATTTCTCTCAAAGTTCTGCAAAAGGGTGGCCATGCAAATTTAAATATGAAAAAGTCATTTAGCTACAGTGCATCCAAAATATCTTGTGCGTGCGTGTGTAATTCAGGCATTTAACTACTGAATTGGGAGTACAGGACTGAACCTACCTTAAAAATATATCCTAGCATGTCATTATCATTAGCCTGAAGTGCTGCCATGTCCATCTTTTTGAAGGTCACACCCTTCTCCTCTCCCTAGGTAATTTCTGACTCATGGGTTTCCTTCTTTCCAACAACTACCACAATTTATTGTCAGTGAGTGATTCATTTGGTTTTAGTGTATCTGTCCAAACAGAAACCTTGTGTAAAACCTGTTGGAGCACGTCAGTCGAGACTGACATCAGATGTATGACGACATCATTGCTCGCATGTGCCGTTTGACTTTTCTCACCCTCAAGATCTCAAATATAATTTCTAAGGTGACAACAAAGAAAAACACTGAGGTCCAAAACAAAGATCTGCGGCAGCACCTTCTATGAATTTAGCTTGGGCCAATGACCCAAAGTGGAGTTAACAAAAGCCTAGTAACAGCAAGAGTGGTATGTGTATTATTAGCATGAGCTTTAGACAGACCAAAAAAGGGATAACTTGACAAAAGGGTCACAATTAAGAGATCAGATGAAAGGATTACTGTATAAAAAAAAACCTGTGCAAGAGACTGCACATCTATAACGTGGCATTTACACTCAGCATTTTCTCTTTTTGCCTTTGAGCAGTCTGTAAAATGGTCCTGTGGGAGCTTGGCATTTCTTGAGTCGTTCTCCTGATACACTTAACAGAATTTACCTAGAGGGGACTCACTCAATCTTTTTTTTTTTAATCCTGCAAAGACTGCTCAGCAAATGATACTTTCTTGTATTAGTTCAACCATGAGGCTCAATTGCATAGTGGACAGAAAAATCAACTATAGGCTCATTTCCAGTGAACGATACGGTTCTGTAAAGTACAGTATGGTATGCATTCATCTCAGTTTCCACTGTCAGAAGTATCAAAATAGCAAACTGTACCACTTTTTTGGGACCCTTTCATAAGTTTACCTAACACTACAGTACAGTACCAACAGGGCAGAGCTAGACTGGCAGATGAATGCTATTGGTTTACAGAAAAATCGGCACCAGCATGTGGAACAAGCTTGGACAACAACACAATATACAGCCAAAGCACAACACTACATTTAATGACGGTGCACAGAAATGACCCATGCTTAAAGCCCACCTCTTCTTGTCACATTACACATGAAAAGCAGCAAGAACAGGATTTGTTGTATGTCCTCCATTGTTGTTAACAGGGCCGTTCACATCACATCTAAAGACGTGGAAAGCTCAAGGGATGCCTTCCAGGGATTCTTCTCTATTTGCACGTGCTTCCTGCCCTCCTACATTTGAAATAATGAACTTGAGTGTGCAAAAGATGCAATATGTGAACAGCCTACAAGCGAGAATGTAGATCACAACAAACGAGTATGCCTACCTACCAAGTATGGGTACTACTGGCAGTGGAAACACAAACCAAACCACTGTATTGTACTGAAACCTACCACACAGGTATACGGAAACAAGGCATGCAATGAATAACTCAACCAAAAGGAACAGCTGAAAGAAATTTATAAGCACTTCAGTTTTGACTTGACCTTATTCTTTAGACTACTTTAGACATTAGTATTCTGTTCTGCTTATATCGTTTTAGATACTAGCACTGTAAAAGACCTCCCTGTGTCATTCTAGCTACAGCTTCTACTGTAAGGCACAGTTACTTCCTGCTGATGGCTTAACATCAAGGTACTGTATCCTGTGATGTGTGAGACAAAGGCTATGTTAATCATACAGGCTGTGAGAACTCATGTAACTTCTCTGAATGAATGCCATGTCATCAAAGGGAACTGAAGTAAACTTCTGGAAGCACACTGCCAATCAACCACAAATAGCACTTTTTCATGGCTTTGCTTTCTGAGGAACAAAGAGCTAACATTAGATCCAGCATTAAGGCCCAATCCCAATTCTACCACTTAGCCCTTCCAATTCTCTTTAGCTTAAAGGCGTAGGGCTAAGGGGAAGATACCCCTTCAAACTGAGATTTTTCAGGACCACACTCGAAACCAAGGGATAAGAAAATTTCCCAGAATACACCAGCCACAACGGCAGCATAGCTACACCCAGAAGGAGATACACAAATTAGTATTTTACATTACGAATTTCTACTACAAACAAACATGTTTTAAGATATTCAAAACCACATTAGTGTTTTACCGTCATGTTTAAAAAAAAAAAAAAAAAACGCTAAATAAAAAAAATAAAAAAAAACGCTAAATGTTGCTATCTATAATCCATAATAATAACTCTTGTATAGCAGTCCCACAACATTCGGACACTCGATGACACCCTGTCAGAAAAGTCTAGTGGCTGGGAATTACCTTTTTACAGTGTCTGCTATAATGTCAATGTTGTTTTCGTGTGTTTACATGGATGAATATGGCCACGGTGTAAATGCACAGTATAGTTACGATCTTATTGCCACGTTATATTGTTATGATAACATAATATTGTTGCCTTCAGTGATTTCCTGAAGATGAATACCAAAAAATAACGCAACTGGAATAACTTTAGCAGTCGCGATCATCGATCTCATATGAAGCATGAGATCGTGATGATATACGATGACGTGTGCAGATGCCGTAGTGATGTCCCATTTCTTAGGGGTAAATTTTGAAGGGGAAGGGGTATAAAAATAGAATTGGGTCTAAGTGCTCTATACATTGTGGCATTAGTTTATTTTGTGACCAAAAGGTTAAAATTATTTTCTTCTCTGAAATATGCATTATTCTTTACACTGCTAACCTATTTCCTTTTGAAACAGGAAGGACATACAAACGCATGCAATAGATTAGTTGCTAATCTTATGCTTGTCAAATCAAAAATATTATTGTGAGAAAAACAATCAGATCAATTATGAAGAATTATTAATGGAGGACACATACATTTTTAAAATCCGCTTCTCTCCTTTTTTAATAATGTGCCAGCTTCATGTGGCGTTTCATCTGTCCTGTTTTACCAATATTTATACAAAGCACTACGCTGAGAAGGGGAAAAGAAACTTTCAGCATTAAATTTTGCCAATATTGCCAATAGCTTCAAAAGACTTTATTATTAGACTTGATTATAAGATTTGGATGATAATTCTTGAAACTTTTGAGGGTCTTTTAGGCCATATATCTTAAAAAACAATATCTGACAGATTTTTTTTAAAGCGCCTTCAGCCCATCAGTTATTGTTGAAGGCTACTAATGATTACAAAACAAGGCAAATGCACACTTGTGAAGATACAAGGAGTAGTGCTGAGGGTGCAGTAAAGCTTCCACACACCCACAGAAGCTGACAGTGGCAGATGATAATAGAGTGGGGTGAAAGGTGACACCCGCCTTTCCGAATCCACAGAGAGAGGAAGGAGAAAGTGTTCCAAAGTCAGATTATTGAGTTTAACAAATCTCATCAAATGGGTGAACAAAGACTGGGTGACAGCTCAATGCGCACTACAGACTGAAAAATAAGAAAACATGCTTGAAAAGTATGGCTATATTCATTCAATGAACTTTGATAGGCAGTCTATTTTTGTTTAGATTTTAACAATCTGACTTATCCAAGTGGAATAAGTAAAAATTAGGACAGGTCTTGATATTATCCACAAGGAATTGGTGGGATCAGGAAAAAGTGGCCGCTACATGATAGAATGAAGCCAGGTGGTTCGAGGGGAGGAGTAGAAAAATGGGGACGTCAGCCAAGAAGAAAAGATGTTTTACTGGCAGAGCACATAATTACATTTCGATAAAAGATAGCCAAGACAAATAGAAGGTGGAATTATATTTTTCAAATGACTCTTTCATAATAAGATCAGGAACATGCATTTAGAAAGTGAATAGAATTACCTCCGACTTCACGTTGACTTTTAAGTGAACAAACAATGCTATTTTTATATCCCGGAATAACTCACTATTGTTGCAATGTGAACTGACCGAAAAAATGAGTCTTGATGGAAAAATAGCAAGGTCTGAGAGAATACATCTGAATGGACACATTTCTATCTCTATTACTATGACAGAAAAAGGGGACAAAAAGGCATCTGTCTGAAAACAGATGGCACAGCTGTAGTACCGTAACAACAACATCCATCATATTAAGGTTGCAATGGCTGTTGAGATAAACTAAAATTAGCTATTTATACATTACTGATGACTCCTGCGTGTGGACATTTTTAGGTCAATTGTATAGCTTCAGAAGGTGGAACAAACAACCAATATTTCAATTCAAACACTATTAAACATTAAATGTCAATCTGAAGCTTCTTTGTAAAAATAAAACCATCTCTTTTATGCTACTATTACTTAGTCCAATAATGCAATAGCTGATAACTTGCTCAGTTACATCAGAAACCATTCATTTGATATTACTACTTTTACTACATATTTTGACTTAAATTTAATACAGTTCACCTATCAACGAACTATGTAGGTGCTAGCACCAATTTTAAATTTACTAATAACTACATATTAGAGAGTTTATTAAGGATCGGTTTATCATGTTTAAACATTCGATAACGTTGGAAAACATCAAACCGGCCATTTTGTTAAATATTCTCATAAACAGTCAGTGGTGTCTATATATAGCGCAACATACCTGTAGCTGTCTATGTCCTTAATGTTAGTCATTCAAAAAAGAGAAAGGGAACAGCATGCATATGTCTTTCGCTCCTATTGGAGCTTTAATTTACACTTCATTAATACAATGAAGTATTTGCTGTGTTATTACTATATAACATTTTGTGTAGTATTTCTGTTAAACCTCAAATGCTATTCATTTGTATCTTTGTGCTATCAGATTTATTTGTCCTATTGCTCAATTGTGTAGTCTGGTTTTAATACTGAATGTTTACCATGTTTAACTCTTTCAGTAAGCATAAGAAAGTTTTTTTTTTTTTTTATTTATGGTAGACTTCTTATTTAAGGGTAAATAAAATGACAATTTTTTGTGATATATAGGTTTGGACCACTTACAGTATTACTCTTCCTATTACTCTTATTTTTAAACTCTCAGTTGTTCATCACCAATTTTAGTTTAAAAACTAAATTACAACCTATATACATTATAGCTGCAATTCAAAGCTTCAAGCCTTTTGTCATTACAACTATATACAATGAAATATAATAATTTTAAATGGCCACTAAATATGATAAAAATGTTGTTTGAATTTATTGCCATCCCAGGTTAAACGCATATGAAAAAAATAATAATATGGAAATGTTAGTGTACAAGTATACGATATATGTACTGATACAGGAGGAAGATTTTCCTGCAACCCCTGGAATACCTAAATATTTAATACTGAACCACATATTCAATGAAAAAACATATACCAGTAAAAAACTGAATGGTTACTTGTCACTTGAGATAGTAATTAATGTTTAGTAGCCAAAAAAAAGTAGTAGTATGTAAAAAGTAACTAAAATAAAGATCTACAACTGAAAACTAGTCATTATTTGATTAGGGTACTTAAAAGTATGTTTCCAGCAACACAAACATCTGTATTTAAACTACTTGATTACTAGCATGAATATGCAATATACGCTTATATCCTATATAAATGGTGCTGTCAGAGGGCTAAATACAACCCTGACTCCATGGCTGTTAATATCCACACTGAATCAGTCTCCTGTAAATGTCAAGACCTTCTTTATAATAAGAAAGAAGTTAACTCGTCACTACCATGTCGTGAATCGGTGCCAGTCATGCAACCCATGGCAGGGCTCTGGTGGAGCTTCAGCTGTGGGATAAAACACACTGACCGATTTAAAATGGGGCACGTCATATTTCACCCAAAGGTGACACTTGAAGGCACGCAAATCTCAGCTCATGTACCCGACTCGGTCGATGCGCACAGATGCGCCATTCTCTCGGCTAATAAAGAGAAGGTCGAGCAAAAAGGCAAACGCTAAAAGCAGATTTTCCGGCGTCCGAAAATGATACTTACTGCTGACTTTCATGCTGCCGAATGCCGACGGCTGCGGCACTGGCTTGCAGCTTTCTGCGAAGGAGGTGGTTCTGGGCCGACCGGACATTTTTCAATCCGAAATCCCACGCGTCTCTCAGAGTAAAATACGTCTGTTTGTCTTGAACGAATCCGTTTCGACCTACGGGTAGCAGTTTATTTCCGAATTAAGTAATGAGGGAAACGGGCGAAAGAAAACTCGGCTGTCCTTTTCTTCAGTGAGCTCTCAAACAGTCTCGCTTTCAGATCATTTTCCTTAGGGTTGCTTTATTGTCGGTGACTTATCAGTATCGTCTTCAGCGATGAAACCTCGGATAAATTCGGTTATTGATTAAGGTGTTCATGAAATGGCCTTTTCCCCAGCTTCCCTCGAACAAAACCCACGGATCCTCGACTCTCTGTGTGTCTGAAACAGAGATTTACACAAAGCACACAGTCCGTGTCTAATACACCCTCAAACCGCTATAAACAACCGGGGCGGTTTTTCATCGCCATGCAGTATTTTTCATATACTGAGGTGGAGACTCGACGAATCAGCAGCACCAGCCATGGCGGCTTCCTTGCTCTAACCAGCGATACAATTGAGAATTTTCCAATTGCCCAATTTCAACACTGATATCCTCGGCCGCTCCGACCCACTTAACTCCATGCACACAGATGGCGAAAGAAGAAATCCAGTTTAACACACGGGCAGTTCAAGAAACGAGCCAAACGTGCGGTTCCGAAAGGAAACGGTGAGCAGAATCCCCACGGTAATTCAGAAATTTCCTTTTTTATTTCTTCTCCGTCGGTCTGTGCTCGTTCTCTTTGTCACTCCGACCGATCGACGTAAAGTGCGTTACGTGCGCAAGAGAGGCAATGGAGATGAGTGCGAGCACAGACGGGGTTACGCCACATCGTGGCGTCAAGAATCGGAAAATGTGAACGCGCAGGAAGGCCTAGGGAGGTCGGAGTCAGCCAATCTTACGGCTTTCCTTGCCGATGGGCGGGGCGAAGGCGAGCGTTCAGCCAATCGAATGCGCGTGTCCGCGGAACACATGGTGTAATTTGCCAATCTGTCAGCGCGCTCGTGCTCTGCAGACACGGATGACGCGCGGAAGTGGAAAGTGGGCGCGCGCGTAGGGAGACTGACTGTAAAAGCGGCCAATAGGTGTGACCGAGGAAAAGAAAAGGCCCAATAATGAAGAAACATCGGAGCTGCAAAAGTAACCAAGCTGCACTGTTGCTAGTCAGCTGAGCTCCAGTGAACCATTTAGTGACATGACGCTTTGCCATTGGAATATGTATTGTGTAAATCACTGGCATGCTTTGCGATTTTATTCCTTTTTTGTTTTTATTAAAATGTGATTTGATTGTCAGTGTAATTTATTTGGGTCCAGTGCATTTATAGCCCAAAAAAAATGATGCAATGTGCTCACAGCGGTATATTTTAGTTGTAATAATCACATGAGGCCTTTGGCCTGGTCACAATATATTTAAAGTTATATATTTTATAAGAGCTTTAAAGATTTTTATATTTTTAAGCTTTTTATAACCAATATAACAGAGTTGGCCAAAATGTAGGGGTTGAAGAAAAATGTTGAAGTTACGAATATTACAAAACATAGATGTTTAATGCAAATGTTTATATTACTTTGTGGAGTATACACAAAGATTAGACAAAAAAACTGAATTATTTAATGACAATTGAAGCTAAATGTATCATAAACCGGTTTATCAGGAGTCTTTAAGTTAACATTTTCAATACAAAATGTCCCCTAATACTCATACAAACATTATTTTATGAGATTACTTAATATAATTTGTGCTATTATTATTCAACACCTTCATTAAAGTTTTTGCTTTGGAAAAATAATGTTGGAGAAGGCTTAACTAGGTTAATTAGGTATATATATATATATATATATATATATATATATATATATATATATATATATATATATATATATATATATATATTAGTGCTGGGCCGTTATCGGCGTTAACGTGCTGCGTTAACGCGAGACTCTTATCGCGCGATAAAAAAAAATATCGCCGTTAATCTATTCTCAAAGTTAGGTTGGGAGCTGGGTCTATTTTACCCAAGCTGTGCCTGTGATAACTTTCACCTATTAGCGCGGATGGATACCTGACCGGTGAGCCGTCTGCCCTTCTGAATCAAATCAGCAGGCTGCCTGACTCTAACTGCAGGTCGGCAGTTTCATTTTAACTCACGGATATTTCATTCATTCCTTCGTGACAAAGTGGGGTATTAGACGCAAATACGGAGAGAATGTTATGGAATTTAATAACGCATGCCAAAAGGTAAGAAAAAAAACTTCCGCATTTCGCGATGTGTGTGTGTATGTGTGTGTGTGTGCAGTCCTTTACTGACAGCCGCGTGTGAATCTTGTCGGAAAATATGGCGAAAGGTCCTAAAGACCGCCGTGTTTACTTCAATAATGCCACTAATATCTGCATACTCCACATCTTAATTCCATTTCTGTTTAGTTCAGTTATGATGACTTTAGATGGATTAAGGTAATAAAAAATCGCTGTTTGGAGCTTATGTGGGCCTACAATTCAACATTGATGTTTAACTGAATAAACAGTAAACACAAGTATATCCTTATTGAACATCATTTATTTTCATCACCAATTATCATAGTAGAACAGTTTCTCAAGCAGTTTGTGAAGCATTTTTGAAACAGGAGATGAGCCCCTTGTCTAATGCACCACCTGGCTTGAGAAACCCGTTCTCAAAGACTTATTATTTGGGTAACACACATATTTTGAATGCCTTCGGCAGAATTCAAATGAGCCATTTTAATCTAGATTAATCTAGATTAATTTCGAAATTAATCTAGATTAATCTAGATTAAAAAAATTAATCTATGCCCACCTATAATATATATATATATATATATATATATATATATATATATATATATATATATATATATATATATCTTAGCATGATATTTAGCGTCATATTTGCCCTGTGATGTACTAACAACAAACACAACTCTCTGCCAATTTTTACTTTTAACAGCCTTGTGCTTTAACAAAATATCAAACATTTTCTGCAAATCTATTCATTTGACATATTCATTTTAACATTTTTCTGTGGCAAAATAAATATGACTGCTCAAATATATGGATAATATGATGATTTTTCAGCTAAAAACTCTTACATAACACAACATAAATGCTTATTTACGTCTTGTAGCTGGGCATATTTTCTCTTTCCCCACGGCCACTAGCATTAGGTTTAGCTCTACAGTGCATTTTCCATTTGTAACCTGTACATTCTCTTCATATTTCACTATTTATTTTCTGCTACCACTCATTTCTGTGATGTGATGTTGTTGCTTTGAGCACCATTTACAATGATGTTTTACAAATAGCTTTTCATCTGCAATAGAACAAGTGATGCAAGTAATGCAAGTTGTGGTTTCCATTATAGCCTTGACTCAAATACCTCCTTGAGCAAATGTGTTTTTTTGCGCACAAACACAGATGTAAATACAGTGTTTATTCATATGCACAAACATAAAGATTTCACCGTTTACATTCAGTCTTTAAGTATGCAGTCATTTTCATGTTTATAGATGTTCATTACTTACTAAGAGCCACTCTTGGCTTCATAGAGAAAATGTTTATAAGAAGCATCAACAAATTTACACACGTTAAAAAATATGTACTCGAATGCAAAACAAAATGTTTAAAAACTTAAATGCACCTCAAGTTAATCAATCACATTTCCTCCTCAAAGTTTAAATTAGATAAATAAGGAGATAAACAAATTCGGTAAACATATTATCTTCTATAAAACAGCTGCAACTCACCAAAAATAAATACAAATATACAACAACATAATCAGTCTCCGCAAAATTCAACTTCAAAGCAACGACCCTGGAATGTTTTACGTAGCATATAACTTAAGTGTCTTAATATTGCATATGATTTGATTAATTAGTTAATCACATATTAAGAGATTAAATAGTCCACAATGTAAAACACACTATCAACTAATTTCACAGCTGATCATTTTCTGTTATTTTAACTGCATGTTCATATTTCTAATATTCATTTTAAGCTACATTGTTTTAAAATAAAGTTGTGTCAATAAGATTGTAAAATCTGTCTGGAAATATAACTTTGAATGAGAAAAAGTCTGGAAATTTCTGAAACTACTTATTAAGCTATAATTTTTTAAACAAATACTGTATGTGTAAACAAATACCTTTTATAAAAAAGACCACAGATTTATTCACATTGGCTCATTTATATTTGAGATTATCAGAGAAGAAGCAAGAACACTTTAGGAGCAATAATTTCGCCTTTTTTGTAATATTTTAAATTTATTACTTTAAAAGTATCTTTTAATGCTAAAAAATATTTGGCGTGACCATAAAGTAAATTAAAATAAATGTATTTAAATAAAATGTATATATCTCCAAACTATATATAATTGAAGTACTGATCTTGCCATGTCTTAAAAATATTAAACCAAAAATTTCTATTATTTAAACAATCATACTGACTTCAAATAATTGTCTGTTGAATTTATTTTAAATATTAAACTATACCAATTAATTATACTTAACAACTCAATGACAATTTTTCTAGAAATAACCCTTTTAAAGTGATCTGTTTTATTATACAACAGAGATTTGTTTTAGTTTAAGCACCACTAAATTTATTTAAATATTCATCAAAAAAGAGCAGTATTCAAGTCTATGAAATGCATTATTAATGAACAACACCGTCAAACTTTTAGAATTAATTATATGATTGGAATAATACTATAATTATGATTTCACTATGTTTTAAAAGAAGTCTCTTAAGGTACATTTACATGACAATAGCTATGTTTCCATCCAAAAATGCGAATGAACTTTATGCACAAAACTGGATTATCGCATAAAAGACGTGCGAATAAAGCAGCGTTTCCATACAACAAGTCAAAGCAAACAAAATCGTCACTTCCTGATTAACTGACGCCAAATATTCACAGTAAAAACTGAATTTGCTGCAGTAGGAGAAGCTGCGTCAATCTTTTCTTCATCTAATAACTGACTTGTGCCTCAAAAGGCAATCCTGACACGCAATGAACGCGCGGTGGTAATTGAAGGTGTCAGACGTGGAGCACAGACGCTCTTGATTCTGGAGGTCATTAATAATATATTAACACTAATCCTTAAACGGTAAGGTGTTTTAGAATGACAAAAACAACATTTCAGATGGTTTACAATGTGCTCAGCCTGCTGGTTTGTCCATTTACACACATTTTTATCATCACATGATCTCTTATAACAAAATCACATGACCTTTTTTAATGCGCATAGAGGAATTTGTGCGGTAAAAGTGTTTCCATCGTAGTTTATGCGCATCTTTTCTTATCAAATAAAAAGTTTGTCCTACTCAGTTATGCGCATATGTTTTCAAAATGTATGCACATCATGGCGTTTCCATCAACCGTTTTTTATGCGCATATCCAAAATGCGCATAAAAATAGGTGGATGGAAACATAGCTAATGATGTTCTAAAAATGAAGCAGTTTTTCTTTTGTCTTTTTGAAAAGCAGAGAAGAAAACTCAAAATGATATCTGTCACATAGTCACATACAGTAAATAACTGAAATGTTGTAATGTGCATGCCAGGCCACTAGTTGGCGATATCAATTTGACATGTCAATTTGAAGTCAATTAAAGAAAGACTATAAGGTGCATTCACATATTGCATCTAAAATTATGTCGAAAATGCAAGACGTGCTGCTTCCTTCACTAATTTCATTGCACGTCTGAGCTCACGCACATGTGGCATCTATTGTTGCTAAGCAATGATCAACCACACTCTCCAAGGAACTACCACTGACAAACCCTTGCTGCAGCTCTGATACAACTTTGATTTATTGAGAAAATTAAAAAGCACTGCAGTGTTTCGGTGCTCTAAGTTTGTTTGAGTTAATTAGTCTACCGTTATTACTGAAGTATGTATATAATCCATACAGTGTTTAAAGCTGGTGTTGATGCATGGTACACTTGTGTCATTCTGAAGTTGACATGATGTTTTCAACTCACTGTGCTGTAGGCACCCTTGGAAAAAGTAAATGTGTTGTACCAAGTGTACATTGCAACTGCATCAATGTCTATTTGTGCATGCATGCACTTGAAATGAGTAACCCGAGCACGCAATAGATATGATTTGTGAACATCGCCTAAGCCTGCCCACATACTCTGTGGATTCCAAATGAGATATTTCGCCCTCCAAAGAGCACTTTGAAATTAAAATAATCAGTCACCATATTGAAGTTCCAAACCATGTGCTTAAAACTGGCCACTAAAAAGGGCCCTAGAGAATGAAGAGTTTTGAATAATACAACTGATGGACACACGTCATGATTCTTTGCATGGGGAAGTTGGTTGGTGTCACACTCTGCGTTCTAGTCAGAAATGTGAATGCCCTATATGCCCTCATCCCTATGCCCTAATCCCTTCAAAGCTTTCCGAAGGGTAAACCCTTTGAAGGGATTATTGTATAGGGATGAGCCTTTCCAAATGGAATGTTGTCCTGTAGTCCACCACTATTGTCAAGTACTCACACATACTGTACATATGTTATGGACACGTAATATGCAAGTGCACGACATGATCATTCTCACAAAATCAGGTTTTTGGAGTTTACATTGAGATGATAATGGCATCATCTGAAACCAGTTTGTAAATGTTTGCATCTTCAGGTGCCTAAACACCATTGTGTAAATGCTCAACAAGGCTGCATTAGTTTGGAATTTTATTGTGATTTTTTTTAACTTGAAAGTACTTCAAAGATCTGTTTTCTATTTTAATATAGTTAAAATGTAATTTATTCCTGTGATTGTAAAGCTAAATATTCAGAAGACCTTACAACTACAGTATTTTTTACTGCATGATCAAATAAACACAGCCTTGATTAGCATAACTTCTTTGAAAAACATTTTAAAAATCAAACTTAACTATCGCATATATATATATATATATATATATATATATATATATATATATATATATATATATATATATGTATATATGTATATATATATATATATATATATATATATATATATATATATATATATATATATATATGTGTATATATATATATATATATATATATAACTTAATAAGGTCCAGCCAAACGAAACAGAGTATCACATCACTTCAAAAAACAAACAATGGATTTGCAGTCTGTTCACACGAAGGTTGGTTTAACGTCCACCTTAAAGTTCACGACAGGATGTGATGAGCGGTAGAAATCATCGTCCTCGCTGTCCGATGTCCCTGAGGTGAGACTGTCTGTAGAGTCATAGGGGTGATGACATGTCCTACAGTAGGAACGCTGGTAGTAACAGTATTCCTCCGAGCTGCTGGAGTCTGAGTCTGAATAGTCATATGGCTCCTTAGAGTGTTTAACCTCCTCGATCAGTCCAGTGGAGGCCGGCTGAGGAACCTGTCCCGTGAAAGGAGTAATTGAACATTTATGAGAAGAACATTCCCAACTGTGCTGTCCTGAGCTGCTCCGAGTCTGTGCTTTCTCTGCCCTCTTCCTCCTCCTTTCCTCATGCCACAAGTCATGTCTTTGAGGGTTACTGGTGACACTTGTTTTAGGGTCATCATCCCTGAACTTTTCAAGGTCCGGAAGTCCTCTCCTTTTCCCTGGAGGAACCGAGCCTGGAAAGTAGTAAGGTGGAGGTCCACCTCTTGAAGAGTAAAATGGAGGCCTGCGTTTCCGCATGACATAAGGTGAGATTGGTGGGAAGAAGAACTGTAGAGGAGATTGAGGAGAAAGAGTCATGCTCAGTTCATCTGGATTGATAGATGGGCTCCTCGCCCTGTCGGGTGATTTGACAGAGCTGCTTACAGCATCTACACTCAGGTCCTGCAAGATCTCCACCAGCTGCTCATTGGTCACAAAGCCCAGTCTCCCTGCTGGGGAAACGGCACAAAGCTCAACGGAGGTTGAAGGCACTGGAGACTCAACCTGAGGTGAATTACACTGAGCAGAAACTGGAGGAGGAAAATCCTCTGCTAATTTCTCCTGATCCAAAGGCACATCTTGTGGGTTCTCAGAGATTTCTTTTCCAAGACCTGAGTATCTGATATTGTTCACTGTTGGGAAGGCAACTTCTGTGTTTCCTTTTAGACTTACAACTTCATGGGAAGAGTTACCTTGAGTCCTCATGTGTGGTGAAGAATCATCTGTAGCTCCTGGACTTTCAGGGGATGTTGAATTTGAGGTAGTATAAATGGGAATTGGTGGAGGAGGTACATAGGGAGGTGGAGAGAGAACTCTGGTGGGAGCGACTTCTGAGTATTTCTTTAGAACAAGTGTTGGAGAATCGGGAGATACCACTGTGGTTTGGGTGGAGGTGGAGTTGAGGTTAGTGTTGGACGAGTCCATTTCTCTCTCATCCAAGAGCTGGCTAGCAGTCATCAGTTTGAGCAGCTTATCCTTGGCATTGTTCACTTGTTCCTGTAGGCTGTCAATAACTGCATTTTCTGCAAATACGGAGGACACATGGGGAAAATGGTTTAAACCTCATCACTCTAATCACTGTTATTATCTAGAATGGTTTATTTCACTAAGTAGATGTATGGGTTAGGTGCCAATTTCACAGGATGTGAGATCACAAAGCAGTGCCTTGAGGAAATGTAAAACAAAGGCTCCAGCCTTACTCATATGTTAGTGACGCAAAACGCACAGCTATCCCACCCAACATTGGAATTCATCACCGCTTACTCAAACTGGTACTCACTGTAAGGACAAAACTAGTTCCATTGCTTTACTCAGATATTATCAAATGAGCTTGGATATTTACTGCTGGCTTGAATAAATCCAATAAACCAGGACCATCTCTGCATGTAAGTTCTCCTGTAAATTTTAAGCATCATTCACTTCACGGTCCCTCAGCCTTTTGGGCTATACCAACTGATGGTCTTCCCATAGTCAATGATCAAACCAAATAAAATCCTACAGACTTTATCCTTATATCCTTTATCTGTTTGTTTATCTATGTCTTGTGTTTCTAGTGCCCTATTTACACTTGCTCATAAGACCTACTGTACCTGTTTTTGTTGATCTAATCATAAGTCGACAATGCTAAATACAGCTTTAAAAAGAATTTGAAACTTTGTGAACTTGTTTACTTTAGCCACTTGCAGAGTTTGTTGAAAATGCAATTGATAAAACTTAATGTACAGTCCTGATTCTAATACAAACATGAGCACTCAAAAAAGTACATATGTACTAAATAAAACAGTTTCACTAATGAATGCTACATTATATTTGTCAAGCAACAATTTCAACTTATTGTTGATTCAACATATAAGCAACAGTTTCTTTGCATTAGGGTCACAGTGAAATAAACGTGTAATATACACACTCAAAAAGCACATCACAATCACGGTTACCTCATTGATAAGTCTTTTCATTGAGTCATTCTCTCCAAGAAGATAGTAGATCTCATCCTCGCTATACATGGAGTTTGTGGTTTTGCTGGGACTACTGAAGTATTTAGCCATTTGACTGGGATGAGAGTTCGTATCCTCTTCAAAATGTCTCCACTGGGTCAGCTAGATTTTAAAATAAAAAAATATTAAACCATGTGGTGAAAATTAAAGTATGACTTCATGTGCAAATTCATTAGTCAACACATTTGTTGCATTTTCATCTTTAAACTGGATAACAAAGTAAAGACACAATGTAAAGGGATTAATATTACAGCAATGAGCCTCAATAATTATAACCAAACTTTGTGAGATTGTGATAAACATTGTAAACTCACAGAGTTTATACATTTACTCCCAGTATCATTCTCAATTTACTATTTATCTAAGATTGGCACTTGTCATTGTGTAGCATTTACTAATAGCCAAAAAGTTAAGGTAGAGCAGGTAGAATTGGTGTGAGTGAATAAAGGTGGGGACTTATGAATTAGCATTTTCATGTATCATATACTAAATGAGGTAAGTGTGTTGGTTGTTGAGTTTTAAGCACTTTTAAGAGATATTATCATCACCTTGATTAGTTTTAAGGGATAAAAGTAGTGACTCCACTTGGTGTTCAGGCATTGTAAGCAGTGTGCGAATAGACTTTGACTTATAAAGTATCCTGTGTAGTATCTTATGATGGGCTATTTCAACAGACATACAATTCTCAAAGACATACTCACTGTTTAACATCCATGTGCATGCCTAGGCATCCATTTAAATACACACTATGGGCTCTTTTTTAGGTGTTCTAAAGCACATAGCGCAGGTGCACTTAGGACATTTCAGAATCCACTTTTGCTATTTTAAGGATGGAAAAAACAGCACATGCCCAGCACATGGTCTTAAAGGGTTATCCTTATTTTCTTAATGGGTTATGGGTATTTTTTGGGCATAACATGCAGTAAACCAATAAGAGTGTCACATCCCATTCCATTTAAGAGCAAGTTGCCATCATGCCATGTCACATTATCTTTTTACATAGTGGATTTTGTAAGCAAAAAACTGAATGCTTCTCTAGTGAGGAAATTGAGCCGTGAGCTCCCTGAGATGAAGAAGGCATGGAAGGAGGGAGCGAGTTTTATATTTATGTAGACAATAAAATAACTACTGTAAATTTGGCTTTGGTTGCATGTTTTTGTTGTACCTAATGTAGTGCTTTGAGTTTAAGAAAAGCACATCATAAATAAATATATTATTAGTAGTGGTAGTAGTCGTAGTAGTATTAATAATCATCTTTCACATTTTAATCCTTTAATTTCCATATTTAAAGATATTTCTGTGTGCTGCTGTGAATCCTCTTGTGTGTAATAAGCAAAGTGTATGCGTGTTTTGGACCCACTAATCACTAACGTGCTAATTAGTAAACACATTTGTGTCATGCCTAGGGCTGCAGTGTATGATAGAACTCTATGGGTCCTATCATACTCACAGTGCAATAAGGTCCAAGACGTGTATGATGCGACTTGTTGCTATTTTCAGGCCAGGATGAGAAAAGGAGGTGTGTTAACGCGCACTGACAACTGAAAGCTGGTCTAAAGTCCAGCACAGAGTGCGTTAGTTATGTGCCTCTTCAGGTCCAAATGCTTAATACACACAGGATATACAGCAATACACAAATATCTTTACATATGAAAAAAATTCAAGAATTAAAATGTTACAAAAATGATTATTTTTTACATAAATATAAAATATAATATATAAAAACCAGTGCCTCCATGTTGGGGTGCTTTTTTCTGTTTATTCATGACAATTTGCATTTGTATAATGTTATTATTACATGCATATTTATATTTGTTTTAATAAAAACAAGTTTAGGTTTGTCCACCTGTCGGGTTTTGGAGACAAATGCATCACCATATGGGGCATAAGAATAGGACGTGTGTTTGGATATAACTCAGTTTTTTGACCACACTTCGTTATTATTGTTCATGTATTCATTCGCTGGAAATGAAAACTGAATTAAGAAATAGTTTTGAAACAAATCTTTGCACTTAACAAACAAAATTAAATATGTAGACTAATAAATGTCTTCAATGGAGTGCGTACAACACTGTTTCCTTATCCATGAAAGTAAAAGAGTAAAGAGTAAAAGTAAAGAGAAAGTAAAAAGGCCGAGTGAAGGAGGCTTGTTCTTTATCGTCGTGCTGCAGATGGTCTGTTTTCAACCTTGAGAAGCATTTCGTTTTTCCACAAACAAAGTCAGCCATGTAAATAGCAAATGCGCCATGGCGTGACGCAACTGACTCTTAAAGGAAATGGCAGATGAGACTCTGATGCACGTTATGCTCAAAACACACCCATAACTCATTGAGAGAATAAGCACAACCCTGCTAGACCATGCGCCAGGGTGCAGAGCATATTTTTCCATCCAAATAGCAAAAAGTGGATTCGGATTTCAGACCACTGACTGAATATTTTCCCACATACAAAACGGACTAATAAATTGACAATGGAATGTACCATATATATTTTTTTTTAGGGGGGGGGGGTGCAATTTATATATTAATTAACTTATTATTATTAATATTATTTAAGATCAGAGCAAACTACTTTTCTTCTATTTAAAGATTTTAAGGGCAGACCCGAATGTATCCTTGGCTCTAATCTCTCTTCAAAGAGCTGGTGTAATATTACCCAAACTCCAGTGTCATAAAGAGCTGACATTAGCAGTGTCCTCTCCAAACAGACAGGGCACATTGTGTAAACACATTTGATGTTGGATGCTGACTCATCACCTGCTCTCCCTCCTGTTGTAGATTTATTGATTGGTTGTAGCTCAGCACAAACCTCTTAAGTTGTTTCCGACTAGAAAAAAAGTGAAATGTCTGGACTAAAATTGACCCAGAGTTTGACTGAAAATCACTGGTAGCGAATTGACCAGGACATACCTGAGGGACAAACAGAAGACAGTTGATGGCCATTGTGCAGATGAAGATCGCTCCAGATATGACGCTGTAGACCACATTAGGCCAGGAGTGGAGGTAAAGGGAGATGGGTACAGCCACGGCGCTTGACATGGTGACCAGACAGACAGCACCCATGATGGTCTTGGACTGGTTTACTGGAGGTAAACTGACATTGCTTGTCAGGCCGGCAAGGTACGTCCCATACAGGAGGAGGCTGCCCTGTAATACCAGAGAGGGAGTTCAGCGTGATGCATTTTGTTGTTCTTGTAATCAATACCTGTATATATTTAGTGTGAATTACAAATAAATGTTGACAATGAAAACTCTCTCTTTCACACATTTCTGGAAATTTAAACCAATTGCCAAAAGATAAAATAACATGCAATAAACAATAAGTCAATAACTCTTACAGTTTATTTCTATAATTTTATGGTTGTAGTATTATTATTTATTTGTGCCTTGCATATAAATTGTTTTGGCAATGGCAAAAAACACAATGTATGGGTCATTCATTCATTTATTTTCCTTCGGCTTAGCCCCTTATTTATAAGGGGTCACCACAGCAGAATGAAACGGCAACTATTCCGTCACATGTTTTACGCAGCGAATGTACTTCCAGCTGTAACCTAGAACTGGGAAAATATTATATTATATTATATTATATTATATTATTCATTCATTCATTTTCTTTTCAACTTAGTCCCCCCATCAATCCGGGGTCGCCACAGCGGAATGAACCGCCAACTTATCCAGCACGTTTTTACGCAGCGGATGCCCTTCCAGTCACAACCCATTTCTGGGAAACATCTACACACACTCATTCACACTCATACACGACAGACAATTTAGCCTACCCAATTCACCTGTAATTCACCTGTCTTTGGACTGTGGGGGAAACCGTAGCACCCGGAGTCAACCCACGCGAACGCAGGGAGAACATGCAAACTCCACACAGAAACGCCAACTGACCCAGCCGAGGCTCAAACCAGTGACCTTCTTGCTGTGAGGCGACAGCACTACCTACTGTGCCACTGCGTCGCCTATATAATATAATATAATATAATATAATATAATATAATATAATATAATATAATATTATATTATATTATATTATATTATATTCAACGCAGTGGCGCAGTAGGTCTTTGAGAACAGGTTTCTCAAGCCAGGTGCCGCATTAGACCAGGGGCTCATCTCCTGTTTCCAAAATGCATCACAAACTGCTTGAGAAACTGTTCTACTATGATTAATTGGTGATGAAAATAATTTATGTTCAATAAGATGTACTTGTGTTTACTAACTGTTTATTCAGTTAAACATGAATTTTGAACTGTAGGCCTACATAAGATCGAAACAGCGATTTTTGATGACCTTAATCTGACTAAAGTCATAACTGAACTAAACAGAAATGGAATCAAGACATGTGGAGTATGCAGATATTAGTGGCATTATTGAAGTAAACACCGCAATCAGACTATTACTGTCATGTAGGATTTTCGCCATATTTTCTGACAAGATCCACACACGCGGTTATCAGTAAAGAACTGCATACACACACACACACACACACACACATATCGTGAAATGCGGACGTTTTTTTCTTTCCATTTGGCGTGCGTTATTAAATTCCATAACACTCTCACCAGTCGTTACTCCTTATTTGCGTCTAACATCTCAGTTTGTCACGGGGGCATGAATGAAATGTTCATGAGTGAAGGTGAAACTGCCGAACTGCAGTTAAAGTCACCCAAAATTACAGGAAACTCTTACATGAAAGCACGTTACGTAAACACCTTAATTATATTATTGTCTATTAAGGCGAATAACTAGATTACAGATGTCCATGTAAGCGTAGTCAGTAGTGTCTTCGAAGTAAGTGGAAGATCCAGAAGGGCATCCTGCTGATTTGATTCAGAAGGGCACTTTTTTGTCAGACGGCTCACTGGTTTGACTTCCATTTACCTTCATTCATTTTAAAAAGCACCCGGTCCATTTTATTTGTATATGTTTTACTCGAACGCATAAACTCTAAAGGGGCCTGATAGTTAGATGTGGAGCTAGCATTAATCAGATTCACTCTAGTGAACTGCATCCATGTTAGCACATCACGTTTGATGTGGTAATTTCACAGTAGGAATACACACAGGTTCGAAGACTCGTTCTCGTCAACTACAGTGCAATTCGGCCAGGTATACCTCCGCGCTAAAATATCAAGGTGAAAGTCATCATAGCTTGCGTAGAATAGACCCAGCTCCCAACCCAACTTTGAGAATAGATTAACGGCGATATTTTTTTTTCCGCCCGATAAGAGTCTCGCATTAACGCAGCACGTTAATGCCGATAACGGCCCACCACTAATTATATTATATTATATTATATTATCATTCATTCATTTTCTTTTCGGCTTAGTCCTTTTATTAATCCGGGGTCGCCACAGCGGAATGAACTCCACACAGAAACACCAACTGACCCAGCTGAGGCTCGAACCAGCGACCTTCTTGCTGTGAGGCGACAGCACTACCTACTGCGCCACTGCATCGCCCTATATTATATTATATTATATTCCCAGTGATGGGTTGCGGCTGGAAGGGCATCCGCTGCGTAAAACATGTGCTGGATAAGTTGGCGGTTCATTGCCCTGTGGCGACCCCAGAATAATAAAGGGACTAAGCCAAAAATAAAATGAATGAATTATATTATATTATTCATTCATTCATTCATTTTCTTGTCGGCTTTGTCCCTTGCGGGGTCGCCACAGCGGAATGAACCGTCAACTTATCCAGCACGATTTTACGCAGCGGATGCCCTTCCAGCCGCAACCCATCTCTGGGAACATCCACACACTCATACACTACGGACAATTTAGCTTACCCAATTCACCTGTACTGCATGTCTTTGGACTGTGGGGGAAACCGGAGCACCCGGAGGAAACCCACGCGAACGCAGGGAGAACATGCAAACTCCACACAGAAACGCCAACTGACCCAGCCTAGCCGAGGTTCGAACCTGCGACCCAGCGACGTTCTTGCTGTGAGGCAACAGCACTACCTACTGCGCCACTGCGTTGCCTATATTATATTATATTATATTATATTATATTATATTATATTATATTATATTATATTATATTATATTATATTATATATTTAATGCATAATATACTTATATCATTTTTTCCTATTACCTTAAGTACAGAGATGAGGATTATCCACAGGTGTGAGTAGACAGAGGAACATGAATCTAGTTGGGACAGAGAGTAGGATGAATCCAGATCTATAACCTAACAAAAAGACGAAACAACACAAACGTTACAACCCATAAATCCTTAGAGTTTGCATACATTTTTATAGATGGCTTTTATTATATCCCTTTGTTTAGGAAATTATAACTGCAGGGCATAGGTCTCTTTAAGAGTTTGAGTAGCTAAATTAGTTTTTCCCCCCACAAAATTCATAATTTCACTAGGGTTTTAAATGTAGCACATAATTGAAGCACACACTTTTTAAAGCATGACATGCATGATCCATTTGAACAGTCATGCTTGGATAACAAATGAGTTTACCTTCACCATTGCACTGACAGACCGAGAGCACTTGACGGGATCCATCAAACCCCAGGCTGTTAAAACAACAACGTCCACTAAGACCAGCAAAGCAACCAAACCCATCAGCTGGATGTCTCTAATAATCTAAAACACAACCAAACAAAGAAACATGGTGAAGCCAGTGATACTAAGCATTAATACACGACTGTCTGAAACACTTGATTCTGATCAGTTTGAACATTTCAAGGTAGGCGATGTTATTCTGAGATAACAATCGCTAAATAACACAGGCTCATCCAGGAACTTTAAAATACAATACATTGACCGTCAGTGAAACATTCAAAACCATACACTTACACGCACATTCATATTTATATCTGCCTGTCTGTCACTCCACGGTTTCTCACTGTTTATTGACTGTTTGGCGCCATCTTGTGAATGAATAATATGTATGTTTAGTAGTTTCTGTCAGCTTTGCGTTTTTGACTTTTTGGCGCCATCTTGTGTCTGAACAGCTGTTTTTGTTTTGGTCAGATTTGCTTTTAATGAAATATTTATTAAACTATTATGGCTCAGAACAGTGTTTTGTGTCTAATTTTTATGTTCTGTGGCGGGTAGAAGTGTAATAAGCAGGATAAAGTACATCCAGGATGGTTGTTTTCACAGAATAAAGCTCTTCAGTCTTATATACAGCTGCCGATTATTCTGCGATAACAAACACCTGTTTTTACTTTATTCCTAACATAACATCACATATACACACAGCTATCAGAACTCACCACTCTTTTGTCGGGCACACGCTGAGTAAAGACTCTGTAGAGCCGCCATGTTTTCCCAAGAATAGGGCCAAACACCAGAGAGCTGCCAATACATAGTGTCCACATCCGTGCCTGAGATGGGACAGAAAATAGAAGCACATTTAAAATTGATCAACTATTTATTAACTATTATTTGTGTTCTGACAGCAGTTTTAAAACACACTCATTTATTTTCTGTTAATATACACGCAGACAGGAAGTACATACACAAAAAGGCATATAATGTTTATTCTGTCTGTCAGTGTAAACGGAGAGATGATCAAATGTGTATCAGTGTATTAGATCTGTGAACTCAACCATGGCCAGGTTTCTTAATAACCCAATAGTCATCCTCTCTTGTGCATTCCAGACAAGTCTATATATAGAGCACCTACCTACAAACTGAGGCACAAAAAACTGGCTAAAGAACACTATAAAATTATAGTATTTTTAGTTAAATCAAATGAATTTTTCTAGTCATCTCAACTTGACTAAAAATATTAAATGAAACCTTGTATAACTTTAAAAAAGATTGTTGAAACCTGATTAACTTAGTAAAATAAGTTAAAGCAACATAAAAATATAAGTTGTCTTGATTTTTTTGTCATATAATTTTTTATAAGG
Source organism: Danio kyathit (assembly GCA_903798195.1). Taxonomy (NCBI): domain Eukaryota; kingdom Metazoa; phylum Chordata; class Actinopteri; order Cypriniformes; family Danionidae; genus Danio; species Danio kyathit. The sequence continues at coordinate 12,025,245 of LR812527.1, read as the reverse complement.
TTATATACTCACTCACTCACTATCCTTCGGCTTAGTACCTGATTTATCAAGGGTTGTCACAGAGGAATGAACCGCCAATTACTCTGGCTTTTTTTTGTTACGCAGCGGATAGGGTTATACATAAAAAATGCAAGTCATTGCCAGATTTTTATCCCAGTTTTAAGCATATTTCATTTGATTTTTTTTTTTGTTCAGTCATTTCAATTTGATATGTATTTATATTTTTGGTTATTTATGAATTTATTTATAACGAGTTATTGAGTATACAATGAAGTGCAAAACCTTTCGTTATAATGCACTACAATTGAACAAAGTTACAGGTGTCTTCTGACAATGCACATAGGGCTTTAGAGTTGACTTTCTACTTTTTTCCATGTTGCTCAAACATCAACATTTTGCTATGATGCTCTTATTTGTATATGATATTGAACACATAAGAAAACAGCTTTTTAACTACAGTGCTCAACAATAGGGTTGAATGGGAGAGTTACTGTTGTTACTGAAAATGGACTCATACAGTTGAAACCAGAAGTTTACATACAGTTGAAACCATAAGTTTACATACACTCTAAAAAAAAGAACATAACCATTTTTTTTTAAAATTGCTGGTGTTAAATCATACTAAACGTTTACTATTTTAGGTCCGTTAGGATTACCTAAATCTATTTGCTAAATGCCAGAATAATGAGAGAATTTCTTATTAATTTCTAGACAGTCAAAAGTTTACATACATTTCCTTGGTATTTTTTTAGCTTTGCTTTTAAACTGTATAACTTTGGTCAAATGTTTTGGGTATTCTTCCACAAGCTTCTCACAATAGTTTGCAGGAATTTTGGCCCATTCCTCCTGACAGAATTGGTGTAACTGAGTCAGATTTTGTAGGCTGTCTTGCTTGCACAAACTTTTTCAACTCTGCCCACAAATTTTCTATAGGATTGAGCTCAGGGCTTTGTGATGGCCACTCCAAAACATTCACTCTGTTGTCCTTAAAGCACATTTGAACTAATTTGGCAGTATGCTTAGGGTCAATTTTTAATTTCCTGGCTGGTGTCTTGAGATGTTGCTTCAGTATTTCTACATAATGTTCTTTCTTCATGATGCCATCTATGCTATGAAGTGGACCAGTCACTCCTGCAGCAAAACAGCCCCACAACATCATGCTGCCGCCCCCATACTTCACAGTTGGGATTTCCCCTTTGTCCTCCAGATGTAACACTGGTCATTATGGCCAAACAGTTCAACCTTAGTTCCATTAGACCACAGGACATGTCTCCAAAAATTATTCTTTTTCCCAGTGTAATTTTGCAAATTGTAATCTGGCTTTTTTGTTAATTCTGGCTTGTTGATTTTCCCATGTTGTCACACAAGGAAGCAGTGTGTTTGAGGTTTTCCTTAAATACTATTCTACAGTTGTGCCTCCAATTAACTCAAATGTTGTCAATTAGCCAATCAAAAACTTCCAAAACATTGACACCATCATCTGAGCTTTTTTAGAGGCATAATAATTTTATTGTATGTAAACTTTACTTTCAAGAAGAGTTATAACAATTTCTCAAAAAAAAATCTCTCTCTCATTATTCTCCTATTAAACATAACAGAAACGAATTTGATAATCCTAACTTACTTAAAAGAGAAAAAGTTTAGTCGCATCAACATCTGACTTTTTTTTTAAAGAGTTATGTGCCTTTTTGTACAGTGTACAGTATGTAATCTTCTGGTTTCAACTGTATTTGACGCAGTGGGCAGCACATTCGCCTCACAGCAAGAAGGTCACTGGTTCGAGCCTCAGCTGGATCAGTAGGCATTTCTGTGTGGAGTTTGCATGTTCTCCCCGGAGTTTGCATGTTCTACCTAAATTGTCCGTAGTGTATGTCTGTGAATGAGTGTGTATGGATGTTTTCCAGTGATGGGTTGCAGCTGGGCATCCGCTGCGTAAAACATATGCTGGATAAGTTGACAGTTCATTCCGCTGTGGCGACCCCAGATTAATAAAGGGACTAAGCCGAATAGAAAATGAATGAATGAATGAATGTCGGTCAATCTGATTTTCTACCAGAACAGAGTTATTTAGCTGCAAAATGACTTCTGTTGAATCTCACATTAATAAAAATGTTTTGTATTGTAATTAATAAAATGGTATTGTGTTAAATGCTACAAAATAATCTACAATGCTTTGTATCTTAAGTGTTAGTATTCTGCAAAAAGTGTTCTTATGAATGAATCACGGAGTTCATACATATATATTTTTCAACTTTACTAAACATAGTCATTACATAAACTGGGTAATAACTAGGTACTATTTCTAAAACTATAGGCCTGAACAGTAAACTGTAAGAGTACACATTATGTAGACATACTTTAAAAAAAAGTGCAACCAACATTTTTAATATTACCATTCATTCATTCATTCATTCATTCATTCATTCATTCATTCATTCATTCATTCAGGGCAACGCAGTGGCGCAGTAGGTAGTGCTGTTGCCTCACAGCAAGAACGTCGCTGGGTCGCAGGTTCGAACCTCGGGTGGGCTGGGTCAGTTGGCGTTTCTGTGTGGAGTTTGCATGTTCTCCCTGCGTTTGCGTGGGTTTCCTCCGGGTGCTCCGGTTTCCCCCACAGTCCAAAGACATGCAGTACAGGTGAATTGGGTAAGCTAAATTGTCCATAGTGTATGAGTGTGAATGTGTGTGTGGATGTTTTCCAGAGATGGGTTGCGGCTGGAAGGGCATCCGCTGCGTAAAATTGTGCTGGATAAGTTGGCGGTTCATTCCGCTGTGGCGACCCCGCAAGGGACAAAGCCGACAAGAAAATGAATGAATGAATTCATTCATTTATTCATTCATTTTCTTTTCGGCTTAGTCCCTTTATTAATCTGGGGTCCTAAAACAGTTATCTTTATTCTATCACCGCAAACTTACCCCTAAACCCAACACTTACAGGAAGCAATTTGCATGTTTACAATTTCAAAATACTTCTTTCTGTGTGATTTATGAGCCATTTTCCTCATCGAGACCAAACTAATGCCCCTGCAAGGTCAAAAATGAACTGGTATTGCTATACTTGTGGGGATATTATGAGGTCCCCACAATGTAAGGAATTCAAGGTACACAGTCACACCCACAAACATAATCAACTAAATCCAGAGCCATGTCTGGCATAAACAATGTAATGTAATCAATCACAGATGTATGGTTTAAGTCGCCTTGCAGCTTAAAGTAAACAAGAGTTTTGTTAAACATGTTCAGTACATTAACAGAGGATTTATGGTGTTGTAAAATATAAACAGCTGTTTAGTGTTTCATAAGCCAGCTAAACAAAAGACCAGCTGTGATTTAGGAACGCTTCAGATATACTTTGTCAAAGGCAGGTACAGAAAGAAAGAGGCTTTAATTTCTAAACCTCCATCAGTTGATGTATTTGTGTTTAGTGCCATGTAAGCGTCATTGGTTATTACAAAGCAGATAAATTAAACATTTAACAACATATCCCAAATACAATATGATGGGCCGTTGAAATTATTTTCTTATAATTCAATGGACGAGAGTCATTTATTCAGTGTTTGCTACGGTCACCAAACCTAAAGCTACCATTCAGATGTGTTTTTTAAGGTTTTTGTCATCAAACTGCTTGTATGTGTATTACTAGTAGTTTCGTACATATCTCATTCAAAGCCTATTTAGTTGAATTGGATTTTAAACTGATTTGACTTCAAAAAGTCATTCAGTGTACGCCTAAAATGATCATCAGCCAATCAGAATTCAACAACCTATAGTTTTAGTTATACACTACCAAAAAAAATGGACACAACTTAAAATTGTAAGGCATCTTGTGGCACAGCTTTTTTTTGAGTTGACTCAACTTTTAACCCAAGTACTGACTCAATATACTGTAAGTTGAGTGAACTCAAAAAAGCCGTGCAGCAAGTTGCTTTAGGGGCTGATCACACGAACACGTTTTTTGCGTTGAGAGGCGCATCTTTTAAATGGTTTACTAAATGCCACGAGTGTCTTGTGCATGCGCCTCGCGTTTTCGCAGTTGCGCTCTGTGCGCTCGCAGTTGAAAAAAGTCAACTCTGAGGAGAAAAAGCACTGTTGCCAAGTATTTTCAATAAAAGGCGCTAAGCTCTGAACAAAAAGTCGCTAGATTACGTCATACGTCAATTTGCATATTACTGACGTCATCACATTCTACCGTTTCTGTTTGTTTAACAGCCTATGGTTAATAAAGGAGTATTTATGCACTACACTTTATATATGCATGTCAGTTTAACTAAATTTATTGCTGTTTCAATACAGTATACCAGTATAGATGTGTAGTTAATTTGCAGTAATCTCTCAGACGTAATAAAATCCGAAACTCAGAAGTTCCGAAACTGTCACTACAATATCTGTAATTGTGAACAAGAAATGAATAAACGGTCAAATTAAATTGTTAAAATAAAAGAGAAGCAGATTGGTTTGACTGTACAATGGAAATACCTCACATTGTGAGTGCTAAATCATTTGCCCATCGGTACGCAGAGAAGTGATCTGCTCTCAGGCTGCAGGTGGGAGAGACTGCTGTACAAGGACTGACTGGGCTGCCTGTCAGTGCTCTGAGGTGGAGGAGGGGCCGACGGCATCACCTGCAGCTCGTTGAGAAGAGTAGGGACGGTACAGTATGGACAAATGACAGTCTATAAAAATCTCCAGTAACACACAAAAAAGTCGCTAGATTTGTCGCTAGTCGCTTTTTTGAAAATTTGTCCCTAGGGGGGTCTGAAAAGTTACTAAATATAGCGACAAAGTCGCTAAGTTGGCAACACTGGGAAAAAGCGTGTTATGTCAGTCGCGTCTTTCATTCTCCAATCAAATGAAAGCAGAGGCGGGGCTTCCCTTGAGGTGCCTTGAGGTGTTTGTGTTGTCCGGAGCTGTAATGACTTCACAAATCTTGAATATCACAACATTATTAAATATTAAAATGATAACAATATCAACAGCAACACTCGCGCACAATACGCTGCTGATTCAGTCGTTGCGCAGCAAGATAAAAGTAACACCTCGCTTCTTTTTTTCTTGTCAACAAAAAAGGCAGTGTGGTGCGCCTCGCATTTTTAGAATGGAAAAGCACATTGGGTGTGATCGGCCCCTTACCATTTTAAGGTAGTCAATGTTTTTATTATTATTATAATATAACCTAAAAACAAACATAAAAAAAAATTCAAAGATAAAATGGTTAAGTACCAAATAAAACTTACAAACATTACTTTATAAATTACTTTACAAAGATTGATTTAAAAGCACTTTTTACAGGGTATGCACACACACACACACACACACACAGACAACAGGTAGTCTGTTGACTTTTAAGTTGACTTTTCATAAGGGCAAACAATTACACACATTTTTATGAAACCAGGATAACTTTATTAAGTGCCCAATGTGCAATTAAATCAATCTTTGTATTTGATGTCTTTGTAAAGTAATATGTAATTTATAAAGTTATCCTGGTTTCAGAAAAATGTGTGTAATTGTTTGTCTTTATGAAAAGTCAACTTAAAAGTCAACAGACTACCTGTTGTCTGTGTGTGTGTGTGTGTGTGTGTGTGTGTGTGTGTGTGTGTGTGTGTGTGTGTGTGTGTGTGTGTGTGTGTGTGTGTGTGTGTGTGTGTGTGTGTGTGTGTAGTTTCAGTTCCCCTTCGGGAGGGGAACTTCAATGCTATGTGGAAAAACTTCCACTATGGGGATTTCGTCAGAATCCAATCATCTGAAAGAGTATAAAAACGGGCCAATGAAATGCCAATGAGTTGGCAGCGTCAGCGTGCACAGCTGTCTTGAATGACAATCAGTCTGGCATAAAAGGCTAGCATGTGCTCAGCAACGCTATCCTTTTCGCTTTCAGAGCCTTTCACGAGCTTCTGAGAGAGTCTATGAGGGTATCTCCAACCTGTGTCTACAGAGAGAGATCGAGAAGCAGCTTCTCCCGGTCCAGAGCGTGTATACGCAGTGGCAGATGGTCGAGCTGGGTTGTTCTCCCTTGCCTGGCGTCCTTTGGGTCCGGTCCTCCAAGAGCGGTATGTATATAGGAAGCAAGTTTCCTAAAAGAGCAACACGGTTGTGCAGCGCGTCTTTTTCAAGACGTCGCTCCGACCGTGCGTTTCTGGTTGCGGTGGTTTCCTGTCCCCGGATGATGGGCACGAGCACTGCGTTTCATGTCTGGGGGTCCAGCATGTTGATGCGGTGCTCGCGGGCAGTGCATGCCATCATTGTGATGTCATGTCTGCCGCGCAGTTAAGATCGCGGCTCGCTCTTGCAAAAGAGCGACCCACCCCAGTTGTCCCCCGCACTGCGGTTGGCACTCGGGCAGATCTGAGGGTTTCAGTGGGAGTAAATCCGCCGCCCTCGGGCTCGCGGACCTCTCGCTCCTCCACGCGCTCCATCCAAGCTTCAGGTGAGAGAAGCGCTCCATCCTCGGGTGGTCGCCCTCTCACTTGATGACACCGAGGATCAGATGTCCATCGCTGCATCGGAGGATGGGCTGTCATTGTCTGATGAGGATGCGAACCCGCTCGCTCCCTCCCTCCGGGGTGGAGAGCACGGTGTTGGCATCTAAAAAGCAGTCATGATGGCCGTGGGTCTGGTGATGGTTTATCCCCCAGCCCCGCGGCCGGACCGACTAGATGGGTGTTATGTGGAGGATAAGAAGGCAAGACCTTCTAAGCCTTCCGTCCCCTTCTTCCCGGAAAGTGCGCAGTAAGCTCACGCAGTCTTGGAGGGCACTTTTTTCTGCCCGATCTGCGTGCGCTTTCATCCTCACCATCCTTGGAGGGTTGGTTGTCATTGTCTGATGAGGATTCGAACCTGCTCTCTTCCTCCGGGATGATGGGCGTGGCGTCGAATCCAGAAGCAGACTTTGCAGCCGTGCTTCCCAGGCTGTTTCGGCCGTGGGTCTGGAGATGGTTTATCCCCCAGCCCCGCGGACGGACCGACTAGAGGGGTGTGATGTGGAGGAGATAAAGGAGGCAAGACCTTCTAAGCCTCCACGTCCCCTTCTTCCTGGATGTGCACAGGAAGCCCACGCAGTGCGCTGCGTGCGCCTCCGCCCTCACCATGCATGCTACGGCCACCTACCAGCGCTCCCTAGCGCAGGCGCTGGCCCAGCTGCGTGGGGGATGGTTCCGACCCAGGACTGAGCATGAGCTCCGCACAGCTATCGACTGAAGTCGGCTGTGTGTGCCCCAGGGAAGGACGATGGTCACATTAGTGGCCCAGGAACGCCACCACGGGCTAAACCTGGTGATCTGCGTGATGCTGACAAAGTTCGCTTTCTTAGCTCACCCATATCCCAGGCTGGCCTGTTCGGCGACACCGTCAGTGAATTTGCCCAGGAATTCACGCCGGTGAGCGAGCAGTCGGAGGCGATGGGTAATACCATCTCTCGGCGGGATCGTAAAACCGCTCCTCCCCGCCGAGCCATCCACATCCACTGCTTCACGCCGAGAGCGCCCGCCTGCGGCTTTGCTCGGTCGCCCCCGCCTGCGCCTCTGGCCAAGCGGCTGCGCCGAGCATCTCGCAGGCAACCAGCGCTCCCCGCCCCAGGACGCCGCTAAGTTCGGTAAACGAACCGCGAAGCGTCCCTGAGACGGGCCATCTGGAGAGGAGGAAATTTGCTCTTTCCCCGCTGGAGGGCGGGGCTCTTCTTCTAAACAGCGTTAAAAAACGCTATCAAAACCTCAGAGAAAGAGCATTTTTTCCCTTCCCCGGATGTGACAGCCCGAACACTGCCAGTCTGGGACGCTATGCTTTCCAGCTCGCAGGATCGGTGCACTTCGCCAGTGGCTCGCGGAGCGAGAGAAAACGGTCTCCTTTCTCTCCCCCTCCCAGCCCCACCTCCGGAGTACGGGTGCGAGACAAGAGTGAAGCTCTTGCCTCCTGCTCTCCTGTGGGACCCCAGTGCTTACCGGTTGAGCCCACCCACTCCGCGCTGCATCACCGCTGGTACGTCAGCGATCGTGCGGACGAAGCCACTTGCGAGGGCTCTGCCTGCCTGGTTAGCGCGGGCCAGCCCATCGCAATGGCTCATCCGCGCGATCAGACTCGGCTACGCGATTCAGTTCGCGAAACGGCCTCCCAAGTTCACGGGTGTGTATTTCACCAGGGTCAGCCCTGCGTCCGCCCCTGTCTTGCGAGAGGAGATTGCTGTCCTCCTGGCGAAGGATGCAATCGAACCGGTCCCTCCAGCCGGGATGGAGAGCGGGTTTACAGCCCGCACTTCATCGTACCCAAAAAGAGCGGTGGGCTACGGCCAATCCTTGATCTGCGCTTTTTGAACCGCTGGCTTCACAAGCTGCCGTTCAGAAAGCTTACGCAGAAGCGCACCCTCCGGAGCGTTCATCCTCGGGATTGGTCTGCAGCAGTAGACCTGAAGGACGAGTACTTTCATGTCTCCATACTTCCACGCCACCGTCAGTTTCCTGCGGTTTGCGTCTGAAGTAGAGTCTGGCGGTACAAGTCCTCCCCTTTTGGCTCTCTCTGTCTCCGCGGGTTTTCACCAAGCTCGCGGAGGGTGCCCCAGCTTCGGCTTGCGGGCATCCGCATACTCAATTATTTCAAGCGGCTGGCTGATTTCAGCGCGCTCGCGGGATTAATTGATTACGCACAGAGACAGGGTGTTTCGGCACTTCGACCAATTGGGGTTTCAGGTCAACCGAGAAAAGAGCAGCCTCGCCCCCGTGCAGAGCAACTCTTTTCTCGGGTTGGAGCTGGACTCGATCACCATGACGGCGCGCCTCCCCCGAGAGCGCGCCGGGCTGATGCTGCCTGTCTGAGAGAGTTCGACAGGAAAATGTGGTCCCACTGATATTATTTCAGAGGCTCCTGGAGCATATGACATCCGCAGCCGCGGTCTCGCCGCTCGGATGCTCCATATGAGACCACTTCAGCATTTGCTTCACGATCGGGTCCCTAGACGCGCATGGCACGCGAGCGCGCACCGGGTGACTGTCACTCCGCTGTGTCGCCGCGCCCTCAGCCTCTGGATGGACCCTGTGTTCTACAGGCCCGCGGGCCTCTAGAACAAGCGTCCAGGCATGTCGTCGTTTGACGGATGCTTCCAGTTCACGCTGGGGGGCCGTGTGTTGCGGGCATGCAGCTGTGGTTCCGTGGTAGGAAACTGGTTGCATTGGCATCTTAACTGCCTGGAGCTGTTGGCAGTGTATCTCACGCTGCACCGTTTTTTACCGGTGTTAGAAGGGAAACACGTGCTGGTCAGGACGAACAGCATGGTGGCGATGGTGTATATCAACCGCAAGGGAGATATTCGCTGTCGCCGCATGTCTCAGCTCGCTCGCCGTCTGCTCCCCCGGAGTCATACGCGGCAATCGCTGCATTCCATTTTTCCCCGCCGAGCTCAACCGTGCAGCCGCTGCGCTCTCACGGCAGTTCGCCTGGGAGAATGGAGACTCCACCCCCGACTGTCCAGCTGTTATGGGTGCGTTCTGCGCACTGGCTACACAGCTGGCCCCGGGGCGTGCGTAATACGCATTTCTCCAGTGAGCCTACTCGCACAGATGCTGTGTAAAGTCAGGGAGGACGAGGAACAGGTCTATGCATTGCGCCTCTCAGGCCCAATCAAACCTGTATTCTAGCTCTCTCCTCGTGATGGCCCCTCCCTGGCATGTCCCATGGAAGAAACTTCTTTTTTGGGGACAGGCACCGTTTGGCACCCGCGCCCAGTTCTATGGACATCACGTGTGGCCCATAGATGGAGCTCGGAGGACTTAGGTGACCTACCGTTAGGTGGTTAACACCATCACTCAGGCCTAGAGCACCCTCTATGAGGCATGCCTATGCCCTGATGTGGAGTCTATTCGCTGTGTGGTGTACTTCTCTCCGAGAAGGAAACCCCAAACATGCCAGATCAGTGTGATGCTATCCTCCTTCAGTTGGCTGGAGCCAAGGCTGTCCCCTCCGCACTGAGGGGTTGGCGTGGCGATCATCCCCGCTCTGAGGATGCGGCGATGGCGGCGCGCTGGGAAAGCATCGCCTCATCATCCAGTCCCCAGAGGCGCGAGACGTAGATATATATCCTGTCCCCTCTCTTACCCATTTGAAGATCTCTCTTAGGAGAGGTCTGCTCGATCACTCGACTCAGTATCTATATGATTTCTGTCCAGGTAGACAGCTCTGCTGGTCGTGTTGGCATCGGTCAAATGGGCGGGTATCTGGAGGCATTTTCGGTCAGCGAAATGTGCCAGCGTTTTGGGCCGGCCCACTCTCACGTTTACCTGAGACCCCGGCCCACCTAGGTGCCCTAGGTTCCTACAGCGCTCGTTTAGACTATGTAGTGAACCTGCAAGCGCTGCCCACGGAGGAGGCAGACCCAGCCCCTTTATTGCGGTGTCCTGTTCGCGCTTGCGTATTATAACGGACCGTACTCAGAGCTTAGATCCTCTGAACAGCTCTTATATGTTACGGTGATTGGCAGATGGGAAGTGCCATATCTAAACAGAGGTTGGCCCACTGAACAGTGAATGCCATCTCCCTCGCTCATCGAGCTAGGGCGAGCCGTGTCCCCCACTCGGAGCGCGCTCCACTCGGAGCGCGCATCCTTTTGGGCGTTAGCACGCGGCGCCTCTCTAACAGACATTGTAGAGCTGCGGGCTGGGCGACACCTGAGCATTTGTGAGATTTATCTTCGAGTGAACTGATTTCCTCACGAGCGGTGAATGAGGAAATTCGGTTAGGTGTTGTAAAACGCTTGCTGCGCCTTTCTCTCTAACACAGAGATACGTGCGCTTTTCTCGCTTTGTCAGTTGAGTTCCCCACTCGGCGAACCCTGCAGAGTTCCTCCGAGGCCCCCAGCATCTGACTCAGCGGAGCAGTCAAATGTTGGCCCATTACGTTGTAGGTATGCCCGCTGGTCATCCCGCGTTCTGGGTATAGGTGCCTGCTATGTGCGATCCCCGCTGGCGATCCCATACGCTCACTCAGCCACGATGTAGTCCCCCCTCCTAGGCGGGCTCGTGTCTTCCCTCCCCGCTAACCACCTCTTCATATGTGCACTCCCCCCTTCTCAGGGCTAGTCCATATGCTATTTTGCCACCAGGTCTCCCCCTCCGGGCAGCAGGTGGCCTCCGCAGCGTCCTCCCTATCGGGACTGAACGCTTTCCCAACGTACTGTCGTATTTAAAAATTCCTAGAAACTACTAGGTGTATTTTACGACTCCCCGAAAAGTATATCTAAACCAGAAAAGGTAAGTAGGGTAAGTAAGGGCCAGGGGACACGTTGGAGGACTGTGTCTCCAGCGATGCAGGTGCGCTCGTACTACTGCGTGGCGCGCCCCTCACTGGAGACATGGTAAGGTTCTTTCGTTGTGGCGCTTTCCATAAATTTCCCCATAGTGGAAGTTTTTCCACATAGCATTGAAGTTCCCCTCCCGAAGGGGAACGCTCAGGTTACTAAAGTAACCCTCGTTCCCCGAGGGGGGGAACGGAAATGCTATGTTCCTTCGCCACAATGATTGTCCCTTAGCTGTTGAGTGTGAAAGCCTCTTCAGCTAGAAAAGGATAGCGTTGCTGAGCACATGCTAGCCTTTTATGCCAGATTGATTGTCATTCAAGACAGCTGTGCACGCTGACGCTGCCAACTCATTGGCATTTCATTGGCCCGTTTTTATACTCTTTCAGATGATTGGATTCTGACGAAATCCCCATAGTGGAAGTTTTTCCACATAGCATTTCCGTTCCCCCCCTCGGGGAACGAGGGTTACTTTAGTAACCTGAGCGTTTTTTTATGCTAGTGGTTTGAACAAACTGCAAACGTCATTTTCTGTGTGTAATTTGTATTCCTAATGTTGTGGGAACCAAATACTGTACTAGAGGTGCAATAGCAGTAGATTTTTGACATTTTTATTTATTTTTTGGACCCCATGAAGAAAATGGCTCATAAGAATGAAATATTTTGAAAATCTAAACATGCACATTGTTTCCTGTGAGGGTTAGGTTTAGGGGTAGGGTTGGGTTAAAAGGATACTATATACAGTATAAAATGTATTACATCTATAGGAACTCCCCATAAAAAGAGATTTGCATGTGTATATGTGCGAGTTTATATGTACAATCTTAACCTGATTATGTATAATGAAACCACAATGCTCATGGTCATGTAATCTGTTTATCTTTTTCAGAGTGTTGTTAATACGTTATGCATAAAGCCATTGTCACAGCCATATATTGACCCTCAATGCCGATTTCTCCAGGCCGTTCAAAGTCATTAATTGAAGTATGGATGTGTGAGATTTGACAGGAATCTTTACTGTGGATTAAAATGCACACAGACAGCAAATACTTTGAAGTAAAGAAGGAGGAAATATACCACAAACTCATTTTCTTGACCCAAAGAAATCTAAATCCGTTTCATCATCTTGTGAAGCAGAAATAGAAGATGTGCAATCAAAATCACACATCTTGAGAAAATAATATATGAGCTTCCAGCTGACATCTGACTATTTTTTTTAGTTTTTATATGATTTCATAAATATGACAACTGACATAACCAATAAACTATTGAAGTTAGATTTAAAAAAAATATTACATTTTGATATCAAACTTTTGTCTGCTTGCTTTGTCGGGTTATTGGTTTGCATGTAAACCAGGACAAAAAAAGTATTCAATAAGCTGAGATATCCACTTATTGGTGTTTATCTAAATGTACCTGCAGTACCGCTCTTGCTCCTGCTCCTGCTCCTGCCAGAAGTGATTTCTCCTCTATGGCGAATAAGAAGCCGCTGCTGTATGTGAGGACGCTGCCGCAGAGGGTCAGCACATTCAGATTGGGACTGGACATCTTCACTATCCTGTGTCAGACACACAATCAAAACTCAGGTTGACTACTGTAGTTAGAGAACAAAAAGACCACATGTAAAGCACCAAATGAGCCCTAAGTCATGTTTGAAGGTTCAGTACCTGTTGTTTTTGAAGCGCAGTGTGAAAATGAGGAAGAAGAGAGCCAGTACAATCCCACAGGACAGCAGCGTCCAGACGACAGCACGAAGAGCAGGAGACAGAGACCGACTCTGGACATCCACACTGCTCTAGATTCAGACAAATGGCAAAATATTATATATACACTACCTAACAAAAGTCTTGTCCCAGGTGTAAGAGCAGCAAATATTAACTTGACTTCTAGTTGATCGTTTGGAAAAGTGGCAGAGGGTAGATTTTTCTGATGAATCATCTGTTGAACTGCATCCCAATAATCACAAATACTGCAGAAGACCTATTGGAACCTGCATAGACCCAAGATTCGGGATTGGCCAGCCCAGTCACCAGACATGAACATTATTGAGCATGTAAGATGAAGGAGGAGGCACTGAAGATGAATCCAAAGAATCTTGATGAACTCTGGGAGTCCTTTCTTTGCCATTCCAGATGACTTTATTAATAAGTTATTTGAGTCATTGCAGAGATGTATGGATGCAGTCCTCCAAGCTCATGGGAGTCATATACAATATTAATTCTTTATCCACTGCATCATGACTCTATATGACTCGTGACTCAGTATATTCTATACTGTACATTATTTCTGTTAGGCGACAAGACTTTTGTCTAAGCAAAGTCAGACCTTACTGTCCTAATTAAAAAATTAAAAATCAAGGCAAGATCATATTTTATTTTGGTAAAATAAGCATAATCTAGAGGCCTTTGCCTTTCATATAAGCCACTTCTGATACCAAATGATCAACTAGAAGCCAAGTTATTGTTTGTTGTTCCTAAAACTTGGATAGGCGACAAGACTTTTGTCAGGTAGTGTATATACACACATATATGTTCAAACTACCTATTTAAAATGAGCTGAAACAAAACAAATTCTTGAGATTGTTTTAGAACAACTTTATTGTTTTCTGCTCAATCCACCTTTTTTTGTTAACAACATGCATAAATTGTGTGGAACTCACAATTCATTTTTTATATTTATACATCAGAATTCTGCAGTCAGTAAGGTTTATTAATATTTTGGAAAGAAATGTTATGTATTTTATTTATTATATATTATATATTTTTTAATGAAATAACATATATTTTCCAAATCAAATCACCATTAATTTGATAAAAATACAATAAAAATAGTGATATTGCGATCTTAAATCTGCTTCTCAAGCTGAGTTTCATCTTCAGAAATCAATTTAATCTGTTCTTTCTGAAGTAAAAGCAGTAGTTTCCTCTTTAAAATAAAACAGTTTTACAGGTGTGCTATTTTAATTGTGTAAAATTACATCATAATTGGTCACATACAGTTAAAGAATCATTAGCCCCCCTTTGAATTATATATATATATATATATATATATATATATATATATATATATATATATATATATATATATATATATATATATATATTTTTTTTTTTATATATATATATATATATATATATATATATATATATATATATATATATATATATATATATATATATATATCATTCTGTTTAACAAAGCAAAGAAATTTTCACAGTATGTCTAATAATATTTTTTCTTCTGGAGAAAGTCGTATTTGTTTTATTTCGGCTAAAATAAAAGCAGTTTTTAATTTTTTAAAAACCATTTTGGGGACAAAATTATTAGCCCGTTTAAGTTATTTTTGTTTTCAATAGTCTACACAACAAACCATCGTTATACAATAACTTGCATAATTACCCTAACCTGGCTAGTTGACCTAATTAACCTAGTTAAACCTTTAAATGTCACTTTAAGCTGTATAGAAGTGTCTTGAAAAATATCTAGTCAAATATTAATTACTGTCATCATGGCAAAGATAAAATAAATCAGTTATTAGAAATGAGTTATTAAAACTATTATGTTTAGAAATGTGTTGAAAAAATGTTCTCTCAGTTAAACAGAAATTGGGGGAAAAAATAAACAGGGGGGCTAATAATTCTGAATTAAATGGTATATAATGGTGACAGACAGTATCTAGTATGTCACTGACTTTGTAAAAACTAACATCTTGAGTCCAAAACAATTGACTACATTATGAAGACTAATAAAATTTAATTTATAGAATGAGCTTAAAAGCCAAGTTATGAAAGCTAAAAATATCCCTTTTTATACAGTAGTCAACATTTGAAGTGGATCACAACCTTTCATTGATGTTGTACTAAAACTATCAGACAACACCCAAACTTTTTTTGGGACATTTTTAAAAAACCTTTGTGATCTACTTTAAATGTTGACTACTCTAGTTTAAAAATGTCACAGAAGCAAGAATGCCATGTTGTGATTATCAGTGCATGAGTGTGACTGAAAATGTAATATTGATTTTGTTCAATAGTTATTAACAATAAAATGTATTGAAGCATCAATTTTGTACACTGTATTGTCTGTTTTCATTGTTCTGTCAATGAAAATAGTTTCAAACAAATATCTGCATAAATTAAGAGCACATTTGTATAGAATTAATCTGGTTTTGATCAAACTATTTATTCAGTGATTCATTCAATGTCATAAAGACAGTAGGTGCGTTCGACATGAAGCACAGCTGCAGCCGGTGATCAACGAGATTAGCCGAGCGCAGGCGGGGGCGGAGTTGAAAACGGAGCCGTCAAGCCGGACACTTCGGGGTTCAAAGTTGCGGCAGTCATGATGACCGATCACATGGCGTCATCATCATTTTTTATTTTTTATTTATAACAACAAAATATTTACAAATAAAACACAATACAGTCTCTACAAACTATAGTTCATTTTTAAACAATAAGTGATTTATGAATTAAATATATTACAAACGCATGAGAGAAATAAGGGGAAACGAGAGGGTAATATAAACACAAAAACAAACAGGCCTATGAAATACAAAGCAATAAACACAAATTCTAGAAGTTTAAACGTCTAGGCTAATAGTTCTTGTTTAATATGCTAAAAAGGGGTTTACATTTATTTACATTTATAGATTTAAAACTTTCCAATAGATAATTGTGTAAAACCCAAAACAAGGTGTTTTGATTAATTTATACAATGATTAAGATTATTTGGATAATAAAAGCATTTTCAAAGAAGCATTTTAATCCAAAAAGATTGAACAAAAAGACATTCCTAAAATAAGTGAGCTACACTTTAAGTAGAAGTAAAAAAGAGCAGGTACATCAGTGTCACTTTTAAAACTGAATAAACGGCTAGACAGGAAATAAAATATATATATTTTATAATCCTAAAAATTATTTTATAATTATTTAATAAAATAGTTCTTTATTTGTTAAGAAACCTTTAGGGTGGCTGGATCAATGATGATAATTATTTTATTACAAGTCTGTAAGACTCTTTTGAGTTAATATTTAGGTTATTTACTAAAATATATCATTTAAATCGTTTATGGAGCTGAATACAGTAAATAGTCTGTACTGTATAAAAAAGGTAAAAAATAACCCTATGCAAACAATCTAGCCTTTATAACCAGATTATTTAACTAAAGATGATACTGCAGTAAAATATTTGTTGTCTTTTAATAAGCATGATGTGTACAAGATAGAGATGGTATGAAAAGTGAATTGTTTGTTTTGAAATTTGTGAGACGGAATTTGTCCAATAATAAACCCGAAACACACGTGGTTGTTGTCATGCGGTGAACTCGTCCAATCGTGTAGTATCGATGTCGTCATCAGAGCTCGTGCAGGGTAAAGTCTAGATTGGATACGCGGCCGGCCGGAAGTGTGATATGCACATTAATATAGCGGCATTTTTGTATGACACTGTATAACAATAATTAATATTTTTACAGTATTGTGACGGTTGGGTTTAGGGTTGGGGTGGGGGTAGGCGTTATAAAATACAATTTATTGGGTAATTTAATAGATATCATAAATAATACTCGGTACAACTACTGTTTTTACACTTCTGTGATGGTTGGGTTTAGGGTTGGGGTGGGGGTAGACAATAATAAAATACAATAAATCGGAAATTTCATAAATAACATAAATAATTCTCGTTAACTTCCGGCCGCAAACGTATCCGATCTAGCAACAACCCTCGTGCAGATGCTCTTCAGACGCTGCACGGGCTAAGTCAGTCGTCTGATCTCGGAGCGCTGTCACGGTACTTTAATGCCACATGTGACAGTCACATGGTGTTGGCGCAGCATCAATCCGGACAAAATTTCTAACCAGCATGCACCGCTTTAAGACAGATTTCGATCGATCTGCGCACCGCTGCATGAAGTCGAACGCACCTAGTCACTTGTTTGTTGCCAAATAAATCGGAGCCTTTGAACAAATCATTTGAATGAGTGATTCAGTGAGTCACTTATTAGCTGAAAGACTTGTTGCCACCTACGGGCCGTTTTAGTGACACATTTATTTACCAGCATCAGGCCTAAATCAATGTACCAGCACAAAAACACACTCAGAAATATCATTGGATAATAATATCCTCCAAAATACAGCAATATCATTTTAGCGGATGATGCTTCTGGAGTTTTAAAGGAAAAACAAATTCAAAATGTAAGCCCTTTGGTGGATTCGCTGGGTGCTGCTGGATTGGAATAGGTGTGTGTGTGTGTGTGTGTGTGTGTGTGTATACCGCTGTGAGTGCACAGAGTCTCTGCAGGACGTCCCAGGCCTGCTGGCTGTTCACTCCAGCGTTGATGAAGCAGACGCCAGTTTCACAGTGAGAGCTGCAGTTCAGTCCTGCCTCCATCACTGGCCTGAGCTCTAGCTCAACTCACACACACACATCCTGAAGAACACAAAACAACACACACATGTTGGTGTTAGTGGTTTCTTGGGGACTCTCTATAAGACTACATTTTATATCCTACCCCAACCCTACCACTAAACCCAATCCTTAATATTTGTGGCAATATTTTAATGTCAAAAGACCCCATCAAATATGATTTTAAATTTTACAATTTCAAATCTTTGAATTACAAGGACATCAGGCATGCCCTCATAAACCATTATAATAAAGTACAACTATGTCATACCTATGTCTTTACACAAAAGTCTGTCTCTGAAAACCACCAAAACCTTGTTTTTGGTGCACTGTAGAAGAACGAACACAAGATGGCGCTGTTATTTATTTAGGGGTTGCCAACTTGCCACTGTGGAATGAACAGCCAATTACTCTGGCATGTTTTATTCAATATGCTCTTCAGTATGCTAGGAAACTAATAATAATAAAAATAAAAAAAAAGAAGAAGAAGAAGATTACTTTATTATTTATTATTATATTATTATTATTTCAATAACCTTGTAATTTCAGACTGTTTTTGTTTTGTTGTAAGTCCTGATAAATATTTAAATTCTGATGTAGAATCACAGCAGTTCATACAGATTTTAATAAAGACTATAGCAGTCAGGGAACTGCTATAGTCTATACCAGGGATTCTCAACCGGTGGGCCGCGGCCCACTAGTGGGCCTCAGGGATCCTGCAGGTGGGCCAGGAGATTAAAATTAACTCAATATTATACTACAATTTTTGGATTTCGTTATTAATAACATATTAAAATGATCAAATTGTGAAAAAGTAAAAGTCTCTCTTTGTGTATTTTTTATTGATTTTTTAATATATCTGCATAGTTGTCAAATTATTGTCCTGTGAGTGTTTTATAACAGATGCGCACCCACACAGGAGAATCTAGTGAGGCTTAATGGTGTTTCTGGGCCTTCAAAAATTGATCTGCCAAAAAAGTGGGCCCCGAAGTGAAAAAGGTTGAGAACCCCTGGTCTATACCACCTCAGGGAACTTCAAAAAAATATTATTCATAACAATTATAAAATATTTTTATTTTTTAATATTTTTACCTTCATTTTTTAATTGCTTCATTTTTTCATTGATTCAATTACTTATTTTATTCTAACTTTTTATTGTTTTAATTGTTTTCTAATTATTAGGTTATTATTATTTTCTTTTTTTTTTCCTTTTAGAATATTTATACGAGCAATTTTATGCAAATGTAAACCTTGCCATGAAAAAAATAAAGTTTTCAGCTTTCTAGGATTTTTGTGTGGGCTTATATTTTACAGTACTGTAAAAATACACAAAACTGTATCTGTCAATGCTTTTAAACAATTATATTTGATTTACCAAAGTCACACGAGTGCCAATTTCACATTTTTAACATCCATAACAGAGAGATGTCAAGCTTTTTAAAATTAATCATGTTTGTTCTATAGTGAGCCAACTCTTATCCTTTTAATTAGCATAGTTTTTTTTGGGTTGTGCAGTTTAATTCACTGAATTTATACAAAGAATGTCGTACACTGTAAACTCACTGACTTTTTTGGTCACATCTATAACGCATGTTTATTTTCCTCTTTTAAAATATAAAATATATTTTTCTGATCCCTTAACTCTGCGGTTAATAGTTTTGGAATATATAAACAGATGTTTCAATATATTATTAATATATACTTTCTATGTGAATTTGTGCTTTGAGTTTTTACTGCAAATGTCACATCCATAACATCGGAATGGCTCATATACTACATATTTTACTTTTTTTTTTTTTTCTCCCAACATTTCCACGGACCCCTCAACACTCCTTTGAAACTAACAAATACTGATATTACTGCTTAATTACTGATGACAAAACATAGTGTATAAAATTATAGTAAAGCACATGCAATTAAAAGAGTTAGTGAACACCACATTGTACATACTGTATACTGTGCATTCATAGCGCTTCACTTTTTGCCACTGTGCTCATTGGAACTTTCAGAGCTGTAACCTTCCCCGGCCTTGTGCCTCGACACAATCCTGTCTCGGTGGTCTACAGACAATTCCTTTCAGTGTTTCCCCCAGGTTTACAATTTTTTTTTTTTTTTTTTTTTTTTTGGGGGGGGGGGGGGGGGGGGGTGTCTGTGGCACAGCCGTTCAGACTGACACCGACACAAGGAGTCATGATGTTAATTTGTTTCTTTTAATGACAGCAGTAAAAAAAAACTGAACAATTATTTGATTTGTACAACCGCACAAGCCAAAAATTAACCTTTATTTTTATGTCTTTTTTATCTACAAAGTGTGCAGCTTTTGTCACTGCAATGTATCTTAATGGGCTTATTTACTTACTAAATAAAGTATACTTTTATACTTTACTTAAGTATATTTCTTTTTCCTAAGGGTGTATTTACTGACTTACTAAGATCAGTCTTGAACAGCCAGGGGGAGTATTGCTGCTCTGACAGCCAAGTTGGGTCAAAGCTAGGGATGCTCCGATCAGGATTTTTGCAGCTGATACTGAGTACCGATTCCTGATCGGCTGATACAGAGTACCGATTCTAATGCTTCAAGCTTTATAATGCATTGAGCACATTTTTCCTCAAAGTATGAAACTTAAGAGAAGATCTTGCCTTACCTAAGAGAATAAATCAAGGATGCTGCATGTAATACCTTAAACACGTCACTTATAATCATTTAGGTGTGAATGTGTCATGGCCAGAAGCAGCTTTACAGAAAATAGTCACTTATTTATCAGGGGATGCCACAGCGGAATGAACTGCCACAGAAAATAATATAACACACAGATATAAAAATTGTTATGAAAAATTACAAAGCAATTTGGAAACATTGCAAATGATGGAAGAAGTATTATATTGATATTGATTTATATTGATTTATATTATATTGATATAGTATTATTGATGCATTAGAAGTTAAAGTTTAATGACCTATAAATCTAATACTTCTTTACTAAAAGAAAATAGGCCTATAAACTACTGTTTATAGCAGTGATTGTATTACAAGAATTTATATTATTAAGTATTTATGTTAAAAAATAAATGAAGTTTTATTTATCTAATAATTCCAGCCAGCTTTTAGTGAATTTGCAATATTGTCAAAAACACAGAACTTTCAGTTGTTATGTGTAAAAAGTCCTAAATACATGCAGGACAATTCAAATATTTTGCTCGTCTCCAACTATTGACACCAGATCCCTCAATGAGAGAGAGGATTTGCACTCGCGATATCTTTACTGCTCTGTTTATTTAACCTAAGAAATGTAATGTTTAGACCATCACTGAGCCTCTCGCAGTTCATTCACTCTCGTCGCCATGATTTCCGAGTATTTTAACTAATTTTTGGGGATCACGGGGCCGGTAAAAATATGCGGGAGACTCGGGTGCTTTCGGGAGAGGTCAAGGTTAGATGAGACGCTAGATCTAGCGAAAAATAACAAAAATAAACAAGGGGGATAATAATTCAGGGGGGCTAATAATTCTGACTTTAACTGTATATATATATATATATATATATATATATATATATATATATATATATATATATATATATATATATATATATATATATATATATATATATATATTATAGGTGGGCATAGATTAATTTTTTTAATCTAGATTAATCTAGATTAATTTCAAAATTTATCTAGATTAATCTAGATTAAAATGGCTCATTTGAATTCTGCCGAAGGTATTCAGTATATGTGTGCTACCCAAATAATAAGTCTTTGAGAACGGGTTTCTCAAGCCAGGTGACGCATTAGACCAGGGGCTCATCTCCTGTTTCCAAAATGCATCACAAACTGCTTGAGAAACTGTTCTACTATGATAATTGGTGATGAAAATAAATGATGTTCAATAAGATGTGCTAGTGTTTACTAACTGTTTATTCAGTTAAACATGAATGTTGAACTGTAGCCCTACATAAGCTCGAAACTGCGATTTCATACTTGCTTTTGATGTACGTACATACAGAAAATGCTGCTTCGCAAAGACAAGTTCACAGAGCCCTGACGGTGTCAAACATTGAGTATGTTTACATGGGCAACAATACTTTAGTACGATTTTAATATGATTAAAACAATACTCTGGTTAAGAGTCTACCATGTAAACAGCGATTTTTGATTACTTAATGCGACTAAAGTCATAACTGAACTAAACAGAAATGGAATTGAGACGTGGAGTATGCAGATATTAGTGGCAATACTGACAAACTATTCCCGTCATGTAGGACTTTTCGCCATATTTTCCGACAAGATCCACACAGGCGGCTGTCTGTAAAGGACCGCACAGACACACACACACACACACACACACACACACACACACACACACACACACACACACACACACACACACACACACACACACACACACACAAACACACACACATCGCGAAATGCGGAAGTTTTTTTTCTTCTCATTTGGCGTGCGTTATTAAATTCCATAACACTCTCACCTGTCTTTACTTATTTATTTGCGTCTAATACCCCAGTTTGTCACGAAGGCATGAATTAAATGTTCGTGAGTTAAAGTGAAACTGCTCAACTGCAGTTAGAGTCAGGCATCCTGCTGATTTGATTCAGAAGGGCACTTCTTTCCCAGACGGCTCACCGGTCAGGTATACATCCGCGCTAAACTATCAAGGTGAAAGTCACCATAGCTTGCGTAGAAAAGACCCAGCTCTCACCCAACTTTGAGAATAGATTAACGGCGATATTTTTTTTATCGCGCGATAAGAGTCTCGCGTTAACGCAGCACGTTAACGCCGATAACGGCCCACCACTAATATATATATATATATATAGTATAAAAACTATTTTATACTGTTTGCTTATAATTAGATGTGTACTGTATGTATTAAATGTTGTGAAATATATAATAAAAAGTTTGATTATATTCATTTGTGTGGCATTTTAATACTTCAAAGTTTACACATGCAGTTGTTAAATTAAAAAGGAAAAATAAATGAACAATATTTAATATTAAGCAATACTGGAAAAGTATTACTGCTTATTCTGTATTCTAGGCAGTATTGATAAACTGCCAGGAAAAAAACATTAATACATGTAGTAAGAACGTCGTCTCACGGTTGCTTAATGTCACACGACAACGTTGCTACAGCCTTCTAACGTCTTACATTTCTACGCTGTAACAATGTAGCGAGCATGTAAGCGGCGACGTTGCCTTTAAAAAATACAACGTTGTGCAGACATCGCTACAGCGTAAATGTGTTTGTTGGGATAGCGGCGAACGAACGCATCACAGCAGCTCAAAACAGTGGAAATACAATGGCTGCACCTGCATTAAAGAGCATCACTTGCGCGAGTCGCACCAACAAACTAAACAGAGGTCCTATCGCATCTGTATATATTTTAGCTGTGTGACGCGAGCGCATTACGCTCCCACACATCATTTACCTGTGTTGTGGCTGCTTGTAGGCTATGCATAGGCCTAATATACGGGAGCGCACGTCAACCTTTGGTCCTGTCAGATGTGGCGTGCGCACTCTAATTCCTATACAGCAGAGAGGGTCTGTTTGAAACTCCACTGTGGGCGATTCAGAGAGCAGAAATTTGTAATCGCGCGACCATGTAGAGACAGAAATCAAATGCCCTTGTGTAAATAAGATATTAGCTTGTTTATTAAAAGAAGTTGCGATCTGGCGCTGTATATAAAATATAATTAACTTGACTTCAAGGGGGGTGGGGAAAGCCGTTGGGAGGGCAGGGCGCCCCCCTTATATAATAGTAGGGGAAACACTGCCTTTGTCTTCATGCTTGGTTTGTGCTTTGGCATGCACTGTCAACCCTGGGAACTTATATAGACAGGTGTACACCTTTTCAAATCATGTCCAATCTACTCAATTTACCACAGGTGAACTCCAATTAAGCTGCTGAAACATCTCAAGAATGATCAGTGGAAACAGAATGTACCTGAGCTCAATTTAGAGCTTCACGGCAAAGGCTGTGAATACTGATGTACATGTGATTTTTCAGGTTTTTTATTTTTAACAAATTTCCAACAACTTCAAAAAATCTTTTTTCACGTTGTCATTATGGGGTATTGTGTGTAGAAGTTTGAGGAAATAAATGAATTGAATCCATTTTGGAATAAGGCTGTAACATAAACAAATGTGGAAAAAGTAAAGCGATATGAATACTTTCCGGATGCACTGTATGATAAACTATTGTACGCAATCACATTTTAATACAAAAGTCACTTAAGGCATGTTATAAAATGTAACTTTTATTTATAATAAGCTCTTAGAATTACAAATCAAATGGCCTCTGATTATCACAGAGATCAGTAAACTGAGAAAAGTGACAGCAGAATCATGGCACTTTTCTGTGACAAAGCATTAGGACATAAAAATACAGGCTAATTTTCTTCTTCATTACATAATTATAGCTCTGATGTTTAAAAGCTGTAATCACATTGCTCCGCAAGCCTAATGAAAAGAGGAGGGAATAGCTCAGGCTTGCCTCCACAACATAGAGTTTAAAGAGCTGCGAGCGACGCACTAAATCCCACATGGATGCACCAATTACCACTCACAATGCAGATCCGTGCGTCACATCGGCAGAATAACCGCAGGTATGAGCCTCAAAGGGCAGAACACATCACCTGTGCTGTGAGGGATCTACACAAAGGCATTTTAATGTGTACAGCAACACTGGTCTGTTTAAAGGAACACTCCACTTTTTTTAGGCTCGTTTTATTAGGTCCCATTTGAATCGAACTGGACCATCAGCATCAAGATTTGATAATTTTTCTATTTAAAGTTGATTATTTTCAATGCTGTGCTCACCTGTTACTGTATTCATGGTGATGTTTTTTCTGACCTTTATTTTTTTTGTTTTTCTTTTTGTGGGTGTGCCCTCTGTCCTTCTGAAAGTATGTGTTTATGTGCAAGGCATGTGCGTAATTGACATCATTGCTTTAGGAAGTTGACATCCTTTTTAATTCTTACAATTATTATTTATGAAGATGTTATAACTATGAAAAGTATACATTTTGTACCATAGATTTATATCTGCCTTTATACACCATGCATTTATCCTGTTATTTAACTAATAACAGTAAAAACATTTTAATGTTACTTACAAAAGATTTATACTGTAAAATCTGTTCTTCTGAACTTCCTAATTATGGAAAATAATCCTGAAAGTTTTAAACAGCTCAATTGTTTTCAACATTGGTAATATAATAAATGTTCATACCAGATCAGCATATTAGAATGATTACTGAATGTTCATAGGACTGGAATAATGATGCTGAAACTTCAACTTTGCCAATGCAGTATATTGATATTAATATATATTGAAGTAGAAAAAATTGTTATTTTTTATTCATTCATTAATTATCCTTTGGCTTAGTCCTTTTATTCATCAGGGGTCGCCACAGTGGAATGAACCACCAACTTATCCAGCATATGTTTTACGCAGCGGATTCCCTTCCAGCTGCAACCCAGTACTGGGAAACATCCATACACACTCATTCACACACATACACTATGGCCAAATTAGTTTATTCAATTCACCTATATCGCATGTCTTTGGACTGTGAGGGAAACCAAAGCACCCGGAGGAAACCTACACAAACACGACGAGAACATGCAACCTCCACACAGAAATGCCAACTGGTCCAGCTGGGACTTGAACTAGTGACCTTCTATCTGTGAGGCGACAGTGCTAACCACTCAGCTACCATGCCGCCGGTTATTTTTTATTTAAATTTCCAATCAATAAAACGATGCATTAGTGAGCAAATCTTTTATTATTATTAATAACAACAATTATTATTATTTAATTCCACCAATTTTAAACTTCTGAATGGTGTCCTGAATATTTGTGTTTCACTATCCCTGCTGAAAAATCCAGCTTAAACCAGCCTAAGCTGGTTGGCTGGTTTTAGCTGGTCGACCAGCCTGGTTTTAGAGGGGTTTTGGTCATTTCCAGGCTGGTTTCTAGCCATTTCCAGCCTGGTCTTAGCTGGTCAGGCTGGAAAATGACCAGCTTAAACCAGCTCAAAACCAGCTTGACCAGCCTGGTTTAAGCTGGACATAGCTGGTTTTGGCTGGTCAAGCTGGTTTTAGCTGGTCAACTTCCAGCCTGACCAGCTAAGACCAGGCTGGAAATGGCTGGAAACCAGCCTGGAAATGACCAAAACCCCTCTAAAACCAGGCTGGTCGACCAGCTAAAACCAGCCAACCAGCTTAGGCTGGTTTAAGCTGGATTTTTCAGCAGGGATGAAATCATCATTTATTACAGAACCATTTAAATAAACAAAAGACGGCAAATAATTGTTCAAAAAAGTGTTTAAAAGTTCAAAAATGGTGATAGTCTATGGATGGTACATTTTTCAAAACATATTCCTGTGTAATCATGTAAGGGAGACCAACTTTAGATATACTGTTAATATGTAAGTAATTATGAGCCAAAAATTGATTAGATAAAAATGCATTTGAAACTACAACAACTGTTAGTTAATACTATATCATGATGTACAGAAATCCTACATTTACATATTTGGCTAAGATATTGTTGATATAAAATGATCATCCTACTGTGTGTTACCTAAACGCGGACATCCAAGGCATGATCTCATATGTTTGTATTATAAAAAGTCATCGATGCCTAGTCAGAAAGCGCCGTTAAATAATATGTCATATACAGTATTTATGAGTCTGAGTGGCTATTATTGTGTCTGTACGCTTAAAGTACATCCCAAAACGTCTCATGAAAGTGTGACTCAGCTTTAGTGGAGTTAATATAGCAGCGAACATTCGCATATGACTATGAGCTCTATATGAGTCTATCAGAGAGTGACAGCATCTGGTTTGATCTCCAAACGCTCAAGGCACAGACATAACACAAGCGCCGTACAGACACACGGTTACTAACAAACAAACAGCTCTGGAAACAGACAGCATGCTAAACAGCAATGCTAATCTACAGTAGGCCTACAACACATCAGACACACACATCAAGCAAGGTGACTTCTTAGAAAAAAATTGTCATTAAGGAGTATATTCAGAATAAACGAAAACGTATCATTTTCATAGACCTAAATTAAATTATATAGCATACTGGCTAGCATTCATCTGCTGCTAGTAGCCTTCACAGTTTTTATTGATACAAGAGAATTTTTTCTTTAAGGAAGCATTTGTTAAACAAGCACATGTAAATTTACATCCGACACAAGTTCAGGCTCGTCTTGTGAGACTGAAACTTGGACTTGAATCCAAGAGGAAAGAATTTTTACAAATGCTAGTTGTGACTTTGCAGACTTGAGCTGATGAGTCAAGATTAGTCAAAGACTAAGACTTATAAATCCAAGTTGCAGTTTAGCGTGCACTGATTTATATGGGAAAATACAAACAAACCCAATCTATGATGTCAAGATATCGTAAATGTCATTCACATTGACATATTTATAATATTACATTACGTTTATCATGTCTGTGAGACTGAGAAAGAATTTAGACTGTAAAATGTAAAGACAAGGTTATATAGAGTCAAGCTAACATACAGTTAGTGATCTAACTTTTGGGTTTAAAAATCCTAATCAAATCTCATGGATATCAAATCATGAATAACTGAGATAATATTTGGACATTTTAGTTTTTCCTGAAAATTATACTGGGTGATTCAGAAATTAGCATATACATTAAATTAAGTCTTAGATGTCTGAATTAATTTATGGCTCTGTAACCCACTGGGCCTAATGCTCACAAGCCTCTCTGAGCTGGGATTGAACCGGCGATTCTTTGCATGAGAGTCGGTAGCGGTCTGTCGGTAGAGCATATTTAGAGGTCAGAGGAGTGAGGTTTACCTGCACAACACTTCACTAGCTGGCATTTGTTACACTCACACCTCTAAACCTCACTCCCATCCCGGACGAGCCCCCACATGTAACCCAACGGTCCTACAGCACCCATCCTGTTCCCAGCTCGGATCAAACCGGTGATTCTTTGTATGAGAGTCGGTTGCTTTAACAAGCAGGCTAAAGATCATGGCCTCTAGCATCTGTCGCTAGAGCACCTTTAGAGGTCAGAGGAGTGAGGTGTACCTGCACAGCATTTCCCTAGCTGGCCTCTGTTACAGCTTCAGTGAGACCCTGTTATTGTAACTTTTTTCTTGTTTTGTCAGAATGTTTAGAAAACAAAATGTTTACAAACATGGCCCTGGTTTGGTAGAGATGGCACCGTCTTTAAGGCGGCACACAATACTTGGGCCAGATGTAAAATGTAGTATTTGGCCCAGATGTTAATAATTGATATGTGGGCCATGTAAGCTTGGCCTATCTTGACCCACATTTAAAATACTTTTTTATTATTTTCAAATAAAGAAAAAAATTCTACCAATCAGGTCGCTTTGAGAAAAAGCACACCTAAAGCGCAATGATTCATGGGTTTTTCAATTTTCATTGCAGTTGTGACACACCAACATATCTGGCCAAGTTCAGGCTCAGTTATGGGTTATTAACTTGGCTGAGACTTAGCCCAGATATGGTCCATGTTTGGCCCTTTTCTGGAAGCCAGACTTGGTCCAGTCATGTACCATAATTCACTGCGGCATGTGGGCCAAGCAAAAGCTGATTGTGTGGGCCAGAGCTTGGCCATAGATATTTTGCTATGTGAGAAACATTTCTGGCTTGAATTCTGTAATATAAAGCAATAAATCTTGTGTGCTAAAGCATTATTAGTTTACGTGTTGTGGTTTACGTATAATAAAACATTTTATTTTACATATATTTAATTATTTTCATACATATTTATAATTATTGTCATTAGTGCGCCATAATGTTTTCAGGGTCATATTAAATTAAATGAAATTAAATTAGGGTGACGCAGTGACGCAGTAGGTAGTGCTGTCGCCTCACAGCAAGAAGGTCGCTGGATCGAGCCTTGGCTGGGTCAGTTGGCGTTTCTGTGTGGAGTTTGCATGTTCTCCCTGCGTTCGTGTGCGTTTTCTCCGGGTGCTCCGGTTTCCCCCACAGTCCAAAGACATGCGGTACAGGTGAATTGGGTAAGCTAAAAAATTGTCCATAGTGTATGAGTGTGAATGTGAGTGTATGGATGGTTCCCAGAGATGGGTTGCAGCTGAAAGGGCATCCGCTGCGTAAAACATATGCTGGATAAGTTGGCGGTTCATTCCGCTGTGGCAACCCCGGATTAATAAAGGGACTAAGCCAAAAAGAAAATGAATGAAATGAAATTAAAAATTGAAAAAAAGCAGCTGGCTGTCTGACTAAACATTTGTTACAGTGCCATTTCCTGGCACTTTAGTTTCAGCCTTTGGGTGATTAGGACCATCAAAGCTAGCATTAATTCAGGAGTTTAAGTGTTAGTGAAATTAAATCTTCTGAGCTAAACCTTTGTTTTATGTGTCAATTACTTTTTTGGAAAGGCTGTGTATTATAAAGTCATCTGACTAACACTTTAAATCCTTCTCGCATTCAGATATTTTTAAAATAAAACTTCAGATGAGTTAAAACATGCGTTAGTGTTTCATGTGACATCTTTTTGCGAGGGTGGTTTAGAAATTCCTGTAGTTCCTTCCTAAAGTTGTATTGTCATCTCTCCCAATATAGATCTGTAGTTTACAGTTTCCTGCAGGCATGACCGGCGCTGAGAGGCATTTCCGACCATTTTTCACTCTTCAGAGACAAATAGTGAGAAAGCAGACCTGTCCAACCAACTGATCAGTTTAGGTATTCAGTTTAGGAGTTCAGTGTCAACAACACACACAACATAGTCTGCAGAAATGCCTCAGAGAAAACACACTTCTAGGGGTGTGCCTGTTCTGTTCTCCTTTGAGCACACTTATCTCCCATGAACAAGTAAACACTGCATTTAACTGTTTTGTATTTGAGTACACTAACAAAAATCACGATTAAAGAGATTAAAACAATTATTTTATATTATGGATTAAACAAATAACCATGCTAAACCAGAAATCAACCATGGGTTGGCTATAGTTTCACCATGACATCAGTAGTAAAACATAGTTATAAAAATGGCAATCAGTGCTACTCGTTTGCTATAAAACAAGACCATATTTCAGGGCAACAACTCAGAGTAATTACAAAGTTTATAAGCTTTATTAACCACGTCATGGGTGTTTTATTTTTTTAAAGTAAGAAGTGCATGGAATTTTACTTCACTGCCTCATGCGTTAGTGTGAACTAAAGTGCAGTTAGTTGTTTGGAGATCATATATGAACATTCCCCCTCACTGTTTTAATCCGTTTAGCAATTTCATCTGAGCTGGACAAGTAAGAATGCTGGTTATTATTGGTTTAACCCCGTCGACTCAACGCCCACTGAGAAGACGCCGATAAGCCGCTAAAATGAAAGTCACGGCACGGAATGTCCAAAACATAATCAATAAATACACTAAAATAAAATAATAATGAATGTTAAATGCAACTAACAATAAATTACATTAAAATAAAAGAAACTGGTATTAGTTTTTTAGCATATACGTGGAAGTGATATTAGGCTACATTTTGAAAAGTAGACTAACAAATAATAGGTTAATGACAATAAAATGTATTGCTATTATAACACACAGTCACACGGTTAAATGCGTCGTTAAACATTAAATATTTAACATATTTTCTTGATAATTGTTCCAGTTAATTTGAATGATTTTACACGCAGTAGCTGCAACACTAAATTGAAAAGAGATGGCGCAAACCTGTTATCCATGTGAATGAAAGGTGCTCTGGTCCCCACATCTTTGAGAGGTCCGATTATAAAACGTACATCCCGATTATAAGCGACGACGCATTCTAGTAGCAAAATTATTCACCACTTCCAGAGATTCCGTCTGAATTTTTAGAGTTGTGATTGTCTGTGCCATCTATGATGAAGAGCAAACTTAATAAACTCCTGAAACACTGAAGTCAGAGACGCGGACTGAGTCACTCAGAGAAAGAGGAGGTGACTGGCTGACTGACTGACTGACTGTGAGGGAGGGAGACTTTTGGACGAGCCTTGTTAAATGTGGTAGGGTTGTCATTTTAAAAACACGTTTTCTCTTAGAACACCATTGATTTGATTTTTTTTTTTCAAACGAGTTCATTTTATAATTAAAGTACATCTAATGTTTGATTTTTATTTTTTTGCTTAGCCACACTGTAAATATGCAGGGTTCCACACAATTCATTAATGTTGTCCCAACGCAAGTCGATGAAGTTAAGTTAACAAATGTGGTTTGAACATAAAACAATTAAGTTTTTCACCAAAAAAATCTCAAGAATTGTGTTATTTCAACTCATTTTAAACAAGTATAGTTTGGCTACTGTCGTTTAAGGTCCAGTAAAAAGAGTATTGTGTACTCTTTCAATATATCATCAAAATAAAGTAAATTATCATTATTATTTTAAATATTAAAATGTTATACTGTAAATTTGTAGGCTTTTTTATTTTAATATACAAGTTAAAATGATTATTTAGGGCAACCTTACTGTTAAGCATACATTTAGGCTAAAATATTTTTTTCCCATCTGATTTCATATCAGCCATGTAATTTCTTACTCAGTCAGGATTCCAACAGTTAAAACCCATTTCCTTTTCACAATTTATTTTTTGATGATTTGTGAGCATTGATTGGTGTATAGTAGTGCAAAGCCTATACTGTACCATTTTAAAAGTTTAAATAGGTTTCAATTAGCATTTATTTACACTTTATATTCAAAATCTACAGGTATGCTTTCAAATAGAACTTTTTGGGTAGTTTATTAAGAAATTAGCTTGACATTTTGGTTGAGTTTTTTTATTATTATTTTGACAAACTGGCATGAGATTTCATTTAATTCATTTAATTCTGTTACTCAGCTAATCATATATTGTCAATACTGTTACTATCATTAATTGCATACAATTGTACAAATGCTATTTAATAAAACTACCAGATTTATTCATTGTAACTTTAAATTTAACTGCTTTAGTATCACTCCTGTAAAAGGTCTGTAGTTTGTAGTTTGTATCACATCGACATGTGATAGACCTCCAAAATTAGGATAGATACATACACAAATGTATTTCTTTTACATTTTTTTTATCAATTTAAAAGAGGGACTTAAATACTGGTTGTATGTGAAAATTACATAGTTCTAATACAGTATATTGTATATTGGTCAGTATCAGGATTAACAAAAATGTCAAAACAGTAAAAAATATTCAATAATCTAAAGTTAAACAGCCCAAGATGCAATGTTTTGACAAAGCTTGTTTAAACATTTTAAATCTTCATTTAAAAAAAAAACATAATTAACACATTTTATCACTTGATTTTCTTAAAGTAGAAAAGGCGTAGATCACCCAAAAGAGTTCTAGCTAAAATCAGTCTAGCTAAAGTATTCATTGTTTATCTAACTTGTTTAAGTTGACATAACTGAGTGGTCCCGTGGGACAGGGTGGCGTGTGGGATAGGGTGGAATCTGCTTTGCATGGGAGTCATTATAAAAACAATAAAATATCATAATAGCCTACCCTTCAGTGGAAAGAAACACACTCGTGTTTATCACACCTGCTCCATTACGCGTTTGATTAGTGAGCGCATGCGCGTTAAAAGAGCAGATTTGGCGGTTCTGTGGGTCGATGATGTCATCTAGCTCCAAGCGCGCGAATAATAATAACGCATATAGCCTAATCACTGCGCAACCGAGATCCATAAGGGGTTATTAAAACTTCACGGGCTCATACTCTGAGTTGGCATGCGGTTAGTTCCTTGGAAAGGTGGGACAAACATATTTTGGCTCGCTTGCGTAGTTAATTTTGTGTTATACAAATGTTTATAGGCTACAATGTGTTTTTTGTCATACAATGTTGCAAGCTGCTTTTGTCACTACACTATTGGTGTTATTGTTTAATAGTAGCTATAGTCTTGCAGACAGATTGTTATTGTTATGTATCGTTTCATGAAATATTTAAATATAAGAACTATATGAAGAACTTAGAGTCGACATTGTATAGACTAAAAGTTGAAGAAACTACAGTATTCTGTCGTGTCGGTTTTTATTTTCAACAGCAGATGTCGCTGTCGGGCTCGGTGAAATTCATTCACTGACGTCAAAATAATGTCGATATTGAACGTTTGACAGTATTAGTTCCTGCTAACGTCTTTCCTACTAGTGGAGTCTCACTTTAAGTCTGTTGTTTACTCATAATGAGGGTCAGTGCTGTCAGAAACACGGTAACCGCGTGGCAGATGCAGTGCTCCAAGCCCAAGCTCATGTTGCAAAGACATGTTGAATTTTTCATCCACATGGAGCAACACTAGGCTAGATGGCTGTCTACTCACTTACCAAGCAGAGAAAGAGGAGATGGTGTACAACCAGAATGACCAATGACCACAGCATATGGCAAGTGATGCTCAAATTTAGTAAAGTTTCTAGAAAAATTAACCTTACATAGTAGCACATACAAGCCAGAATTTTTTTTTTCTTTCAAATGTTCTTGGAGAATATGTCTTCCATAATTATGGAAACCTTTGGAGTATCATTAGTGAATAATTCTGAATAAAATGTATTTTTACAATTTCTAATGCAAAAATAAAAAAGGCAGTACAGATCATGACCATAATTTTTAAAAACTAAATAAATAAATTTATATATATATATATATATGGCAGCACGGTGGCGCAGTGGGAAGCACAATTGCCTCACAGCAAGAAGGTCGCTGGTTCGAGCCTCGGCTGGGTCAGTTGGCGTTTCTGTGTGGAGTTTGCATGTTCTCCCTGTGTTCGCGTGGGTTTCCTCCGGGTGCTCCGGTTTCCCTCACAAGTCCAAAAGCATGCGGTACAGGTGAATTGGGTAGGCTAATTTGTCCGTAGTGTATGAGTGTGAATGAGTGTGTATGAATGTTTCCCAGTGATGGGTTGCAGCTGGAAGGGCATCCACTGCGTAAAACATATGCCGGATAAGTTGGTGGTTCATTCCACTGTGGCGACCCTAGATTAATGAAGGGACTAAGCTGAAAAGAAAATGAATGAATGAATATATATATATTCCATGCAAATGTCAACCTTGCCATGAAAAAAATTAAGTTTTCGCCAAAATAGCAAAATTGTTTCTGCGTTTTTTTGTGTAGGCTTGTGTTTTACAGTGCTTTAAAAATACTCAAAAATGTCTCTGTCAGTGTTTTTAAACAATTATATTTGATTTACCAAAGTCACACAAGTGGCAATTTCACATCCGTCACATCCATAACAGAGAGATGTCACATCCAGAACAAAGCTTTTTCCTCATAAATGTAAAATCAAATAAAATCAATCAATCAAACTCAATTTTGGGTTGTGCAGTTTAATTCACAGAATTTCTACAATGTATGTTGTATACTGCAAACTTGCAGACTTTTTTTGTCACATCCATAACGCATGTTTATTTTCCTCATTTAAAATATAAATGTGACGATTGCAGTAAAAACTCAAAACATAAATTGAGAAAGTATATGTTAACATTATATTGAAACATCTCTTGATATTATTCAAACAAACTAGCCACAGAAATGTGGGAGCAGAAAAATATCATTATGTATTTTTATATTTTAAATGAGGAAAATAAACATGCGTTACGGGTGTGACAAAAAAAGTCTGCAAGTTTGCAGTATACAACATACTTTGTAGAAATTCTGTGAATTAAACTGCACATCCCAAAAGAAATACTGCTAATCAAAAAGATAAGAGTCGGCTCACTATAGAACAAACATGATTTATTTTATTTGACATTTCTGCATTTATGAGGAAAAAGCTTTGGTATGGATGTGACACCTCTGCGTTATGGATGTGACAGATGTGAAATTGGCACTTGTGGGATTTTGGTAAATCAAATATAATTGTTTGAAAACATTGACAGAGACATTTTTGAGCATTTTTATAGTACTGTAAAATACAATCCTACACAACAAATGTAGAAACAATTTCTCTGATTTGGTGAAAACTTATTTTTTCATGGCATGGTTGACATTTGCATAGAATTGCTCATATACAGTTTAATTTAGAATTATTAGCCCCCCTGAATTATTAACCCCCTGTTTATTTTTCCCCAATTTCTGTTTAACGGAGAGAAGATTTCTTTTAATACATTTCTAAATATAATAGTTTTTTATTACTCATTTTTAATAACTGATTTATTTTATCTTTGCCATGATGACCGTACATAATATTTGACTAGATATTTTTCAAGACACTTCTATACAGCTTAAAGTGACATTTAAAGGCTTAACTAGGTTAATTAGGTTAGGCAGGTTAGGGTAAGTAGGCAAGTTATTGTATAATGATGGTTTGTTCTGTAGACAATTGAAAAATATATAGTTTAAAGGGGCTAATAATTTTGACCTTAAAATGGCTTAAAAAAAACTGCTTTTATTCTAGCCAAAATAAAACAAATAAGACTTTCTCCAGAAAAAAAAAAAAATATTATCACACATACTGTGAACATTTCCTTGCTCTGTTAAACATTTTTTGGAAATATTTAAAAAAGGAAAAAAAAAATCAAAGGGTGGCTAATAATTCTGACTTCAACTGTGTGTATATATATATATATATATATATATATATATATATATATATATATATATATATATATATATATATATATATATATATATATATATATATATATATATATATATATAGGAACATAATTTATTACTCTACATTGAAATGCCAGGTTTTGTTTTCCTGGACAAATGTGTAGTGTACATCATGCAAACTCTATCAGAATTATGACACACAAGCTCCATATTTTGGGGGAAAAGTTTGAATTTTGAGACATCAGCTTGAAAATGTAAATTAAAAAGCTGTAAACTGTGAGAAACAAAAGTATGATTATTGTTAGGAATCAGAATTTAAAGATATCAACTCAACATTTCAGTATTTGTTTTCCTTTGGCTTAGTCTCTGATTTACCAGAGGTTGCCACAGTGAAATGAACCACCAACTATTCTGGCATATGTTTTACCCAGCCGGGACTCGAACCAGCAACCTTTTGCTGTGGGGCGACAGTGCTAACCAATGAGCAACCGTGTAGCCCACATTTCAATATATAACCTCTTACATTAACACTTAACGATATGACCGTTAGCATTTTTTGAATTGATTAAGTAGCATTAACTATGATAAATACATGTTTACACCATGAATTAATCTTTGTTAATCTTAGTTATTGAAAATAAATACAATTAATCATTAGCTCTTTATGTTAGTGCAGTACATTAATGTTAAGCAATCCAGAATTTGAGTTTAGCAATGTAATAATAAATGCAGAAATAACATTAACCAAGATACCTAATTAATACTGTAGAAATATTGCTCACTGCAGGTTCATGTTTACTAATAGTGGTAACCCATGCTAACACATAAAACTATATTGTAAAATGTTACGACTTTTAATTCTGAAAAAGTCAGAATTATGAGATTATGTAAAGTTCATTTTCTTGAGATAAAACCTGAACTGTGGGTTAATTCAATGGTAACAGTCATTGTGATGTATAAACTAGAAACAGAATCATGTTAATACCTCAGAGAAAGAGTATACATTTTAAAATAACTTAATTCTGAGAAAACAATAATAAAGGCATTATCTTAAAATTGCAATACAAACTTAGAATTTCAAGAAATAAGGTCTGAACTGTAAAACATTATGATGCATAAAAAATATTATATGAGAAACATAATGCGAACAATTTTCCTAACTATGTCTCGAATATGTCATAAAAATTCTGTACAACTGATACACATTCACCTAATTGTAATTTATGTTTGATATCTCCACAGTAAAGGTTAGATTTTATACTAATGTATAAAGATTGCTCTTGACCTTACCAAGAGTCATTATACACACCAAAATTATCTTTATGGCTGAGTTTGATTTCAAGATGTGACTTGTATGGACAAAGAAATCAGCAGTGACTGAACAGCATGACGACAACACTCACCTTGGTAGGTAATAAAAGGTCCATAGTGTGATGGCAAGAACCACAGAATAACTGTAAGAACATAGTTCCTCATTCCATCCACCCACTCATGTCATGGCACAGCTCTTACTCACCTCCTGTGGCAGGCCGTCCTGCCCAAAATGACAGGTTATAGATGCTCATACACTGCTGTGTGGATGTGCCTCAAATTTCAGACATGTTCAAAGCCTGTAATCCCAGAATAAGTTTCTCTCATGTGCACTCCACAACAGTAGATTCTCTGTAGAGTGAGCGCTGGACATTGTGCAACGGTAAAACTTTGCTCACAGCTCTCAACTTACAACCATTTAAATGTGAATGCTTCAATTTCATTCTGCTGTCTTTCAAGCGTCTCAGGTTGCAAGTAATTGCAGCTATACAGATGCATGCACACATACTAAATGCTAACTGCTAGCTCATCCCAAATCATTGTTTTATTAAATTTGCACAGATATTTTTCTATACATTTTCAGTTTTTAAATTAGCCGTGCAGTTTTTTTCACAAGAGTATACAACATGCAGTTTTCACAAGAACTGGCTTTGGGTTAGATTTTTTTAAATTAAAGAGGGAAGGATTAGTTCATCCTTCCACAGAATCAAAAATGTCTCATTATGAGAAGACTAAAGCTCAGACGCCCACACCGCTGTCTGCTTCTGCATTCCTGTGGTCGGGTAGATCTACACATACAGGATATGAAGAGCTCATTAGGTATTCAGTCAACATTTTATTATTCATGAGAGGTTGACTTTTAATCAGACCTTTCTTTAACCCTTAAAGCAGCATTATGTAAGTTTTTAGACTTAAAGGTAATTTTCTAAAATTAGATCAGTTCAATAACTTTAGATAGATGAATTCTGCTTCTGTGGGTACCAGATCTGCCTTCTGTCACCTAAAATAATACATGCAACGTTGGGTGAGTGACCGGGTACACACAGCCCTGCCCATCCCTGTCAGCATAAATATGGAGAAGTGTCTTGCTACCAGTGTTGGACACGTTCCTTTAAAAGAGTAATTACTTATAGTTACTAGTTCTCACAAATAGTAACTAAGTTAGTAACTCGGGTACATAATTCTAAAAGTAACTAATTACCCAAAAGTAACTAATTACCAGGGAAAGTAACTACTTTAAAACAAATCTAATTTGTGAAATCACTATAAAATAAATATAAAACATTGTATACCAATCCACACTACTTTAATGTTTTGGAACAATGGGCCCCATCCCCAAACACACACGCACCTATAGACACACACCCCAGAGAAAGGGCGGTCCTATGGCTGAGAGAGACGCTGCTCAGTGTTCTCAATTAAGACATATTTTATTGTCAGTAACGGCGTTGTAACGGGGGAAACAGTAACTCATTTAATTACTTGTTACTGAATAAAGTATCACTGTAACGCTGTTTATCTATCATGCTGTTATTCCCATCACTGCTTGCTGCAGCCTGCAATGAACAACCAACCCTGCCCACATTCAAGTGCAACATCAGAAGCCACTGGCTCCACACCTACCCCAACTCTAAACCTCACAGTTATTAACGTCCACACCTACCCCAACTCTAAACCTCACAGTTATTAACGTCTACACCTACCCCAACTCTAAACCTCACAGTTATTAACGTCCACACCTACCCCAACTCTAAACCTCACAGTTATTAACGTCTACACCTACCCCAACCCTAAACCTCACAGTTATTAACGTCTACACCTACCCCAACTCTAAACCTCACAGTTATTAACGTCTACACCTACCCCAACCCTAAACCTCACAGTTATTAACGTCCACACCTACCCCAACTCTAAACCTCACAGTTATTAACGTCTACACCTACCCCAACTCTAAACCTCACAGTTATTAACGTCTACACCTACCCCAACTCTAAACCTCACAGTTATTAACGTCTACACCTACCCCAACTCTAAACCTCACAGTTATTAACGTCTACACCTACCCCAACTCTAAACCTCACAGTTATTAACGTCTACACCTACCCCAACTCTAAACCTCACAGTTATTAAAGTCCACACCTACCCCAACTCTAAACCTCACAGTTATTAACGTCTACACCTACCCCAACTCTAAACCTCACAGTTATTAACGTCTACACCTACCCCAACCCTAAACCTCACAGTTATTAACGTCTACACCTACCCCAACCCTAAACCTCACAGTTATTAACGTCTACACCTACCCCAACTCTAAACCTCACAGTTATTAACGTCTACACCTACCCCAACCCTAAACCTCACAGTTATTAACGTCTACACCTACCCCAACCCTAAACCTCACAGTTATTAACGTCTACACCTACCCCAACCCTAAACCTCACAGTTATTAACGTCTACACCTACCCCAACCCTAAACCTCACAGTTATTAACGTCTACACCTACCCCAACCCTAAACCTCACAGTTATTAACGTCTACACCTACCCCAACTCTAAACCTCACAGTTATCAATGTCTACACCTACCCCAACCTTTAACCCCATCTATCACAGTTAATAATGTCGACACCTACTCCAACCCTAAATCCGACCATCAGTTATTAACGTCTACACCTACCCAAACCTTAAGGTCAATCGTAAGTTGACCATAGTTATTAACGCTTACACCTACACCTATCCCAACCCTAAACCCAACTATCACAGTCATTAATGTTCACACCGTGACCTACCCTAACCCTTAACCCCATCCATCACAGTTATTAACCTACTCCAACCCTAAACCCAACCATCACAGTTATTAATGTCTACACCCACCTACCCCAACCCTAAAGTCAACCAAAACAGTTATTAACGCTTACACCTACACCTACTCTAACCCTAAACCCAACTATCACAGTTATTAATGTCTACACCTACTCCAACCCTAAACCCAACCATCACAGTTATTAACATCTAACCTACCCAAAGCCTAAATTTAACCATCACAGTTATTAACCTTTACACCTACCCCAACCTAAACCCAACCATTACAGTTATTAACATCTACACCTACCACAACCCTAAAGTCAACCATCAGTTATTAATGTCTACACCTACTCCAACCCTAAAGCCAACCTTCACAGTTATTACATTTACACCTACCCAAACACTAAAGTCAACCATCACAGTTATTAACGTCTACACCTATCCCAACCCTCACATTTATTAACATCTACATGTACCCCAACCCTAAACCCAACTCTCACAGTTGTTAAAGTCTACACCTACTCTATCTCTAAACCTTACAGTTATTAACGTCTAACCTACCCAAACCCTAAATTTAACCATCACAGTTATTAACGTTTACACCTACCCCAACCATTACAGTTATTAATATCTACACCTACCCCAACACTAGTCAACCATCAGTTATTACAATCTACACCTACCCCAACCCTAAACCCAACCATCACAGTTATTAACATCTACACCTACCACAACCCTAAAGTCAATCATAAGTTATTAATGTCTACACCTACTCCAACCCTAAAGCCAACCTTCACAGTTATTACATTTACACCTACCCAAAGACTAAAGTCAACCATCAGTTATTAACGCTTACACCTACCCCAACCCTTAACCCAACCATCACAGTTATTAACTTTACACCTATCCCAACTCTCACAGTTGTTAATGTCTACACCTACTCCAACCCTAAACCTTAGTTATTAATGCCTACACCTACCTCAACCTTAAACCCAACCATCAAATATAATAATGTCTACACCTACCACAACCCTAAACCCAACCCTCACAGTAATGGTGCATTACAGTGTCTGACATGTCCTTGGCATGGGCAATATTGGCAATCGCCCTTTACTTTCGTCCACAAAATGGCGGCATGAACACCATGCAGGCGGCACTATCGTCGTTTGCCTAGAGTTCCAGTTAAACTTGCAACGGTACTGCCTTGGATGTCCACCACAGGCTGCAGTTAGATCAATTGGGGAACTGTGCATAAAGAAATGCCATTGAGTGGGAACAGTGTGAACTGCTTTGTTGGTAACAGGCAATTGGGCACATCAACCACAAATGAGAGAAAGTTGCATAGTTTTGCATATAGGCCCACACGGAATCTGCGCGCGCAGAATTCCGCAGATTTTTCGCAGATTTCCCCAGATTTTTAGCCCATCATTAATTCTGTTTGTTTACTTACAGTCAACTATTTACAGTTAATCTAATTGAATTTGCATTTTAAAATTTAAATAAAAGTTAAAAAGATTTTATTTTTTATTTCACATTTTAAGGTTTTAGTTATGATACTCCTAAAATAATTCCGCAGAAATCCACAGATTTTTACCAAAATCCTCTGCAGAAATAGCAAAAAATGTCTGCAGATTCCATCTGGCCCTACATATTGCATAGCATAGTGCTTTAAAGACGCATGAAATTAAAGTTAGGATTGTCCTTTTTTCTGTCCTGACGTGAAATGAGAAAAAATGTAGGGGGCTGCATGATTTTGGCCTTTTGGAACCGATTGAATCATTGTAAGATGGATGTAGCTACGAATTTGAAGGAAGATTGACAAATGGACAAAAGTGAGACACACACTGAAAGCCCCGCCAGAAAGACATTCCATGTGACCAGAAGTAAAGAAAAGTTGCTTAGAGGGAACAGGGAAGTCATGGTATTTGATTAAAGATTATGAAGGCAAAAAAAGTCTTACAAAATAATGGAGTGCTCAGATACATTGTTTATAACAAGCACTACTATATACATCTAAAAATAAGAATAGTAAATTTAGATTTTAGACTTTATATGTATGACTGTTTCACCAGTCATTATATATTCGAGTCCTTAGGGACCCTGACCTACACTCAACAAAAAATAAATGCAACACTTTTGTTTTTGCTCCCATTTTCCATGAGCTGAACTCAAAGATCTCAAACCTCAAAACTAGTCTCTATGAGAATCAAAATGCATTTGTCATTTAAACAGCTACTCAATCAACATATGATTCTCTTACAGGGTCATTCAATGTACATTCAGTAATGTGATGACGTTCAGTAAGTTTCCTCAGTGTGATTCTCTGACAACGGAAATAAAAAGTGTTAGCAAAATTTAAACAAATTCCAAAACTCAGAAACTTAGTAGATCTGAAGATTCCACATCTTGAAATAAATGATTCTAGAAGGTTTGGGAATCTTATAAAGATTTGGAAATACAAATAATTTGTTCTGTAATTTTTTATTAAGACATTTAAAGGAGTTTCATTGTGAATGTTAATGGTTTGCTCCCCAGCTACCAATTCAAAGAGGAGAGATAAAAGCTGTGAAAAGAAGTATTTAACCAACTTTAAAGCGTTAAGCAAATCTGCAAGCTATGGCGAAAACAACATCTCAGCGCTCAGAACATTACATATTGAGGATCACTGAAGTGAGGAGAGACACTTTCAGAGTGCTGTCAGCAGGGCGTCAGGAGGCTTTGAGATCTTAAAAACTGGTCAAGCAAACTGCATTACAAATAACACATCTGTCCTTCAAAACCCATCAAGGATCAGACAATCCTCACAGCATTGAAAGCAGAATAAAGTGAAAGAAAAGAGTGGCATCAATTTGTGTTAGCAAGTCTTTATCCTCCAGAGAAAGAGTGTGCTGTATAGAGTGGAACTTTGAATTTGGAAGGTGAAAAGAAAGTCCTTCTGTATTCAGCGACGGTGATGAGATGGCGTTCAAATGCAAATGCAGGAACTCAGTCGTGTATATTCACCGGCCAAATCCTGAAACTCTTCCTGACCGTCTGAACTGACAAGTGTCTGGCTAATGGGTTCTGAGGGGCATCAGCCTGGCCAACTAAAACACATTTCAATTTTAATGATACGTTGAATGCAGCAAAGCTTTCTTTAATGTTTATACTTCAACAAAGTTTACATGAGCAACATGTAATCACACTGAATGAAAACAGCCTTCAAAGTTTACAAAATGTTAGCAACGGGACAACGTGACCATCACTACCATAATAGAAATGAATTGATTAAGAGAATGGAGGGTGATATGTGTGTGTACAGATCCAGAGTTTTTCAGAATTTGAATGGCCATTGTTTACTAGTTTTTTTACCCTTGTTTTATTTTAACAGTGCTTATATTGTTCTATTTGGTTCCTTGATTTTAGTTTGAGGAAACAAGCATAAAAGTCCATTTTTGTTCTGATCCAGGGCCGCTGCTGGCCAAAAGGGTGCCCTAAGCGAAATTTTACTGTGGACACTGCGTGGACACAGAAAAAAATTACGTCACATGTTTGTTTGCGTTCGTCATAAAATTAATTTTATTTAAATGTATTTAACAACATATTATCAATATACATTTTATTTACACTCAGTTTATGTTAATATTATTAAATAAATGTTAATATTGTTTTTTTGAGCAACCGTCCGAGATGGTGCCCCCCTCCGGAGCTGAGGCCCTACTCAGCCTGCATACTCAGCGGTTAGGGAGCGGCGGTACTGTTCTGATCAATATGGTTCACTTGGTTAAATGTTTTTAAACCTTGTTCACTTGTTATAAACAATTTAAATTGTTCCCACTCTAAGCCAAATGGCAATGAGACCTTTCCCTGGCTTTCACTGACTAAAATGCTGAATTTTGCAGCCTGATCTCACAAGGAAATGTAACTATTTTACATTTTGCCAGCTTAGTGGCTAATTCATACAAATTCATAGGAAAATGTCAGATTTTTAAAAGGAGGCACCAAACCCCACCCCTAAACCCAACCTTCATTGGGAGATGAACAAATCGTACCAAAATGTACGAATGAGATCATACAAATTCATACAAAATTAAAAGTTAGGAATAGGCAGGAGATAGCATTGGAATTTCCATGACCTATAGGGCAGCTGTTGTGTGGAGTACTTCATCCAGAATTGAGTGATTCTGCAAATGCTAAATTTAATGCATAATTTTGTGCAAAATTTAGAGAAAATGTGCAATTTTTTTTATTGAAGCACATTTCCTGCAAATTGTGACCACACTGTAATACACATTCGTAAACTAACTGATTGTCTGTTTTGATTCTGTATTTTATGCTAGTTTTTTCATTTATATATGCTTTTGAACTGCATTGTGAGATTTTGATCTATTCATCAACAACTTTTGATGTTGAAGAGTTTGAAAAAGTGACATTATTGAC
Organism: Danio kyathit; assembly: GCA_903798195.1. NCBI lineage: Eukaryota > Metazoa > Chordata > Actinopteri > Cypriniformes > Danionidae > Danio > Danio kyathit. Next base: position 11,981,456 of record LR812527.1, on the reverse strand, counting down.
ATTTTCATTAGTTTGAAGTGATATAGTTTCTGGATTGGTGTTGTAAATTATGATACAATAACCTGGTAATAAGCTGTTGGTACGGTTTCTGTTATTAAAAAAGTATATATTATTTCCAATACAATATATTGTTTCAAACTACTAAATTATCAATAAAAGTCATTGCAGTGTTGAATTTTCAGCATCAATAATCGACAGAGCAGAGACCAAGGTCACATAATGCAGTTCATAATCGTAAATAAACAGACAAAATGATAAATTATGAAATACGGAACCTGTTATTTAACAGATATTATTTAACAAAGCAGCCGGAATGCTGTTCAAATTCCTGCTGTACCATCTGCATTGTAAATTATATTATATAACATTATATTTGCATATAGAAAGTGATTATCTGGTGTGTGTGTGTGTGTGATACCTCAAGTTATCATAGATAACAGAAACCAATGGTAAAAAATAATGATAAAATAAGATGTGTACTTTTGTGTATATTTTCACAGGAAAACAACACAAGAAATGCCAGCCTAATCTCACGAGGATTTTACGTTTTGTCAGTTTAGTGGCTAATTCGTACGAGTTCAGTCGTACAAAAATGTACGATTTTAAAAAGGAGGCGTGGCACCTAACCCCACCCCTAACTCCAACCGTCATTGGGTGATGAGCAAATCGTACTAATTTGTACGAATTAGATCATACGAATTCATACAAATTAGCCACTAATCAAAAAGTTACGAATTGCCGTGAGATAGCGTTGGAAATGCAGTAAATATTGCAACAATTTTTGAGAATAGTCACTACAAAATCTGTCATTTTAGAAAGCAAATATATTTTAAAAATCCCGATATTCCATGCAGACAAAAACAAATATAGAATTCCCTGATTTCGATGTCTGGAATAGACCCCCATTTATTTATTTATTTATTTTACCTTATCTGAATGTCAAGATACTGATGTTTGTTACACTCTCTTCTTTGAATATTTTTTTTCAATTATTTTGTTTTGTCTATGTTTAGAAAAAACAAAAAGTTAAATCACAAAAAAGTCTGGAATAGACCTTTTAAACATACATGATATCCTGTGGGAATTGAGTTTGCAAAAACAGAATATGAATCGAAATCTGAGAAACACACCTACGTTGAATATGAAATCATGGGTTGTCTGAGTAGCTACAATAAAAACAAAACAAAAAAACATTGGGTTGCTCCCCATTCTACGGAAGCCCTGAACTGTACGCTGAAAATAAAAAGCAATCTTAGTGGTGAGAAAAAAAAACTGAAAAAAAAAAAAAAGAAATCTCGTTACAATGACATAATATCTTGTTATTTCAAGATATTAAGTTGTTATAATGACATATATCCTTATATCTCGTTATAACAAGCGAGATAGGTTTTCTTTTTGTTTCTCACTACCAAGATTGCTTTTTTTTTCACTTGTGCAGTTCAGGGCTTCCGTACCATTCAACCTGAAGCTTGAGAGTTGCTGCAAAAAAGAATAAGTGAAACTGGCCAAATATTGGTGTGCCAAGCTTGTAACATTAGTCAGAAAAGACTGAGGCTTTAATTTGAGCCAAAGGTGCTGCAAAGTATTGAGCAAAGGCTGAGCATATTTATGTAGATGATTTTTTCCTTTGAATAAATTTGTGAATATTACATACAAGCTTCTTTCACATTGTCATTATGTTATTGTTTAAAGAACTAAGGAAATTAATTAAGTCAATTCATGAGCTTTAATCCATTTTTTTTTTTTTTTTTTTTACATTGTAAGTTTTTTACTTACCGGGACTGTAGAAATGTTTTTGTTTTTTTTAGCTCTGATTGCATTTTAGAAAAGCATGCAGTGTTCTTAAGAAAAATAAAATGGCCCACACACAAATGAACTTTTTTTTTTTTATTATAGTTCACTACATAAGAAGTGCAAAGACATGTTTATAAACCATTAGAGGAGTGAATGTTATCCAAATTGGTCGTCATAATATTAAATAAAATACATTCTGTCTTGTCAATGATGTAAAGAAAATATCATAAATGATTACTTGGTATAAAAGCCTTAGATATGAAAACTCTGAAATAATAATTGCAATAATTATCTGCATAGTCAATATTGGATACGCCTAAGAGTGTAAGACATATGTGAAGAAACTAAGAGAAAGTGAGTAAAAAACATGAAGTGTTTGGATTTTTTTCTTAAAGACATGGAAACCAAGGAATATGTCCACTGGCTTTGTAACAATATCATTTTTTCCTTTCCTTTTATTGCTGTGAACGTGGGCTAAAAGAACAATTAACCTTCAAACAAAGTGACTGTTGACCTTTGTCACGTTTTATCACAAGATATCAAATGCTGCCCCAGTTTTTGAATGCAGTCGTTTAGTGTCAGCATATTCAAAACAAAACACCTAAGCTTAAATTAAATGCTTGTGAAGATGTGTAACACTGTTTAAAGGCACTATATGTAAGAACGTTTGTATATGAAATGCTTTTTATCGCCAATCCCTTCATAGTGTTTGTCATGGTTTTATGACAATTATAATGGGAATTGTATTATTTTCAATTTCTTTTTCTAATCAAATAATGAAAAAGGTCTTCGTCTTGACTCCTGAGTATATCGGCATTGAATCCTGGTCTCTTACACCCCATTCACAGAGGTTATTGGTGTTAACGCTTGATTTAGAGCATGTCTAAAGCTTCATCATCATAGTGACAACAGCCAATCACATCCAGCTTTGACCATGACATTAAAAAAGCACAGAAGTAGTAGTAGTGTATAACCGTACAACCATGATTATAAGCCTTTCCTCCATTTTGACAACGCTGTTTGCTGGTGTTGGACGATCATCATTGGCTAACGTCTGCACTAGTATTTGCAAAATGCAATCCGATTGGCGGATTCTTGCATTGGCGATTGAAAACTTGAACGCTCTTCACATTCTGCAGCAAACAACAAATCCAATTGCCAAACAAATCCTTGTTTCGACAGACCCACAATTCTGTTTGGCAATGCCTGACTTCAATCCAAAGTAAGTAAGAAGTGTTAACGCCGACCCAACCGCCCCCCCCATGTGAATAGAGGTTATGGATAACGTGTGTAAGAATTTGAGCACCAGCAAGAAATTGCTGTCTACAGTTCACATAACGGCCAGCTGTGTCCCTAGTTTCTGAATTCTGCATATAGTTTCTTTAGCAGTGAGGTCTCATGTTGCAAGAAAATGTGTTTAAAGTTCTCACAAATCTAAAAAGCAAGAGTTCTCAAAGTTTGTTATTTGTTTTTAATTCACAGTAAATCTTTGTGCGTAATGTGAAAATTTTGAGTTAGCGTTCTCCTGTGAGAGACATGGCCATCTACTGTCGATCAGAATATAGGCATGTACCTAAAGTGAGTCCTCTAAGTATTACGAAAGTGCAAGAGCTAAACAGATTGATGACCAAGGCAACTTAGTTAATATAACTATTTTTATAAAACAACTATTCTGAACCACCAGTGTTTTTGATCAAGGCAAAGCCTTTCTTTGTTAGGGAAACTATCTGAAGATATGCTTTCCCAGAATGCAGCTGGATTCCACTTGCTCAATCACTTGGCAATAAGATTTGGCTTCAGCTGAGAGGTTTTTTCAAGCCAGATGGCTGGTAAAGTTCAATGTTCTTGCTGATAACACTGTGAGAGAGAGTGAGAAAGAAAGCGGCATGTGCGGGGTGAGCGAGGTTATCCCAGCAGGACTCTTTGAAGGCGATCGACGGGCACACTGTGGTCATCGTCTGAGTCGGCGTCGCTTTGAGGGTTGGAGCTGCAGGGAGAGGTGCATTCTGGGGAGCACAGGTAGTGCATCAAGGGAAGGCGATACTTCCCGCAGAAATCCACAAACTTGATGTGACGAACACATGAATCGAAGTAAACACCTGGGAAAGAGATAGTGAGACAAATATTTAGAAAGTATTTTGATTCAAATTGCATCCACAATTAGTCAAAGTTGAAAATTTGCTGGTGAATTATAGTCATTTCAATAGGAATCGATGCAAATTTGGGGAAATTCCTCTACATTTGTGGTGTGCTTTTTGCTCCAGGAGAGCCACATTCTTAAAGAATTCAATTCTAACCCTTTGTAAACACAACTGAACCAGCTAGTCTTCAGCATCACATTCAGGTGGCTGTGTTGAAGCTAAACTCTTTAGGAATGTGGTACTCCTGGAGTAACCGTATTTGGATACGGTTATATCCAAATAAAGTTTATATGATCTTTCTTCTCCCACCTGCACACTTGGGGTTGGGGCACTTGCTGGCTGTGTCTAGGTAGATGACTAGATGGCTTGGAAGGTCTTTATGAGAGTACGGAAGGTTCTTGCTTTTGATGGTGCGGCCAGACAGCTCCAGGAGTGATGGGGGATCGTAGGTCATGTCCTTGACGAAGCGTACCACCAAGGGATTGCCTCGAAGACTGAGCTCCTGAAGATGAACCAGACTTAGAATCTCTCTCGGAAGATAAGTCAGCAGGTTATTGTGCAAACTAAGAGAACGCAGGGAATAGAGCCTGTGACGGTGAAAGGAAACGCAAAAGTGATTAAATAAGTAATTATGTTTTGATCAAATCTTGCAGGTCTAATTGACCAACTTTGTAGGAAGGATATGTTTGGCACATCTCATACTAACCGGTTTAGTTGAGGTGGGACACTCTGGATGCGATTATCACACAGAACCAAGTAACTAAGGCCGGGCAAGTTAGCTAGTTCAGCAGGGATGGTGGAGATCTGGTTACCACCCAAATACAACAGCTCTAAGCTAGAAAGACAAAGAAGGGATCATGTTGACACAATTACAATAATTGCAAGATCATTATGTGAAACCAAAAATTCTTCAAAGTGGGATTTGAGCCAATGTTTCTGGCATGGTAATCGGGTACAAAAAACAATGACAAGAAAAACAGAATCAGTCTAGTGGGCCTTCAAGGCAGCCTAGGTTAGTAGAATGAAGTTTACACAGCTTCTATAAGCTGACTGTTACACTCATCCCACTAAACCCATCCATGCCAACTGAAATAGGATATACACCACAATTTCTGGAATGCAAAGCAGGCAGACTATACTATGGATGCCGGTGTGATTGTAGTCTGACTCCTAAAGCCTGGACAGTAATGTTTACCCACACAGCTCTTACTAGCTGGCCATTACACTCACTTACATAAACTTGCCTACCATCTGGGTCACGCTACCAGTGTAACTCTTATGGTTTTCTCCACTCACTGCTCAAACCAGCACTTCTGTTATTTGATGTGTGCCACTAACAAGGGTTTAGAAATGTGTCAGTCACTAGTGAACTTCTTGAGACTTGAATACATGTTTCTTTGTTTCTACTATAAAACCTATTGAATATACATTAAAGCAGTGATTCATGATATTTTTGATTCCATGACCCTGCCTTTGACATTTTGTGAAGGTGCTAAAATGTTGTCTTTGTTTTGGAATTCAATTATGTTAATTTAATAACATGCTAATAAGACTTTTTAAGACTTATTGGGGCCTTTGGAAGTTTGCCAATGCGGGGCCTACCCCTTGTTGAGGACTACTACATTATAGTATCTGAAAATCTATAGGAAATCTTTCACTGAACAAACCCAGACATGTAGAAAAAAGTCAGTAAACAATCAATGCAAACATGCAAAGGCTATGAGGAAATTATTCTACCTTCAGCTGTTTTAAAGCCAATACATATAAATGTTTTACGATTGCATTGATATCTTCATCAAACATCCTTATTGTTGTTCGTCACAAACACTAGAGAATACAGGTCCAATGCTTCAAGGAAAAACTAGTTTATATAGGGTACAAACTTGTGCATTTGTCAATAAACTAAAGTTTAAAGCATTCATTTAATAGCTTATGGGCATGGAGTAAAACTATACCTGAGGTGAAATTAAAGAACGAAGTTATCTGATGTAGTTTTGAACAAAATGGTAAAAGTTAATTTTGTTAATGTCTGATAAACACCCTAATGCTGCGTTCACACCAGACGCAGATGAAGCATCACACGCGAGTGATTTACATGTTGAGTAAATGCGAAGACGGCGCACGAATCGCTCAAGTAGGAAAATCTGAACTTCAGCGGACATTCGTGCCGCATTAGCTAACCATGAGCTTGCTCTTATAGCGGAGCTTGATTATGACGTATTGCCTGTTGTTGGTGTCCCGAGGGGAAATCCTCTTGCCTACACCGGACAACAGCTCATCAAACTGGGCTCTGCTCAGTTAGAAGCACCGCTAAAAGCCTCTATCATCCAGATATAGTTTTTGGAGGAGTTGATGAACTCGCAGGGCTGGGTGCACCTCTGAAAGGATCTAGTGGACTCAGACATGGCGCCAAACAAATCTACTGTTTTTCAGTCTTCCTAAAGCACATAAACACAGCTATTCTCTCGATGAAATCCATGTTAGCCATTTAGCAGCGAAGCTAGAATCACCAGGTAGACAAAAGCCCTGCCCATAACGCGAATCCGTGAATTTGACGTGCGAATGAAGCCAATTTGACGTGCAGATGAAGCGAGCAAACTCAAAATGCGCGATTTATTCACGCATTCTGCATATGGTGTGAACAGAATCAGACTACCATTGGTCAGTGTCATATTTGTAAAAAGGAGGTGTGACATTTGGGCTCCGCTTCGATTTACTATCGATCACAGTGCAGAGTTTCTTTGACAAGATGCGCATGAGAATTGCAGTTTTTGCTAAATCACGACCTCCATTTTTTCCAATCAATTGTGCAGCCCTACCTACTGTACCTATCAGATGCTTTTTAACTGATGTTTTCTCACTACTGTCATTTTAGTTTATTTTGGTACTAAGCAGAAGCACACAGCACGTTTTAAGATATTCACCTAAATGACACTTGCAGTGTGGATGCCGTTGGGAGGTTTGTTAATAGTAAATAAATGCTTGTGCATTTTAAATTGTGTTTTCCCACTAAATGAAGTATTCACCAAGAATTTAGTTGGGCAAATAAATTATGTATTGAACTTTCCACAAAAAAAAAAAAAATCCTCATTTAGGGATAGAGAATAAGACACTGAGAGCACAGGAGCGAAAGACCACTGTTGATTTGTTGTCCTCCCTAAAGATAGGCTTTCATTTTTGCTTCAGCATCTCAATCCCCTTCGCCAACCCATCCGAGCTTAGTCTCTACAATTACCACAGCGGACAGAAATGGCAAAGGGAAAAGAGGCCCAGATCTCTTAAAAAGGACCAACTCAGTGTGTAATGTGGGCCAACAGGGCACATCTCTTTATGACTGGTTGGCTCGCGGCCAAGTGGGCCTCAGCAGACTCATGGCTCCAGCACAGCTCTGCTGAGACCACATGGCAAACTGATCCTGCGGCCTAAGGCTCTAGCGCTGAGAGATTCCCATTTATTCTCACTGTCAATAAAGTGTGAAGCAAAGTTCAAATGAGAGACTTTGCAGTTTGCAAAAATGAAGCCCTTCAGAGTCATTACAGGACAGTTGGATTTCACTAAAAGCAGATAATATTTGCACAATTACTTTAATAAGGTAAACGGGAATATTGTTAAATGTATTTTTCAGCATTACTTCTCTAGTCTAATTTCTAATCGTTCTAATTTACTCATCAACTGATATTCCAAAACCGTGATTCAGCACACAAGATTTTAGGTTAGTTTGAAATTAAATTAGTTTAATCAGCAATTTTATTTCTGAATTGTGTATCACCATAGTTCCTAAAATGTATGTAAATCGGATAAATTTCACCCAATTTTTTGTCCCCCATTCCCTACTTCTCACACTAAAGCTATACTATTAGCATTTGCACACTGGATCAACATTTTTAGTGTATGTTGGTGCACTGTTATGCTTTGCAACTGCCGCAGACATCATGTAGACTGTTTGATGTTTGTCTACTGTTTCCCATATCAGTTATTGGCACAATCAGTTAATAACATGCTATAATAATCATCAGCCACTGGGCCGGTAGACCCTGAGTCACGCTCTGGGAGCTTTTTTCCTTGACATTGCGAAAGGCGTTTATTAATCTGCACGTGTCTAATAATTAAGACTACAGTGATAAGGTTTAGAGGGAACTTGTTAGCAGAAATACTGTAAATAGGTCGCTGGTAGTCAATCGTTAAGCAAGGGAATGTGTTTGACTCCTTGCAAAGAGTGCAACATTGACTGCAAAACTATTTTTTTCCTATTCACTCTCTCTGCAGGGATTTAAAAAAAGAAATCTTCGGTAAACACGAGCCATGAACCAAAGCAACCAGTTTTAAGATGAATAATATTGCAGATTGTGTTTATGAAATGGTATTTAAAATGAGACAAATGTACATATGTCGGTTTACATATTCTTTGCGTGAATAAACTAATTCTAATATTTGTATTTTATTATGAAAATTCGTTTTTTAATGTAGAGTGTTGACTATATTGACAGACCTACAGTACATTTCTAATCAGTTTTGCATAGTGTAGTTCTGCAATTGAAATGTATTTTTTAATGTAATTTGTACCATATTTAGTGCTTAAGTCAATCTTTTCATTTTAAATTGACAAATGAATTTAGCCAAAAATGTAATATGATAAATAATAATAATAATAATATTAACAATAATAATAATTAGGGCTGGGTAATTTGGCCTCAAATCAAAATCTCTATTAATTTAATAATTTAACTCGATTACGATTATTTGATTTATTTATTACTCTCATAATTCACTGAGAGTTTTTGTACAGTAAATATGCCAGAGGTGTAAAGAGTACCTGAAAACCATACTTGAGTAAAAGTACAGATACCTTACTGTAAAAATGACTCCATTACAAGTTACAAGTCACCAATTCCAATAAGACTTGAGTAAAAGTATTAAAGTGTCCGATTTTAAAAGAACTTAACTATTTTACTCATACTGAATGTAGGCTCAAAGAACACCAAGAAAGGTTTATTTTCCTAATATATAAATTAAATTTAACACCTTAATGTTTGAAAATAGCAGAAGAAAATATAAAAAAAAAATAGAACAAAAAGTCTCAGTCAAACTCAAATGTTCAAAACAGGCACAAACAATTTATCAAAAAAATAAATAAAGTAGTAAAACGTAGTAAAAAAAATCTGAGCTGACTTTGATGCGATTCATCTCTCAGTATCAGAGGGGGGCAATATTTTTATTTTGAGTATTTTTGGATTGATTAATTATGTTTTCTCTGTATTAAAATTAAACAAAGAGGAGCAGTGTTATTTTTCAACTTAGTAAACTACATATAAATTCAAGCTTCGGCTTCATCACTGGCTGCAGCCATGTTGCTAATTAAACACCTGGTATGAGGCAAGCTGCTAATTCATGTTCACATGATTTAGCTCATAAATAGCATACAGTACCTTCAGCACCCTGCAGATGGCGATATCGCCTCATCTGCCCAACAAATTAACTGTGGTAGATAAATATGCCGACTTGTCGTGCACAATCACAATGTAAAGAGTAACGGTCAGCATCTGTTCAAATGTAGTGGAGTAAAAAGTACATATATTCAATCAATAATGTAGTTAAGTAAAGAGTAAAAGTTGCTTATATTTTTGATACTCAGTACAAGTACAAAGTAGCCAAAAAAATACTTAAGTAAAGTAACGATGTCCATTTACTCAAGTACTTTACACCACTGAAATATGCTCACTTTTTTAATACGCTCACTTAATTTTAAAATAATTGAAGGAAACACACTATCTACTATCTATGATTATTTATTGAACTTCAACATTGAACAACTCAAATTAAAATGCAGGTTGCCTAAAAGCAACAGTCAGTTGTTTCTTATAAAAAAAAGTGATAATAAATAACTTGCACTTTTGAAAACAAAATTTTTAATGTTTTTCATGTTAAAAGCAGAAAATAAGCAGCATCTCTTCTAAATAAAATAACTCTTGTGTATTCTGTAAATAACATTTTAAACAGTGCATTTCTTGCATCTTCTGTAAACAAATATTTTAATGTAAATAATCATTTTAATATAACGGTTAATATGCTGTGTTGAGGCATCTCTGGCGCAGCTTCTAATCATCATCAATGTAGTGCTAAGTAAGGGTCAAGAATGGGTCCATCATCCTACTTGACCAGAGATCAGATGTGGCTGAAAGTGGCCGCAGAAGTATAAATCAGCCTCAGCCTTTAACAGAGCATGGTCATGTGACTTCATAAGCAGTAGGAAAAGTAATTGAAAAAATCGTCTTGGAAAAATTAGATTGATTATAGGTTCTGAATGTCGATTTTGATTGCTTTTCGATTAAATCGCACAGCCTAATAATAATAATAATAACAATAATATGTAATGTGTCCTGTCTGTACCAATACTAGTAAAATAACACTCCATTTTTGCATCTCGTTTAAATACACTATGAACAGCAGCTACGCTAATTATTTTCTTTATTCTCTAATTCCACCTAGGGTTACTCATTCCGAGGTCCCTAGAGACTATGCAGCGCCATTGATGCGATCCAAGACCTGTGAAAAGATGATCCCAAGATATCCATAATCCTGGATCAGGCTGTATCCTGAGCTGTGGTCGTCATGGAGGAATGGAGTGCATGAGACTGATTCCTGAAAGACCACCGTGACAGATGAGTCAGACAGATGAATTGTTTGGGCCAGCCTGACCCCCCCACCGGTGACCTACCCACACCTGCAGCTTCTCCATGATGGACGTCCAGCCTCCGGTGCCTAGTCTGCAGCTCCACACAGGATGTTTGGCCAGAAGAATAATGGTCATGCCCAACAGAGCCTAGTTTTTTTTTCCGTCACTTTGTCAATTGCTGAAGTTTTTTTTTTCCTCACCACTGTCACCACCGGCTTGCTTGGATCGGGACTTGTGGAGCTGCGCTTTGGTGGATTTGCTCTTCAGTGTTTGAACTTTCAGCCGTGAAACTTAAGCCACACTGAACTAAACATAACTGAACTTCAACTCTGAAATCTGGACTTTACTAGAACTACGATAAGCTGCTTTGACACAACCTACATTGTAAATAGTGCTATACCTGTATAAATAAACATGAATTGAATTGAATTAAAATGGTTCTCATTACCCACAGACAGATCAATAGATATGATGTATGTGTGGGACCTGTCACCTGACTGAATACATTTATTGAATTATTTTTATAATTCTTGGATATTATTGTTTATAGATATTTTTTTATTTTTTGCATCTCACGTCTGGTGACCTTGAGTGGTTGGAAGGGCATCTCAAATAAAATCTATTATTATTATTATTGTTGTTGTTGTTATTATTATTATTTCCACTGACACAATGCCTGAACTACTGATAAAAAGCTCAGAAACACTAAAGAGCATGACAAATGAAGAGAACAGAGGGCAAGATAATAATTCGAATGACCTCTTTTGGCACACAGTGCACTTTGTTCAGAGAATGAGCAATAAACAATGGAAAAGCTGTCTTTTGAATTACACTTCTGAAGTTGCATCAGCTAGAATGATGATTTACTTTGAAACAATAGCAAAGACTTCATGTAGTGATTTAATGATGGAAATGATGCAAAGTGCATGTTTACATGCCTCAATGCTGTTTTACTCTCTTGTTCTTCTTTGGTCCCACACAGAAAGCATATTTATTATTATGGGAAAGACAAGAAGATTAAACCCCCAATAAATTAATGAAGCACGAGTCATAGTCTGTTTTAATATTCAATTCAATTCATCTTTATTTGTATAGCGCTCATACAATGTAGATTGTGTCAAAGCAGCTTCACATGGAAGATTATAGTGAATTAAAACAGTGTCAGCTCAGTTTTCAGAGATTAAGTTCAGTTCAGTTTAGCTCAGTTCAGTTGTGGGTTAATAATCACTACTGAGAGTCCAAACACTGAATAGCAAATCCATCGATGCGCAGCTCTACAGATCCTGAACCATGCAAGCCAGTGACGACAGCGGCGAGGAAAAAACTTCACCAATTGGCGAAAGCGAAGATTTAAAAAACCTCGAGAGAAACCTGGCTCAGTTGGGCACGACCATTTCCCCTATAACCAAACGTCTTGTGCAGAGCTGGAGTCTATCGACTTATCGCAGGTCATTTTTTTTAATAAGAATTACCAGTGGGGCTGCAGAATATATATCGTAAAATAGGGCTGCACAATATTTTTAGCACCGATATCGCAATGTGATCATTCACAATAGTCACATCGCAGGATATGCAATGTTGAGTTTGTATTATAATTAATTGTTTACATGTGTTTTTGAGGCATATGATTGTATGATTTTAAAGGCATAAGTAATTGTACCATTTGTATCATTAATAATGACTAACTTTATAAAATTGTTCATTTTTATTATTCAATTACTGTACCTGAGTACTATTAGACTTGGAAAATGACAAAACTTTGTTTATTTAAATTGCATCATCTTCTTTATTGTATTTATAGATTGCTTATTAGATTTTATAGAGATGCACTTCCATGAAGATCTTCCATACGCTTTTAATTGCGAATAAAAATATATCACAATTTTACATTTCTCCAATATCGTGCAGCCCTATCGCAAAAAAAATTATTTCTGCTATAATAGTTAATGCAATACTGTACGTATTTATGTGTAATACATTACATGCATTTAATGCATTGGTCGTTTATCTAAATTTAACCAATCAGATGGGGCCTTGCTATCATTATCCCCACCTCCCCAGTAGTTGCTATACTACTATTGGCTGGAGCAGCCGAAAGGTAAACCCAAAGCAGAAAATAAATACTAATGGCAGGAGTCGAGACAAGAGAGAAAATGAACAGCAGCCAATCAGAGGAGAGGGGTCAGTATGCAGTGCAATCTGAGCTGCATCCAATGCTTTTTAATGCGCTCGACTAAACCTACCCCTCACTAGCTCCATTGAGTGCATTGTGTCTGAGATTGCATCTCTGACATAAGCAATCTCAACTTGCATCATCAAGGCTGCATCCAGATACTGTTGAATCAGAGCCATCAGTGTTGAATCAGTGTTCACTCAGAATTTTTTTAGTCTGTATTAGAATTAGTTAGATTTTAAATATATATATTTTACCTGTTTAGATTTATATATTTAAATAAATAAATGATTTTGTCTAATAAAAATGCATTTTTCTATGGGAATGTTATATTGTAAGAAATATTATCGCAATACTTAACATTACATATTGCATATTTTACAGTATCGTGCAGCCCTAATTACCGGTCATACTTTGGTTGGGTAATATATTGGTTAATATATGAAGACTTCACATCTGGTTTCTCAAAACTCTTGTAAATATCCCTGCTGCTGTGTAATGTGCTGCTGTGACTTTCAGAAGTACATCAAGAGCATCAGAATATCAATGGTCTGCTTTTATGAGGGCAATCCACAATGCACTAATATACATTTTGAGTGGTTTTGTTATATCACTGTTTTCCCTGTCAGAGCTTGTTTTTGCAGACTGAACTTGCTGATTTGGCATTTGTGGGGTTACAGCATAACTAAGAACTGATGTGCTGCAATCTGGTGATTGTCCACTACAGACAAACACCATTATTTATACAATTGTTTATGAAAGATTTTATTTATTATAAATTTTTATTTATTATTTTCTGAAATGTTTAAGTTAGACCAGAGCTGTTCAACCATGCTCTAGGAGAGTCTTATAAAGTTTTATAAGGTGTATTTTCAAATGATCCTGAAAAGGAATAAAGCTTTATAGGCTGCTTCAGGTGTGTTTTATTAGGTTGGAGATAAACTCTGCATGGCTGTGAGGCTCCAGGAGCGTGTTAAGACCTCTGACTTAAAGAGATAGTTCACCTAAAACTGTCAATTCTGTCATCATTTACTCAATCTTGTTTCAAAGTTTCTTTCTTCTGTTAAATATAAAAAATGATAGTTTGAAGAAAGCTGGTAACCATTGATGTTTTTTTTACTATTGAAGTCAGTGCCAAGTTTCAGCTTTCTTCAAAATATCTTCATTAGTGTTTAAGAGAAAAAAAAGATTTGGAATCACTTGAGGATGAGTACATTTCCATTTCTGGGTGAACCATCCCCTTTAATACCTCATGTACTGTTTCATGTACTTTTAATGCAAAATTTGTTACTCTTCCCATAATATTTGCATTTAAATAGTATATTCAAAAAAGAACATATTGTAACATCAAGAATGTTAGCAAAAAGTCTAAGAACAATTTAATTAGATGGAAATCTAATATCCAGTAGCTACACTACACATTATATACAGTTGAAGTCAGAATTATAAGCCCCCTGAATTAATATCCCCCCTGTTTATTTTTACCCAATTTCTGTTTAACGAAGAGAAGATTTTTTTCAACACATTTCTAAACATTAGTAGTTTGAATAACTCATTTCTAATAGCTGATTTATTTTAACTTTGCCATGATGACAGTAAATAATATTTGATTAGATATATTTTAAGACTAAGGGTTAGGGTCAAGACTTCTACACAGCTTAAAGTGACATTTAAAGGCTTAACTAGGTTAATTAGGTTAACTAGGCAGGTTGGGGTAATTAGGCAAGTTATTGTATAACGATGGTTTGTTCTGTAGACTATCAAAAAAATATAGCGTAAAAGGGCTAATAATTTTGACCTTAAAATGTTTTTTTAAAAAAAATGTAAAACTGCTTTTATTCTAGCCAAAATAAAACAAATAAGACTTTCTAAAGAAGAAAAAATATTATCAGACATACTGTGAATTTTTTTTTTGCTCTGTTAAACATAATTTGGAAAATATTTAAAAAAGAAAAAAATTCTAATGGGGGCTAATAATTCTGACTTTAACTGTATATGAAAAAATAGTTTGGTCTAGATTAGAATATGCTGTGTAAGTAACAAAGATCTGGCAAACATCTAAAAAGGCCTGCATTTTCTAGTATATTTATTTACATTAGACAACTTTTTACACTTATATTCTTTTATTATTCTTTTTTTATATTGTAAATATGTACAAACTTAATACAAGAGAATACATCTCACAACAATTATGAACAAAATAAAAATAAATAAAATGAGAGAAATTATTTCAGATATACAAAGTATAAACAGATGCCAGGGGTAAAAAAAATAAATAGGTATGATAATAATAATAATAATAATAATAATAATAATAATAATAATAATAATAATAAAACCATTTAGTCAATCAATTGAAATTTACATAATGCTTCATATGTTTTTTTTTTTAGCTTTTCTGTTTTTAATGTTACATAGTGTAGTACCATATTGTTTAATCTCCTTTATAAAATGTTCACAATTTGGCTTAGCTTTGGCCCATTTCTTGACATGAATATGGTATTTTCCAAGTAATATAATTAATTGTATAAGAAAATAGGTTGTACTTTTTGAATCAATTCCATCTTGTACTAAAGCAAATATGACATCATTTAACCCAATTTGTATTAGTGTACCAAATGTCCTTGAAATAAAGTTAGATACATCAATCCACAATAATCTTGAGTATACACATTGAAAAAAAACAGATGAGTAACAGATTCTTTAACAATACCAAGAGTTGCAAGAGTTTTCTCTATCAACTTCAAACCGTTCAAATAACTCTTTTACAGGATAAATTCTGTGTAAAATTTTAAAAGATACCCGTCTTACCTTATTATTTATAAAAAAATTATTTGTTAGTAACCATACTTTCTTCCACTCAATGTTTCCAAATTTTGATGACCAGAAGACCGTTGAAGATGGTATATGATTCTTTTTTAATACATTTCTAATATATCTATTACAACATTTATCTTTAACAATGTTAATATCACCAATAAATATATAATCACTTATGTTTGGCTGTTGGTCCGCATTGTATAGGGATTTACGCAACAGTGATACAACTTTACTTGGTATTGCATCAAAAATAATAGCATAGTCAATAGGCAATCCGAATATGACAAAAGCAATCCATGTTCATCAAGTAATTGACTGACTGTAAATATTCCATTGTCATACCATGATTGAATAAATATAGACTTCCTTTTGTAAAAGATATCTTTTTACACTTATATTCACTGTTGTTTTCTCCATGTAAGATGATGTCACTTCCTGAAGTCTGACGTCATCACCAAACGTTACTATGCTTGGAAGTAGCCTACAGCACATTTCACAACATTCGCTCAAGGATAACGTGAAATCAACTGAAAAATAATGTTATGAAAATTCCACATTAAAATTAAGAAGTTTGATATTTCATCCAACATATCAGACAATAAGAAAGGGATAGTTCAGCCAAAAATTACAATTTTGTCATCATTTTACTCACCCTTGTTTCAAACCTTTTGAGTAGGCTATTTGTAGTATTTGTTTTTCCTACTCAATGTTTGGTTAGCTTTCTTCAAAATACCCTCTTTTGTGTTCAACAGAATAAATAAAAAACCCAAAAGTAAATACTCGAGGGTGAGTAAATATAGTAAATGTTTATTTTTGGGTGAACAATCCCTTTAGGACCCAGAAATATCGTCGTAGTTTTCAGAGATGGCAAAAGTACACACATCCTTTACTTAAGTAGAAGTACAGATACTCGTGTTTAAAACGACTTTGGTAAAAGTAGAAGTACTGACTACACTTTTGTACTTAAGTAAAAGTAAAGAAGTACCGCCTGAAAAATGTACAAAAGTAAAAAGTACTAATTTCAACCACAGTCCCAAAGACATGCGGTATAGGCGAATAATAATTCAACTAAATTTGCAGTAGTTTATAAGTGTGTGTGTGTGAATGTGTATAGGTGTTCCCAGTACTGGGATGCAGCTGGAAAAGTATCCACTGCGTAAAAAAAATGCTGGAATAATTGGCGGTTCATTCTGCTGTGGCGACCCCTGATAAATCAGGGACGAAGCTGAAGGATAGCGAGTGAGATAAGTAGGTAATCATCCTGACACAAACTCACAGTGTTCAGCATGTAGTTTTGCCACTGTTAGATCAAAAACAACAGCTGCCATTCATGTTGATACACTCTGTCTATCTTAATAAATAATGTTTTACATTTTACACTGAATTCTGTCCAAAATATATTGATTTTTTTCTTTTGCTAAAATAAATACTTATCAGATATGACTGCAAACTATTTTTTTTGCATTAGGCTAAAGCTTCTTATTCTCTTCAAAAAGCAGCTCTTTTATTTAACCTGCTATTTCAGTGTTTTTCAGGTATTGTGGTTATTTTATTTAATGTATAAACATTAATTCTGTTACAGTTTTTCTCAGTCACTTTGGTCCATTTCTCAGATCAGAATTGAAATTCTTTAAACTCCCTGTTCAATCTTCAGATTATCATTGTGTCACTTGTGCACATCAGAAAAGCAGTTCCTCTTTATGAACAAGTTGCAAATATTTTTGTTCATCCATGCAAATGGTTATGTGCAATTCTCTGATGTTTCCTATGTTATCAGTTGCTCATGTCATGTTGATCAACATGTATTATTTTATCTCTGTTGAATAGACTCACCCCCACAACATTTAATCGTTCAAATGCCTGAACAAGTTGTCTTAATATTTAGTCATAATGCATTTTTTACATTTCTCCCAGATGAATCTTGACTTTTTCTAATAATGGTCTAAAAGGAGGTTGTCCTGTTCACATTTTTACTTTTGTTTTTTCTTTGTGCTATGTGGTGCTCTCTTTTCCTTTCTGTATCAGAATGACATGATCTGGCAACAAATTACAGAACAAACAGCAAAAATATTGCCATAGTTTACACCAGAACAGCCCTCCAGAGTACACTGATACTGATAACATGACTAAGTAATTTGAGTCTTATTCATATACAATGACACATACTTATTCATATACAATGACACAAGGACATGTCATTCTGCACCACTGACATGTTCACTGACACTGAAATTTAGTTTTGAGAGATGAACTGAAGAATTTTGAGCAGGAGACTGGCTTTTGCAGGTAATCCATGGTGTTTTGCTATTTATACGTGTTGTTTTGAGAAATACACAGGCCTACAGTTTTACAAATTTCAGTTCTGATCTGAGAAATGTACTAAAGTGACTGAGAAAAACTGTAATAGCCTACATTTATTCTATGCTAAAAGCAACATACACAGGTAAGACAGGTAACATACACATAAATTGCCCAGTATAACTACCTTTGTTGTTGTAAAATATTTGTTAAAAATTATTAATTGAAGACAACAGTATAGGCCTATGTAAAATCATATAGTCAATAAAACCTGAAAAACAGCATAAATTCTGTATTAGGAAATATGAACTCATCAGAAATAAAGGAAATAAACCGCAATACATACATTTTTTATAAAGTATTTGATTGTTTTACAAAAAAAGCACTATTTTTCGCGGTATTAGATTGAAAGACCAGAGAAAGCTTATGCAGTATGATCGGAAGTGGAAAAAAAGGCGTAAGCATTTAAACAGCATGTTTTTAACTGGAATGTGTCTCGTTTACCTGTGATCCGATCGAGCAAAAGGTGTCTTATTACCGTGTAAACAGGGCAGCATCAGTCATGTTAAATTCGCCGTTTCCCTCTGACACTGCGTAGTAATCCTAGCCTTTCTCATAGTAATCCTCATGAACTAGGCCATGTACGGTGTGCAATAGCCTTGAAGAAGCCGCGCGCTACAGCACGCAGGCGCGCATTGAGGAAAAAGAGACTGACTGCATCAGAAATGCGCTCATATTAATGCGCAATGATAAGAAATAATATAGATCGCGCCACCAAACACATAAAAACGAAAGTAACGACCGTGGTTTCAAAAATGTAAGAAGTAGAAAGTACAGATATTTGTGTAAAAATGTAAGAAGTAAAAGTAAAAAGTAGTCAAAAAAATTAGTAGTGGAGTAAAGTACTGATACCCGAAAAAACTACTTAAGTACAGTAACGAAGTATTTGTACTTCGTTACTTCCCATCTCTGGTAGTTTTAGGGAGGAATAAAACAACTAGGCTATTTAATCATTAAACTATAATTACAACGAGCTATAAAAGAGCAGAAAAAAAAGTATGGCAAACTTCCAACAAGTAGCTTCTGCTTTAAATCCTAGTGAGGTGCCTAGCTAGTGTGCTAGTGTGTAGATGTTACCTGGTCAGACTCTCTATCTCTGCTGGGATGCTCTTCAGTCGGTTTCCTCCAAGAGACAGAGACTGGAGCCGCAGCAGCTGCAAACACTGGGTCGGCATCTCCTCAAACCTATTCCCACTAAAATTCAACACTTCCAGCTGCATACAGCCGAAGTGTTTGGGCAGAGAGAACTCATTTAAACGATTATTCTTGGCTATGAGTGTTTTGAGCTTGGTCAGTCGGGTAATGTCCTCGCAGATGACCGACAGCGTGTTGTTACTGATGTCGAGAAACTCCAGGTTAGAGAACAAGCTGATGGATTCGGGCAGAAACGTCATTCGGTTGTAACACAGATACAGCTGTTTCGTGTCTTTCCGTCGTTTCTCGCTAACCGAGTCCAAACTTTGGTTGTTCAGATTCAAACGGGACAGATCTAAAACGCTCTCGCTGCTGCTGGCTCCTTCAAAACACTCCATTTTATTCGTCGATAAATGAAAAGAAATGCCCTTCGTCTGCTTCAAGCTGCTTTCCGAACACTTCGAGCGAGTTTACATCTACATCCAAGCACCGCGAACATCCATGTGTAATGTAACCTAAGATATCCAGCCTAATGGCAGCGTTCACACATTACAGTTATTGTCAAAGACGCTCTATCCAGCGTAGACTGGCTGTTTAACATTCATGTGTCGAGGCTCAAATGTATTGTGGCTCCGCCCGACTGTAGGCCTATTAACCCTTTACTAGAACTAGCGTGAGAAACGCGGTCGACGTTATGCTACAGAAAGCTCGAACAATCTTTCCATTGTTCTCTTCCTGAGCTACATGTATATACTCTGTCTTTTCTTTTTTACAATTCAGCCTTAAATGGAAAATATCCATGCAAATTTATTTATTATTTAATACGGTTTCATGGTTATGTAATCACAGCTGCTACTGAGATTTCATTATGCAAGCAGTCACGAGATTCTTTCTTTACTCCTTTTCATATAATCAGTTTTTCTGCCACTTTTCATATGTCTGCCATTTTATTCCTCACAAATATGTATTTTAAAGGCAGTTTTAGTTGTCCATAGGCTATATGGTTAATGTTAAACAAATATTTCACTATATTAGGTAAAACTGAAATAAAATGATTAGAAAAAGTTTTAGAAAATCAAAATGAGAAAAAGCATTCATGAAAAAGTTAAATAGATATATTAGCAAGATAAAATATACACAATTGACAAAATTAATTCCATTAAAAAAAAGATTTAGGCATAATTTAAAATATTAATAACTACAATGTAATACAAACTTTATTTTGGCTTAGTTCTTGCATTTTTATCTAATTAACTTGTATATCTGCATGTCTTTAGACTGTGGATAAACCACCTGGAGGAAACCCACATGAACAAGGGGATAACATGCGAACTACATTGAAATGCCTCCGGGTCTAGCCAGGACTCGAGCCATCAACCTTCTAGCTGTGAGATAATAGTGCAGCGCTAACCACTGAGCCATTGTGCTGCCCAAAATAATTAACACTAGAAATTTTAACACATTAACATGCACCGTTTTTAGTTCTGTTTACCCCTTACCTCTACAAATATAACCAACTAAAACTGCTGTCTTAAACCTTTAGCTGATGCCAAAACAACAACCAGCAATCACAGTGTTTATTTACCCCAGTTTTATTGAACGTTTGTCTTTAATTACTGATGTAAAAACTCTGAATAGTGAGGGACAAATTGCTTCCAGGTCCACGTTTCGAAGAAAAGGAGGTGCTTTTAGACATTTCCTGAAAATGGCAAGTCAATAGTGAAGATAAAAGTCGATGAAAGAGATTTGGTCCTTTTATGGGATGATTTCTGGAGGGTACATAAATGTGAGTTAGTAAATTTAGATGAAGGAGTGAAGGATATAAAAGTAATTATTTTGCATGCAAATATAAGAGCATTTATTTTGATTTAAACTGATTTTAGCAACACTAAAAGAAATGATTCATTGGATTTACTAAGGTTGCACACAATTTATATGGGCGGAATGTAAACAAATAAAATTTTGTTATGTTCAACTTAATTTATTTGTTTAAATTCAGCCCATATAAATTGTTTGTAACTAAAAAAATTTAGTCAATTACTCCTTCACAGTCAGATAGAACATTTTATCACGGAAAGATAGAGGAATTATAACTATAGGGGATCTTTATATAGACAACATTTTTTCTTTATTCACACAGCTTAGTGAAAAGTTTGGGTTACCTTCTTCTCATTTTTTTCGGTATTTACAAATACAGAATTATGTTAAAAGGATATTTCTTATTTTGAAACGTATAAAGCCCCTGAATATCTTTATTTATGTATGATATTGGGGCCTAACTTGAAGGGTCTTGTCTCTAGATATGTTGAATATTTTAATGATACCAGAATCCCTCCTACAGAAAATTGAAAGATGTCTTGGGAAAGGGACCTGGGATTAGAGATCTCGGAAGATAACTGGAATAATGCCCTTCAATATATCAGGTCTTGTTCCATTAACTCTAACCTCCAGGTGATCCAATACAAGATAGTCCATAGACTACACTATTCTCGCACTAAATTGCACTCTATATACCCCTCTGTATCATCTCTATGTATTAAATGCAAGTCCAATGAAGCTCACATATTTTGGTTCTGCCTAAAAATGTCTAAATGTTGGACTGAGGTGTTCTCTTAGGATTGAATTTCCTCCTGACCCTCTTATTGCAATATTAGGCTGGGCTCCTTCCTTTGAAAACTGTAGTTTGGATCAAATCCAGACAGTTCAATATGGAATGACTATGGCAAAAAAGGTCATATTGTTGAACAATGAGTGTACACCAAAATTTGAGACATGGCTTACAGAGTTTAATGTATTACACATGGAAAAGATTAGATATGAGATTGCAGGCAAACCAAAGAAAGAAGCCCTTTTTTGAATGTCTACAGACTGACCAATGATAACTGAGTGGTGTGGAAGATTTCATGAATCATAGCAATGTGTACAAAATACTAATTTTCAATAATTGGGTAGGTATTCATGTATCTAATTTTTTTTTCCAATTTTTATTATTATTATTTATTTTTTAATTTTGTTTATTCATTTTTTATCTCTTTTCCTCTTTCTTCTCTCATCTTTTGTATTAATGATGTATATGTAATGTTCATATGCAGATGTTTGATTGGACTTGTGGATATGTGCAGGTATAGATTACTCATGGAGGAATGTGATTAGGTATCTGTACAGTTGTGGATGTACATGTGCATATGTATTTACATTTCACATATGTTTATTTATTATTATTTGCTGGCATGGGAGGGATTTGGGGTTTGTTCTTTAAAATGTGAAAAACTTTAAATAAAATATAAAAAAAAAGTATTAAATTCAATGAACCACTGCAAATTGACAAACAGCAGTTCTGGCTTAGCTAGGTTGAGTTAAAGGTGATGGTCTTTCATTCAGCCTAAAACAGTTTCTCTGACATGCAAGCAGTTATCCTCAGATGACCAGACTGGAGTAACAGGTAGAGATAAGTGTCACTAGCATAGCAGTGATTATGAAAAGGCATTTTTCTGAATTACAGACCCTACCGATGACATGCAAAAGAAAAGAGAAGTGGTGAACTGAGCCCTGGGGGACTCCAGATATTGCGACTTGGACACTTCATGCCTATTGGAGGTTTTTCAGCCTGCTTAAATGCTGTGGGAAGTACAACAGAAGGAGAAATGGCTTGAGGTGGAGGTGAGATGGTATAGAATTGAGCTGACAAATAGGATTGAAGGCAGTAGGACTGAAAGGTCGCCTTTAAGAGCGGAGAGAATGGTGTGTGAGACTATGTTTGCTTGTGAATTTGTGGTGTGGAATTGTGCACTGACATAATGTTTGATTAATGAAGAATGTGGCAGTATAATCAGCTACTAGAGTTGCGAGAGCATGTGAGTTTGGTCAATTGTTAATTTCCTTGTGGTATGTACAAATTAGAGAGAGCTCTGAAAAAAGAGTGGTATCTCATGCTTTTCAAGGCTACAGTAGATTGCTTTGGCTAGCCTTTCTGAAACCACCTTAGCTTTACCAAATTAACAGAAGGTTAATAAAACATAATTGAGATGTTTTAAAACTTTATAACAGTATCTTACGCAACCATTTTTCTGCAGCCACTTGTGAATAGATGTTATTCAGTTCACCAAACAGATCATAAGAAATGTTTGTGAGGCTTAAGATAAATGGTTGTACCTTTTATTCTTATTACATTATTAAAATTAGAACACAGTACATATCAAAATACATTCATAGTAAAGTAATAATGAATAAAACTAAACAAGAGATATTTTTAACCATAAAATGTTTTAATTCTGGCCCACTGAATAAGACAATCATATAGACATAATATAAAAGGCATTTGCTAGGTGTCTACCATAATACTGAAAAATTCATGTGCACTGTGTCCTATATTAGTTGGTTTATACCTACAGAAGAAGCCACTTCCCCCATGGCACACTGTTTGTATATAAGGCACTCATTACCACAAAGGATTCGTACTGTTAGTGGAATTTAGTGGAAATTAAACAAGCGAACACACTCACACTCATGCATTTTGCACACGTACACGGAATCTCTCAATTCTGTAAGAATGCAACTACACTACAGAGGCAATAGCGACTCTAATCCTTATTCTGACAGATATTTTACGTAACAGGTATAAAGTAGTTGCTGGGTCCAGAGTAGTGGTATACCTGGAGGTTTTCGTACAACAATTTAAACATCCTAAACATCAGGCTTTGGTTTTAGATCACTCCGTCTGTACTCAGTCCCATCTCGAATAGTTACATTTCTTCTAATTCTGGTTTGTTAGTTTATATTTATAGATTCAAACCCAGCATCAGAGTAGGACTGAGCGCAGTGTGAGAGTTTTAGCACGAAGAGTCTCTAGCATCTAACATACATACAAGCTCAAGCTATAGCTACAGCATTTGTGCCGCACTACTTGTCTAATCTACGGAGGTCTGATCTATTCTAATCAATTTTTGGTGAAATTGCTCATGGCTGAAAAAGCATGTTCGTCAAGTACTAACATGGACGGTTTGTTGCCATGTGATATTAAAATTTAAAGGTATTGCCTGTTTTTTTCCACAGATGCCCTGTTTCCTCTGGTATTACAGGGTTTGTTCAGCCAAAAATGGAGATTCTGTTGAAAATACTCAACCCTCATGTCGTTCTAATCCCCGGAGACATTTGGTCATCTTCGGAGCACAAATAATATATTTTAGAAGAAGTCTGAGAGTTCTCTCATCCTCCATAGACAGCAACAAGTCCAGGATGTTCATAGTCCAGAAAAGGAACTAAAAATATTGTCAAAACAATCCATGTGACTCAACAGTAATCATATGAAACTCTAAGAACACTTTTGTGCACCAAAAGTGCATTTTTGTTCTAGGTAAAATTAGGGTGCACATTTAGCGATGTTTTATAAATAAATTTTGGGAGGAGCACAATCAGTCTTTGACGAAGCTAATTTATCACAGACAATCATTCTATTATCCAATCAGCTCAAGACCAAACCTCTATAAATAGTCAAACACGTCATACCTCCATTTTGTCTTGACTTCAGCACCCCAACTCCACACTATTAAACCCGATACCTACTTAAATCTGAGGGGGGGAAGCGTTCTGGAGCCGGGGTAGACACTACGCTCGTACCCTATCTCTCTCTATCCTGATAAGGGGTATAACACGAGTTAGGGTGTCTTCCCGAGCTCAGAGCCCTCTCCCCGGACAGCACGCCAAATACGCATATTCTATTCAGTCAAATATCTGTGAGTGTGAACTCGTGAATTACAGGCAATACAATTATTGCATGTTGTGGTGCTGATTCTAATGGAAAGACATTGTACTGCCCATAGTAAATGTGCAAACTGACCTGACACGTTGAAAAAGTCATATTTACAGGGATTTTTCGGTGCACAAAAGTGTTCTTGGAGCTTCGTATGATTACAGTTAAACTACTGAAGTCACATGAAATGTTTTGACAATGTTTTTGTTTCCTTTTCTGGAATTTGAATGTCTAAAATATCTTTATTTGTGTTCCCAAGATGAACGAAGGTCTCAGAGGATTGACAAGAAGGTTAGTAATTAATAACAGAATTGTAACTTTTCGGTGAATTGACCCTTTAAGATCCATTTTCGTCAAACTGATCACAAGTTTATGAAACTAAATACAAGTGTAAAGACGATCAGAAGTGTTTTGCACAGTTCTAGAGGTTAGGAAAATGCATTCATTCATCAGATTGTTTTTGTAGTGTAAACTAATTTTGTGGCTAGTTTAATGCATTCAAGTAGCCACAAAAGACCACCTTCTGCAAAAAAGCTAATTACTGTATAACAAGATGTTAACTCCTAAATCGCTGTGTTGTATTAAAACACAGATTATGTTTGAAAATCCATAGTTTTTTCATATACTTGTTTTCCTGCTTGCTCAGTGATGAAAAGTGATGAAATTAGGCAACACAACACAATTGGCCAAAAGAGATGCATTTGAATGAATACTATAGGCCATATGATATCAAAATTTACTAAAAGGTTTATTTTGCTAGCTCATGTTGTTATTCTTAAGTTGAAAAATTAATCCGTGCAAATTAATCCACTGAAAAAAAGTTAATTTTGATAATCTTCAATCAAATCTAACAATTTTCTTCTACATTTGGAATGGCGGTCCTTGTGTTGACATCATTTTGATGACTTATATAGGAACATAGTAATATTCATAACCACGCCCCCCTAATCATTAATTTGCTATGAGGGAATGAAGTGCAAAAGAAAGCTCCGCCCCTATTCAATATTATGTTACAGTTGGAAGTACATCAACATACTGAAATAAAAGTCTCAGCAACTTCCAGCTAGTGCAGATTTTAATACTGTGGTGATGCATTAAATCTGATCACTGGATTACTGAAAACACAGTGTTAATACCAGATGGAAACAGGGTTGGATCCATACTTTTTAGCTTCTAGTGAGCAATTTCCACCATCTAGAGCAAGAGAGCAAAGCAGCAAAAAGATGAATACTATCATTAGCACCTTTACGAAAGGTCTCAAGACTATGACTGCCTTCATGACGAGAGTGAAAGAGAGAGCGACCACGGCTGAGCTTCATTCAAGTCACATTTTTAGCTCTTACTAGTGTGTAGATGCATTAGCATGAGTATTTACCAGTCTGACTGAAGGACTGAAGCTTTTTGATGGACGAACCCGTGGTGACTCTCTCAGAATCACTCTCGAACCTGTCCTATTCATTTTCCTATTCATCTTCTATTGCCATTGTCTCAATCAAAAAAAAATTAAAACATATTTCCACATATAACTGCAGATAGACAAACAAATAAATGGTATAAAGAGTAATACACAAAATCAAAAAATAGTCAATAAAAACGATGGCCTCTGTAACAAAGTGCTGAGGCCTCTTCGGCAACGTTTTGAGTGACACAATCAAACAATTTACAGCACTTGAACACATATTGAAAAGCTAATAAAATATGAAGAAAGAAAAAAACATAACACATTAACCAGAGAATAGATGCAGTACAGATAACAATAAAAGTAATAACCTATTCGAAGAAAATGCTGTGATTCTTCCAAAAACAGTACATAATCTCAGGAATCCTGATCAGTAGGAGAGGAAATCGTCCACATCTTGTCCCTCCTCTCGTCTCGGTCCTGGTTTAGACCTCCTTTGTGCTGGTCTTCATCTTCTCCACAGTTTCCTGGAAAGGTTCACAAGGTCAGTGTGTTTGTAGATTTTACCTCAGGCTGACAAACTAACACTGACAGCTCGTTTTTCACTTAGGAAATCAAAAAGTAGTTACTAAAATGACATGAAACAGCCTTTCAGGAAGGTTAACTGTAGTTTACAACTCTTTAGAAAGTATATTAGTCAGGTGAACTTTCAAACTATCTCCCCCCTCAGGCTTGGGTAAACTTGCCTTGACTTGAAGCAGTTAGATCTGGATTCTAATGTCAATGTCCACATAAGAAAACACGTAATCCTGCATTCTCATTATTCTTGGATTTATTTGACTTTAGTTTAAGAAGTGCGGTGCAACTATAAAATGCTTTTACTGGGGGATTCGGTGGGTTTTGGAGTCTGCATCGTATTATGTGAAGTGATAAACACTAAGTAAAAACAGATTTGCACTGCACTGCCTTGTAAGGCATACAAGCATATACATTACCTGACAAAAGTCTTGTCCCAGTAGTAAGAGCAACAAATAATTACTTGTAGTTGATCATTTGGTGGCAGAAGGTAGAATTTTCAGATGAATCATCTGTTGAGCTGCATCCCAATAATCACAAATACTGCAGAAGACCTTTTGGAAACTGCATGGACCGAAGATTCTCACAGTAATCAGTCAAGTTTGGTGAAGGAAAAATCATGGTTTGGGGTTTTATTCAGAATGGGGGCATGCAACAGATCTGCAGAGTGGATGGCAACATCAACAGCCTGAGGTATCAAGACATTTGTGCTGCCCATCACATTAAAAACTACAGCAGAGGGCAAATTCTTCAGCAGGATAGCGCTCCTTCTCATTAATCAGCCTCCACATCAAAGTTCCTGAAAGCAAAAAATGTCAAGGTGCTCCAGGATTGGCCAGCCCAGTCACCAGACATGAACATTATTGAGCATGTCTGGTGTAAGATGAATGAAAAGGCATTGAAGATGCATCCAAAGAATCTTGATGAACTCTGGGAGTCCTGCAAGAAAGCTTTCTTTGTCATTCCAGATGACTTTATTAATAAGTTATTGGAGTCATTGTAGAGATGTATGGATGCAGTCCTCCAAGCTCATGGGAGTCATACACAATCTTATTCATTCTTTTTCCACTGCACCATGACTTTGCATTCTATACTGTACATTATTTCTGTTAAGTGACAAGACTTTTGTCTAAGCAAAGTCAGACCTTACTGTCCTAATTAAATAATTAAAAATCAAGACATGAACATATTTTCCACTTCATATTACCCACTTCTGATACCAAATGATCAGCTAGAAGTTTCTGAAACTTGGATAGGCAACAAGACTTTTGTCAGGTAGTGTAAATGTAATAACAATTTTCAAAGATTTACTTTTGAGTGCAGCAATTGGACCACATTATACTAATTTATCATTATACTTACACATTGTTTTAACTCATTTAAATATTTATATTTAACAGAGTAAATATTAATATCGGCTATAATTTCCATATCAGAGCACCCCTACTACTTTTTATTGTCATCTTTGCCAAATAAAAGTGTTAATTTCTTTTGACATATGATGACATTTTGGATAATTATTTATTTTTTTAGACATTATTTTAAGGTGTCCTTGTTGCCCATTTACTTACTTTAGTAATTACAATTAATTATGCATAATTGCATAAATCTAACCCCTAAACCATAAGCTACATTCTAACCCTAACCATATGGTAAGTATATGTAAATAATTCATATTACTTAGTAGTTAAATGAGTAGTTACACTGTAATAAGGTCACCTTAAAATAGTGTAACCCAGTTGTACTGTAGTAAATAAATGAGATGAATATAAAATGAATTATTTTAATCGTCAGACCTGATGTTTGTTAAGTTCAGCCACACGGCGGGTCCACTCCTCTTCAGTCATCTCCTGATCCCCTTCAGTGTCAAACACTGGGGTTTTCTCTGCGGATACAACCAGTTCATTAGGAAATCAAACCTGTACTTCTCTTCTGAGGAAACGTTCACACGTTTAACACATTTCGACAAAGCACATTCCTGTGGCCCTGTATTTTGTTTGTGATGTGTATGTTTTCTGGAATATAATATCTTCATTAATTTATTCATTTATTCACTTTCCTTCAGCTTAGTCCCTTTATTTATCAGGGGTCACCACAGTGGAATGAACAGCCAACTATTCCGGGATATGTTTAACACAGCAGATGCCCTTCCAGCTGCAACCCAGTACTGGGAAACACCCAAACACTCTCACATTCATACACTAAGACCAATTTTGTTTTACCCAATTCACCTATAGCGCATGTCTGTGGACTGTGGGGGAAACCGGAGCACCCGGGTAAAACCTACGTCAACACTGGAAGAACATGCAAACTCCACACAGAAATGCCAACTGACCCAGCTGGGACTTGAACCAGTGACCTTCTTGCTGTGAGGCGACAGTGTTAACCAGTGAGGCATCATGCCGCCCAAATAGAACTTTGAATATATCTTGACATGCTGAAATATAATTAGGTATATCTTTTTTTTTATCTTAGTCTCCTAACACTTCCAGAGCAAAGTGCTTGTTTTATGCCACTCTCCTCTAATCTATCAAAATAAGATGAAAACAGATTTGCAAATTAAAGCTCACCATCACAAGTCATGGCGGTGCAGACCCAGTTTCCACAGGCGCAGACGCAGCGATTGCACTCCACCTGCGTCTCTGCACCATCCTCATATGTCTCATCTTCTAGAGCACACTCTGCAATGATACAAAACATACGTTAGCCCATGCACAGAGACATAAAATTAGTTCTACAAAATTGTGCAATAGTTTTCTTACATGAGCTAATAGAGGACTGCCAAAACTAGACACAGATCTGTTTTTCTCTTTAAACTAAGCTGAAATCAACAAAAGCTGTCCAAACTGGCCATTTTGTGTGAACGGCCTTTTTATGCAGCTGTGTCTGCAACTGAATAAGCCTGCGTCCCAGATTTCCAAATACAAAACAGGAAATTACTTTGGAATGACTACAAAGGGAAAGATAGAATATATGAATAAGATTGAAGTGTGCTGTCAATATAATGTATAAATGTTATGTACAGTGTTATGCAAACGTTTGGCCACACCCTGATCATTTTCATAATTGCAAGCTATAGCCTGCTGGCCTTTCCAATCAGCAATTTCATTTGGATGTATTTTATACCCTAGGGAAAAAGCAACATTTCATTTCTGACATAACATTTATTTAATCAACAGATGCAATGCAATTAAAGTCATAACAAAAACAGACGTGCGCAAAAAATGTGGGCACCCCAACAGAATAATGACATCAATCTTTTGTACAACCACCTTTTGCTGAAATAACAGCCTGTGGACGCTTCTTATAGTCAAGGATAAGTTTCTGAAGTCTTGCTGAAGGCATTTTGGACAATTCTTCCTTGCAAAATGTATCCAGTTCACTCAGGTTTGATGGGTGCCGAGCATGAACGGCCCTTTTCAAATCAATCCATAGATTTTCAATGATGTTCAATTCTGGGGACTGGGATGGCCATTCTAGAACATTGTATCGTGTCTGAGCATGAATTCCTTGGTAGATCTGGAACTGTGGTTTGGGTCATTGTCCTGCTGAAACATCCAACTCTGTCATAACTTCAGCCTCTTGACTGATTCCAGAACATTGTTAAGAATCTGCTGATACTGGGTGAAATCCGTGAGACCTTTAACTCTGACAAGGTTTCCAGTACCTGTGCTTGCTACACATCTGCACAGCATGATAGACCCTCCACCATATTTTACAGTATGGAGCAGGTTCTTCTCCTGGAATGCTGTTCTTTTTCCACCATGCAAAGCGCCTATGGTTGTGGCATCTGTCCACAGTATATTTTTCCAAAATTATTCAGGCTTGTCCAGATGAGCCTTTGCATATCTCAAAGGACTCTTCTTGTTGGCAGAATGCAGAAAAGGCTTCTTCTGCATCACCTTCCATTGAGCTGTTCTTTGTGAAGAATGCTGAACTGTGGAATGATGTACAATGACATGATTAGCAGCAAGATGTTCCTGGAGCTCTTTGGAGGTGGTCTGTGATTTGTGTGTGACCATTCTAACCATTCTTCACCTTTGCCTTTCAGATATTTTTCTTGATCTAGCACATTTTTACTTCACAAGAACTGTTCATGTGGCCTTCCATTTTCTTACTATATTTCTGACTGAGGCTTTATACCTTTGGGATAGCTTTTTGCATCCTTTTCCTAATTCATGTTGGTGAATTTTGCTAGTTTTCAGGTCATTAGGAAGTTATTTTGAGGTTCCATGTTGCTACTTTCTGGTTCACTACAAGGAGTAGCACAACTAGAAACCAGCTGTCTTAAATATCCTTTTTCATGATTGGTTGCACCTGTGTTAGGGTTGTTAAAGGTGCAGTATGTAAGTTTGACACCCAGTGGTTGAACTAGGTATTGCACTCCTGGATCATAATAAAAGTACGCTGGGATGCCAGATTGTGTACAGGAGCGAGTGATTTAAACTGTGTTCTAAATAAAAGCAACGACACGCGATAGAGGGAATATTTTCCATATTAAAAGGAGTTTTTGTCCTAACCAACACCTCGAATTGATATATTAGAAATGGCTTCTATTTCTCACAGCTGAACAACAGAAACCTATGACAGCTAGATCACCTCAGGTAAGCCTTGTGTGCTTTATTCTGTGCTAAATGCTAACAATGCGAGTTTGAATGCATTTTACATGGCATTTGTTGCCATATACTGAAAGCAGGAAGTTCACCTCAGATCTTGAAAATACAATAAACCGTCTGAAATTGAACTTTAGAACTAAACACATATGAGTGATTCAGCATCTACACTGATGTTAAAGTGGGTTAACATGTATTAAATAGATTCTAAACCTTACCGTTTCGTGAGCGAGTGCATATTCTGTGCTTCTGAAAGGCTGTATTTACATTTCTGCCGTGTTTCGTCTGGTGCAAACAGCCAAATAGCTGATCACTGCCTCTCTCGTCACAGCGTGTTGTTAGGACACCCGGTTACAATGTAACCTGCTCACCTAATGTTTACGTTCGTAATATTTATGTAATTTGCTAATTAATAACCTCATGTGGAACTGAATCTTGTCTCCCATACTGTTCTTTTTGGTCACGGACGCATGCTTTCAGAGTCTTTCTGAATGAATGAATGAAATATGCTGTTTTCCAACAAGGCAACCCAGGGTGCTGACATATAATTGGCTAAACTGGCATCGTGCATATGAAATTTATCTAAACAAAGACAGCGTTCCGGCACGGAAAACCCATTTTCAAAGCAGAATATCTGACTTCAGCATTGTTTTTCAGTTAAACAAGTATGTTCACTTGGGATGTTTCTTAAATATCTGCACACATATTATGGTATTTTTATGCTTTAGAAGAGTCAAAAACTTACATACAGCACCTTTAAGGTTCACTGAGTGACTCAAACCAATTTTGTGTTGTAATCAATCAGCATTAAGTGACTACAGGTTTGAAATCCGCACAAAAGAGAGGGTTCCCAAACATTTGCATAGCCTTTTGTTCAGTTTCAATTTAATTTCACACATCTCAATACTGTTACACTGCGTTTTTCTGTCTGAAAATCATGACATTATCTAGCTTTCTCTAGAAACCGAATGGCATTTCACTGATCATCTCTTTATGCAGCCACAGAGGGGTGCTCAAACTTTTGCATAAGACTGTATATATAAATTTATAAAGATTTAGTTGAGTTGCATTTTATTTACTTTTTGTATTTAGCTTCAATATTTAATTAAACACTTTATCGAATTGAATATTAATCACATTTACATTCATATTTAAAATCAAATCTTCCTTTGAGATTTTAGAATTAGGTTTTGAATGTCTCTCATCATATTTTATATAGTCTTTACAAGAGGTCGAAGTTGCTAAACCACCCTCGAAAGTGTGTATCTAGCGAGCAGGAGAGCGAAGTTTTTCTCCACAGTGAAAATGATGTTGTCTAAAGTAATGTTATGTTTTTGTTAGCCGAAAGTTGCTAGACAACAGAGGCATGCATGTTTAAATGCATGGGAAAAAGGTAGTAGACACTGAAATGCATGAGGGAAATTCTTCTGCCATTCAAGATAGAAATACTCGGATGTTTGTGTTTTGTCATCTTAATTTTACAGTTTTTCTCAGTCGCTTTGGTGCATTTCTCTTCACACTATTTACATTTGCACAACAGTTAATGTATTTCTCAAAACAATTAGTACAAACTGCAAAACCTAGAGGATAACCTGCAAAAGCGCGTCACTTGCTCAAAATAGATAGCTCATTCCTCAAAAGCAAGTATTCATGTCAATGACAGTGTCAGTGTCATCAAGATGAAAAGTCCTGACACCATTGTTTATGAACAAGATAGTCAAATGGCTTTGTCATGTTTTCATTATGACAGTTTACTCTGTACATTTCTTCCAATGCAAAAAAGTCAGATTTTGGAGACACTTTCTGAAAATGCTCAAGACAGCACTAGATACTATTTGCACAACCATTTGAAAACTACAGTAAAGTTAGACATTACTGTATTTAGTGAGGCATCTGAGTACAAGACACTGAATATGTATGTTTCACATGTTTACTGCATTTGCTCTTTGCAATTCTAATTTATTCACAGCATTGTGCAGAAGAATAAACACACCCATATTTACAACAAACATAAACTCCCTTTGGGTAGAGCTGTGCACAACTGTAAACAATATTGCAGTACATATTAGAACTGAACCAACAACATACATAGGTCTGTAAATCATTCATGAAATTGTTCAATTTAGAAGACATTTTCAGTGGAAAAAAAAGATTTAAAGTTTTTAAATAAAATGAGCTTGACAGATTTTGACAACTAGTTCAACATTTTTGTATGTAATGACTCATGTAATGAAATGAGGACTATTAGTTTTATATGAAATGACTATTCAGCATTCACACGTTTAGTTAATTTTGACTGACATGACATAAGCAAATGATAATGTTATAAAACAGCAGAGAGCTGTATGAAAGCAGTTGATGCATGTCCAAAAGCATTTGCAATTTGTTGGAAGGAATGAGAAACTGCTACTATGATGTGCACAAATGGCTAATTGTTTTGAGAAATGCATTAACTGTTGTGCAAATGTAAATAGTGTTGTGAGAAATGCACCAAAGTGACTGAGAAAAACTGTAAGTAACAATGTTGGAATGAAATATACACACATTTAGGACAATTCAGCGTACAATAATTATATAAGCTTTATTTTAAGAAAGCTATTAAATTACAAAATTAAAAAAATGGTCAAAATGACTGCCTCAGTTCTAGAGCTAAATAAAGACAGTTTATTGTAATTTCTGGTTCCATTAAGATCATTTAATAGGCACAGAACCATTCCACCTCAAACAAAGGTTCTTTATCGTGAAAAAAAGGTTCATTACCCAAAGGGAGTTTATGTTTGTTGTAAATAAGGGTGTGTTTATTCTTTTGCACAATGCTGTAAATAAATTAGAATTGTAAAGAGCAAATGCAGTAAAAATGTGAAACACACATATTCAGTGTCTTGTACTCAGATGCCTCACTAAATGCAGTGATGTCTAACTTTACTGTAGTTTTCAAATGGCTGTGCAAATCTTATCTAGTGCTGTCTTGAGCATTTTCAGGACGTGTCACCAAAATCTGACTTTTTTGCATTGGAAGAAATGTACAGAATAAACTGTCATAATGAAAACATGACAAACTTGACTATCTTGTTCATAAACAATGGTGGCAGGGCTTTTCATCTTGATGACACTGACACTTTCATTGACATCAATACTTGCTTTTGAGGAATGAGCTCTCCATTTTGAGCAAGTGACACGCTTTTGCAGGTTATCCACTAGGTTTTGCAGTTTGTACTGATTGTTTTGAGAAATGCATTAACTGTTGTGCAAATGTAAATAGTGTTGTGAGAAATGCACCAAAGCGACTGAGAAAAACTGTAATAAATATGATTTGTAAAAGTTTTAGTAACCTGTAACAACACTGGTTCTTAGTTTGAACATTTTAAAGTGCTTCATCTGATGCTAGAGAAAGTGGTTCCTCCTACTGAACTTTCACCTAGTTCTGCATGCAGAGTCGATCAGCCTGAGGAACATTCTGTGGAAGAGCGGAAAAGCCCATGTGCGCCCACTCTCTCCCTTACACAACTGCAGTTCTTGGAAAACTGCTCAATTTAACTGAACTATTACAAGAATACTCTCTCATCTGGAGGGAAAACATATCATCTGAAGGAATTTAAACGGCTTCTTCGGAGTAAAAAATGCACCATGGTTCATAAATGTTGACAGTCTGCATTGTGATTATGCAGATGATGGAATTATTTGTTCACATAAGTACAGTAGCTCAATCTGAAGCCGTCTTGTGTTTTTGTGCTACTCAGATTTCCTGAATGCACCAACATTTTTGACTTCTCGCTAGCTGAATAAAGTATTTATAATTCTGCCATAGACAGAAGCATATCAGACGGAGACTTACTTTTCTCAGGAGGGCTGAAGCCTGGTTTCAGGCAGTTGAGGAATTCGTCGAAGCTCAGTTTCCAGTCTGCGTTCTCATCCGAGAGCTCAATAAGAGCGTCCACACACAGACTCCTGCAACACACACACACACACACACATGGAATATTTGTACTCCACATTTAGGGAAAACAAATATTAAAATGTAGGCATTTTCCTATTTGTATGTTTAATGCACTATCAAGCTAGCCAGATATACAGCTGTGCAGTGAAATGTTTGCCTGTTATCAGTGTTTGTAGATGGAGGGTTTTCCCTCAGGCTCATCCTGACACACAGATGGACACAATATCCTCTACTGTGAGAGAAACAGGAAGAAGCCCTCGGAGATGACAGAGATGGTTATGATGATTATAGCTATGGTGTTGGCTGGTGGTTTGTTCACTCAGAAATGCTCATTCTTTTCTCATTTAGACAGTAACAATATCTTGGCTTCTCTGTTGCATTCCAGAGTACAGCTGTGGTTAAACTGTGCAGATCTGGTTATGCATGAAGACCAATATGCGTTCCAGCAGACTGTAGTTTTACACTACCATTCAAAACATTGAAGTCAATCACATATTGCACGCTTGGTTCTTTAATGTCAACAGGAAAAGTTCACCCCCCCACACACACTTTACAGAGTATGAAGTACATACTAACCAAAGCTGCATTATAAATACAGTAAAAACAGCAATATTGTGAAATGTAATCAATTGTTTCCTATTTTATTATATAACTTTGTTCCTGTGATGGCAAAGCTGAGTTTTAAGCACTCTTTGGTCTCACAAAATCCTTCAGAATCATGCTAACACGCTAATTCGCTGCTCCAGAAAAACAATTCTTATTATCAGTGTTGAAAACAGTTTGAAAACTGCTATTTTGGTGTTAAATGGCATAATCTTGCATTTTGTGCAATGCCTTTATTGTCAGTTCTAATCAATGTAATGCATCATTGCTGAGTAATGGCCCGTTTCACCTGAGTGGTACAGTACGCTACGATCCAAACCGAACCGTACAGTACTACTTTTTCTGCACCCTTTCCAAAGGGTACCAAACACGAGAAAGGGTCTCAAAAGGTGGAGCTACACGCGCAGCTGAACGCTGATTGGTTACAGAGATACGTCACGAACTCGTGGAGCTAGCCAGAATCAAAATGGAACCGCCATGTTTTTAAATACACACAGCCGAGACATTATCGTAATACTTTATGCATATAATAATGAGCCATGGTTGACCCGAGCTTAAACAAACCTTGTCGTCGTCTTGATGAACAGCCACAAAGCCAAAAAGAACAAATTCTGCCGTGTCCTGTTGTTGTTTTACGAGCTCGTCTAAAAGTGCGACAGCCTGACAAAACAGCAGCAAATGATGCTTCTGCAACAAACTGCCATGTTTAACTATTATCATCACCTTTTGGACTAGTATTAACCCGGAATGATGGAATTACTTTCTAACAAGAGGCTACACGTGCTGCTGAAGATTAAAGACACATATGAGAGGTTTGCACTGACTGTGGGCTATATTTCGTGTTGTTTTTTTATATCCTAAATAAGGACTAAATGTATGCTGTGTGTAGTTTTCTGTAATTGGTAACATATTGGAGACTGTAAGGGTCTGTATGTGTTCATATATGTTGCATTTATTTATTTTATGTAAATGCAGACGTTACAGTAGGCTATTTCGCACTGTCATTGATCTGCAGTTATAATCAAATCATGTTCATAGAAAAGTTAGTAATAAACATTTATACAGAAGTATTTATGTGTATAAAGCATCTGTGTTGTGAGAAGTGCTTCTCATATGATATGTGAACTACCTGTACAGTGTTACTGTGACATTTCCTTGAGTAAACATGACATCGTCTGAAACTTTCTGTCGTACACCACGCCCACCAAAAAAGTACCCTTGGTAGTGGAAACGCAAGCTTGATAAAGGTGACCCGTACCGACCTGTACCGTACCGTACTGTACCTCTCAGTGGAAACGAGCCATAAAAGTACTAATTTGTTTCATTTATAAAGGTAGCACACATGTGCAGAGTGGTTGTTCGAGTGAGTGTTTGCGTTTTAACCTGAGCAGGCGGTTGTTTTCCTCTTCAGCATAGGAGCTCATCTGAACGGCTGTCTCGTTGTGCTGGATGAACTTGAGCAGCTCTGCAGAATCCAACTGAGAGTCTCCGTTATCATAATTCTGCAAGAGACACAAGGGCACAATGAAAACTTGTTGTTTCATGAACTTATTGTTGAAATCAGAGCAAGTAACCAAACATGACATTTCATTTAGCTACACTTTGATTTCTGCTTTTTAATGAATTGTCAATTCAATCAAAATAATAAGAATAATCTTTAACAGCTAAACAGATAATGGTTTTTATTTTTTTTTGTCAGTCAAGAAGGTCTGTTAGAATGGGATAAGCCAAATTTACAGTGAGGAAAGAGATTTTAATATGCTTGTTTTTGCTTTGATGCCAAGAAATGTAATTTCCTAACAGTCCTTCGCAATTCCTTGTGTCCTGTCTTATTCATGGTGGGTCATTATCCTGCAGATTTCAGAACTAACAAACACATCTCAACTCGCTGAAAGGTTTCATTTAAGTTTTTAGATCCCCTAGTGGTCCGTTAATGAGGGAAGGTCATAAAATTTGAAACATAACACAGGGCAGGAATAAGAAGAAACCTTCCGATTGTATGTGTTGAAGTTAAAATCTTCAAAAGATTGGTCCTTCGGGAACAGGATTGGACACAAAACGGAACAACGTCACTATTCGTGCAGCATTTGACACAATATCACATGAAAATCTTTTGGACAGACTCTTCTATTGGTATCAGTAACACCCCTCAACTTATTTCATTCATACCACTAAGGACATACTCATTACATCCAGTTAAAATCTTTTACCTCACTGTCAGTTCCTGTCACTAGCCCACGTGTGCCCCAGGGCTCTGTCTTGGCTCCCCTGCTGTTTATCATTTACCTTCTTCCCTTGGGCTATATCCTCCGCAAACATCAGAACCAATTTTGCTGCGATGCAGATGACAAGCCAGCTCTACCTGTCAACCATACCCAACTCAAAACTCCCACCATCATCCCTTACCAATAGCCTGACATTAAATCATGGTTCACTTCAAACTTCCTAAATTCAAATGACAATGAAAATAGGACATCGTCTTCTCATAGTCACAGGATCAACAATAAACAAATCCTATACATTTTCTTTTCACACTCACAGTTCCATCATCTTCCCATAACCTAAGGTTAGGAGTCTGTGTATAATCTTTGACAACATCATTTCATTCACTTCCTTTGTTAATAATGTTGCCCTCTCTGTTTACTTCCACATTTGAACATCAATCGTTCATGTCCTTCTCCATAAATTACAGCTGGTACAAAATGCAGATGCTGGTATTATGACGAGCACCCCTCTATGCTTCATGTTACGCTCATTCTACAACAGCTTCATTGGCTCCCCATTACTTGCAGAATTATCTGCAAATTACTTCACACCTTTAAAGCTGTTGATAATCTTGTCCCTTTATACCCCTCTAACCGCACCTGCTTACACTCTCAGATCCTCTTCTTCACAATTCTTTCTTTCTTCTGGAGAGATTTAGCCAATTGCTCCATATTGCAATACAATACAATCACATAATATCAACGCTCTGCCACATTTATAGCTATTAATACTGCCCTTATTTCCGTTTTTGGTATAAGATTGCAGAGGGATGGTTTGACTAGAATGTACAGTTTTTTACTATCAATACTGATACATTTTTAGTCGCTCGGCAGAACTACAGTTCGAACCGCTGTGGTCAAAATACCATTCTACACTTCCTTGTTACTAAGGGGAGCATTGCTTTCAGCCACTCTGTTCCCCAGCTTTGAAAATTACTACCTCCTGACCTTTCATTTTAACTCTCTTCCAGCGTACTCTCTCTCTGAGCTTAACTGCATTTTGTCTTTGTTTATCTATTTACTGTTTTGTTGTACGGTGACCTTGAGCCTCAAGAAAGGCACCTTTAAGTAAAAACATTATTATTTGTTATTGTTTGTTGAAAGGGACAGACATTATTTTCCATCCATCCAGCTTCAACTGCTTCTGGGGCCGAGTTGCTGGGGCAGCAGTCTCAGCAGAGAACCCTTCCCTCTCCCTAGACACTTCCTCCAGCTCCTCCAGGGGGATCCCAAGACTTTCCCAGACAAGCAGAGAGACATAGTCCCTCCAGCGTGCTCCGAGTCTTCTCATGAGCTTCCTTCTGGTGGAACAAGGTATAGGAGGCATCTGAAACAGATGCCCAAGCCACCTCATATCAATGGCTTATCTCAATGTGGAGGAGCAGCGGCTCTGCTTCGAGTTTCTACCAGGTGACAGAGCTCCTAACATTATCACTAGGAGTGTGCTCTGCCACCCTGCAAAGGAAGGTCAACTCAGCTGCTTGCATCAAGGGGTGAGAGACGGAATGTCATTTGACCAGTAAACTTCAGCTCTGTTTCTTCTTCACCACTACTGACTGTTTTATATCGACTGCATTACTGCTGTTGGTGCACCAATCTGCCTGTCAATCTCACGTTCCATCATTCCCTCACATATGAATAAAACCCCAGACATACTTGAACTCCTCCACCTGGGGCAGTGACTCTCCTCCAACCTGGAGATAGCCAGCCACCTTTTTCTGGTTGGGCATTAAGGCCTCAGATTGGAGGTGCTGATTCTCATCAGCAAACCATCTCAGTGCATGCTGAAGGTCCAGGTCTGATGGAGCCAACAGAACAACGTTATTT
This sequence comes from Danio kyathit, assembly GCA_903798195.1. Classification (NCBI taxonomy): domain Eukaryota; kingdom Metazoa; phylum Chordata; class Actinopteri; order Cypriniformes; family Danionidae; genus Danio; species Danio kyathit. The sequence continues at coordinate 11,941,395 of LR812527.1, read as the reverse complement.
TAAAAAATAGCAGAGATGAAACCCTGTGGTCCCCAAACCAGGCACCCTCTGACCCAATATTAATTTTTAATACTATTATTATAAATGACTATAAAAATTTTCATTCACTCACTTACTCACTATCCTTCAGCTTAGTCCCTGATTTATCAGGGATTGCCACAGTGGAATGAACCAGCTATTACCCTGGCATATATTTTATGTGGCAATGCCTTTGCACCTGCACTATAAAATGTTATCATTACAAATTCCTTCCTGTATATTGTTATTTTTAGATAAAACTTTTGCAATTTGTGCACTTTGCAATACTTTAAATTCAGTCTGCTCGCAGGTTCAATGAGGTTACAGTTTGTCCTATGAAGAGGATAACAGGAAATAACTCTCCCTGACTGAAATGAGAGATGCAGCAGACCAGACTCTGACCGCTATGAGGTTATCAGGTCTCTACGTAGGTACTGCACTGTAGTTTACTCTGAGCAGATAGTCTGATGACTGATAGGTGTGATCATCTCTGCAAACTACCATATCCTCAGCTCTCTGCTATCTCTATTTTAGCTGCCGTCTGCAAATGTGTGTGCAGCAGCAGGTCTATATGAAAGATGAAGGAAGAGTGCGTGCTACAATACTGAGACACTTTTCACATTTCTAGGCTTCTGAGAAGCAGACGTCATCATAGTTGGGTAACTGCAATACTGACTGAGAAATGGATTATGTTGTTCAGAAAAGACTAAGAGCCTGATTTATTAAACAGGAGGAATTAGAGTGAAAGTGCAATCCCATAAAAGTGTGATCTACTGACAATGTGGAAATTAAAGAACGCAGACGTTGCAGTTCATTACCATAATGTCTAACTTGGCACATAAAGTAGTACAAGTTAGCTTGCAAAGAAGAAGCTGACAATAATCCGTTTCTGTAATTTAGCAACAACAGGTGCACTTTAAGTTAAGGCATGGTTTTCAGTGGTGTTAAACAATGGCACAGATACCAGCACTCATTAGTAATCACCTTGTAGGATTCATTAGATATCTATTGTTTAATAGCAAATATTACGCAAGATACTGATACTCAAGATATCTTTTTATTTGTTTATTAGATACGATTAGACTATATTTGATAGCACTTTGTTTTACATTTTTGTTTTGTATTCACATACTTTATAATTGTCATAGTCATTACATAAACTAGGTAATAACTAGGTACTATCCCTAAGCCTAGCCCAAACCTATGCTTAACCTACAGTATGTATTAGCTTATATACCCCTGTACTTTATTAGGTAAGTACACATTAAGTATACATACTGTAAAATAAAGATCAACACAATATCTTTTGTAATTATTTCTAGTAACAATTCGTATTTTACTAGTCACAATTGGTTTTGCTCAAGTCTCATGTTATGACTAACTGTAATGCTATTAGTACAGTTCAAACAAATTATAGTAGTAGTAGGTAGGCGGCATGGTGGCTCAGTGGTTAGCACTGTCACCTTACAGCGAGAAGTTCGCTGGATTGACTCCTGGCTGGGCCAGTTGGCATTTCTGTGTGGAGTCTGCATGTTCTCCCTGTGTTCGTGTGGGTTTCATCCGGGACCTCCGGTTTCCACCACAGTCCAAAGACATGTGGTATAGATGAATTAAATAAACTAAATTGTCTGTAGTGTATGAGTGTGAATGAGAGTGTATGGGTGTTTCCCAGTGATCCGGCTGGAATGGCATCCGCTGCGTAAAACATTTGCTGGAATAGTTGGTGGTTCACTCCACTGTGGTGACCCCTGATAAATCAGGGACTAAGCCGAAGTAAAAATGACTAAATAAATAAATACTAGCAACTAATATTGATCCAACCTACTAGTGTCTATTGATTACATACTAGTATCTAATGAATAAGTACTCATTCATTCATTCATTTTCTTTTCGGATTAGTCCCTTTATTAATCAGGGGTCACCACAGCGGAATGAACCACCAACTTATCCAACATATGTTTTACGCAGCGTATGCCCTTCCAGCTGCAACCCATCACTGGGAAACTCCCACCCACTCTCATTCGCACACGGGGACACGAGGAGAACATGCAAACTCAACTTTCTTGCTGCGAGGCGATCGTGCTACCCACTGCGCCATGAATAAGTACTAGTATTTAATAAATTAATACAAATATGTAATAAATAAAAACTAGTAGCTAATCAAGGTACTGGTATCTAACAAATACACACTATCTAATGATTAAGTATACTAGTATGTAAAACAACATATTATTACGACAAAATAAGTAACTAGTAAGTAATGGATAACTACACGAATGTAACACATAAAAATGTATACTAATGTGTATAAATTTCCTACCACAGCTATGCTGATGACACTCAGATCTACTTAGCCTTATTGCCTAATGACTACAGCCCTATTGACACCCTCTGCCAATGCATTGATGAAATGAACAACTGGATGTGCCAAAACTTTCTTCAGTTAAACAAAGAGAAAACTGAAGTCATTGTGTTTGGGAACCGAGATGAGGTTCTCAAGGTGAATGCGTACCTTGGCTCTAAAGGTCAAACAACAAAAAACAAGGTCAAGAATCTTGGTGTGACTCTGGAGTCAGATCTGAGTTTCAGTAGTCATGTCAAAGCAGTTAGTAAATCAGCATACTATCATCTCAAAAACATTGCAAGAATCAGATGCTTTGTTTCCAGTGAAGACTTAGAGAAACTTGTTCATGCTTTTATCAGCAGCAGGGTGGATTACTGTAACGGCCTCCTCACGGGCCTTCCCAAAAAGACAGTCAGACAGTTGCAGCTCATCCAGAACGCTGCGGCCAGGGTTCTGACCAGAACCAGGAAATCAGACCACATCACACCTGTCCTCAGGTCTTTACACTGGCTCCCAGTTACATTTAGAATAGATTTGAAAGTATTATTACTTGTCTATAAATCCCTAAATGGCCTAGGACCTCAATACATTACAGATATGCTCACTGAATACAAACCTAGAAGAACACTCAGATCTCTAGGATCATATAAACTAGAAATTCCAAGAGTTCAGTCAAAGCAGGGGGAATCGGCTTTCAGCTACTACGCCCCCCGCTGCTGGAATCAACTCCCAGAAATGATGAGATGTGCTCCAACATTAGGCACATTCAAATCAAGACTTAAAACACATCTGTTTAGCTGTGCCTTTTCTGAATGAGCACTGTGATACGTCCAACAGATCGCACTGTTATGTTTTCCTCTTCTTTTTCATTCTTTTACAACCTGTTTTAACATATTTTTAACAGTTTTTATCTGTTTTTATTATCTGTTTTTATTTTTTCTTACACTTGTTTTTTTTTTAATTCTTGTTTATGTAAAGCACTTTGAATTGCCACTGTGTATGAAATGTGCTATGTAAAGAAACTTGCCTTGCCTTGCCTTACTAACTGGAGAATACTGTAGTTAGAACTGATAGCTGATATCTCAATGACAGATCCCAACAGATATTTTTGGCAAAATCTGACATTTGTTACTAGCATGAGTATAATAGTTTCTAGTCTTCATCTAAATAAATACTACTTCCTTTTCAATAACTACTATCTGTTTATTAGGTACTGGTATCTAACAAACAAGCATCAATTACATTTCTAAGGCTTCTATTACCTCAAAAATAAGCAAGAGTAGCTGATGAATAAGTAGCACGAAAGATTAAATGGTTAATTGTCATGCTGCAGTTACCTGGTTATTTTAAATAACATAAGTAACATACTGAATAAATCATACCATGTTATAAAATCTACATTAAAATATTTAAAAATAAAAATATTAAATCCTTTGATTTCTCTTAAATGTGACATTCAGTCTGTGCAAAGTCTTCAGTCACAAAATTGCTCATACAGCTAAAACAGTCATATACAGTTCTTTAGTTCATATAGACACATCAATGATGACACATAAGCTACTTTGAAACATGTACACATCATACTCAGTTTAATCTTATCTCAGCAGTTTGTCGGAAGACTGTACTCTGCCTCGTACAGCTGATGTAGTCGTGTTCACCAATAAACTAGAGGTAAAGGACATGTTCACGATTGAGTCAAACTTACAGGTTCTCCGCCATGCGTTGGAATAGTTCACATAAAAATTGTGAATTCCCCAGCTTCATCTCACAAGTAAATGCAACTATTTTATGTGTTGGCAGAAAAAGTGGCTAATCCGTATGCATATGATTTAAAGGAACAGTTCACCCAAAAGTGAACAGTAACCCATAATATACTCAACCTCAAGCCCTTCCTTGTGTACAGTATATGACTTTGTTCTGTCAGACAAACACAGTCAGAGTACTTCAAATTTTTATCCTATCTCTCCATGCAGTAAAATGCTGTTGAATAGTGGCTTTCATTTTAAAGTTTCCAAAAATGCATACATCTATTGTCAGATTAACTCATTGGCCAGGGGGTTCATGATGTCTTATGAAGCTTATCAATGTTTTAAGGATATTGTGAATACACAAATGCGTGACTACAGCATATGACAAATGATGCACAATGCATTAGTAGCTGAAGCTCCAGTGATAGATGCAAATTGTGGGAACAACGTAACACACATTTGTAGACAACGAGGAACTACAAACAGTGGACTAGTTGGCTTGGCATTATTGTGCATTGTTATTCAGTACGTTACACTTACAAAGTTGCATACATGGGTCTAGCGGTCTTACATCCAGCATCATACATTGTATGCATCTGTCGTGTATAACAGGCATTCAGCCGCCACTGGAAGTCAAACATTGGAGTTTATCATTTAAAATTTAGTTCAGTTTGACGATGTCACAGTCACACAAGAAAGACAAGGATGGTTATATCTTTAAGGGTATTTGTTAGTGCAATGCAACAGATGCTTAGAGAAGAGGCAGTGGTGTAGCAGAGGGAGAGCGATCTCACACAGTTCATATGGCAAGTATCAGATCTTCAGTCATACAGCATTAAAGCTTAGTCACTTCCCTTTAGCAGTTGTGTTTGCATCCATGGGACAAGAAGGACATCCACGGAAAAATATGAGAGAAAGAGGGGGAGGGAGAGTCGATGAGGAGAACTATCTGACATCGATTCCAGCTTGTGAGTGAATGAAGGAGGTGAGTATATCTAGTGTGATTGTTCACTGGTGTGGTGAGTGGTAGATGGTGAGGGAGAGCGGTGATTGGAGCAGCAGGAACGAGATGAGGGTGTGACAGACGATTGATTTATGCACATTTAGAAGCTTCAAAAAAGGGTCACTACCCAACACCATTACAAAGCATAAAAAAGCCAGGATAACTTTTTTTAACTACTCTGACTTTGTTTATCTGACAAAAAAAAAATCATGTACACCAAGGGTTGCTTGAGTGTGAGTAAATTATGGGGTAATTTTAATTTATCTATAAAGTAGTCCTTGAATTTGTATGAAAACGTATAATTTTACAAAGAAAGTATGCCCCCAAACCCCACCCCTAATCCCAAGTCATTGGAAGATGAGCAAATCATGTTAAAATGTACGAATGAGATAGTAAAATGTATTTGAATTAGTCAATAAACAACCCAGGCTCATTCTGAAAACATACCGCTATGCATTTCTGGAGCGTGCCACATACATACCAGGAGGTACTTTTTTGCAGTTTTTGTTTACACAAATCCACCAGAAGCCGCTGTGTACGTTTTTTCAGATCTCAAACTTCTTTCGCGAGTGGCATTCACGCCTGCTGTTCTTGCGTAAATCCATTAGAGGCCACTGTCGACTGACTGACTGACTGACTGACTGACTGACTGACTAACTCAGTGATTGACTGACACACCCTCCTCATTCCCTAAACCTAACCAATAGGCTGCGTCCCAAATCGCCTACTATTCAGTAGGTACTGCATTTGAATTTAAATGTACTACTCGGCTGTTAGAAAAGTGCCCGCTATACAGTATGAATGCAAGTAGTATTGGAACTCTGACGTACTTCATCCGCCATTTTGTCATCATCACGATACCTGCCCATGTCAGTTGCGTCAATTCACTCCCATTCAAGAATTCTCTCGTGGTGCATCATGGGATAGCGCACTTTAGAATCTCGCCGGAAGTAGTAGGTCATCCGGGTACTTCTTGCATACTGTTTTTCGAATTCTATAAATTCAGACATACAGTACTACTTGGCTCGTGTACTGTTTTTAGTGTACTATATAGTTTGGAAGTATGCGATTTTGGACGCAGCCATAAGGTTTTCAAAAGCACAGATTGACCCACCCACCCACTTCCCAAAACCCAACTAACAGTTTTAAAAAGCAAACCAGAAAAAGAAAAGCCCTCAACTAATTTTTACTACGTTTTCAGTTTTTACCATATTCTCACCCTGTTATTCACTTGTTTACTTTATTTTTTGGCTTCTGTTTTTGTCTTATCCGCTTTCTGGAACTGTTCTTCACCGGACTCCAACCCCGTCGTCGTGATCAACCCCTCTCTGGATCTCAAGTCTGCCGATGTACATGGCGAGCTACTGGACAAACTGGTAACATCGGGAAAACCGTCCATATGGAGATCAGCTGATAATCGTGAAAAGGAACGGCGTCATACAGCCCCATAGCATTCACTTTAAAGATGAAATGCTGCCATACGTACATCTGGCTACATAATTCGCGATCTCCAGAAATGTATATAGGGGGATGTTTTCAGAATGAGCGTTGTTGCCATTAAATTAAAAAGTTACGAATTGAAATGAGATTGTGTTTAAATGGACATTTAATGTCTTCTGCGTAAATACAAGATAATATATTTTAGCTATATATTCATCTCTTTTTCCCTCATACAATGAAAGGGGTTTAAATCAATCGCACTGGCTTCTATTGCATGATTATTTATTTATTCATTAAGTTAATTTTTGTGTGAACTAACCTATGTTGTCTGAACTTCAACTCTTTAAGAGAAAGATGTCTAAGTACACGTACAGTAAGACACTGATCTAAGCAAGCCTATGGATTATTGGTCTGCAGATAGTGGTCAGTCAGATGTATGGATTGTGCTGGCAGCTGCAGAGGCTTGTTCTCCCGCTATCTTTAGCTTTGCAAGTGCAAAGGTGAGCTAATATTGAAACAGACTGATCCATCAAAAGACCCTTCAAACCGCTGCTATGCAAACAGACGTCATTTTAGAGCATTTTACACGCCTTGGGAGGCTGTCAGAAAAAATTATGTGGTGCATCCAGAAGGCACTTTGAAGAGCAGCAGGAGGGCGCAGAGATTCCCTGTGGAGGCTAATATACAAAAAAGCCTGACGCTGAAGAAACTAAAGCAAACTGATGCTGCAACAAATGCCTTTAGTTTCAGGAGTGCACTTCAGACTGATAGCAATGTGAAGGAGAGATCAAACATTTGTGTTTGTAAATTTGTAGATATGTGAAATCTACTTTGTATTCTCTATAGGTTTTGTCTTTACAAGTTATTTATATACAAGACATTTTGGAAAGGTTAAAGAAAAATACTTCAGATGAACAGTGTAAAAATGGAGTACAACAATGTTACAAATACCACCATACAGTTGATACAGTTGATTAAGAATTACAAATGTATTTTTATTACAAGTTTGCTAAAATGGTATGTCTAAATATGCATCGACTAATTAACATAAAATGCACTAATTTGCATAAATGTAATAAATCTGCATTGGATGAAGCCTGTTTCCATTTGCTAACTAATTAGGGTCAAAGGCTTTTATAAAATATATATTTTGGATCTCTTTTCATCATATCATGGAAGAAAATACTCGTGGTTTCTGCAGGTTTCATGAAGGTGCAGTTAAGACTTTTTAAAGACATTTTTAAAACCAACTAAAGAAAATTTATTTCCCAGTGATGGGCAGTGGTTGAAAGAGTACTGAAAAATCATACTCAAGTAAAAGTACCATTACTTGCCTAAAAATGTAGTGCAAGTAGAGTAAAAGTATATGTTGTAAATATTACTCAAAGTATGAGTAAAAAGTAGCCCTTTTAAAAGTACTCAAGAGTAGTGAGTAGTGAGTATTATGCTGTCAAAAGCTGATGCATTTACATGCAGTTTGTGCATGTGTGTGTAAACGTAACATTCTGTAGAGCATTCGGAAGACCCACCCCTCACTGACAAAGGTCCAGAATTTGTCCCATGAGCTCATTTGTCCTATTTTGACTGCTATGCCATCATAAATAATGAAAATAATCCATTGAAAAAGGCTTTAAGACCAAATGGAATCCTCTGTCGGCTGTTGCTTGGGTGGGACTATAATCTGATGTAAGAGGAATCTTCTTTCTTTACTGCATTGTTTTTAAACAGAGAAAACATTTTACAGGTAACTTTTATTCTAAATCTTGGACCTTATTTCTGAAATAAAAATGAGCAATAAAAAGGAGTGAAGCACCAGAAGCGGACCATATTAAATTAATTTGAATATATTTTGGCTATTGTTGATATCCAGGAATTTTCAAATGTACTTTTTTTTACCAGAGGCTAAAAAAATTCTAAAGAATTCATTATTATTATTATTATTATTATTATTATTATTATTCATTCATTCATTCATTCATTTTCTTGTCGGCTTTGTCCCTTGCGGGGTCGCCACAGCGGATTGAACCGCCAACTTATCCAGCACGATTTTACGCAGCGGATGCCCTTCCAGCCGCAACCCATCTTTGGGAACTTCCACACACACATTCACACTCATACACTATGGACAATTTAGTTTACCCAATTCACCTGTACTGCATGTCTTTGGACTGTGGGGGAAACCGGAGCACCCGGAGGAAACCCACGCAAACGCAGGGAGAACATGCAAACTCCACACAGAAACGCCAACTGACCCAGCCCAGCCGAGGTTCGAACCTGCGACCCAGCGACGTTCTTGCTGTGAGGCAACAGCACTACCTACTGCGCCACTGCGTTGCCCATTATTATTATTATTATTATTATTATTATTATTATTATGTTTTAATTATTATTTTTATTGAAATGGCCAAATTGTGACTGAGGACAATTGAATGTGCTGGCCAGTTTGTTTTTTGTCTAATAAATGACAGCTACAGGTTTTTTTTTTTTACTTTAAAACTTTAACAGATTCCTATTTTTATGATGTAATAAATTTGTATTTTAAAAATTAGTCTTTTTTTAATTTTTTTTTATTGCAAATTTTTAGGAAATATTTTAGTACTTCAAAAAGTATGGTTATGATGACATCTGACTAGCTAATCCAGCAAAAAAAAAAAAAAGTACTGCTTAAAATGTCACTAAAATGCAGTATTTAAATCTCAGAGTTAACTAGAAACTGAGGCATATAACTGCAAAAAGTTCCACTTTTTTGAGAAAAAAGAACCACTCCTTTCACCAGGCTGGCTACGGGCCTTCACATGTCTTGAGGTAGTTCATAATGATGCGATTTACCTTATACGGTATGTGCGATTTAAAAATAAAGTAGTTACTGCAGGTTGAAGGAAAGTAGTGGAGTAAAAGTACAGATACTGCACTAAAAATGTACTCAAGGGAAAGTAAAAGTACACATTTTAAAACTACTCAGTAAATTACAATTCCTGAGAAAAACTACTCAATTACAGTAATTTGAGTATTTGTAATTGGTTACTTTACACCATTGGTGATGGGTTGCGGCTGGAAGGGCATCCGCTGTGTGAAACATATGCTGGATAAGTTGGCGGTTCATTCCGCTGTGGTGACCCCAGATTAATAAAGGGACTAAGCCGAAAAACAAAATAAATTAATGAATGAATGAGTTAGCGGTTCATTCTGCTGTGGCGACCCCTGATAAATAAGAAACTAAGCCAAAGGAAAATGAATGAATGAATAAAAAATTAAAATATTTATACGCATAATACAGAGCACATAAAGAGTTGTGTTTATGGCAAAATTAAAAAGTAAATATACAACCTGATCTAACTTTTATTTAAATAAATTTCACATTAGGTTTGTTAAGGCTTGAACACCTCTGATTCAACCAATAAATTGCAGAAACAACTTTTACCTTGTGACCAAGCTCATTGTATATCAATAAACTGTACCTTTATGACAGTTCTGTCAAACAAGTTGCTATAAATACAATACTTCATGTGCTCCCTAGACATTAGACCTAGACGTGGTGAAAAAGTGTGAAAAATATTATTACTGAGTGTGTGCGTCATGTAATTCAAAGTCAATATATAGCATATCGGCAGAGCACACATTACAGTATAGGACTACACATTATCATTGTATTACATAGACATTGCATCCCGCAGACTTAAGAAAATAAGGAAATCTGTAATTATCACATTACTGAATGATGACCAGAATGATGTCCTGAATCAAACTCATTTTCGAGCTCAGTGAACACTGAAGGTGCCAATGATGATGATGATAATAATGATCTTCAATGCAAAAATTATTCTTACTCTTTACTTTAAAATAAAATATACAAGATAAAAAAATCCTCACAAACATAATGTATGAATTTAAACCTTTCTGCTCTGACTTTTTAAGGCCTTAATTGACAAAATGATTTAAGACTTTAAGAGCCACAAAAACCCTGATACTCTAAACAAGCATGATAATAGTATATTTGTAAAATCACACAATACAGATTCATTCATTCATTTTCCTAAACTGCATATGTTTTACGCAGGGGATGTCCTTCCAGCTGCAACCCAGTATTGGGAAACCCCCATACACTCTCGCACTTACACATGCACTCATACACTACGGCCAATTTTATTTACCCAATTCACCTATAGCACATGTCTTTGGACTGTGGTGGAAACCGGAGCACCTGGAGAAAACCCACACCAACATGGGGAGAACATGCAAACTCCACACAGAAATGCCAACTGGACCAGCCGGGACTCAAACCAGCGACCTTATTGCCGTGAGGCGACAGTGCTAACCACTGAGCCACTGTGCCTCCCAACAAAACAGTTTCTCACTGGTAAATACTTGAAATGACTGCACACACCTTAAAGTACTTGAGGAGGATATCGGTGAAGTTGGAGCCCTTGGTGAACCAGCCATCAGGAACAACCTCTGTCTGCAGCCACTCGATCACACGTCTGCGCAGCTCATTACGGTCAGCAACATAACACACGACTTCACAACACACACAGAGAACACCGAACAGAGAGTCAGAAAGAAGAACAAACAACACATATTTCTATATAACAGATGTTTAGTGAATCTGGCTTTATTGTTCTTGGATCCAACAGTTCACTTTCAGTTCATACAATTCAATTCTTCTCAACTTATGATATCATGTGTGTTTGGAATATTGCTGATTATTTACTTAAACCAACTTTATGGAAAGATAATCCATTTATTTATTATTTGGCCATTTGCAGTTCGAGTATTTTCTTGTAGGGCCTAAAATGAACGCTCCCCAGTGCCAAATCCATGCAAAAATAGGCATAGACGGGTATATCAAACAATGTTACTCATCAGTGGATGTCATTTCACCAGTTTCTCAAATTGGTTCTGGTTTATTTTATTAATGAATAAACCTAAAAAACATACAGTTTAATAGCTGAGTAAAAAGTCACTTCCTAATGTGGCGAAATATTAGTTTTAGTCTTTGATTTCTAGTATTTATACATGTCAATCCTACATGCTCGATCATCAGGCACACCTTCTGTTTGTGTCATCAATCTGGCAACCAGCGTTTGCATGGAGTTGTAGCCAAAGAGACTGTATTGGCCCATATCCACTGTATTGGCCCATATCCACTAAGCCGTTTCCACTGTCAAAAGATACCAAAAAGTGAACTGTACCGTACCACTTTTTGGGTACCCTTTCCAAAAGGTGGAGCAAGACACGCAGCTGAATGCTATTGGTTTACAGAGATACGTCACTAGCTCGTGCACAAGCAATGAAAACAAAGCAAGTGCCATTTTTAAATACACAGTCAAGACCGTAATAATATATACATATAATAGTGAGCCATGGTCGACCCGAGCTATAACAAACCTTGTCATTGTCTTGGTGAACAGCCCCAAAGCCAAGAAGAAGAGCAGAATTTACCCTGTGCCCTGTAGTTGTTTACAAGGTTATTTAAAGCGCGAGCAGTTTCGCTTTCTCGCATGCGTTTGCCGCACCGCGTGTCTATATTTGAAATAACGAACTTCTTGAGCTGATGATAATATCGTGCGCTTGATTATTGAAGCGCTTCTGACTTCCGATCCTTTCAGAAATGGACAAACACGAGAATGACGTGCGAAAAAACAAAGGAGCAAATGATTCTTTCAGCAACCCTAAACTTCTATGTTTAACTATTCTCATCGCCTTTTGGACTATTATGAACTCGGAATGACGGAATTACTTTTTAACAGAGGCTACATGTGCTGGTGAAGATTAAAGATACAGATGAGAGGTTTGCACTGACTGGGCTATATGTTGCGTGTTGTTTTTGAAGCCAAATAAGGACTAAATGTATGCTGTGTGTAGTTTTACTGTAATTGGCAACATATCGGAGACTGTAAGGGTCTGTATGTGTTCATATATGTTGCATTTATTTATTTATTTTAAATAATTGCAGACGTTACTGTAAGCTATGTCGCACTATCGTTGATCTGCATATAATCAAATCATGTTCATAGAATGGTTAGTAATGAACAGCAAGTATTTATGTGTATAAAGCATCTGTTTTGTGAGAATTGCTTCTCATATGATATGTGAACGACCCGTACACTTGGTACCCTTTTGGCAGTGGAAACGCAAGCCTGATAAAGGTGACCCGTACCTACCCGTACCATACTGTACCTCTCGGTGGAAATGAGCCATATGAAAACCCCCCTGAAAAATCAGAATTTGGACTGCAATACCTAATTTGACTACTAGGTTGTAAACCCTACATACTAAATGTTTAAATTAGTGGTGGACTAAAGCGAGACTCTTATCGGGCAATAAAAAAAAATATCGCCGTTAATCTATTCTCAAAATTGGGTAGGGAGCTGGGTCTATTCTATGCAAGCTATGATGACTTTTACCTTGATATTTTAGATCGGATGTATACCCGACCGGTGAGCCGTCTGACAAAAAAGTGCCTTTCTGAATCAAATCAGCAGGATGCTCTTCTGGATCTTTCACTAACTTCGGAGACACTACTGACTACGCTTACATGGACATCTGTAATCTAGTTATTTGCCTTAATAGACTAATAATTTTGGGTGACTTTAACTTTAAAGACTGGTGAGAGTGTTATGGAATTTAATAACGCATGCCGAATGGAAAGAAAAAAACTTCCGTATTTCGCAGTGTGTGTGTGTGTGTACGTGCGGTCCTTTACTGACAGCCGCGTGTGTGGATCTTGTTGGAAAATATGGCGAAAAGTCCTACATGACGGTAATCGCGGTGTTTATTTCAATAATGCCACTAATATATGCATATTCCACGTCTTAATTCCATTTCTGTTTAGTTCAGTTATGACTTTAGTCAGATTAAGGTAATCAAAAATTGCTGTTTCGATCTTATGTAGGCCTACAGTTCAAAATTCATGTTTAATTGTACAAACAGGAGATGAGCAGCTGTTCTCAAAGACTTAGGCCGTACGCACACTATGTACAGTTGCCTTGAACCGGGCCAAAGCACGCTTGTCCCCCCTCCCGTCTCCCCCGGCGGCCCGCACTTACATTACATTCGGGCCTGGGCACGCTTTCGTCATCGATGACGCACTGCTCAGTAGCGCTCTCACTCAGCACAGTGGAGATTTCTTTAGTTATATCATTTAAGTCATTTAATATGCGGTGACAGGCAGTCAAATATTTCGCCGAACAGATCAGCCACTTTTGACGCTCATAAACAATCATAAAGCCCTCGTGCTGCAGGAATTAGAAGGTTTGTTGAAGGCGCAGCTGACGTGCAGTGAGGGGTTTGAGTTTAATAATCTACGACAGTTTAAACAGTACGAATGATTAATTAATCCATATCAAACAGTCTCTTTTTAAAAGTCACGTCTCGCTTTCAGTTTCAGGCTCAAGCACGCTTGCACTCACACTGTAAGTGTACCGCGTCAGAGCCCAAGTGAACCGCGCTCTGGCCCACCTCTTCTAACCGGGCCAGGGCCGGCCAAGTGTACCGTGCCTGAGCCCGATTCAGAGCACTCACACTTCTCAAATGATCCCGGAAAAGGGGGGCTGGGCACGGTTCGGATAGCATAGTGTGAGTAAACCCTTACTTTCAGTTGTTGTTTGGGTAGCACACATATTCTGAACGCCTTCGGCAGAATTCAAATGAGCCATTTTAATATAGATTAATTCCAAGATTACAGTGAGATTAATCTAGATTAAAAAAATGTATCTATGCCCACCTATAGTTTAAATACTTGCAACAGGTTGAAAAACGCAAAACTAAATGACAAAAATGGGTCCCAAGGTTACATACATTCTCCACATCTAAAGAGTTGTGTTGTGCGAAGTACAATAATCCTCCTGCAGCAGTGTCAGAGAGTTTATGTCTGCTCTCTGTATCTTCAAGCCTTTATAATATATCAGTAATTAAAGGTAATCTGTGCAGATAAGTACAGTCATCAGAGTTTGGCTATGAGCCCACGGCCACATTACAACTCACCTGGACTGGCCGCAGCCTTCTCCTTCTTCTTCTCTGTAAGAGAGAGAGAGATAAACGTGAGTGGACTGATCTCTCAGGTGAACAATCTGCATATGATTATGCCAGAATCTTCCCCCCGGTTATCAGTCGCTCTTTGCATCACCAGTTGATAACAAGTTACAACATCACATCACAGCATATCGTAATATAATGGGTCAGAATAACATGATATCAGATTTGCACCTGGATTTGACCGCATGTTCAATGTTCAATGATCACACTGCTGAGATGGTAATACTGCGAGTCTGAGAGGTCAGTGTTACAGAATCTGCAGAGATGCAGAGACGTCCTGTTCCAGGCAGATAAACTGTTCCCGATGGATCTTAGTTGTTGGACATTGCTAAATGAATCAATACATTAGCCTATTGACCAGCAGAAATGGCGTGATGAATCTAAACCCAAGTCTAGATGTAATCCCTAAACTGTAAACACGGCTTTTGTCTACAGTAATTCACCACTCTATGGGTTCATTCAAATGCCTGTAGCTGCAGACGGATGCCAGCATTCCCATGATGCTTTTCCTGCGTGCACATGCTCCTAACATCACAAACAATTTCAAAAGAGATTTTATAACTATGTAATAAACACAGACTGTTCAAAACACAGTGTGTTCCCAGCTGGTTAATATTCAATCGAATTTAATTGATCAGTAGTGAGAGTAAAAATATTTCTAATTTTTCTTTTTAGCAAATTATGTTATTTAGATTTTCTCTTCATGAAATAATGCTGAAATAAAATGCATTGTTGTTTTATTTAACATTGATAATTACAAGGAATGTCTGTTTTTGCAGCAAATGATCATAATATAATGATTTCTCAGGGACTGTGTGACATTGAAGACTGGAGTAATGATGCTAAAAATTAAGCTTTGCATCACAGGAATAAATTACATTTTAATTAGAAACATTACCCACTAAACTGTTTCTTTATAAGATGCAATAACTGATTAATTATCAGACTTGAGAGTCAAACGCTAATCTTAGCTATGCTTTTACTAAAAAGAAATTGGCACATATGTACACTGTAAAATGATACGACAAAAAGACATGACTACAAATATTTTTACGTTACTTTAACTTATTTACATAAGTTGATCAGGTTTTAACAATTTTTAAAGCAAAGTTGCCAAGTTTAATTAATATTTTTATTCAGTTTGATTGAGATGACTAGAAAAGTGAATCAAAGACTATAAAATACACAAGACATGTCACTCGAATCTTTTTGTATGGGAAAAAGTGCAACAGTCAATATGGTGAATAAAGCCCCGCCAACTAGTACAGCAGCCAATCATCGATCACTATATGGTGAATAAAGCCCACCTTCTAGTACAGCAGCCAATCATCAATCGCTATAGACTGATGATACTCCGGGGGAGGGGCTTGGACCAGACGTGAGTTTCTGCAGATTTCTGTGATTTGGACTTTTTGAAATGAAACTAGAGACAATTGTTGTTTAGTTTTATTGGCGATTCCTAAAATGAAATTTAATCATAAGCTTGGCACGCAGTTTTGGAGAATTTGACGTTTACCCATTCAGACAGAATGCCCGAACATACTGCCCACGAGGTGTTTTAAAGATGGCCACCGAGTAAAATGACTTGCCTTGAGTGAATCTGATTCAACTATAAAAGGCAGCAAAAACGTTTTTACAGTGCGATATTTTCTGCAAGGAAATGGTGATGGCCAATTGAACAGATTCAAGCTTGAAAACATCCATGTATAATAAATATCTATTATCCAAGCAAATTGTAAAGATTGTCATATTTTTACGTATATTCTCAGTATGAAGTTAAAACTACAACAAAACAAGCAAAACATTTTCCTTTGTACTTGTTTTTATAATGTTGTACTTTTTAATCCACTACCTGGTATATTAATAAATGTACCAGGGCAGAATATTATTTTGAACTGGAGAAACTGACATGAAGGCAATGTTTGATTTGTGGACGAGCTGATTCTTAACAGTTAACCTGTTAAATCTGTTTGCAAATCCAGTGAAAACATCATTGTGTATTGGATTGATGTGATTTCATCTGTTGTCTAGTCAGCAACTCACTGACTTCAAATGATCTGGTCAGAGTGAGTCTCCAGTTAATGATTTACTGGTTCAAATCATTTTAATATCATGTGTAAGCATTTTCAGTTAGTGTTTTGCTCTTCCAGAATTAATATGACAAATCGTTTAAACCACCAGATCAGCTGCATATTTAGATTTTAATTTGTTATACAGACATTTACGGGGCAACCCAGTGGCGCAGTAGGTAGTGCTGTTGCCTCACAGCAAGAACGTCGCTGGGTCGCAGGTTCGAACCTCGGCTGGGCTGGGTCAGTTGGCGTTTCTGTGTGGAGTTTGCATGTTCTCCCTGGGTTCGCGTGGGTTTCCTCCGGGTGCTCCGGTTTCCCCCACAGTCCAAAGACATGCGGTACAGGTGAATTGGGTAAGCTAAATTGTCCATGTATGAGTGTGAATGTGTGTGTGGAAGTTCCCAGAGATGGGTTGCGGCTGGAAGGGCATCCGCTGCGTAAAATCGTGCTGGATAAGTTGGCGGTTCATTCCGCTGTGGCGACCCCGCAAGGGACAAAGCCGACAAGAAAATGAATGAATGAATGAACAGACATTTACCTCTCTAAGTTGAAAAAAGTGCCTGGTCACATACATTTGGAGAAAGAAATAGTTGTCATATTTAAAACTGAAAAACAACTCAAAATTTTAAGATGCATGTAAAATATTGCATATTTTTATTGTATTGTTTTATAATTGTATGATAAACAGAAAAAAAGTCAGATTTTTGTTAAGTTTTTATTTGAGAATCTGTTATTTCTGTTTTATTTAAAGGTGCCATAGAGTGCAAATAATAATAGTCTAGTTAAACATAGAACGTGTTAAATTGTTCTCTGATACTTAAGCAACAAAAAAAAAAATTCCCAGATATTACAGAAATTACCGCTAGAATAAAAAGCTTGTTTTGACCATGTTTGGATGTAGTTAGTAGAGTTGTATTTTGTAAGATCTGAGAGACATAACAAGATGAAAACTTGCATTAAACACTGATTCAGCAGAGTAGCGTGTTCCATCACAAATGTAAATGGGTCTTTTGCCTCATTAGAAAAGTATATAGCAAAGTCAAAATATACATGTTAAACTAACTAAAGATACAATTAAATAGACCTTAAAACTCTTTTGATTACAGTCTAATGATAGTTGATTTCCTGCGGGTCCCGTTTTCAAAATAAAAGTCCCAAATAAGTCTAACGCAAGCTTGGATAAACTTAAAAATAAGGGGAAAACTTATTGTTGTAATCTCTGTTGTGGCCAATCAAACACAGCCTGGGGCATGCACATTCATGATCCTGTGTGCAAAGTTATAGTCTGTGTTTTGGCCTGTTTTCACCAGAAGTGGAATGAGCAAACAATAATGTTTGAAGTTTACAGTATGCCATTTCAATGTACTGAACTTGTATTACTCAGCTATGCTTAGGTGTGTCCCGATTCTCATTCTATACAATAAAGTTTAAGTCATTATCTAATGACCATTTTGATAACTGAATTATATAATTCTATATTCAGATGGAGCTAGGGTGGAGAAAAGTACACAGCAAAATCGTCAGAGTAAAATTTACTCAGTTCAGAGAGTATTTGGTCTCTCTCTCTGGTTAAAATTAATGAGACAATGAAGGGATTAATTAAGTGATAATTATTGAAGCAGCAGGATAATTACTATTAAAAATTAATAAGCAGAAACAGAGTAGAGAAACACAAAACTACAACTGACTGCAGTCACAGCCATAGAAATAAACTGAAATAAAACACATTGAATATCTCAAAATCTCAGGAGAGGACCATTAAGCAACTCCACAAACAGCAGCTTTTCTTATTAACAACCTGTTTGGCCTTATTTCTGCCACGCTCTGCAAAATTCCATATAGTTAAATTATTAAGAATAAATTAAGTAATTTTTTACAACAACAATAAAAATACAACCACTTTGTGTTTTAAGATGTCACCATTGAGGAAGAGAACAGTAGTTGCTTTACTTGGGCTCTTTGACTCCATTTCTAATGTTAGTTTCTCTTTGTTTGCCAAATATTGTGGCAAATACTGCATCAAGAGAGTGATTGTGCTCTGGATAATTGATTCTGTGGTGATTTAGTCACTGATCAAATCAGAAAAATTGATTTCAATCTATTAAGTTTGAATAATGTTTTACCACAAAAGTAACACGAAAATGGAACTCAGCAATACTTTTATCAGATTACAAAACACACTGAACATCTGAAGCACCCAAAACACTCAGACATCAAAAATCAGCGTATGCTTCTCAAGTTTGTTGTTTTTTTTTTTTCCCTAAAGTGCATGCTGGGAACTATGGATGAATGTTGTATTAGCATGCACTGCAGCAAAAAAAATCTCTCACCATTGTTGTGATACATATGCTGATTATTGATGTCTGTGTCTCTAAAGTGATTCAGATGCTCAAAGTGTGAGGTCCATTTTTTTTGAAAAACACTGAATTTTCTTTCTGAAATGATAAGCCATAATTGTAAACATAATTTGCAAAGCTAAACATAATAAAAAGTTCAACTTAACAAGAGAAAGAATCAATACAGGATCAGTTAACTTGATCATATTTGCTCTCTTTATACTTGTCATAGCAAGCAAAAAAACTAACATTAGAAATCGAATCAAAGAGCCCAAGTAAATCAACCACTTGAATTAATCCCTTCATTGTGTCATTAATTTCATTTCTGCTGCTGAGTAACTTTTACTCATTTTAGAGAGGGACCAAATACTCTGAACTGAGTAAATGTTACTCTGAGGATTTAGCTGTGTATCTGAAAATGTGCTGTAGATTGCAACACTGAGGTATGTACAGTAAATTTTGAGGAGCAAGCTCATTTGGTGACAGCAACCAATGCCCTGCACCACACTTCCGGTTGTGGTTGGAAGCTGATTGCATAGGACCTGTCAGCCTGCACACCCTATAGAGTTTTATTATAGAACTTTATATTAGCCGCAAATTTAATTTCTATTCTATATCATCCCTAATATGTGCTGTAATTGATTCATGGTCTCCTGTATGTTCACCTTTGCAGTGTCCATCATGAGCCACTTGGATCTTCAGTCCAGTAAGGCAGGCGTCGCGGTGCAGTTCGCAGTGGTTCCGGTATGTCTTTCCATTACTGCCACACACTGAGCGCTTATGAGTCTTGCATTGCTGCAGGAGAACACAGCAATAAAAAACATCACCACTGCCACATCACAATCTGTAGCTTGCAAGCAACAATGAAATGAGCAAAGGCTGGTGTTTAAATGCTCGGTGACACTGCGACTCTAATTAAAATTTCCTCTGCTTTAAAGCTGACACTAAGCCTGTGATAAAATATAAGTATGGAGAGCAGGCTGGTGGTACCACAATAGTGTGATTGTAATCTGCTGAGCTGTGTAGACACACAGCAAAGTCTATACATCACACATGACCCCAATCTCACACTAACAGTACTGTTATTGTATAAAAGTGTATGAGACTATAATTTAAACATAAATAATACTAATAATACAGCATCAGACCTGGCATGATGATACACTGTACAAATTATTTGTTCATTAACAGTTTCTGTATTTTGTGATTCACAAGTATTTTCAGTTTTGTTTACGGTTGTGAATTGCATTATGGGAGCTTGAGCTCTGCTCTGTTGACATTTGATGTTAAAAATTCAACTCTAAGTTTAACCAAATGACTTTTATTCACATTTTAGTAGTTTGAATTAATATAAATGTATAAGAAATAAAATATTGAGAGAGATAAGTCTGTTAAATAGCAGAAAATACTGGCAGCTTAGGTTTTTGTACCGTAACATACAAAAGCAACCCAGACAATATATCACTTTAAACTGTTAAAAATATCAATGAAAGTCACTTTTTCCAAATTTTCAAGGTTAAAAGTTGTTAGAAAAAAGATCAAGGTCTCATAATGACATTCAAAAAACATATAAGATAAATAATCAGGGGAAAATATTATAAAAACAATCACAAAATACAGAAAACTGCTAATTTCTGGATAATTTTTACAGTGTAGAAAACCATCAGGAAACAAAAACTACTAGATTATTATCCAACTTGTAGTTTACTAGTAATTGTAGAAAAAATATTTAATAATTGCACTTAATTAAACTGAACAATATTTAAATACACTTAAATGACCAGACATATCTACAGTTAAATTAAATTAAATCTGTCAGAATGGAAAATGGATAGATGCTGACTACACCATCCTACTTTATTATAATTATTATTATTATTATTATTATTATTATTATTATTATTCAGTCACAAGATGACACCAAACAGTCAAGCACAGTGAAGAGACAGATAAGCACAGATGCATACAGTTGAAGTCAGAATTATTAGCCCCCCTTTGATTTTTTTTCTTTTTTAAATATTTCCCAAACTATGTTTAACAGAGCAAGGAAATTTTCACAGTATACTGTACTGTAATATTTTTTCTTCTGGAGAAAGTATTATTTGTTTTAGTTCGGCTAGAATGAAAGCAGTTTTTAATTTTTTTATAACTATTTTAAGGTCAAAATTTTTACCTTTAAGCTATATTTTTTTTTCGATAGTCTACAGAACAAACCATCATTATACAATAACTTGCCTAGTTAGCCTAACCTGCCTAGGTAACCTAATTAACCTAGTTAAGCCTTTAAACGTCACTTTAAGCTGTATAGAAGTGTCTTGAAAAATATCTAGTAAAATATTATTTACTGTCATCATGGCAAAGATAAAATAAATCATATATATATATACAGTTGAAGTAAGAATTATATATATATATATATATATATATATATATATATATATATATATATATATATATATATATATATATATATATATATATATATATATACACATAACATACAAGTTTTAATAGAAATTACATTAAATAACATTTTAGTTGTATTTCAATGTACTTTTTTGAAAGGTAGTTCACCCAAAATGTAAATGTCTTCGCCATTTACTCACACTGTAGTGATTCTAAACATTTATTATTTTTTTCTTCAGTTAAACACAAAACAAGTTCTTCTAAAGAAAGCCAATGACATCCATAGTCAGAAACACTTTGGAAGTCAACGACTGCTTCTTTCCACCATTCTTCAGTATATTTTCCTGTTGTGTTAAACTTAATAAAGAAGACGGAGATCAAGAAAATGATGACATAAATGTATTTTTTGCGGGCTGAACTATCCCTTTAAGTATACTAATGTGTACTTCCATTCTAATCACAGACATTCAGTGTTTCCAAAGCCACTGAAAATGAGACAATATCAGATAATAAAAAAAACTTTCAAAATATGGAGAAGTCAGCAAACTTTCTACACCACGCAAACATTAAATCATCAATATACTTTGTTTCTACAATTACCCAGCTCTTTTATCAGCATTAATTTTATTTAATAAGCTGTAAGATTAGATATACATCAATAAAATATTTTAAAATCCTCATCCAGTCATCCAAAGAAAACATAAATGTCAAGGAGCCTCACTGCATATGAATCACTGTGAAAAGAATCATTACCTCAATGCACAGACAGCTGGGCTCTCCTTTCTCATTCACGGCACACTCTCGTCCAGCACCACAGAACACATTAGCACACACCTTTGATTTGCTTTGAGCCTCCTGCTGACAAACACAGAAATAAACAACATAAATAAAATACAGACACCGCTGAAATGCTTTAATTGGGTACTGGGTGAAAATAAACTTTGCTCCCTTCCAGACACCACCAGAGGGCGAGCTGCAACCGCACTGCAGAGTCTACATTTTTAAAGGTCGACTTTTTATTATTCATTTGACATTTAACCATTTACAAACACAGAAGTTGGTAAGGATCTCTATACTTAGCATGTATTAAGGTCACTTCTGACAAAAGAATGTTTGTAGAGGATGGTTTGTGGTTTGACATCTCTATTCAAGCAGCTCATGAAACTCGAAACCAAAAAAAAAAACTCGAAACAGAAACTAGCGCGGGAAACAGGACCACAAATTCACCACAAAGGTAGGCATGAATGTGCATACTTGCTCTTGCTCTCTCACACCATGTTTCCTCAGTTTCTGGGGACTGAAGATTGATAACATACTCTAAAAATGGCCAAAGTGGAAACACTCCAGAGAGCTTCCCGCCAACAGTTTCCCTGACAACTAGCGGTTCTCCTTGAAAACTAGGACAACTACAGATCTGGATCAGCAACCTCTCATGCTGTAACAAATGTGTGTCCGACAAGGTACATCAGCTCTCAAATAGCACAAGGAGTCTAATATTGAAAAAGCATAATTGTTTTTTTTTTTAATAGTTTGATAGTTAAATAAATTATAGCTAAAACTTCTACGTATGTTGGACTTTGTAAACTGTGAGTGTTAGCCTACTGCAAACTCACATTCAACTAAGAAGAAAACTACATAAAAGTTAAAACAAATGTTTTAATAATGTTTAATATTAAAAATACTACATGTTAAATGGCAACATGTCAATCCTAAAAATGTAGCCTATCAGTTTCCAAAGAAATATGAACTGTTTTTAACATTGATAGGCTAATAATATTGTCAAAATAAACAATATTAGTGTTTTAACTGTCTACTTAAATTCAGTCATGGTTAATTGATCATATAATCTTTTATAGTGTTTTTATGCTATGCATTTTATGGTTTATTCAACATTATCCACTAATGACTAATAAATAAATAAATAAAATTATCATAATTTACCAAACGTGATACTCCCTTCTACCAGCAGATGGAGCACTAATATAAGGTTTGTGTGACTACATTACAATCACTGACTGTTTACAAAAGACATTTAAAAACTAGATTGATTAAAGTATAATAAAATCTAACTTTAGTTTTAACATGTTTTTAAAAACGTTTAACATGACAACATGCTTCTTAAACACTCCATAACAGAAGAATGTGTCCTCTATTAAGTTCAAGAGCATGTTAAAAATAGTTTAACATGCTCTTGAACTTAATAGAGGACACATTCTGATTAATTTGGATTAGATTAGATGCTGTCAGAATTTTTTTCTTCCTGAAAATGTACGTCATTATCTTTCAGGTCACTTAATATGTCTCACTTCTAAAATATAACTTTCTATAGACTGTCCCTTTTCTCTACCTTTTTGTTCTTGCGTTCCTCTAATATCCCCCTGCTACAGTACCCCAGTCTCCACAGCACAGCCATAGTCATGTGAACAGGGATTTAGCCAATCACGTGCTGCCAAGTTGTGCCTGGAGTAACAATTTAGGAGTTTCCTGAAATACCCCTCCTGCTTTCCAAAGCCTCCCAAGCATCCAACTATAATCAAATGCAGTCTGTGTGTTCAAGAAGGGTGTCGTCACATCTGAAATCTGGCCCGTCCTTTCCTTTCCCATGAACTGTGATTACTGGTTCCACCCTCACTAACTCTAACACACACACTGAAACACACACACTAAAACACACACACACACAGACGGACCCTTCCCCCTTTACAGCTCATGCATGAGTCATTCGGTGTCAGCAAACTTTCCAGGGGGAGATTTTCTACCCGAAGGCCTGAATTCTTCTGAACAGCTTTAGAGGGATATGCTCTGAAACAGGTCTTGGTGATCATTTAAATTCACAGTTTGTTCGGTTAAAAGGAAATATATTATGCCCTTTTATAGGATATATTAGAAGTCTCTGGTGTCCCCAGAATGTGTCTGATGTTTCAGCTCAAAATACCCCACAGATCATTTTATATAGCTTGTCAAATTTCTGTGTGTCTCTTTAAATGCAAATAAGCCACATCTTTCCAGAAGAGGGTGGAGCCTTTAAACGCTACTCTGAGGTGCTGTTTACAGTAGTGCATTTTCTTATTTAAATGCATGTTTTGTTGCAGTTATGCCTTATGTCCACATCACTCCAGCATTTTTGACCGGCGAAGACTGAGCATTTTGAAAATGTTAAAGTCTCCTTTTAATTTGAAACGCTTATGTTTCATTTCAGAATACACAGCAAAAAAAATAAGTGTACATTTAACTCAATTTGAGTTTAACTTAACACTCCTTGGGTGTACATATGACTCCCTCCATTTTGGAGTTAAAATAACACTTTCTAAAGTGTGAAATTTGTACATTACTCTCAGAGTTCATTTTAACACAGTAAGAGTTTATTCTTACATCGAACTGGAGTGTGTGTTAATATATTATCTTTTTTCCTATATGATCAATTGGTGTGTGTGACAGATAACAGTGATCAAATATGTTGAAAATAGTTTTAATTTATTAAATGTTCATTAATCCTTTCAGAAATAATTTCAATACATTTTAAAATGCAACAAGACATGTTTCAAGTTTAAGTAAAACATACTGGTTTGATGAATGTTTGTCTGAAAGAACCGGTTCAAATAAAAAAACTGTCCTTCCAATCACTAGTGGGAAATACACTGCATATTGGGTTAAAAGTTTAACACTGAAAAAAAAACTCTTAAATATACGCTCTTTCACACTCATGGATTAAAATTTACTCCGGTTTTAACACTGAACAACACCAAAAAAAAAAATCACACTGTATATTTAACACTGGAATTTTTGCAGTGTAGATGGACAGAAATGAAAACTTTTCAAAACAGAGGCTTAGACTATTCTGTAGAATTGCGTATTGTTCCCTTATTCATCAATCTCCTCTCATATGACCAATACACAAGCGATAGACTTCAATTATAGATGCTGGCACAATATCCGCATGCCCAGTGAGCGCGAATGGTCAAATATCATGTGTTTTAGACTGCTGTGAAACAACAAAACAAGTAAAATCTTACGCTGCCAGAATATCCAAAATGACCAGGAGTGGATTGAAGCCTAACATGTTCGACTGGACGATGATCAAGAAGAAGAGGTTACAACTTCTAGACTGAACCGGGACATTTCTGAATGGTTAGTGGATCAAAGTATGTAGTTATTGTGAAGTAAAGTTGATTCAACTCATCAGCTCATTTACTGTTCTGTTCTGGTGTGCTGCCTTTGCAAGTAAACATTATAGTTATTGCACACTGAATCTGAAAATTGTCTGTAATTTTAGAACGTAAAAAAAAATAAATTCTCTCGTTGTTAACCCTAACCCTAATCATATTGACACACTCCCTCCGAAACTTATATCAGTCATAAAAAAATTCGAATCGAGTTAGATTTTTCAGATTTTTGCATCTGAAAAGATGTTTTGAGAGGTGTTTTGACAATTCAGGGCCACCGTACAAGCGAACGACAAAGTCTAAAATGGCGATTGAATAAACTAATCCACTTGGTCTCGGAACACAAGGCCCTAACTGCAGAGTCGAGCATTTTTAATTAGGTCCTCACTCTATTCAGCTCTCATAATGGCTGTTAGCCAAAGACGCGGTTGGCATTCTACCGCACAACACGACATGTTTGCTATTGCAATCAGTCTTTTTTTTGCAACCGGTATGCGCGGTTGAACCCGTGTGATGTCATGCGTGATGTAGGTTGGTAATTCCCCTATAATAAGCAAAGAAAGACTGAATGTTGCAAGTGCTTGCAGAACATTTATTTAATTATTTATTAATTATTTAACAATTAAATCACTGTAAAAAATGGCCATGATTTCAACGGTAAAAAACTGTAAAAATGCTAAAGTACAAATCCGTAACCTGGTTAACAGTATGTTTCCTTAATATATACGGCGAATAACCGTAAATTTACTTTCCCAGAATTCCCTGCATGCCACATCACTTTTTATGCTTTTTGTTGACATAACTATGGATCTTTTTAGTTGTTTCCCCATCAGTTATGTATATTAGTGAGTTATGTTACATCTAATGTTGATAAACAATGTTTATTTCATGACTTTAATTTTATGCGTGTTACCATACTGGTGTTTATTAGCTGTGTGAATGACACTGAGCACCTTCATTACACTGATACACTTTTCTGATTGTGGGAAAAGTTGTTTGTGATGAGCATTGGTTCATTATGTATGAACTTTCTCATCACCACCTGCATATGGCCGTGTTATCATGTCTATCTGTGTAACAAAAGATGTGTAGATGTTGCTAATTTAAAATACAGACATATTACTTCTATAAATTAATAAAATACAGTAGTTTACTGTAAAAATGAGAATTTACTTTTACGGTTTTTACCGTATTTTTTTACGATTAAATACTGGCAACCACAGCTGCCGTTTTTTTACCGTAAATTTTACAGATTTATTTTTTACAGTGTACGCATCACACTGTGTGAGCAAGGTTTGTGTGCGTGACAAATTTTCCGCATTTGAATATGTAAAAAAAAGCATATGAAAATTTCAGACTTTAGTGACCTTTACATTATGAGTATGATTCTCTTTGCTGTACAGAAAATATGAAAAAGTCAGTCACCTGACTATACAATGCAGAATAATGTGTGTTTATAAACTGCACTTGAGGTAAGCCTTTTCACAATAACTAATTTCTGATCTCTGTGAATATACAGTCAAAGACATTGGTAAACATAGCCACATTATATTAACAAGTACATTCAAAAAGGAAATTTGCAAACATTTTATGAATATTTTGTTTCAGAATATACTGAATATAAAGTTAGAGCAAAAAGCATTAGTATTAGTTTTTGCAAATCTTCAAATTTATTCTCGTTGATGAATCAGTCCCGACACATATTAGATTTTGTGCAAATGTATAAATTATTACTGACATTTTTCAGCACATTTCCTTCAAAACAATAATTCAACCACAATATCTACAGCATACCTGTCAACATTGGGATGTGAAAATAAGGCATACTTATCCCCCCCCACCCCCCCACCCCCCCCAAAAAAAAAAAATAATAATAAAAATAAATAAATAAAGAACTAAATAAATAAATAAATAAAATATCCAATAAAGAAATATATTCATTTGGAACTGTTTCATTGTAAATAAACTTCTGAAACGATCAGTAATACGTTTTTATTATTATTTACAAAGGATATAATAATTAGTATACATTAGAAAAAGCTGAAAATAAATTAGCAAACAGTTCAGCTCATTAAAACTATTAGCTATTATAAAGAAATACAATCAAGTTATTAAATCTCATCTTTTCTTCACTGTATAATTTAAATATTCTGATTAAAGAGCAGCGAATGAATCTCTCATTTAGATTTTTTTTTGGTTTGATTACATTAAATAACAGAGCTGTCACTTTGAAACTGCACAGATCTATATTGTAAGCATTTGACTGTTTTCCTAACTGTTTATGCTCATTTAAGACAAAATTTGTTGTGTTTAAAAGAAAACCCAACAAGATCGACATGTCTAGATGTTGTTATTTTTATTATTATTCATTCATTCATTTCTTTTCTTTTCGGCTTAGTCCCTTTATTAATCTGGGGTCGCCATAGCGGAATGAACCGCTATTATTATTATCATTATTATTATGATGATGATGTGTATATGTCTGTTCAAACACGCACCCAAAACCCAGTGTCCACTTGAGCTCAGCATCAAATCGCATACGTACAGAATCCGCTTGGGAAACAGCGTCTATTATCACTATGGAGCGCATCAGCTAACAGTCATGCATCTTTATATGAACTGACTGTTTTGAGGATTGCATAGGGGCAATGGCGCCTGTAATGAAAAGGAAATGAATCGCGCCGTTTTTATGTTTATTTCAAAGTGTTTCTATGCCTAAATATAATGAAAGCACAGAACCGAATCACATTTAAGAGCAAGGGCGGCCCCTGGTGGTTCGGCGGTATGGGTTGCATATAGGGAGGATCGGCTCTTCTCAGAAAGATAAAAAATACGGGAGAAATATGGGAAAATACCTTTACGGGATGACAGCGCGATAGAACTGTAAAATACGGGAGAATCCCGGAAAAAACGGGAGGGTTGACAGGTATGATCTACAGTGGCATTGGATGTTGGAAGTCTATGGATTCCCCTCATTAATTAATGTTATTATTGATGTTAATGTTAACTATGAATCTCTAGCTGCTACAAGTACACAGAAATACCAGACTAATGCTGGTCACAAAGAAAGGGTGGATTATTATCGATACACCTGGTTGTTTAGACACACCAAACACCTTATAAAAGTAAACTGTGCATGATAGGTTCCATTAAAGGTCATCGTAGGACTTTCTGACTCATATTCATTTGAAAGAGTTTTGTCTTGACAATAGAGGTAGATACTATTGCGGCCCAGCGGTAGCAGAGTTACATTAATGGAGGAAGAACAAAACCAAGCCTCATGCATAAATGAATCTCCTTCTCTACAGGGAAGCCATGCTGACATTTAAACAAATGAACGTTGTAGCGCACTTTAGCGAAATCAAATCAAAAAGCAGATATGTTTCCATGACAACCGGGCAGGAGGGCTCGAAAAGCTCTAGGAAATTTACTGTAGGAGAGAGTAAATGAGAGACGGGGGACGAAATGCCTGCAGATGAACTATGACCTCCGAAATTTCATCGCAGGCATGTCAGACTGTCTCAAACTTTTCATGCTGTTATTCATCCTATTATTCCTTCAAGCTGTTTAATAACAGTTGGTGCTTTGGTTGCTATAAATGGGAAATTTCCATGGTGCTGGTTAATGTAACTGTGGGAACTAACTCTAGTAGATCATTTGGTTTCAAAAAATAAAAAATAAAAAAAAACTGTGGAAGAAACTGTGCTTTTCCAGAAGAAAAAAACATTATCAGACATACTGTGAAAAGTTCCTTGCTCTGTTAAACATCATTTGGGAAATATTTAAAAAAGAAAAAAAAAATCAATAGGGGGCTAATAATTCTGACTTCAACTGTATATATATTTTTTTTATTCTTCTTATTAATATTATTCTTTACTTTGTGTTATTATTTGTATATTATCATTATTATAGTAATGTTTATTATTATTATTATTGTTTGTCAGTTGCACTTTATTTTCCTACTTTTTCTTCTTTCTTTCCTTTTCTGTTTATTTTTCTTCTTTTTTTATTTCTTCTCTCTCCTCTTTTTCTATTTATTATTATTCGTATTATTACTATTATCATTATTTGTCCTTTTCTTGATTTGCCAACCTCCCCTCACCTCCTCACTATTATCATTAATATTATTACTTCTACTTTTGTTAACATTATTATTATTATTATTATTACTGTTCTAACTTGTCCTCCTGTTATCTCCTCATTATCATAAGTATTTCTACCATTGTCATACAGTTCGCTGTTGTTGTTGTTGCTGTTGTTGTAGTAGTAATAGTAGCAGTCATTGTAGCAGTAGTAATTGTAGTAGTAGTGGTTGTTGAAATAGTTCAAATAGTAGTTGTGGTAGTATCAGTAGTAGCAGGAGACGTCATTGGTGTAGTAGTATCAGAAGTAGTAGATGTTGTTGTAGTAGTAGTTGTAGTCGTTGATGTAGTAGTATCAGAAGTAGTAGATGTAGTAATGTAAATGTAATGTGTATTTATATAGAGCATTTATTGTGTATGGCCATACACCCAAAGCACTTCACAATCATGAGGGGAGTCTCTCCACACCACCACCAGTGTGTAGCATCCACTTGGATGATGCGACGGCAGCCACAGGACAACGGCGCCAGTGCGCTCACCACACACAATTTATTGGTGGAGAGACAGTGATAGAGCCAATTCGATGGATGGGGATGATTAGGAGGCCATGATGGGTAAGTGCCGATTGAGGGACTTTGGCTAGGACACCAGGGTTACACCCCTACTCTTTACGAGAAGTGCCATGGGATTTTTAATGACCACAGAGAGTCAGGACCTCGGTTTAACGTCTCATCCGAAAGACGGCGCCCAATGACAGTATAGTGTCCCCTTCACTTTTACTGGGGCATTAGGACTCACACAGACCACAGGTTGAGTGCCCCCTGCTGGCCTCTCTAACACCACTTCCAACAGCAACCTAGTTTCCCCATGTGGTCTCCCATCCAGGTACTGACCAGGCTCAGCCCTGCTTAGCTTCAGTGAGTAACCGGTCTTGGGCTGCAGGGTGATATGGCTGTCGCTTTATAGTAGTAGTAGTAGTGGTAGTAGTGGTTGTTGGTGTAGTAGTATCAGAAGTAGTAGATGTTGTTGATGTAGATGTTGTAGTAGCAGTAGTTATTGTAGTAGTAGTGGTAGATGTTGTTGTAGTAGTATCAGTTGTAGTAGACGTTGTAGTAGTATCAGTAGTAGTCATTGTTGTAGTAGTAGACATTTTTTTCTCCCTTATACATGTACTCTGACCTGTCCATCTAATTACCTTTACGTGCACATGCACACGCACACACACACACACACACACTCGCAAACTCACGCATCTGCCAGTACCTGACTGTATTGGTGTTGTTTTTGTTGTTTGTGTTTTTTCAACTGTTTTTGTTGTTGTTTTGTTTTCTTTGTGATCCAAATTTGTGTACATAAAATTGCATATTATAATAAAAAAAAACAATGCATAATTACAAACAACAACAACAACAACACACTCATATATTGCTTTTTGTTCAAACTACTCATTTAAAATGAGCTGAAACAGCACAATTCTGGAGATTTTTTTGGTTTTATGTTCAATCCACTTAATGTAATGTATTTTTTATTTAATGCCATGTCAGCAACCAAGGCGTTTTTCATGGCAGGAACAATTTAATAATAAATATACAATTAAAAATCAACAAACAAACGAATACATAAATTAAATAAGATTTTTAGTGTTAATACAAGATAAAAATTCGAAAATCTTTTCTGGTGTCACTTTGCTAAAAATGGCGACGCAGTGGAGCAGTAGGTAGTGCTGTCGCCTCACAGCAAGAAGGTCGCTTGTTCGAGCCTCGGCTGGGTCAGTTGGCGTTTCTGTGTGGAGTTTGCATGTTCTCCCTGCGTTCGCTTGGGTTTCCTCCGGGTGCTACGGTTTCCCCCACAGTCCAAAGACATGCAGGTGAATTGGGTAGGCTAATTTGTCCGTAGTGTATGAGTGTGTATGGATGTTTCCCAGAGATGGGTTGCAGCTGGAAGGGCATCCGCTGCGTAAAACATATGCTGGATAAGTTGGCGGTTCATTCCGCTGTGGCGACCACAGATTAATAAAGAGACTAAGCCGAAAAGAAAATGAATGAATGACTTTGCTAAAAATGTCCTTAAGAGAGTTCATTTCATAAAAAAGTCTTCTGGAATCATTAAAAGCAGGACAGTCCAGTACAATGTGTTTTATAGTAAGGGGAATTGTGCAGCACAAACACTGAGTAAAAATCAATCCACTTAAATTTGTTACGTTAACTTAATCGATTTGTGTTGGGACAAAATGAATGAATTGTGTGGAACCCTGCATTTTTTACAGTGCATGTAAATCACCTTTAAAAATAATAATAATAAAGTTATATTACAGTACAACACTCTATGGTAACATTTTAGTATTAAAAGTGTATTCTAAACTTGTTTTAGGAATCTTAAAGTGTGTTAATGCAAGAGTTTTTTTTCTTCGGTTAAAATGCAACGAGCCTTAAGTGTCAGAACTGTGGTTAAAACTGCGGTTA
Organism: Danio kyathit; assembly: GCA_903798195.1. Classification (NCBI taxonomy): domain Eukaryota; kingdom Metazoa; phylum Chordata; class Actinopteri; order Cypriniformes; family Danionidae; genus Danio; species Danio kyathit. Next base: position 11,909,287 of record LR812527.1, on the reverse strand, counting down.
CAGATCACACGCTGACTGGGAAAAGAGTCTTTTCCCCCAAACACATCTGAACAGTGTTGCTGTTGTTTATCCAGAGGGCCGATCTGGCAGACCGAGGGCCGGAGTGATTGCCAAGCAGAGGGAGAGAGGAAAGAGGGAGCAAACATTCCTGCTGAAGAAGAGTCCAGGAATGTGGAGTTTTGTCTGACTCTGAAATCATGACCACATAGAAACGTGACCTTCCTCTCAACTGGATCCTACTCAATACAGCAAAACTATACACTAATGCAGTGGCACATGGAGAAGGTAGAATACAATAATATGAACATCAATACTGACCCAATGCTGTACAGTAGGTTTTATTTAAACATTATAGACATGGATTTTGACACACACAACAACAAATCCTAAAAACTTATATAAAATAATGTCTGTCATCTAATTATCAGTTTGTACTTTATTAGCAGATTAAAAGGCCTCAATTAAAAAAAAATATGCACTCTCTAAAAAATACTGTGTTGATTTTACCCAATGTTAGGTCAAATATGGACACACCCAGCTGTAAATTGTACTTTAAATATTATTTAAAAAAAAAAATTGGGTTGGATTTCCCCCCCCCACATTTTCCTCAACATTTGCTTAAAAAAATAATAATGTGCACCTTCAGATGATAGTAGTCCAGGTAGTTTTTAACAAATTGTAATAAAGTAAATGTAACTTAAAGTTAGACTTTTACAAAAAATGTTTGGATGTAATCACCTCTAATTTGGGAAATACTGTATACAGTTATAGTCAGAATTATTAGCCCCCCTGAATTATTAGCCCCCTGTTTATTTTTTCCCCCAATTTCTGTTTAGCGGAGAGAAGTTTTTTCAACACATTTCTAAACATGATAGTTTTAATAACTCATTTCTAATAACTGTTTTATTTTATCTTTGCCATGATGACAGTAAATAATATTTTACTAGATATTTTTCAAGACACTTCTATACAGCTTAAAGTGACATTTTAAGGCTTCACATAGGCAGGTTAGGGTAATTAGGCAATTTATTCTAGAACGATGGTTTGTTCTGTAGACTATCAGAAAAAAAATAGCTTAAAGGGGCTAATAATTTTGACCTTAAAATGGTTTTTAAAACTGCTTTCATTCTAGCTGAAATAAAACAAATAAGACTTTCTCTAGAAGAAAAAATATTATCAGATATACTGTGAAAATGTCCTTGCTCTGTTAAACATAATTTGGGAAACATTTAAAAAAGAACAAATATTCAAACAGGGGCTAATAATTCTGACTTCACTGTATATGGAAAAACCCAACCACTTTATAAACACGTACTGCACTAAATCAAATTAGGATTTACTCGGTTTTCTATACATAATGTTTTAGAAAAAGCACAGTTAATATTAATTATCATCAGACATGAACAGAAAGGGTTTATTTGTACATCTGGTATGACACTGACTTATATGTCTTACCCATCAATAAGGCTACCATCTATTTAAAGACATTATTAGGCCCTGTTAATGTGTTCAATAGTCTTTTTTGAACACTTGTTTCTGGATTTCATTTTGACCCTGTCCTTTTGTTTCGTCACTTTATATATCACTTCTACATGACCTAAACGCAAAAAGAATTTCATATCTTTAGTATAAAAATCTGCAACTGCTCAATTAAAAGATAAATAAAATATTATTAAAGTTTAAATAAAATATAAATAAACTGCTCAATTAAAAACTCAAAATATGGTCAAACATGGACAACTGTTGGTTAAAAACGTCAAATTTAAATTGAATGAAAAAAACCCCCCAACATTGGGTTTGTTTTTATTTGACACCAATGTTAGAATACACCCCAAAGTAGGGCTGGGTGATAAAACCGGTATCGATATTTATTGACCGAACACCATAGTCAATATTGATAAAAAAAGATTTAGTATGTAGTTTCGGTATGAAGCGCTATAGTTTTATTAAATGTGGCTGCTGAGTGAACGCCTTGGAAGCGATGCTAATAAGCTTAGGGTGTAAGTTTGTCATTTCCAATGGAGGCGCGCACATGTTGTGCAAGCAGCATGTGAATCGCATGCATTTTCCAGCCACACCTAGTTGAAAACATCTCAACTTTTCCGAATGCCACGAGTGCACCGTGATTCATGTTACTAAAACTAACCAATCAGCTTCACACTTTGTATGGAATATACACATTTCAGTAATAATGGCAGACTAATTACCTCAGACAAACACAGCACAACCAAACACTGGAGTGCTTTTTACTTTTCTCTATAAACTTGCATCGGAGCTGCAGCAATGGTTTGTCCATTTGTCATCTACTAAAAAAAAACGCTTGATGGTCACCTAGTTATAAGAGACACCAGGGGAGCGCAAGCGCAAAGTCCATTGTAAATGGTTAAGGAATCCACGTGTACGGGCTTGTCACTTTTCACACATATGAAAATAGGTGCGGTGCCTAGTAGCAGTGAGCAGATTATAAATAAAAAAGGATTTAAGGATGTCGCCAGAGTGGCTTTTTGGTTTCTTTTCTTGTGCATCCCAGCCACTAGCACCCCATCTGAACGATTTTTACTTTAGCATATGGGGTAATATAGGCATTCAACTTGTAATTCATTCAACAATTTGTAATGTGGCAGTGTGTATATGAATAATGACGGTTAGTTCCTTTACTTGAAAGCTCAGATTTGATTATCATAATTTGTGTTGTTGACAGAGTTTGAGGTTTACTGTAATATTATAATTGACACCTTGAGTCTCTTTGACGCTTATGTATATTTTATTATGAAGAGATGAGGTATTGTTTAAATATTTTTGCTTTTGACTATTTAAACTATTTGCCTAAGTAATGTTTGTAAATTAAAATAAAGTGGTTAAAAAAATTGTAATATTCCTAAATGTATTGTTAAAAAATATTCAATAATTATGGATATCGAATGATATGAAACATGATATCATGATAATTTATTTTTTGCAATATCGCCCAGCCCTACCCCAAAGTACATATTTTTGCTCAGTTTGGATCTCGGAATAATATTTTATCATTCAAGAGTGAGCACCATATTTTCACTAAATCATACATGAACTATAAATCTTGATCTTAATCAATCAGCGAAACACATGTGCAAACTATTAAGCGTTTAAAAAAATCTATATTCTTAAATATAACTTTTGATTTATGATCATTTACTGTAGCCTATTTCATGCCATGTTTTTCAAGGATAAAAACAATTCAGCTAGTCTTTATTTATTCAATATGCCGCTTTCCCCAAATGTAGCACAAAAACCACACAAATGCAGGGCTAATATTACATCAATCTGACCACTGGACAATTTCCGCTCAGATGCTGGTAAGAGGCTGTTAACCAAATGCTTCCAGTGGTGCATTTAAATATAGTGAAAAACTGTCATGTGGGTTTGTGCCTCAAGCAAGGAAGAGGGAACCTGGACAGCAGTGGAAGAGCATGTGCATATGTGTAAAACGCTGTCTCTGTAACTGTATTGACAGGTGCTGCTTACTTGTGTACAGCTGAACTCTCCTCCACCACAGTACACAGTTTGTGCTGTTAACGTTGCCGGAAATCTCAAATTGTTATAAAAAAAAAGACTGTATGTGAGTGCCTGGAAGAGTGGCAGAGAACAGCTGAAATCTTTCCGGAGCTGATGACAGCTGTTCATTATGACAGCAAGATTTAGAAAACTGGTGAGACAGTGAGACTTTACAGATTCCTATTCAACAAAAAATGCATTTATGAACGGTATTACATGTTATTGCAATTTAAAACAAACCTTTTTGATTGAAATTTATTTTTTTTACACCATGCAATAATTTTATTATTTAATTTATTCCTGTGATTAAATGCTGAATTCTCAGCATCATTATAGTCTGCAGTGTTGCATGATCCTTCAGAAATCTATTTAAAGAGCCCCTATTATGGATTTTTGAAAATGACCTTCCATGCAGTGTGTAACACAGCTCTAAGTGAATGAAAACATCCAGCTGAGGTTAAATCTGAAAGTGCACAGTGTTTAAAACTATTGATTCTTTAGCGAAATAGTTGACTCAGACTAAAAACCAAATGTCTTTTGATATTTTCCTCTAAAATTAGAATTTTTCTCAGACAAATATTTTTCTTTTATAGTAATTAATAAGTTCTTTTCATTGCATTTAAAGTGAAATAACTGAACATAAACATAGGAGGCTGGAAAAAATGCTCATTTTAGAAAAGATTTTCAGACGGCATTTAGAGGTTTTTGCATCTGACCTTTTAAAATTATTATTATTTTTTAAGTTGAACTAATTCTTTAATATTTTAATTGAAACCATGATACATTTATGTCCAACATTTATTTCATTTTATTTTTTTCATTTTAAATGTGTCCAGTCAGTTTTGATCAATTCAATGGATCCTTTGCCTTTCTTCCAAAATTGTTAACAGTGGTAAATATCCTCACTCCTGTTTCAGTTAATCAATAGAGCAGTGTGAACAAACTACAGTCAAGACATAACAGACAAGTGCAAAAGGCAAAAAAGAAGAGAAAGGATAGCTTGAGGGAAAGTCTCAGTGTCTTGGGAGGCAAAAGAGCTGCAATTATATGACAGTGTCTGAGAATCTTCAGCTTCACACTTCACTAATAATGTTCTGCATTGACGGCTTTTACATATCAAAGTTCCAACATGAAAATTCAATACTTCTCAAAAGTGCATCCTTTAATATATCACTCCAAATATTATTGAAAAAAGTGCATAAATGAGAAACATTGCCATAATTTTACCCAACACTATCTAAAGCATTCTCTAAAATATGGATTTTGATTTATACGCAAGTCAAAAAATCCCAAAAGTAATTTAATGGGAAAGAGCGTATAAACCTGTGAAGACTCTCGGAGCTCTGAGGTTGTGAAGCGATGGTTGAACACACGCACTGCGAGTTCAACTTCATTTTTAATAGCAGAATTCCTGATGAAGTACTACACTACCCAAATTCCTGAAGCAAGATCCACCAATCAAAAAGTCACGGTTACCATGGAAACAGGAATTATCACCACAGCGGTGAGCTCTTTCAGGCTAGTTGAGCTAGCTATACTTACATAACATAAAAAAGAAAACTCACCCCAAAAATATAAATCTGTCAGCTTTCCCTCACCCACATCTCACTCCACACTGACAGCTGAGGCTTCTTTCCATGCAGCATTGAACACAAAAGAAGAAATTCTGAAGAGACGCACACTGCTCATATTCAAACAATAATCAAAACTGCCCATAATCAGAAAAGAGAGGAAGATGTATCATATTATTGGTCCGTCCAGCTACATTTACATTTATTCATTTATTTCATTTATTCAAAGCGACTAAGAAATGAGGCTAAAAAAAAGCACATCGAATCACCAGAAAGGAGCAATTTATAGATGTCGTGACAAGTCTATGTTCATTTAGATTTTTTTAAATTATATAACTATTATTATTGAGTAATTATAACGGTGTTTGTAGGAAAGTTTTGTTTTAAAATTAGCCATGTTTCCACTCAAAAATGCTAATTAAATGTATGCGCAAGATTGGAATATTGCATAAAAGACGTGCAAATAAAGCTGCGTTTCCATCCAACCAGTCAAAGAGAACAAAATAGTCACTTCATGATTAACTGCCGCCAAATAACAACAGTAAAAACAAAATTTGCTGCAGTAGAAGAAGCTACGTCAATCTTTTCTTTATTTAATAAATTACTTGTGCCTCAGAAGACATTGCCGATGCATAATGAATGCGTGGTGGTGTTTGAAGATGTCAGACACAGAGGTCAGATGCTCTTGACAGTTCTGGAGGTAACTAATAATATAATAACAGTAAAACTGTAATGTTTAAGGCGTTTTAGAATGACCAAAACAACATTTCAGATGTTTTACAATGTGCTCAGCCTGCTGGTTTGTCCATTCACACACATTTTTATCATCACATGATCTCCTATAACAAAATCACATGACTCTTTATTTGCACATACTGGAATTTGTTCGGAAAAAAGTGTTTCCATCATAGTTTATGCACATTTTTTCTTTTGGAATGAAAAGTCCTACTCAGTTATGCGCATGTTTTTTATGTGCATTTTCAAAATGTATGTGCATCTTGGTGTTTCCATCAACTGTTTTTTTATGCACATATCCAATATGCGCATAAAAATAGGTGTATGGAAACACAGCTACTGATATGTAAAGGAAATAGCTATGCATTTTTAAAAGTTGTGTGTACAGATGAAAATGTTGTCAAAACTGTACCTATTCAAAGCAGAGCCACGGAAATGACAAAATAAGCTGTATTACTGTATATTCACCAGGCCAGTGCGAAATCACTTTGTAAAGAAACAAACAAGCTTGCGCACATATGGTCCAGTAGTTTGTCATTGCTGGTTTGGCTGTCAAGTGGTCACATACAGTATGCGTGTAGACTGAACACCATGCATAAATGTATTGCACTTTACTGTTAATGAAAAATCGGGTTTTCGTAGGTTATAATGTTTACAAAAGAATCAGTTTGAAACTTGTCTTCTAAGGTTTGCATTTCCCGGCCTCCAAAACACATGCGTGAATGACTCATTCACAATTAAATGCAACAACATACATTTTAAAAAGTGGAGATTAAAATAAACTTTTTAAAAAATCTCAATTTTGAGGGAAAAGAGAGCAGTTTTTAAGCATATTTTTTTATATGGTACATATATTCTGAAGCACAGTGTAACCCTCAGACAGCAGAAAAGACAGATGAAAGACGAACCTTTCAGTCACAGCAAGAGAAGTTGGTCTTTCCAAATAAGTGATTTCTAGAATACTGCATCTTTTCATTGTCACTAACTCATTCAAGTCCCCCCAAAAGACTAGTCATACACAAAAGACAAAAGAAAGAGAATCTTGTGCAGGGTTCTGCACAAGTCATTTATGTTGTTCAAAAACAAATCGAGTAAGTTAACTTAACAAATTTAAGTGGATTGAACATAAAACAATTAAGTTAAGAATTGGGTTGTTTCAGCTCATTTTAAATAAGTAGTTTGAAAAAGCAGTCTTTTTTTGATTGTGGCCAATCAGGTCAACACTCAACTGGAATTGATCAGCAGTTCTCTGAACAGTGAACAGGTTAAAAATCTCCACATACAGTGTCTCAGTTTTTTAAGAGAATTTTAAAATGTAACCTTTGCTGAGGATCATGCTGTGTGGACAGAGAAGAGTGGTGGTCTCTCCCACTTCTCGTTACAAAATGTACACTATAAAAATGTCTGTGATTCAACAGTAGAAAAACTGTAACAATTACTTCACTTTCTATGCCTTTTTGTTGACATTGCTATGGTTCTTTTAAATAAATAAATGTATGATGTGTAGATTTTTATACTTCAAAATACAGGTGTATAATACTATAAATGAATCAAATATGGAACATTAATGGTAAATATAGAAAATTCTTATATAGCTTGTACTGTATTTTTAACTGTAAAGGTCTGGCAACCAGAGCTGCCGGTTTTCCACTGTAATTAAAAAAAAAAAAAAGATTAGTTCTTCAAAACATTGGTGTATGACTAAAAATCAATGCACAACCGTACAACGCTAGACAACGGAGTTGGGGATCCACGTGCAGTTTATTAAAAAGAGAATAGTCAGGCAGGCAAAGGTCAAACACTGGAGCAAACAGGTATATACAGATAATCCAAAAGATGAAGTCAAGTAACAGACGCCAAAGAATCAATGACAAGAAAACAAGGCAACGATCAAAACACAGAAAGACTGGACAGGATTACGATTCATGGTGTTACAGACTAATAAGACTCAGCAAAATGTGTGTAAGAGTGGTGTAGACTGTAAATAGTCTGTGTAATGTGTCCTTGATTAGCTTCTAGCTGTGTGTGTGAAATTATCAGATAACCGGAACAGGTGTGTGAGTTGCGTGACGGGATTTGTAGTACATAAGGTGACAGAATTGTAGTCCCGGTGACAGAATTGTAGTCCTGGGTCGCTGATGATCGTGACACAATGAAATACAGTAATTTAATGTAAAATGTACAAACTTTTTAAAACTGCATTTTAACTAAAACCGTATTTTAAGTAAAAAATTCCTGCAACCACAGCTACAATTTTTTTAACAGTAATTTTTCAGATTTGTTTTTTTACAGTGTAGGGTATTTATTTTATAAACACTCCTATCATAGTCCAGCCACAACAAAAAAAAATCCTTCAAATTTTAAATAATAGAGATTGTATTATTTATAGAAAAATGCAAGTGTTTATGTTTGCTCTCTAATTTTAATCTCTAGTCTGTTTTAATTTCATGCTGTGAACTTTCAGTTCATCTCATTTAAATTTGTTTGGTTTGATTCATGATTTAAAGTGTTGAAGGATTTTATAAAATGGTCATATAAAATGAACTAATCCAAGGCCACTAAAAGAATCGCCCTATTCTTCACTAGTCTATTGAGGCACACTTGTCAAATCTCTGTCATCTGACGATCTGTTCTCATTTGTCCCCAGGAGGACCTTGTGGGAAAAAAAACACCTCTTTTATAAATGTAAAGATAACATATTACACTCAGCAGAAGCTAACCGTCACCCATTTTCTTTTACAATAATAGCTGAATTGTGTCCTTTCTCAGTGAAAGAGTCTCACATGGTTTCAATCTTTAATTCACTTCATTCTTTCCTTTTATTCCTCCTCTACCTGTTTTCTTCTTTTTTTTATCACACCTTGCGCCTATTGAATTTCATAAATTAGGCTTCTGAGAATAGATCATTGTGCAGTGCTGACTACACGTGTATAGAGGGCAAATGGCAAACTCTCAGCAGAGAAAGAAGAAATTACTGGATGAATAGAGTGGGAAAATGACAACAGGAGGAGGAGGAACATTAGTTCCAGGTGAAGAATTAATGGGCTCATGCAGAGAAGGTGATTGATAGATTGAGGGAAGACTGAACCCAGGCCTGCAGGTTAACTGACTGCACTGTGAAAAGAGGAAAATATAGACGGCAGCTTTGTGTTTCTCTCCTTGATACGTCTCCTCATCATATAGTCTGATCAATCTCTGTCCTACTACTGAAGAACATTCAAACACTCAGCAAACTGATTTAAAGAGTGTGTAACTGTCTTGTGGCTTTATGAAGATGGTCATCATGCATTACCTGCATGTATCAAGAATGACTAAACATCTTTTATTGGGTTGGAAAATTTTCTTGGACCTGGCAACCCTGATTACAATTAATAAATGATGCCTGGGAATGTAAACAGAAAGTTCTGACTGACGCACTACAATAAAATATAGAAATAACTAAATTTCGATACTAGTGTAGGACATTTATGCAGTATGTTACTGTTTTTTAAAGTAAGGGAGAGCGGGGAGGAAAGTACCATTTTTCATAAAATAATCATTATAAAAGATAATGTATTTAGCAGAAGTATATTTTTGCTGTGGTAACTAACTCACAAGAGTGCTCTATCAAAATCAGGTGTTATTTTGTATCAATGTAGAACAACTCCAATATAACTTCACTTTAAACAAAAGTTACACATTCTTACTTTTGACCCCATAGGCAAGACCGAAAATAACCCGCGAGTGGGTCAAAAGTAACACAACAATATTTGCTAGATTTACTGGCTCAATCTGAGGTGCCCAATACGTCGATCACAATCTACCAGTCGATCGCAAAGGTAGATCGCATGGCATTAAAAAAATAAACGTCAGCCTATCATTCATCCTCACTGAAATTTGTCAGCAGCTAGTGTCCGGACTACTCTTGCCTGGCTGATTCCATTCAGTGCAAGTCATCAGAGTAATGTAATGACAAAAATAAGTTCATACAGTTATGCAAAGTACATTAATATACTGTAAATTGTACAAATACAGAATTCTCAATATGTTTATAAATAAATATATGTTTTGCAGTTTTATATTACACTCAAAAATAAAGGTACGCGAGCTGTCACTGGGGTGGTACCTTTTCGAAAGGTACACACTTGTACTTGAAGGGTCTGTATTGGTACCTCAGAAGTTTATATTAGTATCTACAAATTTTTAAGAGGAACACTTTTGTACTTTTTAGGTACCAAAATGTACCCTTGAGGAATTAATTTGGACCTTTTAGGTACAAATTTGTACTTTAAAAAAAAAAAGGTACCACCACAGTGACAACTCGCATACCATTATTTCTGAGAGTGTAGGTATCATTTTGACTTGGTCATTTTATAAGTAGCTGGCTTGCTGAAAAAGTGTGGACACCCTGTGCTTAATCTTGTTTATTTTAATTATATCTGGTAATGTAATATATATATATATATATATATATATATATATATATATATATATATATATATATATATATATATATATATATATATATATATACACACACACACACACATACACACACACACACACACATACATACACACACATACACACACACACACACACACACACACACACACAGTTAAAGTCTGAATTATTAGCCCCCCACCCCTTGATTTTTTTTCTCTTTTTTAAATATTTCCCAAATAATGTTTAACAGAGCAAAGAAATTTTCACATTATGTCTGATAATATTTTTTCTTTTGGAGAAAGTCTTATTTGTTTTATTTCGACTAGAATTAAAGTAGTTTTTAATTTTTGTAAACACCATTTTAAAGGACAAAATTATTAGCCCCTTTAGGCACATTTTTTTTCGATAGTCTATATAACAAATCATCATTATACAATAACTTGTCTAATTCCCCTAACCTGCCAAGTTAACCTACTAACCTAGTTAAACATTTAAATGTCACTTTAATCTGTATAGAAGTGTCTTGAAAAATATCTAGTCAAATATTATTTACTGTCATCATGGCAAAGATAAAATAAATCAGTTATTAGAGATAAGTTATTAAAACTATTATGTTTAGAAATGTGTTGAAAAAATCTTCTCTCTGTTAAACAGAAAATGAGGAAAAAAATAAACAGGGGGGCGAATAATTCTGACTTCAACTGTATATATATATATATAAAATAAACTGCATTTTCATTTAAATAGCTAGTTTCATCAAATGTTTCAAAAGCAATCCAACCATGTAAAATGTTACAACTTTCTTTCAATTTCTTATTATTATTGGCAATATGCATTGATTGTATAAAACATCTAAATCCTACCATTCTTAATGATACAATATTTTTTGCTGTAATTGATTTACAGTGTAGTCACTTTATATTCTACAGCTAATTGTTTACAGTGTGCCTACGCATTACAACGTGAGCATACTTTTCCAATCCATAAGTTACAATTAAATTGCTTCTCAATCTAGTCTGTTTTCAGGTTTTGTGATTCCACTACAGTATTATTTGCTTCCAGCATTTGGCATCTGAGTAATTAACAAGCTGTAACATTACCAATTACTGAACCACTACGGCAGCTCAAACTAAATAGACAGCATAAGCACCAAATACATTTTCTAGAATTCTAGCATTAACATATTCAATTTGCATTATACTGAACATTTTAATGTAGGCTACATATGATCTGTAGCCTGTGGTGCTTCGCTAAAGGAATAAAATTGATGTAGCAGCACAAACATTATGGCAGCACATCATGTGTGAATCATTTCACTCGTGAAATTGTACTTGTAAGTTGAATCTTTAATTGCTGAAAAGCTGCATACTAATCATACGGCTGTAAAAGCAAGCATGACTAATGTTTACAGATGAATTATCCGAAAGATATGCTGTCCAGACTGCTACAAAAAAGAGATGCATTTCAACAGGAGACCTGAATCAATTCAAAAGGATGCACAGTAAGACAAGCCTCCTGTGATGCCACAGCCTTCTTTGTCTTTGCTTTTAAAGCAGTAAGAATCCAGCTTGAAACAGCACAAAAAGCCATGAGGTTGTCGCTTTCTTTTCAGCACAGCAGTAGGAGATTTGAGAAGTGAATATAAACAGAGAGACTGAGGAAGGGAGTTTGTGTTGGAGGAGTGCTGAAGGGGAGAACAGAACATTCTGAAAACAGAGAGCTAACGCTACAACATGATGTCTGTACTGGGCTAGAAAAATCTGCTGAGTGAAAACACGGTGTAGAAACAATTGTCAGAAATTGCAAACAAAGTTTCACAAATAATTACAAGGGATTGCTAAGTAACATCAAATGAGGGCTGAAAACTAATGTTTATTTGATGATTCGGTAACTTATAGATTATTTATTTGCACTACTGACTTTCAGACATAATGAAGCAGTCAATTGGCCATAGGCATAGAATGTTCTTAAAGAGATTAAAATTCTGTCATCATTTACTCTTGAAACCTGTTTGCTGAACACAAAAGAAGATATTTTGGAATATTTTGGAAACCAATAGCCATTGATTCCCATAGTATTTGTGGAAGTTCTTCTATAAAAGTCAACGATTACTGGTTTCTTCAAAATATCTTATTTTGTGTTCAACAGAAAAAAAAAGAAAGTCATACATTTTTGAAACCACTTGAAGGTGAGTAAATATTGAGTAAATTATTATTTTAGGGTGAAAAATCCTTTTAAGAACTTCGTCGACAATTTAAGCCAGCTGGAAAATGTTTGCTGAAATGTCACTTGTTGGTATATCTTCAATCTTCCGAGAAGATTTAGCAACACCAATAGTGTAATGTAGTGTATTAAATAATCAGAATGTAGTTTGTTAAACAATCAAACCAAGATTTAATTTAACATGAAATGAGATGAAAAAGATATTTCAAATATAGTGTCTTAAGGGAACAACAGCTAAACATTGTTGCCTTTCGTTATTTTTGTTAGAAGCAGTTAATATAATCATGTATAACATGTTCGCTTCAAGAATGAATAAAGTGCCTACTAGCTGTTTTAAATTACAGCTATTTTGGAATATTGCATAAAAATGTTTAATGGAAACACCAAGATCTGCATACATTTTGAAAATGCGCATAAATAATGACTGAGTATAGGATCAACTTAAAAAAAGGGGATAAACCACAAAAGAAACACACAAATTCCAGCATGCGCATCAAAAAAGTAATGTGATTTTGATTTAACAGATCAGGTGATGAAAAGAAATGGGCAGAATGGGATGGCATTATTATGCTGTGTTCACACCATATGCGAAACGCGCGGCTAAATCGCGCTATTCGCGTGTAAATAGACGCGTGAACATTTGAGTTTACTCGCTTCATTCACGTGTCACACTCCGCTTCATTCGCGCGTCACACTCCGCTTCATTCGCGTGTCACACTTTGCTTCATTCGCGCGTCAAACTCCGCTTCATTCGCGCGTCAAATTCACTTCAGAACAAACACGGATTTGCGTCATGGGCCGGGCTTCTGTCTGCCCGGTGACTGTAGCTTCGTTGCTAAATGGCTAACATGGATTTTATTGAGAAAATAACTGTGTTTATGTGCTTTATGAAGGCTGTAAAACAGTGTCGATACGTTTGGAGCTGTGTCTGAGTCCACTACATACTTTCAGAGGTGCACCCAGCTCTGTGAGCTCATAAACTCCTCCAGAAACTTAACCTGGATGACGGAGGCTTTCAGCGGTGCTTCAGACTGAGTCAAGCCCAGTTTGATGAACTGTTGTCGGTGTCGGCTGGAGGATTACCCCCTGGACACCAACAGCAGGTGCTACATCACAATCATGCCCCCACAAGAGCAAGCTCCTGATTGGTTAACGCGGCGCGAATGTCCGCAGAAGTTCAGATTTTTTAACTCGAGCGTTTTGCGCGATTTGCGCGTCAAATGCACGAAACGCTCATATCGCGCCCACGCCATTCGCGCAACTCACGTCATTCGCGCCACGCCATTCACGTGTATCGCGCCGCAGGATGCCTATTCGAGCGGTTGCATTGACTTAACATGTAAATCACTCGCACTTGATGCTTCTTCCGCGTCTGGTGTGAACGCAGCATTAGAATAACCAGTGAATTGACCACATTGCCCAAGATCTGTAATGAGGTTTTGATCCTTCTAAAATTCCTTAGCCAAAGTCTGTCATCAAAGTGGTTTAGTATTATAACCTCCAGAACTCCAGTCTTAAGGTGCAGTGCTCCCAAAGTGAATCTTGCACCTCCTAACGGCACCGTGTATTCAATGCATTTCATTTGTATCTTGTATTAATTTGTATCATTTATTTTTTTTATATAATTATTTTTTAGGGGTTTTCACCTTTATTTGATAGGACAGTAGAGAGTATTGACAGGAAAGAATGGGGAGCAGAGAGAGGGGATGGATTGGCACAGGACCGCGAGGCGAAATCGAACTTGGGTCGCCGTGAACAACAGAGTGCACGTGTCGACGCACCAACCACTACACCACTGGCGCCAACAATTTGTATCATTTTTATCTAAGACACAGGTCATGTATTATATTAAAAATAGACTCAAAGTGGCTTTTCCTACTGCAGCAAATTCCATTTTTCGTTTTGATATTTGGCGTCAGTTTATCAGGAAGTGACACATTTGTTTTCGTTGCCTCATTAGATGGAAATGGTGTTTTATTAGCAAATGTTTATTGCACATAATTTGCACCTTTGGATGGAAACATCAATAATTTTTTTTATGTTCAGGGTTTGATAAGTGCAATTGAGTTTATAATACTGCTCTATATATCAGTGGTGCCCAAACTGTTGGAGGTCCACTGACCTGAAGAGTTTACCTCCAAATCCAATACACCTGAACCAGCTAATGAAGGCCTTACAATGCATACTAGAAACTTTCTGGCAGGCACACAAATAATTTTTAGTATTAAATTGCTGACCATTGCGATATGTGTATTGCAGTATGCTAGGTTTAAATTATTGAAAATACACTGATGTTGCATTCTGGTGCTCCTACACAAAGTAAACTTTGATTATTTGTTTTACAAGACAGTCTGCCTCTAGGCAGTCCAGTTAAAGCGAATGAGTCTGAAGGTCTGGCTATGCAAAACTAGATGCTTTGTGGCACCCCAGATGACCTATAGAGTTTGTCTGGTTCACCACTGATGTTGACCTGAGGCATATCTAAGTGAGTACGAAATAATATCTTGACAGCTCACTGGAAATGCCTGCACTGGCTTAGAGAATATAGAGAATATAAGAGAATATAAAATCTGCAGCCCAGCCTCAAATGTGCCTCAGTTGACATTTTTGCAAAATGTAAAATAATGCATTGCTCGAAGTACTTTCTTGATGAACATTGCGAGTGTGTCCTCGTTGCTGCCTCTAGCACCATGATGTACTGAATCAGGTCCAATACATAGTAGACATGTACATGAGCTGTTGTAGCGAGAAACAATAAGTATTTATATTAGTTATTAAGTTACCAATGACACTGTGTGTTATGAACGTCTACACCTACCCCAACCCTCACAGAGGCATGAGCATTATCAAAGTGGGTGTTACAATGTCCCCTAAGTATTGGACCTGATCCAATATGTCATTATGCTACAGACTAAAGCAAGAACATCTTGAACGTTTCAGATCACGAATCCACTAGAGGCCGCTGTCTACATTTTTGTGAGTCTGAAATTTGCTACTAAGGATATCTTTTGTTGTAAGTTTCAGATACACGTTTATGAGGCTTGTTTTACAGATCACCTAGACCAGGGGTGTGCAAACTTGATCCTGGAGAACTGCCGTTCTGCAATGTTTAGTTCCAGCCTCAATCAGACCCACCTCGGCTAGCTAATCAAGCTCTTACTATGCTTTCTAGAAACATCCTTGCAGGTGTGTTGAGGCAAGTTGGAGCTAAAATCTGCAGGACCAGCCCTCCAGTACAGGGTTTGGTCACCCCTGAACCTAGACCAGGGATGGGCAAACTTGATCCTGGAGGGCTGGTGTCCCTGCAGACTTTTGCTCCAACCCTAATCAAACACACCTGCCTGCAGCTTTCTAGTGATCTTGGAAGACACTGATTAGTGTGTTCAGGTGTGTTTGACTAGTGTTGGAGCAAAAGTCTGCAGGGACTCCGGCCCTCCAGGATCAAGTTCGCCCATCCCTGACCTAGACTATAGAGCCATTGAACAAAACCTTTCCCAAAACCCAACCAACAAAACTTTTAAAAGCCACCGTAACAGAAAAACACAGCATGATCACATAGTTTTACCTTGATTTTACATAGTTTTTTTGTATTGTGTGGAACCATGCTTCTCCAGACTTGAACCCAAGTGCTCTGCATTACAAGCACTACACTGTAAAAAGTGAGCTCCCGAGCATGGAAAGTCGTCATATGGAGATAAATAGGTGAGGCAAATATTCGATTACAAATCATAGGCAACGGTAGGTATTTTTGTGATATTTATTTGATCTTGTGCAAAGAACTGCACGAAAATAATCATTTATTTATTGATAATGTCCGATTAAATAGTATTAGTGGAAAAAAATAAGTTGTTGGCATCATACTGCCCCATATAGCATTCATTTGACCTAAAAACTGCAGTTTAAATACATTTTTGCAGTTTCAAAAAAAATCAAGACTGAAGCTCGTATTTCCAATAAGCCTGTGTTAAATATCTGTTACCACAATAATAAAGTGGCACTTGAAAAAATCTAATCCAAATGCATTAGTTGTTTTGTGAAGGTGTGTATATTTAAAAATCTGAATATCTGAACTAAAAATGACATAATTTGACAGAAACGAGGCAGAAACTAAATACATAATAAGGTCATATCTATTTTACATCCCAATTTTACATCTATTTTACTTACTTAAACACTGACCTTTCATCAGATTTGATGCTATCAACATGGAAAATACATGATTATGCATCACGAAAAAAATAAATACCACAGGAAACTGTTTCCAGTGTCCATTGTTTAAAATTCACTGCCTCTGCGCGATTAGCAAAAGGGTTCATTGTTTTCCATCAATAAGTTGTGCTGATTAGAAACGCGCTGTTTATGCATAACCAAGTCAGCGGCTGGGCGAGCTTGATTAGACTCACAGATGGATGTGAATCAAAACCCCTGTCGATATGGGCAGGAAACCCCGAAGGAGCCTGTTTGTTTGTTTTTGAACATTATTTTTGAGTCAATACTGCCAGAGTGAATGTCACCAGCGAGAGAAAACCTCCATTGATCTCCCTCCAGGAGCATCTACATCTCCATAACTCAAGCATAAATGTCACCCGGCGAGAAAACAGCAACACGCTGACTTCAGCTGTTCTCACTGCTGCTGGGCGGAACTGTAAATGTGTGGAGAAAACAGGGAGGAAAAATCATTGCAATGATCATAAAACTGTTCAGTTTGGAAGAGTGGTGTGCACAGATGTATGTATTATGGGACTGCAACAAAATTCAGCCACAATACGGTGTTCAATGTTCATCGAGTTACTTCTGAGAGGTCAGCTGTTAACTTTCTTTGTACAAAATTGTGGACAAATAATGAATGTCTGAGGCTTTGAAGTTACTATAAACGTAATCCCTGTGTTGGTTTCAAAAAAGTTTAGACTCTAATATGCAAAGTTGTGAACTTTGAAATATATATAAATCAAGTGATGAAACATTTCCCTTGTACTGAAATATCTGCTAATTAACAGTTTTGTGTCTGCTGTGGGACTTTGATATTTTCTCCAACATATTTTAACTGTATATTTGAACAATTATTTACATGTTAAGTAGTTTGAAACAATATATTCATTCTATCATTCATTCATTCATTTATTTTCTTTTCGGCTTAGTCCCTTTATTAATCTGGGGTCGCCACAGCGGAATTAACCACCAACTTATGCAGCATATGTTTTACGCAGCGGATGCCCTTCCAGCTGCAACCCAGTACTGGGAAAGAAACAATACATTATACAGGGAGTGCATAATTATTAGGCAAATGAGTATTTTGACCACAACATCCTCTTTATGCATGTTGTCTTATTCCAAGCTGTATAGGTAATAATCAAATAACAGTACAATTTGAATAAGCTCATGTTTCTTTCTGCTGTGTTCAACACCATGACCAATGAACACCACAATCAAAACTAAAGGTGATCCTGAAGATGGTGATCTGTTAAGTCTTGTACATCAGCACAGAAGATGTTAAGGACAGTTCAGTTTAATTTGATGGTCAATTCATGTGTGAAATTGAAGCCTCCTTTACACTTTGTGATTGATGAATCTTAACATTGCTGTGGGAATATAATCGTCCTGGAATATGATCATGGGAAATAAAAAGATACACACTAAGTCTGTTTAAATGAATTGTTTCCAATCATATAACAAGTTAGAAACATATTAATTCCTGCAATAAAGATTCAATTATAAACTCTTGAGTATTTTCTTACTTCACAAAGTATTTCACAAAGTAGGATATTTTCCTGGAGCATTATCTATGTTCATGGAACAACATTGCTATCAGCCAATCTGATTTAAGGGATACATTTACAGTTTATGTTAAGTTTAGGCCTATGGTTAGGGTTTTGTGCTTCTACTTCATTGTTATCCAACTGTTAATCCTCTCTGATTTTGGAAATGATTAAAAGTTAGGATTAGGTTTAGGGGTAGGGACTGCCCCTAAAAAAAATTAATTTTTTAACAGGAATGATGTTCCCATGTGATGTTAATCCAGTATTGCATTCTACTTGGCAAAAACAAACAAACTGTCATGGAAAATAAAACAACTTTCTGACCTTGACACATTTGTGACAGCCTTCATGGATCTTCTCTGTAAATGATCATGTCCAGTTTATGATTGTAACAGAAAAAAAGTAAACACTTCCAGCACAAAACTGTGAAATAAGAAAAAGTACTGGTAGCTTACTACAAGCACCCGCTTTTGTCCCACAATTTTCATGACAAACACATACTATGGATTCAAAGTACTAACAACATCAGTAAACATCCCTTTGCTAAACATTTCAACATTAAAAACTGTTGGAGTAGAGATGAAGACCCATACTGTATGTTGCAATTTGAAGGCATAAATGAATGTAAAACAATTACGAATTATTTTGACTATTGCAACTATTTTGTTTTTAATATTCATTGAGAACTCAAAGTATTCATGGTCATTTTCGCCACTAGATATTCACATGCGCCACTGTGCATATTCACAGCATACAAAGGCGTGTTTTGAGTGTGCGTGGTCTTCCTTACATCCTATAGGAATAAAGTATACACTCAAAAAATAACTCATTGGATGAACTCAATTTAATTAAGGGCAGGATTTCCATTTCCATTTTATATTAAGATAATTGAGTTGGTCCAACATAATTTCATCAAATAAAAGTTTAAATACATTTGTATTTTTATTTAACTTAAGCTCAAAGGTTTGATAATATCATATATGTCTATTATGTGTTCTACATAGTCTCTTAGTTTTATTTGAAGTTATCCTAAATGAACTAAAAGAGCCATTTTTAAGCATATTTCATGAGTTAAATATACAGTTGATTGAGACTGATTTCAGAGCTAATTAGGACAGTTATTGCTCACTGAGTAAAGCAACTAACTGCACTTTTGACAATTAAGGTGCCAACACCCAAAGCATGGGTGCTTCTGCAAGGTGGTAATCTCAAAGTCAAAGCATTTCATGAAAATCTTTAAGCTAAAATGAACATTAAACTCTAACAAGACTTTCTAATAACGTTACACCTAAGATTACTTTTATTGTCAACATTTCCCCCTCTTTGTTCCATGCAATGCATGCTGGGAACTACAAATCCCCACACCAGGTAGCTGGACCAACACAATTCCTTCATATTGTCCAACACAAAATGCTTAAGTTAACTTTATTATTTACAAATTTTAGTGGACTGAACATAAAACAAATAAATTGGCCAAGCAGCAGTAATTTTTTTTTGAGTGCACAAAACTTATGGTAGTAAAGAGCAGAGTAAGGCTGAAAACTGTCAAAGAAAAATGAGATGCTAAAGCAAATGCTAATAAGAGATAAACAGCAGAGTTTTATTAATAAAAACAGTTCACAACTTCCTGTTCTTCAGCTCACGATCGCATGAAGAAAAAGCAGCGCTGCTTTATCATACAAATTATATGTTAAGAATCTGTTATAATGCTGAATTCTAATACAACACACAACATATTAAAGCATCTTTGGTGTTTCTATAAAACCAAACCGGAAATTGGGGGTCTATGATATCATTAGCGCTGACACACAGGACACGGTTCGTGTTATGAGTTAAAACTAGTTAAAACCATTTCTCTGGATTTTAAGATTCTCTGAAACATTTGGCATAAATAAATACACAAGTCAGCAAAATAAAAATATATACATTTTTGGATATTGTAATGAAAAGACCTCACATCAATCATGCCTTTAACTTTTTCTCCAGAGCATGTTGGTTGATCCACATTGATGTTTGTAATTTTCAACAGGTATGCTACTTTATATAATTACTTTATGAATTGCTTCATCCAATTTTCATACATCTTCTTCATAATTACAATCTCCAAACAGTGTTTACATAACCCAGACAATTAACGCTAACCAAACTGAGTTTAAAACAAAAACCTCAATGGGTTGTTTATCACAGAAGAGGTGCATTCGAGTCCTAACATGAATTTATTTTTGAACAACTTAATCAAAGTGTCATTCGATTGACCTGCACATATCTGACAGCCCCAAGAGTCAGAAAGGATAATTAAAATTTCTAGCTGAAGGCTGATTTTATAAACATCATTAACTCTGTCCCCAGGATGCGAGATGACATACATTTGCATAAAGCACATTGATCTTACGATGCAAACAACCTGAGAGTGTCACACACCAGCTCCTGAATCAGACACACATGCAAAAAAATGCATTTACATGCAAGCAATGCTCATTTTACTGGTTTGCATACTGAATTATCAACCACATGATGAGCTGCTGTGGAAAAGTGCCACCATGATGACAAATCCCCCATTTAGCGTCATTATATTCAATCATGAGATAATGTTTCCAAATCCCAATTGTGTGTTTGTGTCTACACAGCATACTTCACCTTTGCTATAAGAGAAATAAATGGTTGCACATGGTAGGCTTGGAATTCGCACACATAAGAATGCAAGTGCAAAAAAAAAAAAAGCAATCCTTCTCTAGACAAAGCCAAGCTTTCATTTCCCAACCTGCTCCCACACAGACACACTAAACTCGAGCAGAGTGTGTACTTTTAGTCCTAGAGAGACGGTGGACTGGAAATGAGCAGGGATGAGAGAGAGCTATATACTGAGAAAAAAAAATGATGGCAACTGAACTGAAAAGCATGAGACTAACTGCATTCAAGGTCTCCTTCTAGCATCACTGTAAGCTGATTATGTCAGATGAAAGACATGTCAAACAGCATCTCTATTACTATGGCAATCCAGTAAAGCCAGAGCAGAGTAAGAATTGAGGCTCTCGAATGCATAGCTGTGCACCAGTGTACATTTACATTGGGATGATGCTAGAAAAGAGAGGTAAAGAGAGCGCTGGAGATGTCTATAATTGCAGAAAAATATGATTGTTCTGTCTAAACAGATAGAAATGAGATGAATCTGGCTATATTTCATTAGGTCTTTTATATTTTATACATACATATATTATATATATATATTATTTATATATTATACATTATATATTTTCATCATGTATTTTACTTGAAATAACAATAAAGCACCAGAAATATGCTAATAAATGTTTTACAGGAAAGCAGAATCATTGGGGAATTTGTAAACAATTGTATTCTTTGAATAAATACATGATCACAAAACCTTGGACCACAAAACCAGACGCATGTTTCGAAGGGCAATAGCCAAAACTATATTGTATGTTCCAAAATTATAGATTTTTCTTTTATGGTGAAAATCATTCTGATGTTACTAGTAAAGATCATGTTCATCCTAATATCTAAATTTGACAATATTTAGTCAATTTCCTATTGTAAATATACTTATTCTTACTCTTACTCCCAGGGCCGTTTATATCAAAATTTCATATGATATTTTTAGCCGCACCATATTGGTGTTTCGTAACATCTAATTGTTACAAGGTGTCGTTAGCCCAATGCTCATCCCCTAACCTGGAGGACCAGGACAAACACACATACACTATGGTCAATTTAGCTTACCCAATTCACCTATAGTGCATGTCTTTGGACTTGTGGGGGAAACCGGAGCACCCGGAAGAAACCCACGCGAACACTGGGAGAACATGCAAACTCCACACAGAAATGCTAACTGACCCAGCCGGGGCTCGAACCAGCAACCTTCTTGCTGTGAAGTAACAGCACTACCCACTGCGCCAACATGTCGCTCATTGTAAATATAGCAAAAAAATTTCCAATTAGGAATGTACGATATATTGGCAGCCATATCAGTATTGGCTGATAAGTGCTATTTTTAATATTTAATATTATTGTATTGGTATTTTGATTTTGGTTCATGTTCAGTGACTTGGTTGCTTTATTTATGCATTATTTTTTGGGAATAGATTTTGTGAAGTTTCACAAACTAATTTCAAGAGGAGCAAGTGATATGATTGATCGCCGCTGGTCTCCCATCCGTAATTATTAGTAAGACAACTGGATTAATTCAAACTCACTATAAATAGCCCATCTAGTATTACTCGCTTATCTTTGTTTTTGTTTTAAGAATCCCCCCATCCACCCCATCTCCCCCTTTTCATCCTTTACTAGTGTGAGCTCTAGAGAACTACCTGATCTCGTACCCCCTTACATGCCACCTGGGCTCAATTATCTCTGTGCTTAGGGTTCTCTCCCGGAACAGCGTGCCAAACCTGCTAATATTATCAAGCAATATCCAAGTGTGAACTCTTGGTTTTTTTTATATAAAGAAAGTTGGCCAAAGTAATTTATAGTTAATTAATAAAGTTCAGAGATCAGTTCAAACTTTTCTGATGTTAAGGGAAAGTAATAACAGTTGTTCACTTTGTGTTTGCATTTTGTTTCTACGATCATGCTGAAAAATTAGAACGATTTATATTTATCGGATTATAAATCAGATATCGACCCCCAAATCTAAAAAGTTAACGGTATTGGTAAAAAAATCCACATTGTTGTATTTCTATTTTATCAGTGTATCCCAAAGAACTTGATTTGGACATCTTTAAAGGTGATTTTAGTATTTTGTACTTTTAAAGCACTTCTCTTTTTCCACGTTTTGTTATATTTCACTGCATGTACAGTATTTTCTGCTCTTTCAATATAATATGGCAAATAAGCTTGCACAATTTACATACTTTACAGTTAAAAATAGCAAAAAACCCCTTTAACTATGATGGATTTTCTTTGGATTTAAGGGGTGGCAATATCTACACTGTAAAAAATGCAGGGTTTCACACAATTCCTTCATGTTGTCCCAACACAAATCGATTAAATAAACTTAATCGTTTTTACAAATTTAAGTGGCTTGAACATAAAAAATTAAGTTGTGCCAAAAAACTTAAGAATTGTGTTGTTTCAACTCATTTTAAATAAGTAGTTTGAACAAGCAGCGAAAGCCTTTTTTTGAGTGTTCTCAATGGCACATCTTACCCCAATCCACTATATAATATCCAACACCATACAAAATAAGTATGTCTCTAAGCAATATGTACTGTAAAAGCCTGTGTGAACTTAACTTTCCATGATCAGCAACATGTCGCAATTAGACGTGTCTGCACAGCTTTCAAAGTACACGCTCAACAGTGGATGAGCACTGATGGAAGAGTTCAAAACTAGTGCTGTACCGCAGACTGAACTCTTGTCTGAAAAACATTTACCTTTGGCTGTTGTACACAGGCTGTCAGCACGGACACACAAATTGGGCTTAATGAGGCAAAGCGTATTGGTTTGAAATCGTTGCCCTTGCAAGGCGGTGACTGCAGCACTGCTGACCCAGCACTGTAATGCAGCTCTGAGAGGCAAATGAAAATGTTCATTATCAAGTTCTGCTAATTAAGTACTTCAGAAGAAACCAGAAATAAACCAATGAATGATAATATAAGGGGTTATATTTTTGGGGGTTGCCATGTTTAATGCATATTAAGCTAAAATGCTGCATTTGCAGCAGAGTTTTGTTTGGGGTTATATTCAGTTTGGTTTCTGTGCTGGAGTCTGTTTGACAGTTCCGTTTTGTTTTTAGCATGTTTCTATGGTTATTCAATAATTTGTGTTTGCACCTCTGAACACTTTGTGTATCTAATTTTTTGTGCCTTGTTGTAAAATAAAATGTTTCCATTAATAAATGTGTAAACCCCTGAAATCACTGAAACCAATAAAAAATGTGCTGTAATTTCATGCTGTAATTCTGCCACATACAAAAAACTCAGAAAACAAAATGGTTTGTACTTTTTTTTTTGGTGCACAAAAGTGTTCTTGGAGCTTCGTATGATTACAGTTAAAGTCACATTAAGGTTTTTTTATGATGTTTTTAATTCCTTTTTTGGACTTTGAAGATCTCAAGATAGTTGCTCTCAGGGTGCTTTCACACTTGGTTCAATGACCTGGACCGTACCCAAGTTCGATTGTCCCCTCTTGCCACCTTTTCGGTTGGTTTGTGTTCACACTGTCTTTTTTCCTCCTGAACCCCGATACGCTTGCATCATCGAGCTGCTGTTGTGTGTACTGCTGTTGCTAGGTGATTGACATGAAAGCAAAGTGTCAAACTAGAAAGACGTACTCACAACTCGGTTGTTCTGCTTTTACTGAATCTTTTGGTTTTGGACATACAGAAAGTGGCTTGCGTCTATCTGCCACAAAAATAATAGAAATGTTCAGAACATAATGTGATGTCTGCAGAAGCTGTTTTTAAAGGAGACAAGCAGACATTATCACTATTATAGCCCTGGCTCAGTACCACTTGTCACCAAGATACAGTATGTGATACACAGACACACACACTCACATGCACAATTGAACATTATGAAAATTATAGTTTGTTGTACAGTTGGCGGTTCATTTCCTTTATTTGGTGCGGTTGCATTCATACCAGAAGTGAACTGGACCAGAGTTTGCATGAACCGTACCCACCACCACCTCTTTCAGGCGGACTCAAATACAGTTCACGGGTGCGCACCCGAGTTCAGAAGACACATTCATACTAGCTAAATGTACCGTACTTTGATGTCAAACAAACCCGGGTGCGAACCAAAAGTGCTAGTGTGAAAGCACCCTCAGATTTCGTTCATTCCCCAAGTCGCGGGAGCAGCAGTCTCAGGAGAGAACCCCAGACTTCCCTCTCCCCAGACACTTCCTCCAACTCCTCCGGGGGGATCCCGAGGCATTCCCACGCCAGTCGGACTACTCGCTAGGTAGGCATCCAGGAAGCATCCGAAACAGATGCCTGAGCCACCTCAACTGACTTTTCTTGATGTGGAGGAGCAGCAGCTCTACTCAGAGCTCCTCCTGAGTGACAGAGCTCCTCACCCTATCTATGCCCTGGAGCCAGGCCTGGGGTAAGGGCTTTTATGCTAACGCCTGGTGGCCGGGTTTTATCCCATGTAACTCAGCGGGGCTCAGCCAGAAGGAGCAATGTGGGACCATCCTCCTGTAGGCCCACCACCTGTAGGGGAAGCCGTAAGGGGCTGGTGCATTGTGGAACGAGTGGTGGTCAAAGGTTAGGACCACAGCAACCGAATTGCCTGGCCCCAGAAACATTTCACATTTAATCAAGAATAGCTTAATTTGTGTTCAAAGAATGAACGAAGGTCTCAGGAAATTTGAAGGGAATGAGGGGGAGTAATTATTAGCAGAACTTTCATTTTGGTTTGAACAAATCATTTAAGAAAGCATCGTAACAAAGCTTTGTTTAACTGAACTGCGAGACCTTGACTCTGAAACAAGTCCAATTATTAAAAAAACTTGTCCTGACTTGTTTTGACAAAATCTTGTTACCGTAAAAACTCTTTTTAGATTAGATTTAGTTTTTTTTAGCTTAGATAAAGACAGTAAATGTATATTGGTTTGAAATACTTGAATTCTGCAACTTTTACCCCATTTCTGGGTGTGCATTTATTGGCTGATGTTTAAAAGATGATGTCAGAGAGGATGAGCTCAAGTCCTCTCTAAAGTGTGCAATGCTATGATGTCATTTATTAAGTCTTTTTCCCTCCTCTTTCTTTTTTATCATCACTCTTGATGAACTAAAAGTCTGAATTTTCTACAAACAACAGAATCAGTTATTTTCACTCCATGTAAAAGCTTCCTAAAGAGAGTGCAGGGGGGACAGAGAGGAATTCCTCTCCTGGGTCTCTCCAGTGGAGTCTGTCCCACTTCAACCCTCTCTGTTATATGGGTCAGAGGAGCTGTCACAAATACACAGCTGGAACTCCCAGTGAACTAAACCTACTCTCAAACAGCAGGAGGAATTTTATTGTATGTGTAATGATTGTAACTATCTGAAAAAAGCAAAAACTAGCACATGATGTTTGTTCATGGTTTCCCAACAAACCTATCTGCGAAAAACATACAAGTGGGTCCCAACTGTGCATTCCTGTGCATTTTGTCTCCTTCACTGGAAAGGAATGCCAGTGCAGAGTGATGTCATCCTATTCTAATGCATCAGATTCCAGGTTGTATGGAGCTCTTAGTATAAAGGCCTCAGGAGTGTGATCTCAATGACAAACGCACAAAGGAGCAGAGTGTGTGAATGTGGTTTTCTCCTCTAGCAGCACAAGTGGGACAAGATGAGCTGAAAATGTGTGAGCGTGGATGGTGGGGGGGTGACTCAAGATTACTGCATTCTTTTCCCATTTCAAAAATTCCACAGCAAAAACAAAAGGTGTATGAAACTAGATTCACATTTTTCTGATGGAACTGGACACCAGCGCTTGCAGGCGACTGAAGATTAATTTCCTTCATACACTAAAGAAATGTGAACTGGCCACTGAATTAATTCCCTGAAATAATGAATGCATAAATATAACATTGCACAGTTTATTAGCTTTTTACTGGATATATTTTAGCTACTTGAGCAAATAGATGAGAATTGAGATGTTTGTTTGGTGTTATAATTACTAGTAAAGGTGAACTTTGGCAAACTGAAAAATTGGACAGAAACTGGACTATTTTTCATAGAAAGTTCTTCAGGACTACTATCATCAAATATAACTTACAATTAGCATTCATTTTTTGGGTTGGGTGGTATAGTTCTGTTGCATGAAATACATACATGTTATGATCACCAGCGGCTGCTGATTGCTGGAGAACTAGACACACACCACACTAATGAACTGCAACTCTCAGCATGCACCTCGCACACACCAGTTCCTGTTTTCCACTGATTACATGCACACAGCTGGAATATCGTTATTGACTGATTACAAGGACTACACAACATGCACACGCACTTCTGGGCTGAGTCTTGTTTATCTGTATTGTAAACATTACTGCGTGTTTTCCCTTGCCTTGCCATGCTTGACCTTGCCTTGTTCCTTTGTTTACGTTGTTTGCTGACTGAACTGACCATTCACCTGTTTATGACCATACTCTGGATTTCTCTGCATGGACCTGTTTGTTCTAGTTCTGACCATTGACTGCAAGACAATTCTCTTAAATAAACATGCATTTGGAACCTCAACATTTTTTTCCTTGCCTAACAAAAATTGTTTCCATCCACCTATCTTTATGTGAAATTATTATCACATAAAAATACTTGATAGAAATGCCAAGATGTGCATAAATTTTAAAAATGAGCATAATATCATTTTTACAAACTAATTTCAAGAGGAGCACATTATATGATTGATTGTGGCTGGTCTCATCCATAATCAGCAATAATCCAATCAGGGGTGCGTTTCCGACAACCATCGTTGGCCAACTAAGATCGCAAGTTCCGTCATTACAAACAGTTCGTTGATTTAGCGTTTCTCAAATCCATCGTTCCAATGAACATTCGCAAACTGCGACGCAAACTTGTACGTTTGCAACTACACCTCTAGAGCTGTAGTTAGAAGCATAGTTCCTGGCTGTGTTCTATTCCCAGTTATCCCCCCTATGCCCTTTTCCTTTAGAATGTTCCAACATTTAAACTTGGAATGATAAAAAAAGCAAAGTCATCTCTCTTTGGTGTAATTTTCTTTCAAAGTATTTATTACAGTTCAGTTTGAGTGATCTTGACAATTGCGTTCCCTTTTGAAATCATTTAAACGTTTTAAATTCCTTGGCTCATGACGAATGCTATAGGTGACCTATGGAAAACGGAATCTCGAAAGCTTGTGAAAACAAAAATATATAGCATAAGTTAATAGTTTTAATTTATAGTAGCTTAAGCTATTTATTAAGAAATGTATTCTGCTGCATGGGGCCTATATGCTAGAACATTTCTGCAGTGGTTTGTAATAATAATATCAAATTGTATTATTATTAAGTATGATATTGTTTTTATTCCTTAATAAATAGTCTACTTTAAATTTAAGCCATTAATGTAATGATTTATATATGAGATTAGAATAAGTGTTAGCTTTTTGTAAGTGGTTTTATGTTTTAGAATAGAATATCAAATATTCTCAATATTATTTGTAAAGGAAACATAGACCCTTATATGTTTTACGTTATAACTAACGTGGTTCAAACAATGGATCTGCAACAGAGAAACTATGGTTTTGGGAAACGCTCGTCACTACATTGTTATTTTCACAAACAATGAATCATACTATGATAGTTCAGCCACGAGTTACGTCGTTGTTTGGGAAATAAACCCCAAATTGATTCAAGCCTACAAGACAGATTTCACCCTACTGCCTATCTTCCTTTTGGAAGAATCCTCTTTTCTGCCCCATCTCCTCCTTTTCCTTTTTTTACCAGGGGATACTTTCAAGACCTACCTGATCTCGGACCCCTTTACATGCTAATTGATGAATATTTATTTCCGAACTCAGGGTTCTCTCCCGGGACAGCAGGCCAAACCTGCTAATAGCGTCAAGCAATATCTGTGTGAACTCTTGAAATAACTCTTGATAAACTTTTTATTTGATAAGAAAAGAATGTCCATAAACTATGATGGAAAGACTTTTACTCAATAAATTCCAGTATGCGCATAAAAAAGTCATGTGATTTTGTATAAGTGACGATTTTGTTCTCTTTGACTCATTGGATGGAAAAGCTGTATTATTCGCCAATGTTGTATGCGATATTCCAGTTTTGTTAACACAATCTCACGGCAATTCGTAACTTTTTGATTTAGTGGCTAATTCGTATGAATTTGTACGATCTAAAGCCGCGATCACACTGGACTTTACTCCCCATAGACTTCCATTCATACGCACGCGAATGTGTCAGCCCGGAAACGCAGGGTCATGCGTCGAGTTTCGCAGGTTGCTGCAGTGCAAAGTTCAAGCTTGGTGAACTCTGACCTGCGAAATCGCATCACTTGACTGAGTGAGACCAATCTAGGATCAAAACATGACCTCTCTGAACAGAAATTTAAAACATGGAGCAATCGCTCGCTTTTTTTAATGTCTAATCATCTTGTTTAATCCCGCCCCTTTTTGCAGCGCCGTACGACAGACTTTCGCAAGCTCAAACTCTAGTGTTTAATTCGTACAATTTAGTACGATTTGCACATCACCCAATGACGGTTGGGTTTAGGGGTGAGGTTAGGTGCCACGCCTCCTTTTTAAAATCGTACATTTTCGTACAACTCAACTCGTTCGAATTCGTACGAATTAACCACTAACGTAAAATACTTACGTTTCCTCGTAAGATCAGGCTGGTTTTGTACATAAATCTTAGGATGGAAACATAGCTAATGATTACTCTTACCCTCTAATTAAGCATGATTATGTGACACAGATTTTTATGTGACACAGTTTTTAATAAGAAAATGACCTAAATCTTCTTATGACGGCTCTGTTATATGATTTCTAGAGCATAATGTTGATTTCATAGATGTTTAATTTTTAGAAAATGAGGCCAATTCAACAAAACAACTGACACCTCTTAAATATGCCAAGTGTTCTGATAATTTTGGCCACTATATTTTTTGGCCAAGCAAAGCTTCTTCAATTGATTGACCAGGAGATGTGCCGTATAATGTCTAGTGATGTTTTATTTATGCATCAGCTAAAACAGCAAAGATTAAATGAAAGCATTTTTGGAATTGATATTGATTTTGTTAAAACTGTAAGTGTACAAATACACCCATAATATAGCAATAATATCTAATCCCAGTCACCTGGGATCATGGGGCTCTTTACCAAGAGACATTCTTATTTAAGACTGTAATATTTACAACACCAAAATGAACGCAGACATTTTACAATTTCTAATATCAATAAATATAACCTTGCATGTTCTGCAATAAATGTTATAAATTCTCATAAACATCTATGCCTAAATGAATAAAAAATGTTATTATAGTGACACCATTTTAATGCCCAATCAGCAGTTTCCAAATCTGGCCTTGGCAAAAGCATGGTGGATGGATGCCAGCGCTCTGCAGACAGCACGGGACACTCTTTCCTTCTTTATTTCCTACATTTCAACCACTGTAATTACATTCTTTTTCCTTTTCGCTCCTCCATTTCTCTCCTTTAAAGCTTCCTATCAAGTGGTACCATCTCTTGCTGCACCTCAGTGAATTGATCTATTTTACTCCTCTCCGGCCTCTCGTTTTGGCTGTCGCTCAGGATTACAGCCAGTCGTCTTCTGCTTTCTGTAGACCCTGCCAACTTCTTTCTTTCAGCCAAGTTACTTTTCTCAATCTATCCCCCACCTACCATCTGTATCTAGGCTCTGTTCCTGCCGTCCCAGCCTGTCTGCTGCGGTTCTCTCTGAGGGGTCGTGGATAGGGAGAGCTGGGTTAATGGCTGACATGTGTTTGAAGAAGGAAGTGTGCTTGTTTTCAGTCCCACATTCTTCACACTGGCCTTGTTCTTTGTACGAGGCAACTCAACCTGTCTGCT
Organism: Danio kyathit; assembly: GCA_903798195.1. Taxonomy (NCBI): domain Eukaryota; kingdom Metazoa; phylum Chordata; class Actinopteri; order Cypriniformes; family Danionidae; genus Danio; species Danio kyathit. The sequence goes on along the minus strand of LR812527.1, from coordinate 11,878,528 downwards.
AGCAGATAAATGTTGCATTCTCAATCAGAAAAGGCCACGTACTGCTGCGTTTTCTTTGCTACCATTAACAATTCTTTAGCTGTATATTATGGTAATGTATTCAAAGAAGACATGAGTTTTATGGTCTTGTGAGGCCGGGACTCCACCCTTTTGTCCCCCACTAGATGTCTGATGCAAGTCTGAAGTATCACACATTGTGATTGATTACACATAATCAACCTACTTTTTTGCTCTCTGAATAGATTAGCATGTTATGTATATGATTATGTTAAATCGTTAATCTTGCCAACTACCATGCAGAAGCAGAAGCTATTAATACATATAGAAACAAGATACAGTGAGAATGTAAAAAATGTTACAGCATAAATGGCAATCACAAAATGTCCTTATATGCAGATACTGTATACACAGGTGGAGCTGAGGGAGGTGGAGGGTTTTGATAGAGTTCTAAGAACCTTGCTTAAAAACCAAACTATTTATGCATTGAGCATCAATGTCATTGACTGCAGATGCAACAGAGACAAATCAGCTTCTAACATGTATTGATAACATGTTATTGGTGATGTCATCTAGAATTGCTTTACTAAACTAGATATTTATTCTGAAATGTGTATTTATGGCCAGAGCCTACTGGAAAAAAATGTTTCAAATAAATGGACACAATGGTGAGATGAGGATTATATATATATATATATATATATATATATATATATATATATATATATATATATATATATATATAATTTTTTTTTTTTGGATTTCACAATTTTAATTATTTATAACCCTGGAGAATGAAACCTTATGTTGCACGTGTTTATTTTTTGCAATAACCAAAATAGATTAAGTCAAAATTATATTCTCAGAGAATTCTCAGAATAGCAATTTATTGTTGTTGATAAACCCTAGGCTTACCCTAGGATAAACCCTAGGAGGTGTGTTATCAGTTACCTTTAATAAAATATTGGCATAACTGTCTTTTAATGTATATTGTGTGGTTTGTATTGTATTGTCTTTTGTACTAGTATAGTGTCTGGAATAAAGAGAATAATAACGTTAAATTAATTATACATGTTTAATGCCAAAAATCATTAGAATAAAGTAAAGATCATGTTATGTGAAGAAATTTTGCAAAATTGTTTAGAATATGCATTACTAAGAACTTAATTTGGTCAACTTTAATAGCAATTAAAATAGTTTTATCATCAGATTGCAGATTTTTAATAGTTATTTTTTAATAGTTCAAAAGTATCTCAGGCAAATATTGTCCTATCCTAACAAACCATACACCAATGAAAGCGTATTTATTCAGCTTGATCAATTTCAGAAATCACCTTTATGACTGGGTGATTGATTTATCAAATTGTAAGCTTTTAATTAATTCATAAAATGCTTAGAATTACTTAAAGGGCCATGAAACCCCCAGTCTCAGCAGGGTGTTTTCACACCTCTAGTTTGGAAAAAGTCAGGAAAAGTGGGTGTGTCCAGCTCCGTTTAGGTGGGAGTGTGGGGGTGAGGGAAAGAGGGAAGGATTTGCAAATATGGGAGTTTCCGTTTAGGCACACAGACGCAAGGGAGAAAGACAGCGACTGTGTTTACATGGACATCAGTAATCGAATTACTTGCCAAATTATTAATTTGTCGGCTTTAACTGCAGTTTGGCACTTTCACTTTTTATTCAGGAACATTTCCTGCATGTTGCCCGTGACAAACGAGATATTAAAAGCGAGAAACTGCTGGACAGTAGAGTTTTAATGCAATGTTTGATACCGCACGGCGAATGGGAGAAAAAAAATCCTCCGCATTTCTCGGTTAGAGGACTCGGTAGGTAGCGTCAGAAAGCCGTGTATATATAGACTATCCTTTCACAAAATGCGGTGAAAATCCTGCACGACAGAAATAGTTTGATTAAGGTGTTTACATGTTTACATTCGCAGAGCAGCATTTACAGCGGATCTTTCAGTCTATAATATTGTACTATAATATTGCAGTGATATTAACATTCTGTAAACTTAGTAACTAAATCATTTTGACTATAGTATGTCTTTAAAAACTGAAAGAGCACTGCTGACGATATGAACTAACTTTGCCATCTGAACAAACAAAGGGTACTGATCGCACACACTTACCAAATCTGTAGAGACAGGACAATCACACTGGAACTGTGTCTTTTTTAAAAGGAGACGAGCAGCAAATCTGGATTTCATCATTTCCAGATGCGAAAAGCTCTCGGGTAAAAATGTTCCTTACAAGCGCATTCTGTCGCGTGCACTGTAATCCACATATGAGTCCAGCAGCGCTCTCACAGCGGGAAAATGCAAACAAAACCTTCGTTGCAGAACATTAATAAATGCAACACTGACGTGTCAGAATGTCTCCAAATTCTTGTTTTTTCACTTGTTTTGGCAACACAGCGTGGAGTCTCTTTGTCATCTGAACACTGTAACAGGTCTCCGAAGCTATCATGCATATTAATAAAGTTGCACGTCATACACAATAGAGTGCGCTGATTGGTTTGAACAAAGTCTTTCTCATGAATTAATGCCGCACCCCCAGAGACTCACAATGTTCTTGCAGGTACAGACAGCCACTCTCCACGCTGGATTTACACGCAAGTATCTCATGGCCGTGACGCAGCTTCAAAAATTTGTTTCAAACCGGAAGAACGAATTTGCTCATAATAACGCAAAAACAACCATTTTTCACGGTTTAGTAAAATATGTGTGTCCTAATAGTGTTTATAGCAGCAGAGGGACACATATATGACTGTCAACAGCTCAAAAAATGTGTTTTGGTGTTTCGTGACACTTTAATAAATTGTGCTTTAAAAGGGGACGACTAAGAATGTGCAAAATAATAAGCTTAAGTCACTCTGTGAGTGTATTTATCTTAATCTGAATATGCGCACTTGAACCGATTTTCCTTTATCAGAATAAGGTCATAAATGCCTTAAGCATGAATTGAATAACAAAGATTACTCCAATATTAACTTATTCTGTAGCTATAGAGAAGTGTGATATATGACAGAAGTGCCTCCTTACAGTAGATTTAAGCAATGCAATCTCTCGGCAATTCTAAACTTTTGTATTTAGTGGCTAATTCGTATGAATTCGTACGATCTAATTCGTTCAAATTAGTTGATTTGCTCATTACCCAATGACGGTTGGGGTTAGGGGTGGGGTTGGGTGCCACGCCTCCTTTTTAAAATCGTACATTTTCGTACGACTGAACTCGTACGAATTTGTACAAATTAGCCACTAAATTGACAAAATGTAAAATACTCATGTTTCCTCGTGAGATCAGGCTGTTTTAAGCACCTCCAAACATTTTGCAGTGAGTGAGGAGGAAATACCACCAACCCAGACACTTTCTTGATCCAAAGAATTCTAAAAATGCTTTCTAATCTCGTTAAGCAGAAGCAGAAGAGAAACAATCACACCGCAAGTTTTCCCTTGACATATTTCAATACTCTTCTTTGGTTTTAAATGATTTATTTGACACGTCAACCATTATAAGAACTGAAAACACAATATGCAAATTAGGGTTCTGATGTCACTAGCAGAAAATAAAATGATTAATGAATAAAGTTCTGTAAATGTGGCCAAATTATGGATTACTTAAAACTAGTTTTGCTCTTTATTTGACAATATAGTTCATCAGTTACAACATATTATATCTCCAAGTCCCCGTCTTGAGCAGTCACAGGCAGACAGAGAAGGAGCATTTGCAAGAGAGATTCTTCGTTTATGACATGGGCATATCTATCTAATAGCTCATAGTAACCCGTCTTAGCTACCTCTTCACAAATATTTATGAGAATGTTTGATGCTGGCTGGTCAACATTGGCCCTGTAAACTGTAACTGAGTTACTAAGGTTATTATTAATGTTTGAGGGAACTGCATTTATTTCAAACTGTTAGTCCCAGACAGTTTTCCACCTTCCAGCCAATCAGAATCAAGAATTTAACAAGCCATGGGAAAATTATAAATAAAGTCAGTTTGTTTGTTGGATTTGTTGCTGTCTGGCGAAAGACTGCATGCCATGTCTTCATTTGGTTTGTATTCAAGTATTTTTTGTCTGTTGTCAGATATTGTTTACATTTAAAATGTTGTTTTATATTTCACATTTAACATGGTTCAACTTTACAAGAATAAAAAATTAAGACTCCAGCATTACGGTGCACTCTCTCTGTCTAGCTGTTGTTAAACTAATGAACACCCCTGAGAAATGTGTCAGGGTCTGATGGACCCTAATTACACAGGGCTTTCTTGAAACCGTTGTTTACACATCCCATTCGGAAAACCTGTAATTTTATGGAAAACAACAAGCGTCACGAAAAGTGAGTTTATTTTGGATGGAACTCCAAAAAAATTTAAATACTGTGGGCTGGGATAAACGTCTCTTTGCTTTCCTTGTTCTTGTATCACCTCATGTACGAATGAGCAGAGCTTGAACCCTTGTGTAATTTCCTCATCACCTCATCCATCCCACTGTCTATTCCTCCCTCTCATTACAAGGCTCTTTCAAGCTCTGCCAGCAGTGATTGCTACACAAAACAAGGCCATAAAACACCAGCACAAAGCCTGTGACAAGACTCTGCACGTTCATAGAAAGACATTGGGGGAGGGAAATGTAAAAAGTAAACGGCTGAGAGAAAACAGATGGTAAACAATGCAAACTACAGACGGCGATGAAGGAGATATGAATGAAAGAAAGAGGAATCAAGATAAGAGTGAAAGCTTATCAAACCCAGTGTAACAATGACAGAGATGGAGAGGAAAGATAAGGACTGAAAAGGGGATATTCATCAAGTTCTTTTAATGTTAATATGCAGCAGATGGTTTTTCTGTCAAGAGTACAAAATGCATTACAGCTCTCAAGCAACACTGAGCGACACAACAACTGTAGCAAGTTTGCATCAGCCTGGTTCTGCAAACAAAAGACTTTTGTGCCTGCACTAAGGTTCACTTTTAGTTTTCAGCTGTTTTTCTGGGAGTCTAAGGCTACGTTCACACTGCGAGGCGTTGTGCTCCAATCTGATTTTTTTCTCAGATCTGATTTTTTTTTTTGCATAAGCGGTTTACATTGCTGTTAGGAATGTGACCAATATCAGATTTCCAGTGTGAACAGATAATGGTCCTAAACTGACCCGCATGTGCAAAAGTACAACTAGGCACAGCACAAAATGTCTAATTATGTACACAATGTGTGTACTGTATGAAGTAAATAAAGCACATTGTCAGATTATGTTTAATATAATTATTTCACAGACAACCGTTGCATTTCTGCTTTGTGACTGGTTTTGCTAGTACTAATGTGCATTTCAGTGTTTGAAGCCTAAAACATGTGTTTTGTGATTGAAAACACTGTTGATTTGACTGAACTGTTGATTTGACTGAACTGTAAAGGCAGGGCTCACGTCTGGTTCATCGGTGTTGAAAATTATACTGTTTGCAGAGTCTGATAACCTAGCCTACTGTTAATTCATTTTAATTGGCTATAAACAACATCCAGGCAAACCTCAAAGTGAAACTGAACTGAAATGTTGCCCACCGGCATATTGAAGAATTTTGTCCTGAACAAAAAAACGTTTAAAAAGAGCATTAACCTGTTGCATTTGGTTATGTTAATGTCCTAATTATTTATGTGAAATATAGCTATTTCATGTAGGCCTATTTTATTCTTTATATAAATTAAATTTTAATATGGTGGTATTTTTAATGAAAAATCCTTTCTTTTGGGGGGGGGTCATGGGTTGATGTTTGGTAAGTGATGTTTCAGTGCCAGTTGTCATTCAAAAACTATTAAAAATTAACAACCTTAAATTTTGGGTGGTAAAGTATTTGCCCGTCCGGTGTGCTATTCTGCTTACCACTGGGGTGTCGAGGATGTTTGCAGCATGAACCAGCACAGAATAATGATTCGTGTCCATCAAAAAATCAGTAAAAGTCAAATTAATTCCTACATAACCGTTCACACTGTGGTCAGATTGCAAAACATCAGATCTGTATCTGATATAATCCAACATATGAAAGTGGCATAAATCAGAATCGAAAGATCAGATTCTATGCGGTTTGGGCAGTTCACACTGTGGGCAAAAAAATCAGATTTGAGCCGCATTTGCCTGCAGTGTGAACGTAGCCTAAATCAACACTTTAATGGGTAGTTTATCCAAAAATGAAAATTCGGTCATCATTTGCTCACCCTTTACTTGTTTCAAACCTTCATGCATTTCTTTCTTCTTTTAAACACAAAAGAAGATAATTTGAAGAGAGCTGGAAATCTCTAGGGAAAGGGATAGTTTATATAATAATATTTGCTATAAGTATACTATAACTGTTTCCAAACCTTTATAAGTTGTTGAACAAAAGAAGATATTTTGAAGAAAGCTGAAAACCTGTAACCATAATAGAAAAAACTACTTTGAGACTATAGGAGTCAATGGTTACAGGTTTTCAGCTTTCTTCAAAATATCTTCTCTTTTGTTCAACAACTTATAAAGCTTTGGAAACAGTTTACTTAAGCACCTATTTTTATATAAACTAACCCTTTCACCAGATCCAAACAGAATTTGATGCCTTTTTCACTATTCAGTGCTGATTTTGGGTATATTAAATGGAACTAATTACTATAATCGTACTGGTAGATGAAGACAAACAATCATAGATTTAATTCTGTAGTGATCTGCATGTTTATTAATCAGTGCATTCATATTCTGTGTGGGCCTTTTGTGACTAAAATGGAACAAATTGTTCCATTAATGGGCACACAATTCCTCTTTCTAATATGGTCACAGTTGATCATTCAAAAGCAACCTGACTTGTCATGGCAAATTGTGACCATTTTAGCCCTCAATTTAACTTCCATTTACTTTATGCATTTAACATGCTTTTCATCCAAAAGAGAACAAAAGCAATTTGTCCAAGAAACTCCTTAATTTAAAATGTCAGGTTTGTTAGAAAACTAGATTAGAAAGCAAGCAAGAGAAAATGAGAAATGCAGAAAAGGAACTATATTGTGTCTGTGTTCGTGTGCAATTGATCAAACTAGGAGAGCTACGTTTATGTCTCCTTAATTAAAGACTGACCAGATGTTTGTGGACACCAGATTCACACCCTGAGGGAGGAAGAATTCCTTCCAGACTCACATTGCAGGAGATTACTGAAAGCATTTTAGTGAAGCTTATAAATACTGACAGTGTTGACAGGAAAAATGCTGTGTATGTGCTATTATATGGTGGAATGAAGGCATCAGATCCAGTGTTTGAGTAACTGCCTGTCTATGAAATGGCTAAAATATGCTTGACTTTTCAAATCTGAGCTTGCTGAATTAAAACATGACCATTAAAGATTGTGAAAATGTGCACCAATGCAAGGCTGTTATGCTACACCAAAACCAGTGGTGGAAAGAGTACTGAAAAATCATACTCAAGTAAAAGTACCATTACTTGCCTAAAAATGTAGTGCGAATAGCTTAAAGTATCTGCTGTAAATATTACTCAAAGTATGAGTAAAAGTAGCCCTTTTAAAAGTACTCAAGTGTAGTGAGTATTATGCTGTGAAAGCTGATATGTTTACATAATTTGTGCATGTGTGTGTAAACGTAACATTCTGTAGTGCATTTACTGTAGTTATTGCCCAGCAGGCACACAACATCATGAGACGTTAATATTAAGTTAGATTTAGGTGGTAATGTCAGGTGACCAAAATTAAATGTCAAGCCAGCATCTAAGGACAACGTTATTTCAATGTCCAATAATGACGTCAAATGACGTTGATATTTGGTTCATTTTAGGTTGTTAGAAAGTGACCAAAAACGTCGAGCCAACATCTTAAACCAACGTCATATTGACGTCAAATTCTGACATTTATTAATCAGGTACGGCAACCAAAATTCAACGTCTGATAGACGTCATAGGGGCAACGTCAAGCTATAACATCATTAGACATTGATATTTTGTTAGTTTTAGGTTGGACATTGACATTGGCCTGATGTTGAGTTCTGATGTCAACTCGATTTTTATTTCCAAACAAAATGCAAAGTCCCCATGACGTTAGAGTTCAACGTCAACCAGACGTCATGTTGCCGTCCTGTGCCTGCTGGGTGTTTAAGGCCATTTCGGTCATCATACAGTAAACATCCGTCATCTTCTTATCAGTGACATGCATCTAAACAGTCTCTTGGTCAATGCACGTAAAGATAAACATCTTCTTGGACACTTTTAATACTTCCAAACAGTTTGCTGCAATCATAAAGTGTACACGTCTTGAGGTAGTTCATTATGATACAATTTACCTTCTACGGTACGTGCTATTTTATTGGGCAGGAATCTCAGGACTGATTGTTCTAATCCCCATAGACAAGAAAAAATAGTTACTGCAGGTTGAAGGAAAGTAGTGGAGTAAAAGTAGATACTGCAGTAAAAATGTACTCAAGGAAAAGTAAAATTACACATTTATAAAACTACTCAGTAAATTACAATTCCTGAGTAAAACTACTCAATTACAGTAATTTGAGTATTTGTAATTAGTTACTTTACACCACTGACCAAAACACACAAATTATGATCAAAATTGTAGTTGCCTTCCTTTTCACTCTCTAGCTTTTCTGATCATCCGTACATTGTGTATTTTGTTAATTTAAAAGTATTTGTGCATCATACTAATTACTCTTGAGCATTACTTAGGGTTTCCACTCTTTCACAAACAGCAGATTCAAGGACTTTTTAAAGCATCATTAATTTCAAATCAAGCACCTGTATTTCACTGCCAGCATATGTAGCACCATGGAAGTCCTTACTGTACTTCACTTGGTAATTACTTTAATTCACTTACACTTAATATTTAGATTAAAATGTCAAAGTAATGATGGTGTTTTGAATGTGTCACTTTTTTAAAAAAATGTTCAAAGAACTTCAATTAAATATGTTAAATTCAATACTGGTAAATACTGTTAAAATGTGCATTATTTGTCAGTTCTTGTACATGATTTAAACTTAAGATGTTTAAATTAAGAATTTCTGATTTATGTTTTTTTTTTCATTCTGTTTTTGACAGCAGCATGGTACAATTGATGAAATAACACCATAAACTAATTTAATTGTCAAATTTAATTCAAGCATATTCAAGAACTTGGGTTTGTTTTAAGTATTTTTCCCGGCCTTGAATCCATGTCTGAAATTCAAGTACTTTCAAGAAGTATGAGACTCCTGATAAACAAAAAGAAGTGTCTCAATGAAATTAAAATTTCACCAGGTGGGGGAAAAAAGCCTAAATAAAGCCTGGCGCACACTAGGGCTGCACGATATTGGAAAAATCTGATATTGCAATATTTTATTTTTCTGCGATATACAATATATTGCGATATGTATACAGTTTCCTAAGATGGCTTGAACATCTCTGTTTGGCGGTTTTCTGGGGAGTGATTAATTGAATAATCACAATCCAAAAAATTATTTTCTGACTTTGCTAAATCTTAAATCAAGTATAAATATTGTTGTTTTCATCTTCAGAGTAAATAAGTCAAAATTATTAGCTTTTCCTTAAAACAAGAAAAATTATCTACCAATGGGGTAAGTAAAATGTATGAATAATTAAATAAATATACATCTCTGTTGCATCTCCAAACATCATAATTTGTTGAGTCCAAATGTTTTAAACTTTCTTGAAATGATCAGTCACAGGCCTTAAAACGCAAATTATAAACCTTGACTCTACTGTGGTTAAACTTAGCAGTGACTCTACAAACCGCATGTGTTCTGTAGCTTCTGGTCAATTATTCAGACTCAACATTGCAGATCTTGCCATGTGAATATTGCTGATGTGCACATTGCAATAATGATGCTACAACAATAAATATTGTGCAGCCCTAATGCACAATATGCAAATTTGGCCAAATTTGGAAATCTTAAGAAATTCATGTAAGCCTAGGCTAAAATCTGTGGTCTTAGATCATTGGTTTCTCATGTTCATCGATAGCCAATTAATGCCACTGAGATCAGATTTTCTGTAAGCATTCAAAGATTTCAGACACTTTCCTGCAGCATGACTCTCTTATGATGAGCATCAAACCAAAAACCAATTGTAGCGCTGATAATACAATCACAAATGTCTTTTTGTCAAATGCTTTTTTTCAGGTTTCATTATCAAAGAATGTTACGAAAAAAATTAATGCTACAGAGAGTTTATGTTTGCTGTGAGGTATCAGTACTGAACGTGTCATGGACTAATGTCTTCACAGGGGTTTTCTTTAGTGTGACTGTGTTTCATGATTGTTATAATATTTTGTGTTTAACAGAACAAGAGTAACGAGTAAGCAGTGTTGGTAATCGGATACAAAAAAGTAATCGGATACAAATTACTGATTACTACTTGAAAATTGTAATCTGATTACATTACTAATTACTTCATGTAAAAAGTAATCAGATTACAAACTACTTTATTTTGAAGTTACTTTTAAAACATATAAAATATACCTAAAAATACAAAATACACTGCAGCTCTTTCAGTAATTTAATATTCACTGAAAAACATTACAATGGGTTGATCACAGCAGTTTGACATAATCAAAAGAGCTAAAGATAGTTCACCCAAAACTTAAAATTCTCTCATCATCCACTTGTTCCAAACCCGTTTGTCCTTTTTATTTATTTCATTTTTTTTTAACACAAAAGAAGGACATGAAGAAAACTGGATACCCGTAACCATTGACATCTATAGTATGCGAAAGCACTGTAGTGTTTGGGTGTTCTGTGTTTGTCTGAGGTAATCAGTCTACCGAAATGTGTATATTCCTTACAAAGTATGAAGCTGATCGGTCAGTTCTTTCAACTAGTGCGTCTGGAAAATGCAATATGCGCTCCCAATATGTGCGCACACCCAAAAGACACGATATGTGAATGGCCCCATAAGCAGCTAAGCTTCTCTTCACATTCAAAAATTACCTTCACTCTCGATCCTGCACAAAAATCCAATTTATCCTGTTTAGGCTAAGTTGGACCGCAGTGTTTATGGATGCCGATGTCCTTCTTGGTGACGAGTATTGTCTTAGAATGCTTTCTGTTTAAATGCTTGAACAAGTAGCTGGTCGAGTTAAAAGCAGTCGAAAGTTCTTTAGAGACTCGACATAGACTGAATATGAAAATATTTTTGTTTTTACGCTTAATGAAATCAAAGTTATGTCTGTATTTCCACTTGAAGAAGCAGCCGCTGTCGACAGCAACCATTTCAGCACTGCTTCAGCTTGCGTTCTCCAGCAATTTAAAGGGTCACGAAACACCAAAACACATTTTTTGAGCTGTTGACAGTTATATATGTGTCCCACGCTGCTATAAACACTATTAGGACACATATATTGCACTAAAAAGTGAAAATTGGTTGTTTTTGCGTTATTTTGAGCAAATTCGTTCTTCCGGTTTGAAACGAATTTTTGAGGCTGCGTCACGGCCATGAGATACTTAGGTGTAAATCCAGCTGGAGAGTGGCTGTCTGTCTTTTCTAGGACGTTCTGACGTATCTGCGTGTGCAGTATTAATTCATGAGAAAGACGTGCTTCAAACTAATCAGCGCGCTCTATTGTGTATGACGTGCAACTTCATTGATATGCATGATAGCTCCGGAGACTGTTTACCAGTTTACACTGTTCAGACGGCAGAGAGACGCCACGTTGTGTTGCCAAAACAAGTGAAAGTACAAGAATTTCAAGACAAAATTCGTAGGTGTTATTAGTGTGTTGCAACGAAGGTTTTGTTTTCATTTTCCCTTTATGAGAGAGCAGCTGGACTCACGTGTGGATTACAGTGCACGCAACACTCGACAGAAACGCGTTTGTGAGGAACATTTTTACCCGAGAGCTTTTTCTCATCTGGAAATGGTGAAATTTGAATTTCCGCTCGTCTACTTTTAAGAAAAAGACACAGCTCCAGTTTAATTGTCTGTCTACAGATTTGGTAAGTGTTTGCAGTGGACTGCCCTTTGTTTAAATGCTGCTCTCCGAGTGTAAACATGTAAACACAAACTATTCCCGTCGTGCAGGATTTTCACTGCATTTTGTGACAGGATAGTCTATACACACACGGCTTTCTGACGCTACCTACAGAGTACATAAGTTACAGAGAAATGCGGAGGATTTTTTTCTCTTATTCGACGTATCAAATCAGCCTCTGCGTGTTTGTTTTTCCTGTCAAACTTAGCGCGTGCCCAAATGTTAACTCCCTTCTATGCAAAATCTTATCCTCTTTCCCTCCCCCGACACTCCCACACTCCCAGAGCTGGACACGCCCAGCTTTCCTGACTTTTTTCAAAACAGAGGTGTGAAAACACCCTGCTGAGACAGGGGGTTTCGTGGCCCTTTAAAAGTGCATGCTTATTAACTGATGTTGCAGCGGAAAACGTGCTTTAAAAGAAGCATTTTTTCTTTTAAATGTTATATTTGTAACGCAAGTAACGCAATTACATTGACTTTAGTAACTGTAATCAAATTACATACATGTAAAATGTAATTCGTTATATTACTGCGTTCCTCAAAAATGTAATTAGATTACAGTACAGTACAGCACAGCATTACACCCAACTCTGAGAGTGAGTGAATAATGACAAAATTTAGATTTTTGTGATTTGGAACGTTGCAATTAGCTAATCGCAAGAGGCTGCGATATGACATATATATTTTTTAACTTCCCTCGCTCAGAGCAAATGCATGACTGCCGTCTGTGTGACAGTTGTCTGTGTGTGACAGCCTTACTAGCCAATCGAGTGAGCACTCTTTCATACTGCCCAATCAGTATTGCGCAACCGAACTATGCGAAACGCCCACAATAACAAACAGGAAAGCGCGAACGGCTACATGAGGAGCGTCTTGCTAAAGGCAGGGGCGTAAATTTAGCATGGACGGAGGGGACGTGGAGGAGGACCAACTATTGAAATGTCCCCACCACTAATTTAATTCACTTAAAAAAAAAAATCACGCTGTCAATATTAACCTAGACATGTTAACCTAGAAAGGCTTGGCCTTTCCCTCCTGTCATGTAAGCAGCGCCAAAACAGCATAGGTGAATTTCCCATGAAAGAACGAGGTGTGTGAGGTCTGTGACACACACAGGTGAGGATGGCGGCAGCAAAAAAGGACATAAAGAGCAAAGTACAATTTCAGAGATGTTTGCTAATATAAGTTAATATCTTTTAAGCTCATTTTTTAACTAACAATCACTGCTTTTTAGCAGTAAGAAGCTAAAATACAGATTATTGATTTATTCACATGACTACAAAATTACATCGCAAATCAAATCGAAATCGGAATATCTGTCAAAAAAAAAAAAAAAAAAAAAAATCGCAAAAGTATAAGAATTAAAAAGTATAAACATTAAAAATAATGTTAAGCCAAAATGAGATTTCCATTTGATTTTCTTCTTGGGGGTCCGGAACTCTGACAAATATAGTTGATGACCCCTGATCTAGATGGCGCAAGAATAATGGCAGTGTTGTGTTGGGTGTGTCATCATGAAAGTCAATTCAATGATTATTCAGCTCAGTTCAATATGCGAGATGAGCATTTATCTATTAACTTCATGTGCTTGTCCCTGTTAATAGGTGTAAAAAGTCTATTTCTCCATTGATCTCCATTCATAGCCTTGCATTCGATTCCACTTAGATAAAAGGGAATGCTAGACATCTCTCACCAGGTTTTACCAACCTCCTTGATTATTTCCTGCTCATGTGAATGCATTCTAGGTCATTAGACATGACGTTATGGTGGACTGGAAGCCTGTCTGAAACCAGTTTCCATATGAGGTGCCTTCATAAAAATAAAACAAAGTCATTGACTGACTGGGCAATGAAAGCAGTGAGGCAGCTGGCTTTTTTTGGCACAGCGATTAATATGCGAAACAAAATTATAGCATAGTGCATACACATTTCTGTCATTATGATGCTCTAAAAGACCAAAAGCATTACACAGGGAAAGATCAAAACTCTAATATCAGCATGGTCTGATTGGTAATTTGCTAAAAATACACCATTACAAGTTGAAATCACAGCAGAGGATCATTAGAGCCCAGTTACTCTCCCAGTAAAGACCTCACAGACAGGGCACTGTGACCCTGACAGTGTTCTCTTTCATTCACCCTCTCTTTTTCCTGACCTCACTCTCCTTTCTCCCTCATTTTCTTTTTCCCCTCGGTAACTTCTATTTTTATCAGGGCTTAAAGCTCAGTCGATTCACCTGCTGTAGGGTAGCAGAGAAACGCAGGTAGAAAGCAGCTCAAAACTCTGGGAGCTGTGTTTTTTTTTTATTATGGTAGAATGGGATTTAGGTAACTGCATTATCCTGCTTCTGCTATTACATTTAGCAGTGTTAGAAAAACCCCATGCCTGGAGAAGAGCTGAAATTCATTCTCCTCTGCAGTTTGTGATTATGTGTTTTTTATGTCTGCTTGTGTGATAATGTTTCATATTGGACAGTCTTCTTCTGTTTTCCTTTGTTACAACAGAGGATAAGACTGAATAAGAAACAAAAAAGAACTCATCAATTTTAACCGCTGGCTATATTTTGTTTTGCACAGTTTTTTACAAGTTAATTCTTAGGAGGCATTTATATAAGAGAGTTATGAACTAAAACAGGATTTTTTTATTAATTTCGACAACAGTATTTTGGCAGACTGAAACAGCAAGCTTTTGAAAATTGGTTTTAAAGAGCATTACTGCCTTTGTGTAAACTATACTGCATTGTAGTGTGTAAGATTGAACTCATTAGAGAATACTGTGGTTCTAGAAGTTCTTGTGTATTTCTTGTTTCAATCTTACAGAATAGTTGAGTTCCAGTAATAGAGATCCTTTTCTCCCCCAATTTCAGTAGGCTAGTTTAAAATTGTGGACCAAAGTACATTATATTGCTCAGTATGTTAATTATTTGATTAATTATGCTGTTCCTTATTAATTTAAACAAGCCATGATTTCTCCATTAATTAAAAGGTCTTGCATTTAATCCAAAGTCTTCAGAGTCTTCAAAGCACAGAGACTGGTCTGGTAAAAGAGGATACATGTAGTACATTTTCTGTTCCTTTTTTCTCCAAATACCGTATCCCCTGTTGTCCATTTAAAACGTATTGGTATCCACCAAGGCTCTATTATGGGTCCTATGTTGTTTTCACTGTATACATGCCTATTGGAATCCATCTATTGGTGCCATCATATTCAGAAGACAAATAGATATATTTAAAACTTACAGTTTTTAATGGATAGTCTCTGAAGGTCCTTCAATTTTTGATAACACTTTAGTTCAAGTACCAATTCTCAATATGAACTAGTGTCTTATGTCTGCCCATTATTAAAATATTGGTTGTTAATTTGTTCTTATGGGCGATGTTACGTGCCAGCACGTATTGGTTATTTATGTTTGTATTATGCGTCTCATTGTGTTTTTTATTCTTTCTATCACCCCAGTTCACTTCCTTGTTTTGGCTACTGCTGTTCCTGATTGGCTGGTTCACCACCACTTGATGCAACCAATCCTGACACTGCCTTATGCTGATTGGTTTCTCAGTGACAACTTGGTCCCGGTCTCAGCCAATCAGATCACTCCAGCTCACTATATATTTTTTTCCTGCCAGCAGTCTTTGTTGGCTTGATTTGTTGTTGGTTTCTGTGCTTGGTTGCTTGCTTGATTGATTGAATCTGTGTTTATATCCCCATTTTGTTCAGTTTTGTTGTGATATACTGTCTGTCTTCACCTTTATTTACACTGTGTTGTCATTTTGGTTTAGTCATTGTCTGTTCCTACCTGTGTAATCAACCATTCCCTTTCCTCCTGTTTCCCTACAGAGGTTTGGTAGAAAGACTGGTAGGTAAGTAGGTCACGTGACATACATTTCAACACATAGGAGTTCAACTGTCTAGAGATACACTAGGGAAGAGGGTGAGCGCCAACCTGTGTATTTTTGATTAAGTGGATAGTTAGTGTAGTTTAGGTAAGACGTCTTGGACGTTGAAGATTTATTTTTCACATTATTGTTTATTAGACTAGATTAGAGGGGATTTGAAATTAGTAAGACTGTTTGGTTTTAACTTGTTTCTTTGCTTTAGTGCCACCAATAGCCAGTCTTTCTACTTAATGTTTTGTTTTGGTTGTGATTTGTAAATAGTTTACTCACTGTTTCACTTTATCACCACCTGTAATAAATCACTTTATTTGCACAGCAATTCTTGTTTTGGTCATTACTTTGAATACAATTTTAATTGAGTGTTTGTTTGAACCAGTTCCTTGGTAAAGTGTGCAACCCCACTCCCCTAGACTGCCCAGGGGTTGTAACAGGCGACATGATGGCTAGTACTGACGCCTCACAGCAAAAAGGTCACTGGTTCGAATCCCAGCTGGGTCAGTTGGCATTTCTGTGTGGAGTTTGCATGTTCTCCCTGGGTTGGCGTGGGTTTCCTCTGAGTGCCCCGATTTTTCCCACAGTCCAAAGACATGCACTAGAGGTAAATTGAATAAACTAAATTGGCTGTAGTGTATGTGTGTAAATGTGAGAGTGTATGGGTGTGTATTTCCCAGTACTGGGTTGCAGCTGCA
Source organism: Danio kyathit (assembly GCA_903798195.1). Taxonomy (NCBI): domain Eukaryota; kingdom Metazoa; phylum Chordata; class Actinopteri; order Cypriniformes; family Danionidae; genus Danio; species Danio kyathit. The sequence continues at coordinate 11,861,967 of LR812527.1, read as the reverse complement.
AGGGCACCCGCTGTGTAAAACATATGCTGGATAAATGTGGCGACCCCTGATGAATAAAGGGACTAAGCTGAAGGAAAATTAATGAATAAATGAATTTGTTCTTATACTGCACATATTCTGCATGATCTTATTCTACACCCCCAATCCCGCTCATTAATTAAACCCAACAACAACTCCTAATTAGCAGGAAATTAGGAGTTTATTGAGCTAAAAGCCCAAATTAATGGTTTGTTAATAGCAAGAACTGTTCCTTAAGGTGTGACCCATTGAAAGCAGAGTATATTCATGAAAAGCATGCATTTTAGAAAGACAGAACACTTGAGATATAAGTGCTTTTTTTTTACCATGAATCATGTAAATCGATTGCAGGAGACCTTCAAAACAATATGAAAGACCTTTTTAAAGCAAAATAGGGCCACTTTTCTTTACAATCTTAAGGAAAAAAATAAATGGTGAAAATACTACTGATATACAAGGTCAAGGATAATGGACTGAATTGTAATAAACGACAACACAGAATAACAAAAAATGCAGAAGACACACTTTCTTTGCCTCACACTCCTTTTATACTTGCACACATAAACTGCACTTAAAACGTGAACACTCTTCCAAGCAACCACAAAATTCCCACCAGAGCAAATTTAGGTTTTAGGACTAGGAAATGCAGTGTGTTTTAATTTGGGGTGACACTCTTTAAGAGCTTGTCTATGTATGCAGCACATCACGCCTTTAGGGAACACACGCTCTGACAGCTCCAAAGCCCCTACTGAGGGAGATACAAGAAGGAGACAAACCACAGCATGAGCTATGTGAATAGCGGAGGGTGGAATCATGCGGGCTGCATGACACCCATTATGAGTTGCGTATTCTCTTATCAAGCCTGTCAGCATGAAATTACTTACACATTATTCTAGGACGCTATATCCCACACAATATTGTGCATGTCGTATTGTAATACAACACGTAATACAATCGTAATGCATACTCTGAATGCAAATGTACTCTATATTCAGATTTTAAAAAACCCAATAAGGCTTAGAAATGTGATCTAATGCGATACATTTTGAGAACGAAAGCCACTTTGTTTTAGCACACAGTGTATTTGTGCTTATTTGAGAAAAGACAGATGTTTTACACAGGAAGGACATTCTCGATGCACGTGTCATTGACACAGGGGACAGCTTTCTCAAAGACCTGTATTATTTCTCATGCATAGATTCTAACACTATATTGCATTTTATATGAACAGAGAAAATTACTTAAGCATTTATTTTTAATGAGCTCCAAAGAATGCTTCGCTGCTTTTGTGTTGACATTTGGAAGGATTGGTTGGACTGAAAGAAACAATGGTGCGATTGATTTGTTAGCGCTGAACCATTCATTTGAGTAGGTGTGCATGCTGCCATCTAACCTTGGTGGACACCAAACAAGTGAATCGAGAACTATCATTTAGCTTGTAAAATCTGTATACTCTCCATCACATGCTTAAAAGGAGATCTGCTGTATGTATTAAATTGTAATGAGCAACATGACTATAATGAGACATCCAGGTATGCTTGACATCATTTTTTATGGTCGGATGACTCGCATCTAATGAGATCATGTTCTGTTTTTAGTTATTTTAAATGTCTTTGGTCTGCGTTGCATTTATATTTCTGCCAAACCAGACCAGAGTTCATCTGAAAGCAGAGTGAGACTCACATTTTCAGTCGTCTTCAGTCATGTCGTTCAAATGGCAGCATTTACATTCATTCAATTGAACTGCACTAACAAAACAATCACAGCAAGGTTTGCTTTAATCCATCCAAATCTGCCAGATGTGAACACACCCTATTGTCTTGGATTTCATGAAAAATAAATGCTGAAGTAATTATAGATGGACCCTTTTCACAAGACTGTTATGATGCGTTTAACGGTCATCATAATCTTAAATCCTTGAACGTTTTTACCATTTTGATTTTTTTTTTTTAAATTTATGAACATTTATATGCATCTACAGTATGTATGTATTATATCATCTTTGCGTCAAGTTACAAAAAACAAATTACTGCTTATGCAAGGTGTTTCTATTGCAGCATCTATTGGATTGAAAGTAAATCTGATGTTATTCTCTCCTCTGGTTAACTTTATAGTTAGTTTTCTGCACTTACTTATAATCAAAGATGAGAGTAAACTGGTGACAGATTTATATAGAAAGCCCACCGATAAAAATACATTTTTACATGGTCATAGTTTCCATCCTACTAATTTAAAGAAAAGCTTGCCAATCAGTCAGTTTAAAAGAATCCGAAGGATCTGTACTGATACAGAAACATATGATAAACAAAGTAAGGAATTATGTCAACGGTTTTATGATAGAGGTTATTCTAAAAAATGGATTAAAGAAGCTGCGGCCCATTTGAAAATATGGATCAAAAAGAAGCCTTGGTTCGAAAAACAGCAAAACCATCTAATACGCGGTTCCCTTGTATAATTCAGTATTCGGCTTTAAGTAATGAGTTTGCAAATATAGTACGAAGACATTGGCATATTTTAAATTCAGACCCTGTTATGCAACATTGCTGTAAAGATCCTCCACGAACTGTTTTTAAACGAGCCCCAAACTTGCGACAAATGTTAGTGAGAGCAGATCAAGGTTCTGAACGGTCTGATAATCCTTTTTCAGTCCCTGAAGGTAATTATAGGTGTGGTCAATGCGCACAGTGTAACTTTACAACCAAATGTCAGTTTTTTAGTCATCCCCATTCAGGTAAGCAATTAAAGATTAAAGGTGTGAATTCATGCAACACAAAAAATGTGATCTATATGATTAAATGTCCTTGTGGTTTAGCCTATATTGGTAAAACAAGACGCTGTTTAAAAACACGAATTGCTGAACACAGAAGTAATATACGATTAAATGATCAACGAAATCCTATCTCTGTTCATTTTAATGCATTAAAACATAACCTTTCAACGTTACGATATATTGGCATTGAACAAGTGAAGGTTCTGAGAAGGGGTGGGGACATTGACAGACTTTTATTACAGAGGGAAGCTTTTTACATTTACACATTGAAGACTTTATCTCCGAGAGGTTTAAATTTGGATTTTGATTTAAAATTTTCTTGTAGGTGTATTTATATCCTAGATTTTTGTATACTAATCATTTGTGTACTCGATCTTTTTCCCCTTGGTTTACTTGCTCTGTGGTGGATTTGCGTGATTATTGTTTGCAGGTGTGATGCGCTATATGTGTACATTTGAATATTCTGTCTTTGAGGAAGTTGTGGTTTGGATTGGTATTTAAAAAATTGTTTGTGTGTATCTTATATTGTTATATGTGTATATGTATGTGTGTTTTTGTGTGTAGATGTGCCTGTTCACGGGCTTGTTGGCTGATTGTGGTGATTGACTGCAGGTGTTATGTGTAGAGCTGTGTCACTATTTCCTGAGGATTCCCATTTGTATTGTTTTACCTGATGAAGACCATGTAGGTCAAAACGTTGTGTGAGTAATAACCTATTAAAGACTTTATTGAGAGCTAAAGTGGCAGTGTTGCCGATTTTTTTGATCTTTAACTTTATCCGTCTCACACATTTTTTAACTTTTTTCTGAAAGTCTTGCGCTCTAAGTTTACCAAACTATTACGACTTCACTGCCAAGAAACCCAGAAATGTAAAAAGAGTCTATTACAACATGTGACCCTGGACCACAAAACCAGTCTTATGTTGCATGGGAACATTTGTGGCTAATAGACAAAAATATATTGAACTCAAAATTATTGACTTTTATTTTATGCTAAAAATTATTACAATTTTGTCAGTTGACCTATAAATCTCAATTTCTAAAACTGACACTTACGACTGGCTTTGTGATCCATGGTTACATTTAATGTTTTAGGCAACATTTACATCACAATCTTCTGGTCTATTGTGTATCGTTTCCTGATTCGTCAAGCCACTCTCATATATCACACAACTAGTAGACTGCAAATATGGATGCAGGCAAAATAAGTCAATGCCCAGTAAGCATGAATGATCACATATCACATGTTTTAGGCTGTATTGTGTAGACAGAGATTGATGTTCTGAAACAAAGTAAAAATGCCAGCTTGGACAAGGAGCGTTTTTAATTTTAAATATAATATATTGTTGTCATCCATTTGCAAGTAAATAAACAACTAAAACATAAATGCTATACAACGGCTGTTTTTATGGGTCAAATTGGGCTTTAAAGATTATGTTTTTGTGTTTATAAAGAAGGTTATTAAGTGTTATGATTAGAAAGAAAGAAAGAAAGAAAGAAAGAAAGAAAGAAAGAAAAAAAGAGAAAGAAAGAAAGAAAGAAAGAAAGAAAGAAAGAAAGAAAGAAAGAAAGAAAGAAGATCTATGGTTTTCATCAATAGTCAAAATTACACAAAAAGAATTAAAGCTGAACTAAAGTAGTAAACATTCGAAGTGAATTAAGGAGTGTTTTTAATTCTAAAACACCATTTAAAAACAAAAACACAGCTTTAGAATATAGCCTTTGTATTGTGTGTGTTGTGTTTCTCTAGCTGTTTGACTTTTAATGCAGCTCACCTGGCAGGTTGTTATTGCACCACTGTGCGAAAGGACACAATTAGCTCAACACTAACAAAGACAACATATGGCCCCCATCAGCAGCTGCATCTGAGCACTGAAATCAGTGTAAACTCACAGGCCAAACACCTCCAAACAGTTTGTGATCTGATTGCTTTTAACAGCTGTCTGTTTACAGCTCTTTCAATTCCCAACGCAAAGACCACCAATGTCTCACCACACACAGAGTTCATTAACCACACAAACACAAACCAGGAGATGTAATGTGTGTTTTGTGACATGCATCTTGACATCTTAACTTTCAGGAATTTTAATAACCACTCCTTATCATGTGATTTCTATCGACCTTATTCTTCAGGTATGAGCAGGCGCAGCCATTTTAATCTTTTTGGCTTAAGACTTCCAGTCTCATCCACTTCAATTCATTTTTAGATATTAAAAACAGCTCGTTATACTGCTTTATGTTGCAAACTGATATTTTCTTATTACATTATTCTACTTTGTCTGTATAGTCATGAACACAAGTGTTTGTAGAGGTAGTTTGACTGTTTTCTGCCATTTATTATTCCTAGTTATTTCTCCCATAGGCAACTGAATCTGAAGTTCGAAAACAATCGCAAAAACGAGCGCACTTCCGTATTGTAGAATAAGATCAATATAATTCTGCTGTTAGTTAATGAATAGTAAGCAAACATCTTAAATAGCATAAACAAGATTACAAAATTTAACAAATATTTAATATACATAATAAATAAATAAACAAGCAAAAACATAAATGTAATACAACAGTAAAAGTATTAACTTTTATGAGTCAAATTGGGTCTTAAAGATTACAATTTTTATGTTTATAATAAAAGTTAAATCTTATGATAAAAAAGAAAGAAAGAAAGAGAAAAACTCGATGATTGATGGTTTTTATCAATGGTCAAAATGACACAATTAAAGCTGAACTAAAATAATCAACATTCGAAGACATTCATTCATTCATTCATTCATTTTCTTTTCGGCTTAGTCCCTTTATTAATCTGGGGTCGCCACAGCGGAATGAACCGCCAACTTATCCAGCATATGTTTTACGCAGCGGATGCCCTTCCAGCTGAAACCCATCACTGGGAAACACTCATACACTCTCATTCACACACATACACTATGGACAATTTTAGGTTACCCAATTCACCTGAACCGCATGTCTTTTGACTTGTGGGGGAAACCGGAGCATCCGGAAGAAACCCACTCGAACACACGGAGAACATGCAAACTCCACACAGAAATGCCAACTGACCCAGCCGAGGCTCGAACCAGCGACCTTCTTGCTGTGAGGCAACAACACTACCTACTGCGCCACCGAGTCGCCCTCATTCGAAGAAATCATAAATTATTTTCAAAATTGTCCCCCGAAAAAAAAACAAGACTGGGTGTTGTTCAATAGTTTTAGGACAATTTTGATGAATAGTGATGATTTACTTCAAATGTCGATGACCAAAAGGTGCAATTATTATATTTTGGAATACATGTACCTGCCTATTATTAGGTCACTTCTATGTGCCAGAAGTTTCAGACATAATACTGACCTCTCTGTCTGAATGCATTGATTTCTGACTTGACACTAAATTTAAAGTAAAATATACATATTAGTATTAGTGCTAATTCGGTCACGTGCACAAATCATCATGTGACATCAACATGAGGTGCGACCCGCTCCATGTAGGATAAACCTTTTTTTTTTTTTTTTTTTGTCTCTCCCCCTCTATATTTTTCCTCGAAGGCGTCTGGAATGATCTAATGTAAGTGAACCTCAATAAAGTTGCTTTTCGTTATGTGCAAAACATTTTCAATTGGAAAACAACAACAACACTGGACGCAGTTTTAACATTAAGCATAATATCCATTGTTTTGTTAGTTAAGTTAATGTTAGTTGACCGCACTCATGTTTCTTCAACAGTTCATTTTGGCCAAGTCGGATTTTAAAGAAACTATTAACAGGTTCCAAACATTATTTTCCAAAAACACGACCTCTTCTCGTTAATGAAAGCGGGTTTGGTGTAACTTACCTCGGCATGACAGCAGACTACAGCCAGGAGGAAAAACACGGGTAAACACCGAAACATCTGTAACGGGCGGAGAGAAGAGGGAGAACGGAGGAAAAGACATTACAAAAGGAAAAAGAGCAAGGCAAAACGACACAAGTTGTTTAGACGCTGTGAAATATTGTAAATAGTGTTCGGGTTTCTCACCATTTTAGCAAAAAAAACGCCGACTGTGTGTCTGTGAGGAGGAAAAGCGCGGCGTCTCGGTCCGCTGTAGGTCTGAGGATGTGATCGCAGGAAACTCGAGCAGCGCTCAGGAATCCGTTTCTTCCCCCTCCGTGACGTGACGTGGCCCGTGGAAAGCCGTGGAGCAGATCCAGATAATGAGCACAAGCTCAGACTAAAGTGCTAGAGGTTTGCGAGACCAATAAGTCCAAATTAGTGCATACATTAGCCTACACTTGCAGGAGAATTGCAGGTTTTGCTAGTAAGACCTAAAAAAATTGGTGGAATGGTAGAAAAGTTGTATGCTCCAATAAATGCGATATTAAGCTAAAAATAGATGTGATATAGGCTAAAGTTAAATAGAGAAGGAGTAGAAGAGAAAGAGATAAAGATTCATTCTAGAACTCCAGGTAGGCTACAAAGATAAACCTTTTATTTTTCAAAAACAAAACAAAACAAAATATAATGAAACCACTGATCTATAATATATATCAGTGAATTAAATATGTTTTGAATAATACCACGAATTATATCAAGATATCTGAATGTGTATTTAGGGACAATTTATCAACTCAAACATCTGTTTTCAGTATTATTTGTATTTTTGTTTTTGTATTTTTTTCTGTCCTCATACAGTTTGGTCAACTCTGTTACATTGGTTATTAAAAAGCATGACAATCTTTTAAGCACTGATAGAAAAAGCTTGTGATTTGCTCCAAATGATTTTCTCTGGCGGGAAGCTCTGTAAGATATTGAGGCATGTCATTATTCTTCTCTCATTAATTTGTACAAATTGTTTAGGATACAGCAATAGTATATTGGTTATCTATCAACTCTTTTATTGTGATATTTCATTGAATCTCCTATTCACCTTTCAAAAATGAAATGAAAATACATACAGTCCTGTTTATGCACATGCACTGCAGTACCTGAGGTTAGCAGCTTGAGCTAAAGCACACAAAATGTTGGGAAAAGTCAACTGTTATTGTCAACTCTTTTAGTGGTTTAATACATTTAATAATAAGCTATAAAACCTAAGATTAGCAAACAGAATCAAACATCCCCTATCACATTTAGGAACTTTGTATGATTTTACATTAATAAAGAATTCAGTTTAATGTAAATTATACATTTGTTATAGGCCTATGCCATTCTATAAAATGATGTTTAATAAAATCAATGTTTAATAAAATTATGGAAAAAATGCTTGAAATGTACCTGTAATAGGCTGTATACATACATTTGAAGTCACAATTATTAGCCTGTAATTTTTTTTTCTTTCTTTTTTTAAATAATTCCCAAACAAATATTTCCTATATTAGTTTTACTTCTGGAGAAAACCTTCCATTCACACACATACACTACGGACACTTTAGCCTACCCAATTCCCCTAGCACATGTCTTTGGACTTGTGGGGGAAACAGGAGCACCCGGAGGAAACCTACACTAACATAGGGAGAACATGCAAACTCCACACAGAAACGCCAACTGACCCAGCCGAGACTCGAACCAGCGACCTTCTTGCTGTAAAGCAAGAGCGCTACCCACTGCGCCACCGTGCTGCCCTGCATATATATAGAGTTATAGTCAGAATTATTAGCCCCCCTCAATTATTAGCCCCCTGTTTATTTTTTCCCCAATTTCTGTTTAACGGAGTGAAGGTTTTTTCAACACATTTCTAGACATAATAGTTTTAATAACTCATCTCTAATAACTGATTTATTTTATCTTTGTCATGATGACAGTAGGGCAACCCAGTGGCGCAGTAGGTAGTGCTGTTGCCTCACAGCAAGAACGTCGCTGGGTCGCAGGTTCGAACCTCGGCTGGGCTGGGTCAGTTGGCGTTTCTGTGTGGAGTTTGCATGTTCTCCCTGGGTTCGCGTGGGTTTCCTCCGGGTGCTCCGGTTTCCCCCACAGTCCAAAGACATGCAGTACAGGTGAATTGGGTAAGCTAAATTGTCCATAGTGTATGAGTGTGAATGTGTGTGTGGAAGTGCCCAGAGATGGGTTGCGGCTGGAAGGGCATCCGCTGCGTAAAATCATGCTGGATAAGTTGGCGGTTCATTCCGCTGTGGCGACCCCGCAAGGGACAAAGCCGACAAGAAAATGAATGAATGAATGAATGATGACAGTAAATAATATTTTACTAGATATTTTTAAGACACTTCTATACAGCTTAAAGTGACATTTAAAGGCTTAACTAGGTTAATTAAGTTAACTAGGCAGGTTAGGCAAGTTATTGTATAATGATGGTTTGTTCTGTAGACTATCGAAAAAAATATATAGGTTAAAGGGGCTAATAATATATATAATAATAATATATATATATATATATATATATATATATATGTATATATATATATATATATATATATATATATATATATATATATATATATATATATATATATATATATATATATATATATATATAGATATATATATATAGATATATATATATATATATATATATATATATATATATATATATATATAGATATATATATTAGGGCTTGCATAGACTAGTCGAGCGATCGACTACTTCAACCACTAGTCGGCGCTGTCAGACACAATCGACTACTCGAGCATGCATTTACCATAAATGACATAAAAAAGACAAACGTCTCCAACAAACAACACGATTCAAGGTTAAAAGCAGCCAACTACAATTGAGGATTAAATTAATATTATTTTAGATGCCTGACAATAACACGATGGGGAATCCTCTTGAATAGTCATGTAATGAACATCGGTTTCCTCTACTATCCAAGCAAGCGAAATCCTTTCTTGCTGTCACTAGCACATGAAGTGAAATAATTTTTCTTTGGCCGGCAACACCGTAACAAGGCAAAGAGCAAGCCTGTATCCCTCTCACGAAGATGTGCTTCCACAAGCTCAACCAAAGACGGTCTGTGGCTAGAGGATGATAACGGGAATGACTTACTTGTGTTCTTTATAAAATCCGATGAAAGATTCTATTCCTTATTTCTGTCGAAAACAGGGTAAATAATTACATTGCAAGACGCGCATTTTATTCATAATTGCGTTGCGGGTTTTTTTCTACGACATACGCCTATTGTACCTCATACCTTTTCTCTGAAAATGCAGCCTTCACCAAAAGGCAGTGCATCCTGTGTATTGTATTTACTAAGCAATTATTTTTTATAAATTGTATATTTAATGAATCAAAGTAATTAGTGTAGTGACATGAACTGAACCTTGCTGAAAATGGCTTCATTTTAGATAACCCTTTTGAGAAATCTAATCTTGAGCAGAAAACAATGATCTTGGTCAAACTGCTGTTATTATTTTCCACAAAGCTTTCCTACAGTATATTGTGACCTTTGTTGAATAGCGCATCTACCGTTTTCACACGGTCCACAGTTTCTGTCAGCTCAGCGTTTTTCCCTCAGACATAAACCTTTTAATAATCTGAATAATTAGAAAGAGGTATTAGTAACAAGAAACCAACACAGACTGGCAACAATAAGAAAAGCAAATATGAATAATGCTAAGCTTAATAAATATCTCTTATGCGGTGATTATTCATATATAAATAATTTTTTCCTCTTAATTAACTGTATTGATCACACTTTTTTTAAAGTACAATTCTCCCTAAATGGCGGCACAGTGGTTAGCACTGTCACCTCAAGGTCGCTGGTTTGAGTCCTGGTTGGGCCAGTTGCCGTTTCTGTGTGGAGTTTGCATGTTCTCCCTGTGTTCACGTGGGTTTCCTCTGTATGCTTTGGTTTCCCCCACAGTGCAAAGACATATAGGTGAATTGGGTATAAGCAGAATTTCCCGTAGTGTAGTGTGTGTGTGAATAAGAGTGTATGGATGTTTCCCAGTAGTGGGTTGTGTGCGGCTGGAAGGGCATCCTCTGCGTAAAACATATGCTGGAATAGTTAGCGGTTCATTCCCCCTGATAAATAAGGAATGAAGCCAAAGAAAAATGATCGAATGAATTAATTCTCACTATTAACAAACCATTAATTATGACTTTTATTTCAATAAACTCCTAATTTGCTGCTTATTATTAGTCATTTAAGTTTAGGTATTGAGTAAAATTAGGGATGTGGAATAAAATCATGCAGAATATGTACTTTATTACCAATAAACAGCCAATATTTTAATAATAGTCAGGTACAGTAATAATGAGGATAGGTCCCTCCTCACTATACTAAAATGCTACCAATGTATTTATTATTATTGTTTGGTTCAGTTTTTATTGTTAAGCACATACTCAGACAGGGTTCCCAATTTCACCCACACACAGCTGTAGGACAAAAACAGTGTGTAGAAATTGTTACAATGAGGAAACATTAAACAAACCTGTATACGGTTTAGATATTGAGGTTCACTGATGCTCCAGTGATGGTTATGTTTAGAGTACAAAAACCTGACAGGTCATAAAATACAACAATGTGAACAATGTCTTTGCTTCTGCAGAATGAACAATATGCTCATATTCATTTATTTATTACAATTTTTTTGGGTGAACTATCACGTTAACAATTCATTATCTGCTTCTCATAGCATTAGCATTGGCGCATCAGTAGCCATGTTTCCGTCTAAAGATGCGCGAATGAAGTATCGTTTCCATGTCTTGAAGTATGGTAACAGCAGTATAAGCAAGCAATAAGTATTAAGACTTTAAAATTAGCACAAAATATATACAATACTTTTATTAAAAAACAAACAAAACTGCATTAACAATCTTTAAAACTTCTGCTTGTGCAGAATGAACAACATGATCACATTTATTCATTTATTTATTACTATTTTTCTTTTTTTCTTTGGGTGAACCATCACGTTTACAATTCATTATCTGCTTCTCCAACGCTATCTCACGGCCAATTTGTAACTTTTTGATTAGTGGCTAATTCGTATGAATTCGTACGATCTAATTCGTACAAATTAGTACGATTTGCCCATCACCCAATGACGGTTGGGGTTAGGGGTGGGGTTAGGTGCCACGCCTCCTTTTTAAAATCGTACTTTTTCGTACGACTGAACTCGTACGAATTCGTACGAATTAACCACTAAACTGACAAAACGTAAAATACTTACGTTTCCTCGTGAGATCAGCCTGGCTTCTCATAGCAACAGGTCTGTCTTGTGGTTTGCTTAGTTAAAATGCAGAATTTCGATGAGCTGTGGGTTCGCCAAATGACTGATCACATGGAAATGATATCCATGTCTATTCCATAGAGCCTCTTTCTTTGTAAAAAAAAAAAAAAATAGAAAACAACCCTTGCTGTATCAAATGACAGGGCTTTTAACGCTGCATATGCTAATTTAATGAATTCTAACCTAATGAAAATGTGAAAAAAGCACATCAGAATAATGCCTGAATACTTTGCCTTCAAGTAAGTGAAGTAAGAGCTGCATAGATTTATTTGTAAGACTTTCCAATCATCGAGAGCAAATAGCAGCCTACTTAACACAATCTTTGTCCTCCTAATGTCTTTCAGCCAAGAGTGCTTGGTAATCAGAACAGCATATAATTGCCTCTCCACAGCTACTTTTCATCACTGTTTATCTAACGGCGTCTGCATAAATTGCCTTCATGAATGAATAACCTGTCACAGACGCAACTGCTATTCAATCTCTAGTATTACTCCTTTAACATCGGCTAGTCGGATATTCGGATGCAAGGTCAGGAGTGATGAAGCCATGCTTTTAATCCCTTTATCTTCCTCTCCATCATACTTACCTAGCAGGTAATACCTAGGAGCACGATGGGATTAAAAGTAAGGACATGGGATATGTTGGGTAATTTAGAGTAAATGTTCAAAGTATTGATGGCAAAAATTCCATCATTCATTCATTCATTTTCTTTTCGGCTTAGTCTCTTTATTCATCAGAGGTCACCACAGTGGAATGAACTAACAACTTATCCAGTAAATGTTTTACACACCGGATGCCCTTCCAGCTGCAACCCACTACTGGGAAACATCCATACACACGCATTCACACACATACACTAAGGCCAATTTAATTTATTAAATTCACCTATAGCGCAGGTCTTTGGACTGTGGGGGAAACCAGAGCACCTGGAGGAAACCCACGTTAACATGCAAACTCCACACAGAAATGCCAACTGGCCCAGTCGAAACTCGACCAGCGACCTTCCTGCTGTGAGGTGATAGTACTAACCACTGAGCCACTGTGTCGCAAATTCCGTCATCAGTACAGTAAATGCAAATTGAACTGTTGTTCAATTGTTGGATCTTGCCAGTGCTTTAAATTGTTTTTGCACTTTTTTGTTTCTCCACAAGGTGTCAACACTGAAAACCAGGAAATGAGATGAGAACAAAAAGCAAACCACTTAGAATTATTATGATATATATGGCTTAATATAATGGAGATATCATCACCAGGTACTCAATGTTGAGAAATAGCAGAGACAAGAAACGCAAGATGCTGAACATGCTGACAATTTTCAACATTTATCAGCTTTGCTGCATGAGTATCAATGTTTCTAAGATGCACAAAACTGGAATATCATGTAAATTATTTGTGAATAAAGTAGTTTCCATCTTAGAAGTCAAACAGAAGGGATTAAGCCAAAGAAAGTCAAAGAGAACAAAACTGTGAATTTCTGATAAACTGTCGCCAAATACCAAAAACAAAATTGGAATTTGCTGTGTTAGAAGACACTGTGGGTCTGTTTTTTAAGTGAAGTTTATTTATAAACTAATTTCGAGAGGATCACGTGCTTATGATTGCTAGCGGCTGGACCCACATTATCCAAATCACAATGCACCAATCAGATTATCCCTAAGCTACTATAAATACCCCGGGTTTCATATCACCGCTATCTTCGCTTTGAAGAATCCCCCCTTCTACCCCTACTCCTCCTCTTTTTTAGATGTGTGACACGGTGGCCCAGCACTTAGCGCTGTTGCCTCACAGCAAGAATGTCAATGGTTCTAGGCTTTACCAATCCAGCAGGCATTTTCTGTGCGGAGTTTGCATGTTCTCCCCGTGCTCACGTGGGTTTTCCCCGGGTCCTCCGGTTTCCTCCCACCGATTAAAAACATGCAACCTAAGTTATTGATTAATCAACACTATAGACTTGCTCGCTATCTAGTACCTATCTCGTTAAAGAGAACTACTATCTGCTCTTCAATCACTACGATGGGGGAGTTCTCGAGATCTACATGAGCTCAATCTCCCCTCTCGCCTTGCAACGGGAGGGAGCCCCGGGCTCGAGGATCTCATGAGCTCAGGGCTCTCTCTCGGGACAGCATGCCAATTTAGTAATGAAAAGTAAATCATTAACAAAGTATGAAAGTACAATTATTAAGCACATTAAAAATGTGGTTGTAAGTCAAGAATAGATCATTTGTAGCTGCAGTTATAAACTGCTTAATAACATTTATTAATGTAGAGTTAATGATTAACAGAAAAGCAATTCACTAGATGCTAATGCTTAGTAAATGATTAGTGTGTAGTTATTATAAAGTGTTACTGACTTAACTTTATTGAACCCAGGCTTACTCTGAAAATGCAGTCCCGTGGGCGTTTCTGGAGACCGTGAAATACGTCCTGGAAAGTACGTATTTTTGCAGTTTTCATTTTCATTTCCGTTCGTGTCCGCGCTGTTCTCGCGTAAACCCACCTGAGGCCGCTGTCAACCGACCGTCTGTCTGTCTGTCTGACTGAATGATTGACTGGGCGACAAGCCAATCGACTGACCCACCCTCCTCCTTCCCTAAACCCAACCAATTTTACGGATTGACCCACCCACCAACATACTTCCCTAAACCCAACCAACGGTTTACAAAAGCCGTCCAGAAAAAGAAAAGCCTTCGTCTGATTTTTACCACGTTTTTCGGATTTTACCACGTTCTCACCCTGTTGTTCACTCGATCACTTTATTTTTTTGGATTCTGTTTTTGCCTTACCTGATTTCTAGAACCGCTGTTCCCCGGACTCGAACCCGGGTCATCAACGATCTAATGGGACAAACTGGTTGCGGTAAGAAAGCCCTCCACACGGAGGTAAGCGGTCAGCCGGTAAGCGCCAAAAAGAACGCCGTCATACCGCCCCGTAGCGTTCGCTTAAAAAATGAAACGCAGCCAAACGTACCTTCGGCTACATAATTTGCGGTCTCCAGAAACATCCACAGGACTACGTTTTCAAAATGAGCCTGTGTTGCTTTATTGAGTCAAGTGCTCTTTTTTGTTTGCTCAAGTGGCAAACTTATAGTTTCCAAGTCTTGCACCATTCAGATATAAGAAATTATATAAAAACTGATTTTGCACAAATTTTTCAGTTGGAGGTTTATGTAACATATTCGTAATTTTATGTTGTAGGTCATATCTTTTACTTAAGCAAAAATATCACTGCAGTCAGTTCAGTCCAACCAAAACCTAAAAATGCCAAAATATTGAATATTTCAGTGCCACTATTTCCCTGTAGGGGGCCTAGGCGGTCTGTGGTGGTGGTGTGTGTGAGTGTTTAACACATTAAGCATGTTGTACAGACTCAGACCTTCATTTAAGTATATGATTGACCAGAATTGTGTTGGATTTATTGAATTTTATTGAACAAAAAATAGCTTAAATTTTTTCTGATTCATTTTTTATCTGTGCCCAAGCAAAAGACTATATAGTTAATCACTTAACATTTGAGTTGAGTCCTCTTTTTGTGTGTTCAGATGGTAAATTTAAAATAAAACTGCTCAGGTTAAGGAAAAATCAGAATAAAATGATTTTGCCCCAGATATTCTTTTCTGGAGGGTTAAGCCTATAAATGCATATAGCCACCTTTAAGCTCTTTCAAAAGCTTTTGTCTGAGAAGAACAAAGACAGGAGTCTTTATGATGTTTTATTTTGTCCAAAGGCATCTTCCCATTTGTTTTCTCTTCGTCTTGCTTAGAAGTGAGCAGTGAAGCACTACAGTGCTAGCACTTCAGTTGTCCTTGTTGCCTTTGACTGGAAATTACAACCAAAAGCCACACATTGTGGCATCATATCAGTTTTTCATTTTCAAAACTTTGTAGGAGTGAAATAACAATATAGCTTTCATACATTTGACATCGCTAATTCACTTGCATAGGCCTACATAAAATAATGGTGCCCCTATTGTCCAAAATGATCATTCATTCATTTTCTTTTCGGCTTAGTCCCTTTATTAATCAGGGGTTGCCACAGCGGCAACTTATCCAGCATACTGTATGTTTTACATATGCCCTTCCAGCCACAACCCAACACTGGGAAACACTCATACACTCTTGCATTCACATGCATACACTACAGCCAATTAAGCTTACTCAATTTACCTATAGCTCATGTCTTTGGACTGTGGGGGAAACCGGAGCACCCAGAGGAAATCCACGCCAACACGGGGAGAACATGCAAACTGCCACAGAGATGACAACTGACCCAGCCGGGGCTCGAACCAGCGACCTTCTTGCTGTGAGGCGATCATGCTACCCACTGCGCCACCATGACACCTGTCCAAAATGATGATGATGATTATTGTTAATAATAATGTAAATGATTAGTGTACTACAATTAGTTTTTGTTATTTTGTATTAATGCTAATTATAATAATTGAATACATAGAGATGATGCCAACCATCTGATAACTTCACGGACAGCAGTCGCTTAATGCACAAATACACTTAAATGAAAATGTTTTATACACATAGATAGACCTCATCTATTTATTTTTTTTTTTGGAAGGACACTATACTGTATAACTGCAGATTAACTATGCTTATATACTGACCTCCTTAAACAAAACTCCTTCATTTTTTAAATTTGGACTAAACAATAAACTTGAGTTGAATGTCAAAGTGTTAACATTGGCAGCCCTACCATATATGTATATTTATTTATACATTATAGTTAATCTTTTTTTATAACTGGTTCCTTTTAAGATGACAATAGAAAAACAAAAGAAGGATATGATAAGAAGAATGCCTGTAATGGTATTTCTGGCAATGCGGTGGCGCAGTAGGTAGTGCTGTCGCCTCACAGCAAGAAGGTCGCTGGTTCAAGCCTCGGCTGGGTCAGTTGGCGTTTCTGTGTGGACCTTGCATGTTCTCCCTGCGTTCGCGGGGTTTCCTCCGGGTGCTCCGATTTCCCCCACAGTCCAAAGTCCCAGATTAATAAAGAGACTAAGCTGAAAAGAAAATGAATGAACGAATGGTATCTCTACTTTTTCTGCATCCTTAGATTTAATTGGCCCAACATCTCTGTACTCTACCTATGTAGATGGTGTGCAGATTTCTAAAGAATATCATCTATGATGTATGTATATCCATGTCATGAGAGACATCTCGAATCACTGTGAATTGAAAATGTCATAGGTCTGTCGATCATACACACTTTTTCAGCAGCAATCATTTGATGTTAATTAGACTTATCTGTTTATAATTGGAATGAATTCACAACCTCAGCAAAAAGACAAATGAAAACCTACCTGTCTGTCTGAAACAGTTTCCCTCGCATCAAAGAAAATCCTGCCAGAGACACATGAAAGCCAGATGTCCTACAGTACAGGAAGGCTGCTTTTCAGTTTCTGCACAGTCTACAGATGCTCTATGCCTTTAATCAAGAAGCTATTATACTGTGGGCGCATCATTCTGTTATTTAATTAAAGCTTATAACCAGAACACCTCAACATCCCATTCACATATATTTAACAAATCATTGTATCAACTTTATGTGGCAATGAATAAATGAACACCGCAACACTCAAAAACTAAATGAAATAGATAGGTTGTGATATTTGTGTATTTTTCACAATGCAAAATTATACCTTTTTATGCTTTTCTTCAATATAATCATCTTATTATTAATATATTATTATTATCTTATTACAGTATTATTATCTTAATATTATTCATATATATAAGGGTGTGAAATAACATATATAATAATTATAAATATACAGTTGAAGCCGGAATTATTAGCCCCCCTTTGATTTATTTATTTTCTTTAAATCCCAAATGATGTTTAACAGGGCAAGGAAATTTTCACAGTATGTCTGATAATGTTTTTTCTTCTGGAGAAAGTCTTATTTGTTTTATTTCGACTAGAATAAAAGCAGTTTTTAATTTTTTAAACACCATTTTAAGGTCAAAATTATTAGCCCCTTTAAGCTATATATATTTTTTCTAATAGTCTACAGAACAAACCATCATTATACAATAACTTGCCTAATTGCCCTAACCTGCCTAGTAAACTTAATTAACCTAGTTAAGCCTTTAAATGTCACTTTAAGCTGTATAGAAGTGTCTTGAAAAATATCTAGTCAAATATTATTTACTGTCATCATGGCAAAGATAAAATAAATCAGTTATTAGAAATGAGTTATTAAAACTATTATGTTTAGAAATGTGTTGAAAAAATCTTCTCTCCGTTAAACAGAAGTTGGGGAAAAAATAAACAGAGGGGCTAATAATTCAGGGCGGCTAATAATTCTGACTTCAACTGTATATATATATATATATATATATATATATATATATATATATATATATATATATATATATATATATATATATATATATACATACATACATACATACATACATACATACATACATACGTGTGTGTGTGTGTGTGTGTGTGTGTGTGTGTGTGTTACATAGTTACTATATATATACATTTATGAAGTGTTCAGATGAAAATAACCAACGCTATCTCACGGCCAATTCATAACTTTTTGATTAGTGGCTAATTCGTACAAATTAGTACAATTTGCCCATCACCCAATGACGGTTGGGGTTAGCGGTGGGGTTAGGTGCCACGCCTCCTTTTTAAAATCGTACTTTTTCATACGACTGAACTCGTACGAATTAGCCACTAAACTGACAAAACGTAAAATACTTACGTTTCCTCGTGAGAAAAAGGAAAATACTGAACATAAAGCCTGAGAAAAATGCTCATTTTTAGAAGAAAATTTTAGACAGCACTTTTTTTCAATGTTTTTTGACTGTATGCTCATTAAAAGCAAATCCACTTTGCATGCACATTCCATGATGAGGACTTGTGCTTTATTTGATACATAAAACAATCATTACAGTTTGATTGTGAGGAAGCCTTCAGAGTGAAATTCAGATAAGTGACACTTAGTTTCATATACACTTAAACCAGTTACATCTGACTGGCTTATCTGACCAATCAGAGCAGAGCACACTCTTGAAGAGGAGGAGTTTAGAGACACTGCATTTTTTAATGCACCGTTTCAGACACTATGAGAAAAGAGATGATGATCATAATAAATATTGAGAATTTATTTTTTATGTAATTTCATATGAATAAAAAGCTAGTATATGAGACCCTCAAAGCAAAATTATGAAAATTTAAAATAACATAATAGGGACATTATTTATATAATATTTCATAAATTCGTAATGTATATATTATTTTATAAAACATACAGTACCAGTGTTAGTAGTGGAGATAAATACCTGTCCTAAAAGATGTTCAATGACTTAAGGTGAGTGGCCCTTCCCTTGCTGAAAGTAACTAACAATTTCTCATACTTCATATCTTTTTAGAGCTAAGGGTAATTTTAATCTGTAAAACCTAGTAGATGGTTTTAGAGAGATGCAACACCTCCCCTCTGTGGTTGATGTGTGAAGTGGTATTCGAAGTCTTTTTGGTGCTAGAAAAAGAGATTATAATGCATACACATGTTATTTCTAAGTCTAAAAATAGCAGTTAAAACGATCAATATATGTTCCTCCTCATCATTTTTACATAAAATATTTGTATAAATTAATATTTTCTGTGGTAAAACACATTTTATTTTTACAGAAATTAAAAATGAGAAAATGTATAATATATTTGTATGTTAATTGATGAATATATGCACTCTCTCTTCCTTTTATTTTATATATATATTTTTTCTTCTCTTCTCATTCTGTGTTTATGTTCATATATTTCACATTAAGGGCAAGGAAAATTACATATACATCACGATGAAAAAGAAGAGTACTGAACACAACCCAGAAGCCTGAGAAAAATGCTCATTTTGATAGAAAATTTCAGACGGCACTTAAAGGCTTAGTTTAAAAGGTTCATGTTTTTGACATGTGAAGAGGATGCCGTTTTCTGCTCATTACAAAAGCAAATCCACTTTGCATGCAGATCCAATGATGCGGACTTGTGCTGTATTTGATGGATGAAACAATTGTTACAGTTTGATTGTGATGAAACCTTCAGAGTGAAATTCAGATAAGTGACACTTGGGCCCAATCCCAATTCTACCCCTTAGCCCTTCCCCTTCCCCCTACCCCTCATTTTGCACGTTCACGTCAAGGGGTAGGGGTGTCCCAATTCTCTTTAGCTTGAAGGCTAAATATAAAAGCTGTATTATGAGAAAATTTGTGCCAATTAAGTTAAGTAAATAAAGTTTGTATTTAATTAATTTATGTAACATCATATGGATAAAAAGTTAACATATGAGACCCTCAAAACAAAATTAGGAAAATTTAAAATAACATAATAGGACATTGTTACATTCCCTTAATTCTGTCTAGGGGAACACAGGTACGCAACAATGTGGAGTTTAAAAAACTCCACAACCAAAAAGAGTTTCTGAGGCAAAAACTACATAAGATAAGCATTAACAGAACTTAAAATAAAATATAGCTCCTAATCAACAGATAATGCTTTAAAGGATCAAAAGAAAAATGTAAAGCCTCACAAAAGAGCTTCCATACACACGAAGCACACTGTTCTGGTGACGTGTTGCTTAAATGTCTACTGCTCTTCTCATTCTCCAATCAGTGAGCAGTTCGTCATTGGCAGCAGGTGATGGTCATTATCTCCTACTAGAGTAGAGCAGAGAAAGAAAGAAAGAAAGAAAGAAAGAAAGAAAGAAAGAAAGAAAGAAAGAAAGAAAGAAAGAAAGAAAGAAAGAAAGAAATACAAAAGAAAAACAAATAAGTCCTGGGAATAGATTATAAAACATACAGGTAGAGGAGATAAATACCTGTCCTAAAAGGCATTTAATGACTTAAGGTAAGTGGTCCTTCCCTTGTTGCAAGTAACGAGATTTACGTATGTAAATATGGTTCTAGGAGTTCTGGATGACTGCCAGAGGCAGTGCTTCACACTGGATATCATTCCATCGCAGATGCACAGGTCAAGTCTAATACAAATAAAGTCCCTCATGACCAGGAAGACTCGGGATCCTCCCCTATTTAATCCCGTAACTTCCTGCAAACTGTCCCTATGAAATCTTCTTGCCTAGACTCCGAGTGACAGAGAACTCTGGAGGTCATCCAGAACTCATAGAACCACATTTGCATATGTAAATCTCATTCTATTTCGTTCTTCCTGACTGCCAGAGGCAGTGCTTCACACTGGATAACTTATAGCCACAAGGTCATGAGGAGGCCCTGTTTACCTCTAGGAAGTAAAGGTCCAAACAGGACAGCGATTTCAAAAGTGTCCAATGCAGCCACATTACATCTGTAGTATCTGGAAAAGGTATTCAAAGACAACCAAGAAGCCGCTGCACAAATGTCGTTTAGGGGAACACCTTTTAGTGCAGCCCAAGATGTCAATATACCCCTTGTGGAATGACAGTTCACTTCTGATGGTAGTGGGTATCCATTTAATTTGTAAGCATGAGTGATAACCTCAAACACCCAATGTGAAAGTCTCTGTTTTGAAAGAGCCTGACCCTTCCTGCCCCCAAACCAGAGAAAAATTTGGTCTGATTCACGAACCTCCTCCGTCACACAAGTTTATAATTAGTTCCTTCTTCTGTATCCTCTGTAGGAGGATTACATGCTGGCAATTCAATTGCTTGGTTTTGGAATAAGGCTGAGAGTCTCTTGGAGAGAAAAGTTGGCCACAGTGTCACTACTGAACTATCTGCACTCCAATGCATGCAGGTTGTATTGACAGATAATGCATGTAGCTCACCCACTCGCTTTGCCAAAGTAATGGTTAAAAGAAAAGCAGTTTTCAATGATAGCCACTTTAAGTCACTGTGCTCCAGAGGTTCGAATGGAGGTAGTGTAAGGGATTTCAAGACTAAGCTCAAATCCCATGAAGGTACTCAAATTGTTTGAGGAGGTTGTAATCGCTGTACCCCTCTTAGAAACTGAGTAATCAAGATATGAGATCCCAATGTGTGACCATCTACTCTAACATGATGCGCTGAAATTGCAGCTACATAGACTTTCAGAGTGGAAGCTGCTCATTCTTCTGGGGATATGTTTTTCTCTATACATCAATTAGAGAACAACTTCCACCTATAAGCGTAAGCGCTCCTAGTGGAAGGACCTCCTGATCACAGATTCTCAAAAGTGATTCTGGCCCCTCAGAGGCCAAACGCAAAGCTGAAGGCGGTCTGGATTTGCGTGCCAAATCTGACCCCCCAACTGGTGGAGGAGGTTCCTCCTCCTGGGAAGGCTCAAGGAGGGCCCTTCTATGAGCCTGTGCATCATTGGGAACCAAGGTCTCCCCGGCCAGTTTGGTGCTACTAAAAGAACCCTGTGGCACCCTTGAAGGACTCTTTGAACGGTTGCCAATATCAGGGGTATTGAAGGAAAGGCATACAGTAGCTGATGTGGCCAGTCGTGTGCTAGAGCATCCTGCCGTAGGGGGCTGGACTCCTCTGACAGAGAAAACCAAAGAAGGCACTGGGTTGACGCTGCTGACGCAAAAGGTCCACTTCTGCCCTGCCAAACCACTGCCATATCATTTCCACCACCTCTGGGTTGAGTTTCCACTTCCCCTCTGGAGGTTTGTGACGTGTCAGGAAATCTGCCACTGTATTGTTCACCCCTGGTATTAACATTGCTCTGATGCTTGCCAACTGAGGAAAGGCCCAGGTCAACAATTTTTGTGACACTCAAAGAGACTGGCTGAACTTCGTGCACCCTTTGATGGTTGATGTGGTAAATAAATGAAGTATTGTCCGACCTGACAAGAACATGCCTGCCTAACAGATTCGGAGCAAAGTGCTTCAATGCCAGCATCACTGCCCGCAGTTCCAGGGTGTTTATATTCTCTCCTTTTTGATGGGAGTTCCAAGGCCCTCTGATTATTCTGTGCTGCCAGACTGCCCCCAGCCTGAAAGAGAAGCATTGGTCTGGACTACATCCTGTCAAGATGGAATCCTGCCCAGAGCAACTCCTTGTTTTAGATAAGCTCTGCTCCTCCATGGTTGCAATGTGAGAAAGCCTTTCTGTGTCACTTTGACCATCTTGTTCCTGTGTCTCCTGGGATGTAGGTACAATCGGTTCACCCATCTCTGAAAGGGACGAAGTGAGAGGAGGCCCAATGGTATGGCCATAGCTGCTGCTGCCAGCATACCCATGAGTCTGAGAAAGCACCTGAATGGTAGCTTGGTTTGGTTTCAAAAACGTCGAATGAGAAGCAGAATAGCATCCAACCGCGGTTCTGTTGGAAAGGTTATCATCAATTGGGCAACGTTGGAAAGCAGCTGAGCAGCATCTACCACTGCCTGCTCCTAAGAATGAGAGCAAAGAAGCCAGTCGTCCAGATATGGAAGTATTTGTAATCCTTTGGCCTGCATTGGGGCAAGTGCTGCTGCCACGTACCTGGTGAAGTCCCTTGGTGATAGAGACAGCCCGAACGGAAATACCTGGAACTGATACACCTGTTCTTGGAATGCAAAGCATAGGAAAGGTCTGTGCTGTGGTGGGATCGGAATATGGAAGTAAGCATCCTTTAAGTGTACAGTATTGTGGTGAACCATTGTCCTTGTCTGACTGGCTGGAAAACATCTGTTACATGCAACATGCGAAACGGTAATACCTTCAGAAACTTGTTGAGGGACCGAAGGTCGAGTATAGGTCTCAATCTACCATCTTTTTTTGGAACGGCAAAGTAAATTGAATAGAACCCATTGAGCCATTCTGACCATTTAACTGGCTCGGTTGCCTCTTTCTGTAGTAATTTTTTGATTTCTAGTTTTAGAGCATTTGTGCTGTTGGGGTCTGAGACTGTAGTCATTCTGACCCCTCTGAAAGTGTGAGGCCGCCGTTGGAATTGCAACTTGTACCCCTGAATTAAAGTTGCTAAAACCCAAGTGTCTGATGTTGTTGTCTCCTAGTACTTGAGCTGCTGATGAGAAAAGCATCCGACGGACAGCCGCAGACCTTCAGGTCCTGTGTCTCTGGCCTTTATCATTCCTGGAAGGCTGCTGGGTTGGTGCTCTGCCCCCCGAGGCCTGAAAAGATTGTCGCCCCTGTTCTCGAGGTCGCTGAACGGGTCGTTCTACCCCATGAAACCTTTCCAAGTGCTGATGCTGCCTTCTACGGACAACTGCTGGGTTTGTAGGAATTTGAAATTGTGGTGCTTCATTGCTCCTAAGGGTCTGCCTGTACTGCAAGCGAGTTGATGGACCTCTCCTCAGGTCTGCATATTGCTGTCTGGTCTGATTGGCCTGTACACTACCTCCTAATTTCTGTTGAGCTGCTGGGCCAAAAATCTGCCCAGGAACTACTGGTGGGTCTCTCAGAGTCAGAGACAGGACCCAGACAGAGGTGATTGAGCAAGCCATACCTGTCGTCGTGCTTGTGTGAGTGTTGACATAAGCCTACCCAATTCTTATGACATTAAAGCCACTGATTGTAAAGTAGCATCACTGAAATATTGGACTATAGCGTCTCTCTCAGCTGATTGCAGAGATTGAGACATTGCTAATACAAGATGAGAGAGAAAGTTGCCCATGCGACCCATACGCGCCGATGTGTTATATGCCTGCATAAGAAGATAATCTGTAATACGACACTGAGACCTTGGGCAGCGGACATTAGGTTTCACAACCTCATCCGGAAAAAGAACAAAAAAGGCAATGATAGGATGCACCTTAGACATCGGACCCAGCCCAAAAGTATCTGCACCTTGCATTGCAGCCAAGGCCCTGCTGGCACTCGTATGGTGGGTCAGTGATTTTGGATTAGGCCTACATTTATGTAATTCCTTAATATAATCCTTTCAAGGTGGAATAGTGAGAGCAGATGGTTGAACCAATCCCCCTAAAGAAAGCCGAAGTTGGTGGGGCTGCTGATGGGGCTGTATCAAGACCCAGGCGAGCCAATGCTGCCTGAAGTGCTCGTTTCACTACTCCTTGCTCTGACTGAGATCCATCAGTATCATGAAATTCGTCCAAAGAGAGCTGAGACTGATTTTCTGCAGTAATTTTACTTACATCTTCTTCAAAAAACTGGCTTTGAGAAGCAGCCATCGATATAGCATCCTCTTCAGAAACAGGTAACTGTAAAGTGGGGTTTTCAACTGATGAAACTAGCTTTTCTCCCGATTGTAAATTCATAATAAGTGATTTAATTTGGGCAAACTCAGCAGTTAACACATCCATCTTCTTAGCTTATGAATCCTTTGATGTTTTACTCAAAACAGCACCTGCATCCACAGTATGCTTTCGTTTAGTTATCACTTTATGTGGTGGGGGTGGTGTACCTTTTATTTTATATATTTTTTCTTCTCTTCTTATTTAATCCTTGTTGTTAAAGCATGTGAAATACTTTTGCTGTAAAATTAAACTGTATATGCTTGTTTTTGTTAATAAAACATAAAAAAACACTTTTATCCTAAAAAAGTGAGTCCACATTGTTCGTCACCATTTTGTCATATCTTAAAATATACCTGGTGTGTGGTATTTTTTTACTGTTTTATGGTGGGCTTTTGAATAGCTATGGATAATCTGGATTATCATAGAGTCAATGTAACCTTGACAAAAGTTGTTTAGCACAATTTGAATATGAAAAGTCAACCTGTCATCACAGTCAGCCAATCATTACAGCCACTAATGAACACCTGCTGTACATGCCACATATATAGACATTGATTGTATATAAACAGAAATAGCTGACAATATGAAAACTCTTCAAATTACTATCTTATTTGTGGACTAGAAAGTTTTCAGATTGTGATCATTTTGTATGTGAAGAAGTCATGAAAACATGTTGAGTTTGTGTGGTTGGGTTATTCCGGCCACACAAACATACTTCCTGCTGTTTTTCACCTATATGACCGCTGAAGCATTGCAACAAAAACTGTTAAATGTTGTAAATGTACAGATGGCAGGTTTAAACAGCTTGAAAACTGAGAAAGAGAAAGTAGTCTGATTTACCTTCTTTCTTATTCCTAACATCCCACATAACTTTATTCATCAAACTGAGCATACAGTGGATTGAAGATGTTGCTCTTCAGAGAGATATGAGCAGATGAGTTCATATATGCCAAAATAATTAATGACAAATTTGAAGAAAATTTATTTATTTCGAATAAATTTACTTCAAGTCCCGGTAACCCAATCAAAACATTATAGTAATAATTTCTCAATTTTGATGAATGCTCATTAGTTTAATAAACCCTATAGTCAAAACATCTTTATTTCTGTAGTGCTCAATGCAAATCATCAAAGTAGATCTCTTGAAAAATGGCAGAATCAGTTATTAAAAACAGTGTGAAGTAATTTAGCTCAGTGTTGTTCATTACTTCAGTTTAATATCAGTAGTCACAGTGTGTGAAGGGGCCTGAACTGAACTGAAACTGAGCACACGTGCACGAGCGCAAAACCCCTCCCTGCCTCCTCCCCCGTATAAATATGAGGTGCGTTCGACATTAAGCACAGCTGCAGCCGGTGATCAACGAGATTAGCCGAGCGCAGGCGGGGGCGGAGTTGAAAACGGAGCCGTCAAGCCGGCCACTTCGGGGACTCAAGTTGCTGCAGTCATGATTACCGATCACATGGCGTGATCATTTATTTATTTATTTATTTATTGAAATAACAACAAAGATATAAAGTACAAATAAAATCAAAATACAGTCTCTACAAACTTCATTTTAAACAGTAAGGGAATTATGAATTAAAATTAAGTAGCCTACATACAAATGCATCAGAAATAAGGGGGAAAATAAGGGTACATAAAAATGAAATAAATATCCACGAATAGGATTATTTTGAATAATGAAGGCATTTTTAAAAAAGCCCTTTAATCCAAAAAGATTGAACAAAATGACCAAAATAAATGAGCTACACTTTCAGTAGAAATTTCCCAGAAAGAGCAGGTACATCAATGACACTTTTAACTTTTATTTCTGCGTAATATGGTTTGACAGAAAATAAAATATTTTAGAATCATATTTTTATATTACATATTTTTATATAACTTAATTTGCTAAGAAATCGTCAGGATCAATGATGATAATTATTGTATTACAAGTCTGTAAGACTTATTTGAGTTAATATTTAAGTTATTTACTAAAATATATCATTTATATCGTTTATGGAGCTAAATACAGTAGTCTGTATAAAAAAGGCAGAATAAACCTGTGCAAACAATCTAGTCAGTATGAACAAATTACTTAACAAAAATATTTGTAGTCTTTTAATAAGCATGATGTGTACAAGATAGAGAGTGTATGAACAGTTAATTGTTTGTTTTGAAATTTGTGAGAAGGATGTTGTCCAATAATAAACCTGAATCACACGTGGTTGTTGTCATGCGGTGAACTCGGCCAATCGTATTATATTGGTGTCGTCATCAGAGTTCATGCAGGCGCTCTTCAGTTGCTGCGCGGGCTGAGTCAGTCGTCTGATCTCGAAGCGCTGTCGCGGTACTTTGATGCCACATGTGACAGTCACATGCCGTCGGCGCAGCATCAATCCGGCCAAAATTTCTAACCAGCATGCACCGCTTTAAGACAGACTTCGATCGATCTGCGCAGCGCTGCATGAAGTCGAACGCACCTATGGTGATGACTCCACTTTGGCAAAACCAAACGAAAAAGCAGGAGAAAAACTGTGCTATTTGCAAGTTTGTCCTCCGGAATTAATAACAAAAGGAAAAAAAAAATAGAGTGGTGGAGTTTAGCTGACGCGGTTAACACAGTGGGGTCTGAACATCGTACTGTGAGTGAATAAAAAAAAAAAGGGTCCGATGTAAAGGTGCAGGTTAAGAGGAGAACAGTGGCGCACCGTTAAAGTGTGGACCGAACAGGCGGGGGAACGGGATGCTGAACCAACACCCTCTGAGGAGAGAGTTGCCTCAATTGTGGGCGACACTTTACTGTCTGGAGTAGTATCCGTGTCTGTGGGAGACACAGATGTATTAGAGGAACACTCCGCGCTTATCAAGGCAGCGCCACCGGCATTTCAGCTGCCCAATCGCGTTTGAGCATCACATATTATTTGTATTATTTGCAATGGTCCCGGTTTTCACGAAGAGTCAGGGGGGGGGGGGGGGGTGCAATTTCACGTATAACGCTACCGGAAGACAGCAGACCAGCCTTTACTGTAAACAACAACGTGGACACAGAAATGGGAGCGTTGTTTGCACTATTGTCCATTGTTTAGGTGCCATTGTGCAGTCAAACTCTGCCTTTTTTACTACAGCAGCTGCATATATTCGCAAGAGGCAAGCTATTGTTCGAGCACTCGCTAATCGCTTGCGTTCATCGTTCAACCAGCGTTTGTTGCCTAACAATAACCTTGTAAAGATACTTTTACTCTACTTGTACTACATTTTTGGCAAGTAATGGTGCTCTTACTTAAGCATGATGTTTCAGCAGTCATTCCACCACTGTTAAATGCAATTTTTTCAATTTTGCACAACAAATGCATTTTGACAAGTCCAGTTTAATTTGTTGTATTTCAGAATTTCAGCAGGAAAAAATTAAATGTTTAAGTTATTTATAAATGAGAAACATTTATAAATAAACAGAAATTTAAGAGCTAAAACTTAAGAGGTAATAACAGGCCAAGTAAAAAAGGCCATAAAAAAGTGTGAGCATGCTCAACGATAGCATATATGGTAAACAGTGACAGGATGTGATGAGTCTGCTGTGGAAAATGAGGTTTAACTGGTCACGGCAGACAAGAGTAAAAAAAACTAATCAAATTAAATATGTATACATTATAATAACATTCGGCGGTTCATTCCGCTGTGGTGACCTCTGATAAATAAAGGGACTAAGCTGAAGGAAAACGAATTAATGAATGAATAAATGAATAACATTCGTTACAAATAAACGACCATAATAATCAGTTGTGCTGTTTGAATTCACCTGCTGAATATTTATTTCTATTTTCTTTCTGTCAAAGTATGCTTTACCAAAATATATCGATGAAAGAACAATGGAAACTCTATGTAAACAGGCAGTGTGATTTTAGGTCCAGTAATGTTCTATTAAATGTACCAAATATTCTCTTCTGTTTTATCACAGGCATTGCCCTCTGTCTTCTCTTCTTCCTTTTTTTCAGTCTCTACAGCTTGCCCACATGCCTTCAAGATAGTGAGCGGATAGTAAGAGTTTATTCTCCTTCACAGCATTAAACTGAGTTTGCTGTTATGGCCAAATTTCAAACCTGGATTCTTCATCTGGATCTCTGTGTCGTCATTATTCTCCTGATTCACGCAGGTACTTTTCACTCAGTATTTTTTTTTACTTAAAGCAGATGATATGACTTTAGTACAAAACCCAGCATAGTTTGATGATTAAATCATATTGTTTACATTTTTACAATTTAGTGCTGTTGTTGAAAAAGTCATTTGTACTCTGCTGTAATTTGGCATTTGGTTAAATGATTACTTTTACATGTTACATTTATTAATTTAGCAATACTTAAATGAGGATAAATGAAGCACTTCAAATCACCAGCAGGCAGTAATACAGTATATATAAGAAACAAATGGACAATTTCTTATGTCTCATAAACCTTTTCACTTTTTCAACTGCTTGATGATAATAAGAGTTGAGAAGTTTACACTATTAATTTTTTTTTTAAACCATAGATTACAAAGTACACACTTTAAAAGTAATCCATAACATATTTAATATTTATAATGTTATAATATTATCTAAATACTTTGGAATACTAATAAATAACAAACTGTTATCTAAAGAAGAAATACTGTACATTGATTAAACATGAAGCTTGGTTTTCCTCATAATATTATTAACAACATTACTTTTCCACAGTATTTTTTTCTGAAATGACAATCTAAATAGTGATATTCAAGAAGGCAACATTATGCATTAAAATACATTAAAAAGATGCATAAACATATTGGATAATTCAGGTACATTTTTATTGTTTTGGCTTCTGGAAAATGTATTACTTCGTAGTGCTATATGAAAAATAAAATACCTTTAAGCTTATTTAAAAATAAAAAAAGTGTGTACTTTTCTGAAAGGGGAAGTTTTATAAATTAAATGAATTGTAGAACAACACTTAAAATTATTATTATTTAATAATGTTTTTTAATGATAACATTTTTGCATATTACGCATCTATATAGGAGTATGTAAACTTATCAGAGTCAGAGTCTCACCAACTGCTGTTTACGTGAATTACAAATGACAGTTTCTGTTAATGTTTAAATATAATAACTAAACTTAAATTACTGTAATCTCCTTAGTGATCTAAAATCCTTTTCAGATAAAACATTAATTTGATTACAACTCATTTTGAATGTAACTGTAATGAAATATAGCAACTCATACTTCTATTTTAAGTTAAGTTACAAGTATTCCATTACACTTCAATTCTGGGTTAATCACAATTTTACCATGAACTATGAGTGAGTCTAGTGGGCAGCTAATACTTGTCACAACTTTGATGATGAAATGTTATTTACTACCTTATTATTTGGTGTGGTTATATAAAAAAAAATATTCAAATGTGTTGCATTACCAGGTCAAAAAATTAAGCACCATCAATTGTGTTTCGTGTGACTTTTGTTCCTACTGCAGGATGGCTGTGAAAAAAATAATAGTAACAATTTCGCAACCCAGTGCAATGACTGTAAAACTGCAGTGATTTTTTGTGTCTTTTCTTAGATTATTCAAAATCCAATCAAGAGTCAAAGATTAAGCAGCACATCAGCAAAACAGTATTTGTGGGGGAAACAGTTACACTTCAGTGCAACAAAACCAAGTTAGATAATGAATTTACATGGAGAATGAACAACTGCACTATTTTTACACATTCTTCTGAGATTAACAGAACTATCACAAACTTCAGCTCAAACAGGATTCACATCGACCCAGCAGCTCCAAGAGAATTAAAAATACAGCAAATACAAGCGTCTGATGCAGGAAACTACACCTGTTATCCCGCAGAAATAAGATGGACATTAACAATAACAGGTTATTACATGATTTCTTTATTTATTTTAACTATAAGTATGCGGCAGCTATAAGAACAACTGTGCTGGCTGATTGAGTTCATGGCTTGTTTTTGTGTCTATTAGAAAAACCATCATCACCTGAACAAATGTCGTTCAACATCATCATCTTCATCATTATCATCATCTCATGTTTTGGAGTCATTCTGATCTGTCTGATCAGCATCTGCTGGTGGTGAGAGATGCTGAGTTTTTATGAACATTTCACACAACATGTACAGTAGTTCCAGCTCCTCATCTGCTATTTATCTGCTATTCATCTGCTATTTACAAAATACTGTATGCTGAGAGGCACAAACTTCTTTATATGTGTTCAGCAGAAGAAGAAAAAAAACTCAAGCAGCTGAGTAACTTTTGAATACATTTTGTGAACTATCTCTTTACTGCTGACAGTATCTACCACTGTTTGCACTCAGTGTAAATATGTAATCTAACATTTTACATTTCATTATTTTATTGTTAACACGAAATCTATCATAATCAAATTTATAGTAGATATTAAAAGATATGGTTGTGTAATGTGCATTAATGCTAGTCATAGTTTAGCAAGACAATGGCTTCATTTGATTTAAAAAATCTTCTAAATGCCAATTTCTTCAAAGTTCGACAACAAATGAAGCAATTTTGTGGGTAAACAGTTTTTTTCAAAGTGTCCATAGTTGATGTCCTGACAAACAGTAACACAGAAACAAACATGCACACAACTATAAACAAATCCCCTGCTATTCTATTCAACTCTGTTTCATTGCTCTCTTGATGCTTCATCTTTGTAACAGGAAGCAGAAGAGGCAGAAGATAAAATCTAGTTCAGGTGAAAAGCATGTAAGTTTATTTATAACACATGGTTCTTATAAAGCACAAGTGTAAGTATGTTTTCTTTTTGTCTTCAGAATCTGATGAACATCTCTAACTGTGACAAAAACACAACAACAGTCTGTGTAAGTCAACTGAACTTGGCATTCACCTACACTTCTTTATATTCATGAAATGACTTTTGCTGTGTTTAAAATGAGCTGAAACAACACAATTCTTGAGTTTTTTTGGAGCACAACTTAATTATTTTATGTTCAATCTACTTAGATTTGTAAAAACTTATAAGTTAACTTAATCGATTATTTTTGTTTGGGCAACATGAAGGAATTGTGTTGAACCCAGCATTTTTTACAATGCACAAAACTGAGAAAACATCTTCATCAGTTTGACAACACAACACATGCAAATACAGAAATGTGCTGTAGCACAAACCATAACAGAAATGTATTGGGGCCCCTAAAAATTGATGAGCCCCAGTTGCTTCCTGTTTATTATCAGCAGTATTTTTGAGATCTGGAGGTGAGTTTTTAGTTTATTTTAGCATCCTGGTTGTACGGTTCCTTGTTATTTGTACATTTTTAGCCTAGTTAATGAACTGAAATTCAGATGAATTGCACTATTAGCATTAAATGAAATTTAGGAAGCAGCTGGGTGTAGCAATTGGGGTGTGGCCAAGCGCCATGAGAGAGAACCTGTGCACCACACCGCTTTATAGTTCCACAGAGAGGAGCTCTGGAAAGATAAAAGGAGGAGAGACGACAATGGTAGACGAAAGAAGGCGAGGCCAAGGACATTTTATATTTGGTCTTGCTTTCAGTTTAGCAGTAGTCATCCGTGAAGTGCTGCAATCACCCATTTGTTAAGTGTTTATTTGCTTTATTTAGGTGTTTAAATGTTCGCCTCCCACCTTCTTCTTCCCTTGAACTATGAGTAGTTTTTGTAGTTTTGTTTGGAAATGAAAATCAAGTCGAGGTCAAAACCCAACCTCAGGCTGACATCAATGTCCAACCTAAAATCAACCAAATATCAACGTCTACTCATGTTACACCTTGACATTGTGTGGACCTTTCCACTAAGACATATCAGACGTTGGATTTTGGTCACTTTCCAACACAATTTAAAACCAACCAAATACCAACATAATTTGAAGTCTTTATTGGACATTAAAATAACGTTGTCCTTAGACGCTGGCTAGACATTAAATTTTGGTCACCTGATGTCATGACCTAAATCTACTGATGTCATGACCTAATATTAACGTCTTATGATGTTGTGTGACTGCTGGGATATCTTCAGCTTTGTCACTCTCTGAGGTCCCCTTTACGTGTGGTCTGCATTATTTGCAGTGCGTTTCTGTATGTGTTGTGAGAATTTGCAAGATTTCTCAGTTTGTTAGTGTTTTATAGTTGCATATGTTTTCTACATATTATAAAATTACAAGTATATGTCCAAAGAAAATCATTATATATATATATATATATATATATATATATATATATATATATATATATATATATATATATATATATATATATATATATATATATATATATATATATATATATTCTGACTACCACTTAGAGTCATACAAGCTAAGACTGATGAGTTCACATATTTTGATTACACAAGCACTACATATAAACACACCAGTTAGTAGTGAGAGGTACTGTATTTAACATCGCCTTAATCATGTTCTATTAATCTTACCTAATCTTATCTTAATCTAACCTAATTGAAACATGTCGTTGTTATAAATTAACAGCCATTAATACACATGACCATATAATTGCTCTAATAATCTAAGCTTTGAACCGGAGCTGAATTGTCTGCTTTTCATTATTCTTTTTTTTTATCTTTGTTCAACAGGTCTACAGCCTTCACACAGTTTCGTGAATTTAAACTTTTCTTCTCAACTGAGTGTTTGTGTCTGCCAATTGTATTCTTTTTTCATTGTTGTGGAAAACAGAGACTAATGTGTGTTTGCTTCTAAAATTTGAATAAAAACATCTACTAAACAAATGTATTCATTCATTTATTATTTGTTTATTTACAGACAGAGAAATACAGATTTTTTAATATACCTACCTAATGGCTAAACATGTTAAACTTACTAAAAGGTGGTTTACTGCAAAGAACTGTTTAAAAAGTACTGTATTTATCACAGGCTACTGCTAATATGCTTCAGGATCTCTTTTTGCTGGACACAAGATGGCGCCATTACAAACAAATGAAACATATATTTATGAAAACTTTAGATATAACAAACTTTCTCTCCTAAATTTCTTTCTTATCTTAAATTTTAGCCCAATTAACAAACTGCAGTCCAGATTAAATGCACTGTTAACATTAAATGAAATTTAGGAAGCAGCTGGATGTAGCAATTTAGGCGTTACCGAGAGCCACGAGTGCAAACCTGGGCATAAAGTACTGTATTTATGAAATATATTTATGGAAACTTGAAATATAGCAAGACCAGTAGTGGAAAGAGTACTGTAAAAGCATACTTAAGCAAAAGTATAACTTGCCTAAAAATGTAGTGTGAGTAATAGTACCTGTTGTAAATATAACTCAAAGTATGAGTAAAAAGTAGCCCTTTTAAAAGTACTCATGATTAGTGAGTTATACGCTGTAAAAAGCTGATCCATTTACATGTAATTTGTGGATGTGTGTGTGCAAACGTAACATTCTATAGTGCATTTAGTTATTGCCCAGCAGCACACATCATAAGATGTTAATATTAGGTTAGATTTAGGTTGTGACGTCAGGTGACCAAAATTCAATGTCTAGCCAGCGTCTAAGGACAACGTTATTTTGATGTCTAATAATGCCATCAAATGACGTTGATATTTGGTCCAATTTAGGTAGTTACAAAGTGACCAAAATCCAATGTTAAACCAACATCCTATTCACATCAAATACTGACATTTATGCATCAGTTATGGCAACTAAAATCCAACATCTGATAGATGTCATAGTGATAACGTCGACACAACGTCAAGCTGTAACATCATTAGTTGATATTACAGCTGTTGATATTTGGTTGGTTTTAGGTTGGACGTTGGACATTGACGTCGACCTGATGTTGAGTTCTGACTTCATTTTCAAACAATTCAACCTTATAAAAGAAATTGTAATTATTTAAGAATAATTATTTTCACCCTAATGCAATTTAATAGGGCACTATAAAGCCTAAAGAACTTAATTCTTATATTTGCTTAATTTTTGCAGCCTAGGGCTATACTTCTCACCATGTATCGTGTCTTTTCTAAAACAGTAGTGTAAAATCATGTTTATTGCTAAGAAAACTAAAACAAACCAACAAAATTATCATTTCAATTGAACACACCTCATCACATAAGGTACAGTACACATATACCAGGGGTCACCAATCTCTGTCCAGGAGGGCCGGTGTCCCTGCAGGGTTTAGCTCCAACTTGCTTCAACACACCTGCCTGGATGTTTCAAGTAGTAAGACCTTGATGAGCTTGTTCAGGTGTGTTTGATTAGGGTTGGAGCTAAAATCTGCAGGACACCGGCCCTCCAGGAACAAGTTTGGTGACCCCTGACATATACCGTCCTATTGTGAAAGACAAAGCTGAAAATCTAATTAAAGTTCCACCCAACGGCCAAAAGCTGTTGGCGCACGTAGATACAGCCACAGCGGAGGTAACAACGGCGGTAAAAAATCGTTTTGAACTAGTGACATCTGTATATTCAACTTTAAGTGCATTATTGAATAAAAGTGGTTTATTCTTTTAGAGAATGGAATAAATCTTAATGGGGCTACTAATATCGATCTTATTTTAAAAACTTCTTAAATTCCAAACTAAAAGAAAAAAAAAAATGAATATAGGAAAATATTTTAGGAAATACTGTGAAAATGTCCCTAGTCTGTTAAACATTACTTGGGAAGTATTTGTAAAATTATACACATTTCACAGGAGGGCTAATAAACTGTAAAATATTTATTAAATAACTCTGTATTCTGTATTTTGTGATTTACATTTTTTGCTCCTGTTATTTAACGGTTATAATTGCATTATGGGACATTGATCTCTCTTAAAATTAACAAATTAAAATATCAGAAAACGTCCTGGCAGTTTAACAGTAACCTGGATAATATATCACTTCAAACTATTAAAATGTCAATAAATGTTATTTTTTTAAACTTTCAACATCAAAAGTTGGAGAAAACTTAGATCCCATAATGCAATTCAAGAGCTGTACTTTTTACAGTGTATGCATACACATTTATATTTACTGTATATATGGATAAGACTATTGTTTCCAACACCCAAACTTCACATTTTAAAATAATAGACATAATAATAAGAAGAATTAAACTTTTTAATGTCATATAGATATAAAGTGGATATAAAATTGTGTTATTTTATCTTCAAGATGTACGTTTTATCACATTATTAGTTTGCAAAAAGTATAAGATTTTGCAAAACCAAAAGTTTGCAGGCTCAATCACACACACAACATAAACCCAGTGTTAAATTCATAAATCCATGTGCTTTTCTCTTGTTTTTTGTTCACCAAATGTTCCATCGTTTAATAAGAGAAGATGTACTTTGATTCAAACCAGGATATTGTGTAACAGAAATATTGTGTTTATTTTTTTCTGTATGTTTGTCTTTGTACAGTTTGTGTAAGCCAGTTGAACTGGAAACTCACATGTCCATCACAGAATGTCTGTCACATATACACAACTGCATCTGCTGCAAAACATCACAAGCATCAATCACACTTCTTGGTCCAATCAAACTATGTCTTTGTAAAATCACTTTCCATTATTGACCTCACTGAACGTGTCTTAGCTATAAATATGACAACATGAAACACAGGCACATCTGAGCTTTGAGCGTGTGATTCACTTCTTTTTCCTTGTCTTCATCAGGTCTACAGTCTTCACACAGCTTCATGAAAACGAACATTTGTTCTTAACACACCAGTGTTTGTGTCCTCCAGTTAGTGGGACAATAAAGTATTCAATTCAATACATGTTTATTTCTGTAATGTGGATAGTGTCAAAGCAGCTTAACATGGATGTTCTAGTAAATTGAAACTGTGTCAGTCCAGTTTTCAGAGTTGAGTATAGTTGAGTTCAGTGTGGTACAGTAGGACAAAACTGACTTTGTCAGTTTTCATTTAGGCTACCAAATATGTATTTGGCTAAAATACTGAAAACTGATTGCATAAAAATAAAGATCTGTACAAAACAAATGTAAATGTTGGATGATTATTTATCATTAAAAAATAATCAGGGTATTAACAGATAAAAAAGACCTGAGAGGTAAAACGTGGGGATTGAAATGTTTTTTATAATAACTAATAATAATAATAATAATAATAAAAAACATGAACGCTGGGCTGGGTCAGTTGGCGTTTCTGTGTGGAGTTTGCATGTTCTCCCTGCGTTCGCGTGGGTTTCCTCCGGGTGCTCCGGTTTCCCCCACAGTCCAAAGACATGCAGTACAGGTGAATTGGGTAAGCTAAATTGTCCATAGTGTATGAGTGTGAATGTGTGTGTGGAAGTTCCCAGAGATGGGTTGCGGCTGGAAGGGCATCCGCTGCGTAAAATCGTGCTGGATAAGTTGGCGGTTCATTCCGCTGTGGCGACCCCGCAAGGGACAAAGCCGACAAGAAAATGAATGAATGAATGAATGAAAAACATGAACAAATTCATCAGAAAAAAATTTAACGGTTGGTAAAGTAAGAGTGTAAAAGCCATTTTTCAGTGATGTATCAAAAAACAAAAATATGACTAAAGCATACAATAAATGCATCACAAATCAGTTCATTTTAGTTTAATTTGGGTTTATTATCAGTAATGAAGTAATCCAGATAATCAGTAAACACACACACACACACACACACACACACACACACACACATAAATGTTGCCTAATCACTGGCCAGTAGCACTACTTGAAAATAAATTTTGCTCTCCTTTCTTTCTGGCTTGCAAATTTCTCAATGACCATTTTGGTTAAGGTCAGTCACCTCAGTCACCAGTCTCTTCTCTATTGACAGCATGGCCAATGCATTCAGCTTCTCTTGCGTCATGCTGTTTGAAACAGCAAACACGGAATACAGTTAAGGCATGACTTACATCACAACCTGCCAGCCAACTCCGTTTGTCATAACAAGTGCTGGAAAAGCCCCGAGTGTGTGCGCGCTCGCGATCACTTGACTACTCGTGAATTTGCAAGGAAGGTTGATCTGGTCCAAGCTCCTTGATTCTTTTTTTTTTTCTTCATCCAAACGCCTTGTGAACGGATATCTTTGCAAACGCCTTGTGAACGGATATCTCTCCAAACGCCTTGTGAACGGGCCAATCATATAAAAACAAATATGATTCGTTCTAACAACAAAAATGGGAGGGTTCGGGACGCAGAGTGGTGCGCCCCAAGGACAATTTAAAACAGGCCAATTAGAGCTTATTGTCATATCACGTGCATTGCAAAAGTTCGTGTACCTACATAGACAATCATTAGTCCGGCGCCCCGCACACATATGAAAAAATATTGTTCATACATTTTTTTTCAATAAATGTTGGTATGACTACAATAAATGTTAGAATGTTATAATTAAATCAATTTATTTAGTTAATATTTGTGATAATAAATATTAACATATTAAAGGGGTCTAACTTGAAGTAGGCGGCGCCTCAGCGCCCTCTATTGACCAGCCACCACTGGTTCAAAATAGAATCTCTTGAGCTCTTACTGCAGAAGAACACATGGTGGCGCCATGATAAACACTGACTTGCAATAATGCAACATTAATTAACAGGAAAGATTAAGGAACGTCTTTGTGTTTGGATTTGCTTGGCTAAACTAAATAATAAACACATAACTAAATAAATTATTTTATGCTATATTTGATTACTTGAAAATATGATATTGCAGCTAGGATAACTTCAATGGTAGGTAAATCCAAAGTAGCATGTTCTACATTTGGATCCATTGATGAAGAGAAGGGGGTTCTGATCCATCACTCAGTCATGACTACCAAGCAGAGACAAGGAAATGACACAAAATGATCACAAAGGTTAATGACAACAGACCAGCACAAGACAATGAGCACAGGTGAAAAAACAATAGGAAGAAAATCATGAGGTAACAAGCAGAGAGCATTTGAAATGAATAACTAATGATGGGATAACAAGATGAGCAGGGCTAGACAATAGACAGAAAAGCATATGGCACAAAGAGACAAAACAAAACAAAGCCATGTGCTCACATCAAATACACTGAGAACATATAGCCAGCAAGAACACTTATTAATCATGTGTACACACAAAGCAAATCATGAAAAAACATGGCTGCACGAGCCACATTCCACACAAATGACAACCCTAGACTAAGCAAGAGAGACAAGTGCCCGGTTAGTGAGTGAACACCCAACCATCCGCTCACATGTTTAACAAACCAAAACCAGGCTTGATAGAAGTATACCATGTTTAACAGCAGGCCATGCACAAATGAACAAGAGAGTGCACCCACAACAAAACACAAAGACAATGACTTGAGCTTACTGGCAACCACACACTCACTGCAAAAAGACATAGACATGAGACAGTATGGCCTAAGAGAATGCAAACTGCACACTTCAAAAGAGACAAGACAGGCAAAGTGTGTGTCACCACAACAAGACTGAAATGACAGAGTTTACTTGAAACTTGCAGACAAATGGGCAAGATTGATTAGCTTTAATGGAGTTTAACTGTTTTTCTTTTTTAACACTTTCACAATCCAGGTGTCAAATATTCTGCTTAATTTGGAGCTATCGCAGGATATAGATTCAACAAACAGTGCTGTTGCTTTGAACATCAGAATATTCTTTCTCAACCACAATGGCAGGCCTATAAAAACTGTTTCTACAATACCTGCCTCTGCCATTGTTTTGTAAATGCTAAGCTTTATTTCAGTTTCAGAAAACAGTAATTTTGCGTAATGATTGGTTAATGTCACAGAAACTTCTTGTTCTGCGGTTGCTACTTTTGACCACAAGAGGGCTCCCTCACTTGAGTTTTGACATTCACAATCTGGACTTTCTCATGCCCCTTTACCTAGCACACTGTAAAACCCAATAAGTTAAGGTAACTCAAACCATTTGGGGAAACCGATTGCAACAAACCATTTAAGTTCAAAAACTAATCCTAATGAGTACTGTGAACTTAATCCATTTGAGTAAATGAAGCAATTTGAGCACAGTGAAACCCAATAAATGAAGAGAACTCAAACCAACTGAGTATTGTAAAACCCAATAAGTTAAGGCAACTCAAACCATTTAAAAAAAAAAACAATTGCTACAAACCATTTGAGTTAAAAATAAACTAATCTATATGAGTACTGTGAACTTACTCCATTTAAGTTGAAGTAATGAGGTATTTAGTTAACTCATTACCTTCAAAACTGATTCCAACTCTTTTCAAATGAGTAGAATTAACTTTCAGTAAATTTTGAGTTAACTACACTCATTTCATTTCATTTGGTAAAGTTGACTGTTGGGTTTTACAGTGCAGTTTTCTCTTCATTATTATTCTTTGTCCCAGTAAGAGTAATTTACAGTATGTACAGCAGTAATACACCACATGGAGAAAAAGCGTCCACAGACCACACAAGAATTTAACACACAAAAACTGCAGCGAAAAAGGAGAAAAAGAGGTACACAAGGTAAATGTATTAATAGTAAATAAATAAATAAACAGTGATTGCACACCTAGAATGGACAGGGTGATGGTCAGTTCAGATTTTGTGACTGATCTAAATTTATTTGACTTGCTTATAGTGTCTTTTCGTATCTGTGACTCGTATTCGATATCTACATTTATTGTATATAACAAAACAACACTAAAGTAGATGCGCTGACTGGAAAAGGAAGTGAAGAAACACTTAGGTAGTTACTGACTGTCATCAGAAAAGGAATTGAAAATGGTACAAGATTCAACTTAACGCAATTGGTGAAGCCGAGTTGATTGTACAATGTTTTGCTTTCCACATCACATTTAAAGGTGGGCTAAATAATGCTATCTTGCAAAGAAAACAGAGGAGAGTTGTTGCAGCTTCGGTGAATGCTGCATTGATAATCACTACATACACAGAGATGTGTGGAGGCCCCAAAGGACTTGTGAGTGGTGGAATTAAATCCTTGGAGTCAGGGCTCAGGAACAAGGGGACATGCTTAGTCAGTGGCTGTCTCTTTTGACGACACAAATTTTTGCCTGGCAATATCTGTGTAGAAATGCATCAGAGTTGGAGTGTGGTGGCTTACAACTGGCACTGGTTATTGCACACCGGCTCATCTCTTTGACATATGTGATGCGTCAGTGTGCCTTATTGTCTGGGAGTTTTGCCAAGCATTGCTAGATGACATGATGTGCAACTACTGTACATCAAGCTGCCAGAAAGTGAGGAGCTTCAAACAATCCTTTTGTATGTAACCATTGGAATTTTCTTCAGTGTGCAGGGGCTATCGTCAGGAGCCACATTACCTGCCATCGAACCACCTGTAAACCACACAGACTATTTTAATCGTAATGGGTGGCATTTGGCAATCTACAAACTGTTGACCACAAATTCTGATTGGACAGTTATATATTGTAACATAAAAAAGTTATTATTTCAATTGATAAATTTGACTGTTGGCTTTTACAGTGTACGTCTTCAAGCTAGACAGAATTGGGACACCACTTCCCCTTTATGTGAAAGCGCAAAATGAGGCATAGGGGTAAAGGGAAGACCTAAGAGGTAAAATTGGAATTGGGCTTTAATGTCAGCAATTTTTTATGACAAAAAAAAACAAAAAACAACCAGAGGTAACACAAAGTAACACGGTGTAAAATACAGAGCAGTCTCATTTGATTAAAGGCACTGATGTAATCAGTTGCTTAAACTTTTGTTTTATAGTTTAACATTTCCACTTTACAACTCCAGCTATCTCATCACAAACACTTTTGTGCTGGATTGGAGCAGAATGAATGAACCATACCTCTCTGTTCAATCATTTTTAAAAAACTATGTTTTTCTAAAAACTTACATCAGGGTTTATACACATTTTTACTACTAAAATTCCATGACTTTTCCATGATTTTTTCCGAGACTTTCAAGGAAATTTTCATGTTTCATGCATTGTCTACATATGCGTGGTAAAAGAAAAACAATGCATGCTCAAATTTATTACAGCATATGGTAAAACGCACAGAAATCTATTTAATTTCAATTTATATTTATATCTATGTAAAATTGATTTAGATAATGCTTACACTGCACTAATAATGTGAGAGTATGTGACTGGCCAAGGACAGAAAAGAAGTAAAGACAACTAACCTATATTCAAATATACAGATATCTGTTTTCCATGACTTTTCCAAAACTTTGTGGGTTTTACTGTTTTTCCAAAACTTTTCCAGGCCTGGAAAATGCAATGTCAAAATTTTATGACTTTTCCATGTTTTCCATGACCGTATGAACCCTGTTACATCCTCACCCATTAAACTGAAGTGAAGATCTGTCACCCAATTACTGTACGTCAAATACATAAACTGACTGGATGACACGATGTCACACAGGAAAACCATCGCCTTCAGTTTAATTTTGGACAATCACTAAAAACTCATTAAAAACATTTTTCAGAGTAGTAAATCCACCCTTTTTAAAACCCTTACACAAAATTTGTGCTCTTAAAATAGGAAATGGATGTGGGTCCAGACTTTGACTCATTGTCCATGAAAACGTAATACACTTTAACACTGTAATATTCCTGCAAAGTTTGGAAAGCATAGTCAGTTGTATGATGTGGCAGCATACTTGAATCTCTGCAGCACTTTTCTACTCTACATTTATACTAATAGTCCAGGGACCTAAGATGTAGGATCCAAACCCACTCACGCACCTTTGCCATAGTTTTAAGTGCACTTACTCTACAAGCCCATCGGGTATCTGACCGTTTTTTCTGATCAGGCTGCATCCTCTTCTGCATCTCTGTAAATTTATAGTGTTTTTTTAATGAGTTGGTCATAAAAGTATAAAGTTTTTCAACTAAATTGAAAAAGCTGACAAAACAGATGTTTGACTTTGCACTTTCTACCAATACCAGATTAAGGCAGTGTGCTTGACAATGCACATACAAGACATTTGGTTTTTGTTTTAGAATTCTAGACAGCAGTCCTTTATAGTGAATGCCCAGACATATTTGTAGCCCAATCATAACCTTGACCCCCCTAATATTTACTATTTTCAGGTCATTTTCATCTACTGTAGTACAGCCATCAGAAGATTTTTGACAGCATCTTTGAATCAGCGCTAGGGGAATATTCTAGCCATAAATTATCATCATACCACTTTTGAAATGACTGGCCTTCTATATGTTCTATATTTGGGACAGTACTGGTTGGCAGGGTTTAATGTTATCACAAATTTGAATAAAAGCCTCAACATACTTTATTCTGAACTGTATTACATGGGCAGGTTCATTTGGGTGTTGTAGTCTTAGTAGGTTGGAGAATGGCATCTCTCTGGCTTCTCTGGTCTCCTTTTCCTGGCTTTCTGTTCCCTGCACTTTTTGTTTCACTTGTGTCTCAGCATCTCAATCTTTTTCTATTGTACCTGTACTTGCTTCTTGGATTTATGTTACCTGTACTTTTTCTCTTAGTTGTGTCTCAGAATCTCAATAATTTTCCCCAGTCTCTGCCTCCTGGATTTCTGTTCCCTGCACTTTTTCTTTCACTTGTCTCTCATAATTTATCCCTGCTTTTCCTGCCTCTTCCTCCATCTCATTATCTGATCTACTTTCCACTTCCTATACATGTAGGAAAATGCACAGTATTGTTTCCTCAGCTTTAATGTTTTAACCCTCACTACTAGGTTTGGAATTAATTAATAATGAATCCACCTAAAATATTGCTACAAATCAAATTAAAGAACTGATACATTGCAAAATATTTATTATTGCTGTTGTTGTTTACAACTGAATACCTAAATAAAAAGCTACGTTACATATCCTTACTTGTTGTGCTCTTCACAACCCAGCTGGATACCACCACCTTTAACTACCTCTAGCAGCTCTTTTTTTTTTGTCTTCTCCTTTTGCAGGGCATCTTTGAACTGCAGAACACATATGTACATACATAGTGTTATTTCAGACTCTTGTCTATGATCGCAAGAGTTCATACAACATATACATTTATATTGTAACTTCAGAGGCCTGTCCATGATCCCACGGGGTTCATAGCAATACAAACAGTTGTATATGCTTTCTTTGTGCATTTCTTGTAAGATATTAAGAAATCAATGAGTAAATAAACATTCATACAATCAACAAAAGTACTTAACAATAACCGCAGTGCGAGCACTTTCACCAAATCTGAACCTGCTCTGACCATAATGATGTCATCATGCGAAAGGTCATCATTTTCCCTGCA
This sequence comes from Danio kyathit, assembly GCA_903798195.1. Lineage (NCBI taxonomy): Eukaryota > Metazoa > Chordata > Actinopteri > Cypriniformes > Danionidae > Danio > Danio kyathit. Next base: position 11,817,735 of record LR812527.1, on the reverse strand, counting down.
AAAAGGGCACTTTAGGAATCAAGGGGGAAAGGGATAGGTGCCCATTTTTTCATCATTTCTCATGTTGTTTTGCTGTCTCAGAAGTCTGTGTCTTTAAAAGTCAGCCAGCAAACACTCAGAGAATCAGGGAATAATTCACAGAGAATAAAGAACCAGAACAGAAGATTGGAAATAAATAGCAGGAACAAAGACTGAACCAAAGGATCTGGCAACAAAGGACACAGGCATTAAATAAGCAATACTAAGAAAACACAACTGACTGTGAAGATTTGAATTTAGCCATTTGTGCAGGGCTGCTATCTGCAGATGCTGTCTTTATTTTTTATATTGGGTTTTAGGAATAAAATGCACCAATTTTGAGATATCAAAATCAGTTTAGGAAACATATATACTAGTCAGAAGAAGGTATCTCAGGAGACAGGAAGTGAAGCTAATGCATATTAGGGCCGTAGTGAGCTCACTGCTGTGGGCCTTACACACCAAGCCTGTTTAGATTTGGTTTGAGCTGGCTGTAGCCTACTCTTCCTATGAAAAAGTCAACATTAGCCCTGCAAGAACATGTATAATGGTGTTTCAGTCAACCCATATCAGGTGACAAAGTTGGTTTTGGTAGACTACAAGTAGTTGTTCTTGTTCTGAGTGACGAGAAATTCCCAGTTACTTCATCACCATCCTCTTGATTCCTCACCATGTGTCGAAATGTCATTACATGTAAAATTCACAAAATTGGTAAGCTCAGAGGTATGTGTTTGCCTTCAGGCAGGTATTAGAGCATGTTAGACACTGGCTAACTTAAGTGCATATCAAAATAAAGAAATTAGTTACCTGAACATACTCCTATATAAATGTGAGTTCCTATGTTTTGAAACAAGTCACCAAAAGCTTCTCACAGGCCTCCTGGAGGTAAGGATACATCTATTCAAGCATTCCATGGCATGATAAGTGGAGTTCCACTAGTTGTACTAGGAACTATCAGTTGGGACCCAAGGTTGTTTTTGATTATGGCTATTCTAATGGCTATTCTACTTAAGAAACCAATTGCAATAGATGGCAAGCCTGACCAACTCCGGGGGCCACTGGACAGGGATGTTGGCTACCGATTGCAAGAGAGGGTGAATGCGCAAATCCAAATCAAAATGCATTCATGAATCTCTTTGTAAAGATCACGACAGGCGGATTGTTTGAGAAGGAACAAAAGGAGGATGAATAGTTGAGAAACTGCTGGCCGCAGGTATGGATGTTGGCTAGAGAATAGCGGATCCTTAAAGCAGGGCCTCACCCTTTCCTGTACTTTGTTATACAAAACGGTTTGCATTGCGCAGTGGTGGGGGGAGGAGAAGCAACTGCTGGTGGATCCAAAGACTAAAGTGGAAACCGTGATGGAGCTCACACATTCTCACCCAATGGCCAGGCATTTTGTGCAGTTAATACCATTCAGCGTGGTTCTGTCAGTGCTGTCTCACCTGTCAACAGACATTGCCAAGGAACACCTGTAACCCAGGTTACTAGAACCATATTAACCTGCCAATAGAAAAAGAGAAATATATTATAACACATAGAAAAATAGTTTACTATATATATATTTTAATGATAAATAGGCAAATATTATTTGAGGAACAATAATAAATATTAAAAAAATAATATTTACTCACGAAATAGAAAATTAGAGTTAGCTCCGCCCATTAGGATTGCGTCATCACGTGCTGCGGGAGTGAGCTGCATCTTTACACAGAGGCCAGAGTGAAACGAGCGGCGAACGAGACAACAGCGAACTAGCGCGATTCCCGAAATAAGTTTTTGAAAAGTGATATTAGATACTTGATATATAGATATAGAAGATTGATACCTGAGTAAGAGTGTTTGAAAGAGAGAAGCGTCATCAGAGAGAAGTTGCATTTAGTACCGATTGTGCTGTGCTGAATCCGAGGAGTGAATTGCATCTAATTTGATCGCCGAAAATCTAGGGAATATCTGACTTTTCCCTTTGCTACATCAAGGATTTGCTTCAAATCCTTGCCATTTTCTTGGTAAGTGAATGATTAAATAGTTATATTTTATTGTGTGTTCACAGATCATTGGAATGTGTTTGTCTTTTGGGGAAATAAGTGCTTAAAACAGTTAAAAATGTACTATTCCTGCAAAATTCTTGAAAAAGGGATATAGTGTGATTTATTTGATTGTGCTTTATATGAGTTTAATATAGTTTTAGCTTTATAATTCCATAAAGGGTGATGCAGCACCTATGGAGTTATGCTAACCATGCGGTCTGCAGCTACAGGCTAATGTGTGCTCCATATGCTGTTGTATGCTGTTTAATGCGATTAGTGCTTTATGCTGAGAAAATGTATGCACAAAAGAGAATATGTGAGTGACAGTATTAATTTTAATGCATTTATTGTAGTTAATATGTACCCATTTAAATGTTAATGGTTGAAATTAGAATTCATCTGTGATTAATGCAGATTTTTCACCTTGTTTTGCAAGGTTGGGTTTTTTTTTTTCTCCCCTTTTCCTCCTGTTCTATTTTATATCATCTGCTGCTCCTGAGATCTGTCGTCTGTCGCAATTCTGGACGAGGAATTGAGAGAAGTGCTGGAATTTGTTGTTTCCGCTTGCTGTAAAAAGTTCGAGTTGGTGGAGACTGGCGAGCCATCCCTGTGTTCAACGAATCTGGTCAACGATTCCTTTTGGAAAAGTGGTAGTCATACACGTACACTACAAGTTTCACAGTCCACACACACACGTCATTTTTACTGATACTGATACGAGTTTTTCCATCCCGTGGAACTGAGTTTTGCTTTCTGAACGGACACCAAGGAGAAGTAAAGAGAATACTGAACTCCTGTTAAACGAAGAACAGTTTATTGTAAAGAGCTAAATTGTTCCTGTTCATAATTTCAGTGAGAAATTGTCATTGCGAGTTCTGTTTTGTCATTTTATTTGGAGTGTTTTGAAGAGAGGAAAAAAGAAAAAAGAGTTATTGTGTAAAATAATTGAATTGCATTTTCTTTTCTTTTATTTCAACTGTGAACTGGGTTTATTTTTGGTGATTGTGAACAGTCATTTAACTGTGACGAGCTATAGTGAAACCTATTTATTAGATAAATAGATTTATTAGATAGATTTATTAGATAATTAGATTTATTAGATAATATAATTAGACTAGATAATATAACTAGAAAATTAGATAATATAATTAGCTGAATAAGTAACAATAAGTGATAAATAATACATATAGGAGTTATTATTATATTAGTATATATATTTATTTTAAATAATAGTATTCTAAACAAAGCATCCTAAATAATAGCATTCTAGATATAGTAACTAAACAATTATACAGACATTGGGTTATTTTAGGTTTTGTTTAAGCTATTGTGGTTTTTGTTTATCTGATTCAATTTGTTATTGTTTCTATTTTATTTATATTGTGTTATTGTGATTTTTGAACTTGACAATCTAAACTTTTTAAAAGAATTTATAAAGCACTTATTTTTTCAATCAAACCCCATTGACTTGTCTTTTCTCTTGCTGCAACTCTGGCTCTTGAGCGAATCTAGTCTTCTGATCGGCCCATAGTGTTTCATAAGGACATCAATTAATCTGTAGGTCACAGGTGCTACAGAAAGTTGGCGAGCCAGCCAGGAGCCAGTTATTGCAGCAACCGAAGGAACTGCAGAAACGAAATTCGAATTTTACAACGCAAAAATGGACATTGTGAAACAAAAAAGCATTAATGTAGAGAATGCGATCTTAATTGAAGGCCTTACGTTAACCGAAGTTGACAACGAAATAGAAAAATACTTGCAGAGATATGGTTCTATTAGCCAAAACCTCATTATTGACGATCCCGAGTCTGAGTTTTACAGAAACGCTATAGTTGAATATAGCCACAACTCCGCAATTCAAAATCTACTTCCTCTTCTACCCTTAAGTCTGGGGAGTCTTTCTGACCCAGCTGTCATTTTTCGTGTGCGAACCCTTTCTTCAGTTTATGCCAAGCCCACTAGTTGTGCTGCCACAGAAGGGTATCTTGAGGAATTGAGGGCAATCGCCAAGGTGAGTGGGAGACCTTTTCATAGTGTCCTCCAGGAAGAATTAGAGAAAATTTCAGGAACTCACTCCGCAGATCCCCCCCCTGTAACAGATGCTCAGAACACAGAGAGTAAAAACCCAACCAAGAACGAGATTAACTGTGTGTCCCCACCTCCACCAGTAGTCCCCGCTCAGGACGTTACTGTATCCACTACTCCCATATTCCCTGCGAACATTATAGACCCACCTGGTGTCCAGAAGATGGTGGTCGAGCACATAGTGAAAAGCGAAAGTACTTCACAGCAGGCTATGATTCGTCTGAGGGTGTTCTCGGGAAAGTCCCCACGACCCCCACATGAGCCAGATTTCGACACATGGAGAGCAAGTGTTGATTTCTTGTTGAATGATCCATCTATTTCTGATTTGCACAGAACACGGAAAATTCTGGATAGTCTTCTGCCCCCAGCAGTTGATGTCGTGAAGCATGTGCGCCCTCCAGCCTCACCTGCTGCTTATCTTCAGATATTGGATTCTGTCTATGGTTCTGTAGAGGACGGTGACGAGCTGCTAGCCAAGTTCATGAGCACTCTTCAGAATCAGAATGAGAAGCCATCAGATTACCTGCACCGACTGCAGGTCCTCCTTAGCACAGCTATCAGACGGAATGGTATAATGGAAGATGACCAAGATCGTTACTTGTTAAAGCAGTTTTGCAGGGGCTGCTGGGACAATCGCCTAATAGCAGATCTCCAGCTTGAGAAAAGAGAAGGCCGTCCACCTACCTTCGCCGAGTTAGCATTGCTCATACGCACGCAAGAAGATAAACAGGCCTCCAAGGAGGAACGGATGAGAAAACATCTTGGAATGTCGAAACAGTCAGTTGTATATCCTAAACCCCGAGCACCATCCAACCAGATGTCAGCTTGTCTCTGTGATGCATCCCATTCTGGGAATTCTGAGATTGGTCTTCTACGGAAACAACTAGTAGAGATTCAAGCTCAAGTCACAGCTCTGAAACCGCCACCTGAGCAAAAGGGCAGGAAGATCTTACCTGAAAAGGCTGAGATAGCTGCTTTGAAAGGGATGATGGAAGAGCTTAGCACCCAAGTAGCTGCAGTAAAGGAGTCGGTAGCTCAAAGTTCGAAACCCAGCGACATAGATGAATTAGAAATTCATGAGTTGCGTCGCCAAGTAGCAGAATTGCAGGCTCAGAGTGCTATTCGCCAGACACCTCAAGTGTTCAGCACCCAGAGATCCCCTGGTACAGTTAGAAATCGTGAACCTGAGAGAAGTTCATTGAGAACTGATAGGCCGAGGGCCTGGTATTGCTTCCGTTGCGGAGAAGATGGACACTTGGCAGTTAACTGTGAAAACGCAGCAAACCCTGACAAAGTTACAGAGAAAAGGATGAAGCTGAGAGAGCAGCAGAGCCACTGGGACTCTCAGTATAGAAGATCTGCCCAGTCTTTAAACGAGAGAGGGTCTTTATAGGAGGGCATATGAAGACCAGACGTTCAGACTATCGCCCTGAATGTTATAAGCAGAACATTGAAACAGATAATTATGACACATCGCCGTCAAACTGCTTGCCTAAAGGATTAATAGGAGTGAAGTGCACGGCTGAAATATTTATTGGAGACAGAAAAGTGAATTGTCTTCTAGACACAGGATCACAGGTGACCACCATCCCTCAATCCTTCTACGAAAATAACCTGGCAGACTATCCTCTGAAACCACTGGGTAATTTGTTAGAAGTCGAAGGAGCTAATGGTCAGGCTGTACCATATCTAGGATACATTGAGCTAACTTTGAAGTTTCCCCAGACCTTCACTGGGGTTGAAATTGAAGTTTCCACTTTGGCTTTGGTGGTGCCCGATATGACAAGCTCCCCACAGGTCCTAGTAGGAACTAACTCTCTCGATGCGCTGTACTGTAAGAGTGCTGAGAACACCGTGAAGTGTCAGTCCAATCTTCGTGGGTATCAGGCAGTACTTCGAGTGTTGGAAGCCAGATGGAAACAGGCTACCAACAAGAACCTTGGATGTGTGAGAGTGAAAGCAAATACAGTGGAAGTTATACCTGCTAAGAGCACAGTGGTTTTGGACGGTGGAGTTCACTTGAATGGTCCCTACATAAAAGGATGGGTAACCCTTGAACCGCCATTAACTCCCTTGCCGAACGGTGTTCTGATTGCAAGCTGTCTGCACTCTCTACCTCATAGACATCCCTCTAAGTTATCAGTCCTGTTGAGAAATGAGACACAGAATGACATACGACTCCCTCCAAAGACTGTGTTGGCAGAAATCCATGCAGTCCAGAGAATAGTGGGCCAGCAGCAGCAAGTTTCAGATAAGAAACCAGAGACAGAGAAACAGAACAGTGGCGACATTACCTTTGATTTTGGAGATTCTCCTTTACCTGCGAAATGGAAGGAAAGGATTTCAAAGCTGCTGAGTTCAATGCCTGAAGTTTTCTCGCTGCATGACCTTGACTATGGTCACACGACAAAAGTGAAACATCAGATAAAGTTAAGCAATGAGACTCCATTCAAGCACCGAGCTAGACCCATCCATCCTCAAGATGTTGACGCTGTAAGAGCTCACCTCCAAGAACTATTGTCAGCTGGAATCATACGTGAGTCTGAATCCCCATTTGCCTCACCCATCGTTGTGGTTCGTAAGAAAAGTGGTGGAGTAAGACTATGCATCGATTTCAGAAAACTCAACTTGCAGACAATTAAGGATGCTTATGCGCTGCCGAACTTGGAGGAGGTCTTTTCCACGTTAACAGGGTCAAAGTGGTTCTCCGTGCTTGACCTAAAGTCTGGATTTTACCAGATCGAAATGGAGGAGACGGATAAGTGCAAGACCGCGTTTGTTTGCCCATTTGGATTCTGGGAATTTAATCGAATGCCCCAAGGGATATCCAATGCACCGAGCACGTTCCAGCGATTGATGGAGCGATGCATGGGAGACCTGAATCGAAAAGAGGTGTTAGTATTCATTGACGATCTTATTGTGTTCTCAAAGACTCTAGAAGAGCACGAAGAGCGGCTGTTGCAAGTGTTTAATCGCCTGAAGGAGTACGGGTTAAAGCTCTCTCCTGAGAAATGTCGTTTCTTCCAGACATCGGTAAAGTATCTGGGCCATATAGTCTCACAAGACGGAGTGGAGACAGATCCTTCCAAGACCGAAGCTCTGAAGACTTGGCCGAAGCCAAAGAACCTCAAAGAGTTAAAGTCTTTCTTGGGTTTTGCTGGATATTATAGGAGATTTGTCCAAGATTTCTCCAAGATCGTGAAACCTCTTACAGATCTCACAGCAGGATACCCTCCGCTCCAAAAGAACAGGAGCAAGAAGCTGAAAGGAGGATACTTTAATCCCAAAGAGGAGTTTAATGACCGATGGACTACAGAGTGTGACACTGCTTTCAGAGCCATAATTGAGAAACTGACGTCTGCGCCTGTACTGGGTTTTGCTAATCCCAAGCTCCCTTATGTGCTCCACACGGATGCCAGTACCACCGGACTGGGTGCAGCTTTATACCAGCAACAGGAGGGCCAGATGAGAGTAATAGCTTTTGCCAGCAGAGGACTGACAAAAGGAGAAAGTCGATACCCTGCCCACAAACTAGAGTTTCTGGCACTGAAGTGGGCAGTTACCTCTAAATTTAATGATTATCTTTATGGAGCCGAGTTCACAGTTGTCACGGATAGTAACCCTCTGACATATGTGCTCACCTCAGCGAAGCTTGACGCCGTTAGTTACCGTTGGTTGTCCAGCTTATCGACCTACAACTTTAAGCTACAGTATCGAGCTGGTAGCCAAAATCAAGATGCAGATGGACTCTCTCGCCGACCACATGGCGAACTTCTTGATGACTTGGTCTCACAGAAGGAGAGGGACAGGATCAGACAGTTCGCTTTGCACCACTTCATGGAGCAGGTGGCTGAGCCATCTGTCATCCTGTCTGATACCATCAGAGCGATATGTGAGAGACATCAAGTGATCGCATCAACTGGAGATCCAGACCAACCTGATACTGCCCTTACCTTAGTCGAATCCCTTACTCACCATGTAGATGTCTTGCCTAGAGAATTCCAACACGAAGATGACCATGGTCTTCCAGATCTTCCCCATCTTGTCCCGTCATCTTTGGCTGATCTGCAGAGGAAGGATTCAGAACTAAAAGTAGTCATTGAAGCATTTGACAGGGGCAGGAAACCTTGTAACCTCACCAGTCAGTCACCTACCTTGCAGTTGTGGTTCAAGGAATGGAATCGTTTTGAAATGAAAAATGGAGTACTGTATAGGAGAAAACAAGCCCAAGGAGTTTCTCTATATCAGTTAGTGCTTCCCACTACACTGAGAAGTGTAGTGCTAAGAAGTCTTCACGATGATATGGGTCATATGGGTGTTGATCGAACCCTGGATCTCGTCAGGTCAAGGTTCTTCTGGCCTAAGATGTCGCAATCTGTAGAAGAAAAGATCAGGACTTGTGAACGTTGTGTCCGCAGGAAGACTGTAGCAGAAAGGGCAGCTCCTTTGGTGAATATAAGAACTAGCATGCCGATGGAGCTGGTGTGTATAGACTTTCTGTCTCTTGAGCCAGACTAAAGTAACACCAAGAATATATTGGTCATTACGGACCACTTCACGAAGTACGCAGTTGCGATACCTACCCGAAACCAAACTGCCCAGACCGTAGCCAAAAGTCTATGGGACAACTTCTTTGTGCACTACGGGTTCCCAGAGAAATTGCATAGTGACCAGGGGGCAGATTTTGAGTCAAAGATGATAAAGGAACTGTGTAAGATCGCCGGTATTCGTAAAGTAAGGACCACCCCATACCATCCGAGGGGAAATCCAGTAGAGAGGTTCAATCGTACTCTTCTCCAGATGTTGGGAACTCTGGAGAATGAAAAGAAGTGTCGATGGAAGGAATTTGTTAAGCCCCTGGTCCACGCTTATAACTGTACTCGAAACGACACCACAGGATATACTCCTTACGAACTAATGTTTGGAAGACAACCCCGGTTGCCAGTTGATTTGGCTTTTGGACTGCCAGTGGATACCCCTACGAAGTCGCATTCCCAATACGTACAAGGATTGAAAGACCGACTACGAGAGAGTTATGAATTGGCTATTAGGAATGCTAATAAAGTAGCTGGGCGTAACAAGAGAAGATTTGACAAAGGAGTAGTTGCTTCTACTCTGGAAGAAGGGGACAGAGTCCTTGTGAAAAATGTGAGATTAAGAGGGAAACACAAACTGGCTGATAAATGGGAGCCTGGAGTTTACGTAGTTGTCAGAAGAGTTCACGACTTACCAGTTTACACTGTCCAGCTGGAAGGAAAGACAGGACCTCTCAGGACGCTGCATCGGGATTTGTTGTTACCGTGTGGATTTTTACAGCCAAGCAGACCTGATGAGCAACCTGGAAAAGGAGTTACCAGGAAACCTAGAACAAGAGCCTCAACTAATGATGTTGAAGCGCAGGGATCAGAATCTGTTGAAGAGAGCCCAGTGTCTGAAGATGAACAATTTCCCTGTTATGTCCCCGGTGGAACTGTAAGCTCTGAAATTGAGATTACCTCAAGATATTTGCCGTGTGTTCAGAAAGGAGCATCTGGTTTACAACTCCCTGAGCCCACAAGGGAAAACTTGCCTACTTTGGAAACTGGAGAGGATAATCATGAGGAACCAGTGGAGGAACACTTACAGGAAAGGAGACACTTACCTGAAAGCGAACTTGTGGAGGAATACTTACCTGAGAGGAGACACTTACCTGAAGCCGAACCTGTGGAAGAATGCAGAGAAGGTCCTCCGTTACAAAGAGAAGAAACGAATCCAGACACAAACGAGATCAGTGATGCTGAAGCTTCAAAGATTGAACAAGAGAATGGTGATCCTGAAGATAGCGTTGCCCCTAGACGCTCACAGAGAGAGCGACGCCCCCCGAAGAAGTTTGAGTACCCTCAATTAGGGAACCCACTCACCTTGGTGATTCAGTCTCTATTGCAGGGTCTAAGCGATGCAGTTAGCTCTTCCTTAGAGGAAACCGTTGTTTCCCCTGTTATTCATGTGTAGATGCAACGGGACGTGCATATATTCTGTGGGGGAGGGTGTAACCCAGGTTACTAGAACCATATTAACCTGCCAATAGAAAAAGAGAAATATATTATAACACATAGAAAAATAGTTTACTAGATATATATTTTAATGATAAATAGGCAAATATTATTTGAGGAACAATAATAAATATTAAAAAAATAATATTTACTCACGAAATAGAAAATTAGAGTTAGCTCCGCCCATTAGGATTGCGTCATCACGTGCTGCGGGAGTGAGCTGCGTCTTTACACAGAGGCCAGAGTGAAACGAGCGGCGAACGAGACAACAGCGAACTAGCGCGATTCCCGAAATAAGTTTTTGAAAAGTGATATTAGATACTTGATATATAGATATAGAAGATTGATACCTGAGTAAGAGTGTTTGAAAGAGAGAAGCGTCATCAGAGAGAAGTTGCATTTAGTACCGATTGTGCTGTGCTGAATCCGAGGAGTGAATTGCATCTAATTTGATCGCCGAAAATCTAGGGAATATCTGACTTTTCCCTTCGCTACATCAAGGATTTGCTTCAAATCCTTGCCATTTTCTTGGTAAGTGAATGATTAAATAGTTATATTTTATTGTGTGTTCACAGATCATTGGAATGTGTTTGTCTTTTGGGGAAATAAGTGCTTAAAACAGTTAAAAATGTACTATTCCTGCAAAATTCTTGAAAAAGGGATATAGTGTGATTTATTTGATTGTGCTTTATATGAGTTTAATATAGTTTTAGCTTTATAATTCCATAAAGGGTGATGCAGCACCTATGGAGTTATGCTAACCATGCGGTCTGCAGCTACAGGCTAATGTGTGCTCCATATGCTGTTGTATGCTGTTGTATGCTGTTTAATGCGATTAGTGCTTTATGCTGAGAAAATGTATGCACAAAAGAGAATATGTGAGTGACAGTATTAATTTTAATGCATTTATTGCAGTTAATATGTACCCATTTAAATGTTAATGGTTGAAATTAGAATTCATCTGTGATTAATGCAGATTTTTCACCTTGTTTTGCAAGGTTGGGTTTTTTTTTTCTCCCCTTTTCCTCCTGTTCTATTTTATATCATCTGCTGCTCCTGAGATCTGTCGTCTGTCGCAATTCTGGACGAGGAATTGAGAGAAGTGCTGGAATTTGTTGTTTCCGCTTGCTGTAAAAAGTTCGAGTTGGTGGAGACTGGCGAGCCATCCCTGTGTTCAACGAATCTGGTCAACGATTCCTTTTGGAAAAGTGGTAGTCATACACGTACACTACAAGTTTCACAGTCCACACACACACGTCATTTTTACTGATACTGATACGAGTTTTTCCATCCCGTGGAACTGAGTTTTGCTTTCTGAACGGACACCAAGGAGAAGTAAAGAGAATACTGAACTCCTGTTAAACGAAGAACAGTTTATTGTAAAGAGCTAAATTGTTCCTGTTCATAATTTCAGTGAGAAATTGTCATTGCGAGTTCTGTTTTGTCATTTTATTTGGAGTGTTTTGAAGAGAGGAAAAAAGAAAAAAGAGTTATTGTGTAAAATAATTGAATTGCATTTTCTTTTCTTTTATTTCAACTGTGAACTGGGTTTATTTTTGGTGATTGTGAACAGTCATTTAACTGTGACGAGCTATAGTGAAACCTATTTATTAGATAAATAGATTTATTAGATAGATTTATTAGATAATTAGATTTATTAGATAATATAATTAGACTAGATAATATAACTAGAAAATTAGATAATATAATTAGCTGAATAAGTAACAATAAGTGATAAATAATACATATAGGAGTTATTATTATATTAGTATATATATTTATTTTAAATAATAGTATTCTAAACAAAGCATCCTAAATAATAGCATTCTAGATATAGTAACTAAACAATTATACAGACATTGGGTTATTTTAGGTTTTGTTTAAGCTATTGTGGTTTTTGTTTATCTGATTCAATTTGTTATTGTTTCTATTTTATTTATATTGTGTTATTGTGATTTTTGAACTTGACAATCTAAACTTTTTAAAAGAATTTATAAAGCACTTATTTTTTCAATCAAACCCCATTGACTTGTCTTTTCTCTTGCTGCAACTCTGGCTCTTGAGCGAATCTAGTCTTCTGATCGGCCCATAGTGTTTATAAGGACATCAATTAATCTGTAGGTCACAGGTGCTACAACACCCAGCCCCCCCGCCCCCCCAAATTGAGATGGACCTGGTAGGGCCTCTGCCACACTCAGCTCAGAGCCATGAGCACATCATGGTCATCATCGACTATGCCACCCAATACCCTGATGAAATTCCCCCTATTTTAGGGCAATGCAAAAACCATCACACAAAAGATTTCAGTTCTTTAGTCAGGTGGGGATTCCCTCAGAGATCCTGACTGACCAGGGCACCCCCTTCATGATTTCATGTTAATTTTCCTGGTTTGCCCTTTAGAAGTGAATTGGGAGGTGCTGCCATGAAGTTGTAATTGCGGATAAACCTTCGATAACATTTGGTGAATCCTAGGAATCGTTGAAGTTCCTTTATAGTCTTGGGAAGAGGCCATTCAGTGATGGCCTAAATTTTAGAATTGTCAATTTTTACCCCCTGGTGACTGACAATATATCCCAAGAACGACGTTTATTGACATGGAATTTGCATGTTCCCAATTTGGCAAACAGCTGGTTCTGCTTTGATGTGTTGCTCTAGATTGGGAGAGTATACTAGAATGTCATCAACACTGCCTGCCACCGGTGCATGAGGTCTGAGCATGCTAAGTATGAGTGCTTTGAGTTTGTTTTGTCCACGGCATGCTGTTTTATTCTCAGTGCCTCAGTCTAGTTGGTTTCAGTTTTGGTATCGATTAGTGCTGGGATGGAACATGCACGTTGCATGTGTGAGTGCATGGTAAGTGTTTTCATTTATCGTGTGCTTGTGTCTTACGTTCAGTCTTCTGTTGGTGTTGTGGAAAGCACAGTCTTGTCTTGTCTAGTCTTGTCCAGACTCTCTCCATTGCAAGAAGACTGCAAGATTGCCACCAAAACAGTCACCCCTTTGGGGTGGATGCCCAAGGGCTCCCTGAGGCAGTCCAGGGGCTTGGGATTACTGAGGACACCCTCATCCATCTTTTCCTTGTGGGATTGAATGAGCGATTTGAGTGGGATAAGCTGGGTGAGTTAAAGGCATTGTCTTATTGGGAGGAGGTGGACTATTCCTGTCTGAAGAAGGAGAGGGAGATCCTGCAGGGGGAATGGACCCCTATTACAGCTAACCCCACCTCACAGCCCATGCCCAACCTGCACCCAGAAGTAGAGGCTGAAGAGAAAGGCCTCATCAGCGAAAGCTGCTCCAGCACCATAGCACCCTCAGGCCTCCAGCCCAGCCGGCTCCACTCAGGCCTCCAGCCCTGCTGGCTCCTCTAATCAATCTTCCCTGGGTCATCCCTCCTGCTTTTCCCTGATGTGTTCTTCTGCCACCCTGGACAGTCCCTCTGGCTCCACCCACTGACCCACTGAACCTGCCATGGACTGCCCTTTTGGTCCCGCCCTGAACTGCCTCTCCAGTCCCATCCTGGTCGGTCCTGCGATGGTCTGTCCCTCCGCTCCCAACCTCTTTGATTGTGAATGTGTTCTGCTTATAGTTTCTTCATGTCTGCTGTCCTGTGCCAGTGTGTTGTCTTATATCGTCTTGACCAGTCTTGTCTTGCCTAGTCTTGTCCAGCCCTGCCTTTCCCCGCCAGATCAGTCCAAGTTTGTTTTTGTCTTTTGTTAATGTTTTCCCCCTTGGGGTCGTTTTTCTTGCTTTTTGTTTTATTTTATTGTTAATAAAACTCATTAGTTACTGCAATTGAGCCCTTACTCCTAGACAGGGTGACTTACCAGCAGGGTGACTCACCAGTGGCTAGATGCAAAGTTGTGTTATAGCAAAAGAAAACCTGCAGTAAACATGCCACCTAGTTCTGTCTCTTAGCTTTTGCTTGGAGCTGTTCGAACAGAGAAAATGACTGGACTGTCGGTCCAGAAAACTTCTCACGTCATGGCTTGACGTAATTCTTAGCAAGTATAAGTTGTCACGTATAGTGGCACCATCCACCATTTGTAGGTGAAAGTCAATGTCTTGCAAGTAGGTGAGCACATCATTTCCTGCCACCATGATGCTGCACTTGCAATTTCATTAATAAATTCAGTTTAATTCATGAATTACCTGAAGCTCACTCCACAGATGGTAAGGTAACTACAGTCACCTCCTAAATCACGTTACAGTTACACTAATATATGACATCTGACCAAAGGATTATATTTAGACAAACATTGAATACAAGATGTCTCCCAATACTTTGGTTCACATGAAAGTCTAGACTTTTTAGCTGCTGCTCTAAGAGAGTAGGCTTAAGCTATTATACAACTGAAAATAGGGATTTACATCCATATCAGATAGGTACCATTTAAACATGCCATGAGATAGGACCCAGATATCCTTTTAGGGGAGTAATTAACAATACACCTACAACATCAGATGTTACAGCAGCAATATTTTGTTTAGGATCTTCTCGCACCATATCATAGCATAAATGTTATTTGTTCAAATGTTATTCGTTCCTTGTTTTATCTAGTAGATAACTGGCCAACAAAAAACATGTTAAAATAAGATACAAATTATACCAAATAAAATTTGTTTCAAACATATTTTTTTCCAAGAAAAATACACAAATTATATTTTTGCTTGTGCCTGTTCACTAGGCTCCTTAACTGTCTGGGTTCAGTGGAAAATAAGGATTTAATTAATGCTTCACTGTAATTGTAATTGTATCACAAACCTCTGTCATATATTTGCAAAATTTTTTAATATGTCATAATTTTAAAGATTATGTCTTCTGATTTATGGCATCTGATTTTTCTTCGGTGCTGATGTGCTTTAATTTTCTTCGTCTCACTCGCAGCAAGTTCAGGTGAGGAAGTGTTTAAGCAACCCTGGCAGGAAAATAGACATTTAGATTACACATTTAGGGAGGTGGGGTGCTGGATATGTGCGAACCTTGGAATAAATCCTGCAGGCGCCTCTGCATGTGAGAGACATCTGTTAAACAAAGCTTTACTAAAAAGTGAGGTAAGCAGAATATATCAAAGTGACTGAAAACAAAGATACTGCATGCTGCAAGTGATTTACCAATGAGGAATGTGGCAAGGTGAGTAATTTTGGGTTTGGTCAGTGTGTGTAATTGGTAGACCAATGAAGTGCAAGCAGTCAGACTATTTAAGGACTCGTATTTTGACAGGTATGTGGCTTCCTGGAATTCTCCTTTCTTTGATGTGCTCCTTTTTGTTACCCGTTTGCATTGAGGTAGTGTAAGATGACTATTTTGTATTATTGTGAAGGAGTTGAAACTGTGCTGATTCTGTGCTATCTGTAGTTAAATTAGAGTTGTGCTGGAGGCGTCTGCTTTGCGGCAAGTTTTTGGTGGAGTTTTGCTTCACAGGTGCGGTGATTGTATTGAACACGTCTGCCATGTTTGGTATTGGTATTTATTGTGTTTCACTTTAGTTATAGAGACAAGTGGGTGCATGAATGTTAACTGGCACATTTAAACCGTGATGCTTGTGTGAGTAACCATATAGCACTGTATGGGCTTTAGCCGACCTCACACGTAAGTACTTCTTTTCTTACTTCAACAAATGGTGTGCGATCGTTAATTTAACATTTTCTCGTCTCGTTAAATCATTAAGGGGAAGTGGAATATTATGATCTTTATGACGATCCTTGGTGGAAGACTCTACATGTGATGCCACTGCTGTT
This sequence comes from Danio kyathit, assembly GCA_903798195.1. Classification (NCBI taxonomy): domain Eukaryota; kingdom Metazoa; phylum Chordata; class Actinopteri; order Cypriniformes; family Danionidae; genus Danio; species Danio kyathit. The sequence continues at coordinate 11,801,831 of LR812527.1, read as the reverse complement.
TTGCTTTCCCTTTTGTTTGCAAGACTGATGTAATGCTTCTTCTGAACACTCTATTGGGCACTTTGCATCGTGTATTTATTGTGAGTTTGCCCCGTGGTGTTTCAGAGAGTAAAGCAGTTTCAGCTAATGTAAACCTTCAAGTTTTCTCTGTCCATCCTTCACTACAGGAACAGATCAAGAATCTTGATCTCTTGAATCTTGATCTCCCCAACCTCCGGGACTCTAATTAAAAGGTAGTCCACTGGAAGTCTCGGTTCCCATCCAAATATGGATATCCAAAGATATGGGGATATCCAAAGATATGGGGACTCACCAGTCGCCTGATGAGGGGTGTTGTTGTAGCAGAAAAGTACCTGTGGAATGCAGGAAGCCCAATCCAACTTCCTGGACACCGGCAGGGTACATAGAAGGTTGTGCAGTGTCCTGTTAAAACGTTCACACTGCCCATTCCCCGCCGGGTGATACGGTGTAGTGTGAGACTTTTCGATCTTGTACAATGCACAAAGCTGCTGCACTAAGGAGGACTCAAAATTACGGCCTGGATTCGAATGGATCCAACTGGTCACACCAAACTTATAGAACCATTTGACCACTAAGACTTGGGCTACCGTTTCCGCCCTTTGATCCCGGGTAGGGACAGCCAGGGTATACTTTGTAAACACATCTGTCATAACCAACACGTTCTCCAGCCCAGAACGGGTGGGCGCTAACACAGTAAAATCTATGGCTAGGATTTTATTTGGCCTTGAGGCCAAAAGATGGCCCATAAAGCTGTTGTTCAAGGGTTGTGTATCCTAGGCAACCTGACACCTCTCACATTCTCGACAACATTGTGCCACATCAGCTGTCAAACCTGTCCAGAACCACCGCTGATGCACTAGCTCCAAGGTGCGTTCCACACCTTGGTGCCCGTGGTCCTGGTGCAACCATGTCAACACTTCATGATGCAATAATGATGGTAACACTACCTGCAGTATTTCCTCCCCACCATCTGAACGGAAGACTCTACAGTGCAGCACTCCATCCTGCTCACACAACCGGCTCCATTGACGCAGCAGATTCACCGCAGCCCTGGGCAACTGTCTATGTTCCTTGGAACAAGGGGGAGCCCGCCGCTGCCACTTAACACCTTGCTTATAACAGGGTCCTCCTCCTGCAAGGCCTGCATGTCCACTGCCAAGCCAGGCAGCGCGGTGCCAGCCGCTTGGCTACTCACCCCCATCTCTCCAGTCTGCCTTACCACACCTGGAAGAGCTGTACCTGGCAGCACTTCTGCCAACTCACTCTGATTGGAAGGACCCTGTCGGGAAAGTGCATCCACATTCCGATTGCTCCTACCAGAACAATACTTCAACTCAAAATCAATTGCAGCTAGTTGTGCAGCCCGCCACTGCTTTGTGGCCCCGAGCTTGGCTGTATTCAAGTGACTAAGGGGGTTATTGTCAGTAAAGACAACGCACCTCTGTCCCAGCAGATATTCTCTGAATTTCTCAGTCATGGTCCACTCGAGCGCCAAAAACTCCAGCTTCATGGAGCTATAATTGGACATATTGTGCTCAGTGGACCTAAGACTGCATGTAGCATAAGTGATAGGCCACCCCTTCCCTTTCTGTTCCTTAAACAAAACTGCCCCCAAACCTCCATGGCTGGTATCTACCTCCAGGATAAATGGAAGGGAGAAGTCAGCATAGGCTTATACTGGGGAAGAGGTGAGACTACCCTTCAAGTCCTCAAAGCTGACCTGGTACTGTTCGATCCATGCCACACCAAAGCTCAACTCCGTTTGGGCCCTGGACCTATGACCAGCAAATTCAGCCACCAGACGGTGCAGAGGGGCTGCCAACTTGGCAAACCCCTCTACAAACCACCTATAGTAGCTGGCAAAACCCAAAAATGATCGGAGCTCTGTCACCCCTGCCATCGCTTCACTGCCTTGATTTTGCTCGGATCAGTCGACACCCCATTGACAGAGACTACGTGCCCCAAATAACTGACTTCTTGCTGAAAAAAACTGCACTTAGCTTACTTTGCCTTCAACCCCTCACATTCTAGCCGCCTCAGAACCACCTCTAACCTCTCAAGATGTTGCGTCACAGAGGAGGAAAACACCACTATGTTGTCCAAGTACAGCAAAAGAGACTAACACAATACAGCTCTCTCGGATGATGTTTGTTTCCAGCAACTGGGTTATGTGTGTTTTTTCTACATCATATTCAGACGGAGGTATCGGTTGATACCGTTGTCGAACAGGTACTGAATCAGTTAACGGAATATCATGAGAAAGGAGCCGGGTATGATATCTTAACAAAAACGACCTCACCTACTTCTGTTTAATCTGTGACAGCACAGACAAATCAAGATTCTTGATCTAAAGAAAGGGGAAGAACACGTTCCCCATCACATTCGCGGGCAAAATGGCCTGGTTTTTGACACCGGTGACAGAGTAATACCTCAGGGCGGGAAGGACGATAACCCCGCTGAGGAAGCCGCATACCTGCAACACTCTGAGTAAGTTGATCTAACTGTTGTTGTTGTTGTGACTTTAACATCTCCCGAAGCTCCCTCAGCTCTGACTGAGAACTCCCTTGCATCCTGTACTGGAGGCCATACGCCGCGCTTCACCTTCAAATAGGAAGAATGCCTTGTCTGTTTTGGAAAAATAACGAGCCCGCATACATGCCTCAGCCTCCTCTACCCACTCTTCAATACCTGTGCCGGATTTACCACTAAACTTTGGACACCGTCTGTCTCTAGGCACAAAAACAAATCGTTACTGGGGCCATGTAAGTCCCATAATTGATCATTATCGGCTTTCAACTGCTCTACCAATTCTCGTAACTCTTGCATTTCGTTTTCCATGCTTGTCATACCCACACTTACCCCACACTAAGAAAATGCCACCACTAGAGGAAGTATGCAAAAGTACGAACACCGCGACACACGCTGCTGTTTTGCTTCTGAAAAATAGACAAAATAAAATTAAATATTACATAAGCAAAAATTACACTCACAGCTCACTCTGAAAAATCCTTGCCTTACTGGGTAAACCCTGCAGACTATGGCCCCGTTTACACTAATGCGTTTTCGTTTTAAAACGGCTTTTTTTTATCAAAAACGATCCGCGTCCACACTAGCGTTTCTAAACATATCTCCGTCCACATTACGCCACCAAAAACGTATATCACGTGACCATTCGCGCACTCTGGGCATGCGCATTCAAGTATAAACAGGAAGCATGTGTCTCGCTCGGCATTTGGTTATTGTTAGTCAACAAATGCTGGTTGAACGATGAACGCGAGCGATTAGCAAGTGCTCGAACAATAGCTTGCCTCTTGCGAATATGTGCAGCAGCTGTAGTAAAAAAGGCAGAGTTTAACTGCACAATGGCGCCTGAAACGGACAATAGTGCAAACAACGCTCCCATTTCTGTGTCCATGTTGTTGTTTACACTGAAGGCTGGTCTGCCGTCTTCTGGTAGCGTTATAGTCATGTGATAGGGGCTTGACAAATAAGGGAAGGATACGCAATGACCCAAAAGCCCCAATCAGGTAGCGAATCTCAGCAGCCACGCCTCCGTTTTCAGATGTCTCCGTTTTTCCCCATCCACACTGAGACGGAGCAGCAGCGTATCAGAATTAAAACGCGCTCTTCAGCGTTTCCAAAACGCTCCGTTTTCGGGGCTCGAAAACTCCGGCGTAGTGTGGACGGATGGCGTAACCGTAGCAAAACTTGTGCGTTTTAAAACGAAAACGCATTAGTGTAAACGGGGCCTATGCCAGAATGTGACACTGCCTTTAAAGGGCCCAAGGCCTCAGGCCTCAGAAACTAGTTAATCCGACTATGCCACCCTGGTGGGAAGCCAGGGAAATACAACCACTTAGGACTCACAGGTAAGTTTTACCACTTTTAAGGCAAGGAATAGACAGTAAAACAGGAGGAACAATACAAAAATATATGTTTTATTTTAAGAGCACAATTAAAAAGATCACAATCAATAAAAACACAGTTTAACTTCCTAGCCAGGCGTAGTGGGAGCAGGGTAGTCCAGATGCAACTCTGAATGGTAAGTTAACCCAGTTAAATTTCACCCCGCATCAACCAATGCAAGCATACAATAATGGAAATCTTATCACTCCACACAGCCCCCTGTGAAACACCACTGAAAGGCAGCAGCTGGCCTCCCCGCTCCACAACCAGGCCTTAATGGCTCCTAAGAAAAGAAAAGAAATTCACACATTAAATCAAAATAAGAAAGAAACAAATAATTGCACAAAATAATAATAATAATAATAATAATAAATTATTGTTTACCAGACACTCAATGTGGTTACTTCAGGATATTGGTTTCACTGCACAAAGGGCCAACCAAATAACAGCCCGAAAAGAGCACCAGCAAAATAAACTATTATAAACTCTTTAACAAAACACCATAATACACAAAACATTAATGGACCGTCAAAATAGAATGTAAATCAACATATCAAAACAAACAAAATGAATAAACAAAATGAAAAGAAAAACCAAACTAACAAAAGGAACACAAAGAAACAAATAGTACAAAAATAATACCCCAAGATAAGCTTATGTATGAACAAAAGCTCATGAATACCCAGCCAAAACAACCACTGCACTTAAATCAGGCCGGTCTGCACATAACACTCACAAAAGAAAGAAACAATGATTCACTGCCCGTACGCAAAATTGTTTGTAAATAAACCAATAAATGAATCTCAATGGGCAAAAACAAATTAATAAATGTCGGCAAAACAAAATAACAAAGGCTGTCAAGCAAAACAAATAATTGCCGGCAAGCAAAACAAACATTAAACACTGGAAATAACAAGAGTATTTTTGAAGTAAGCAGAACATAAGTGTGAACTGCTCAAAAAGCAAACAGACATTGACAGGATGTGATGAGTCAGGTGTGGAAAATGTGGTTTCACTGGTCACTGCCGACAGGTGCACAAAACTAATTTAAAATATATTTTAATACATAATATTAACATCCAAAATATATATATAAATGGGTGTAATAACTTGGCAGTGTGATGCTTTTTTATGCTAAATGACAATTCATTTTAGGAAATGAAAATAAGTTAATTCTCATCAGTTTTATCTTAGGCATTGCCCGCTTCCTTCTAGTTCAGTCTATACAGCTCGCCTACAAGTCTTCAAGATAGCAAGCGAACAGTAAGACAATTTAGTCTAGTTTACATTAAAGTAGTTTGCTGTTATGGCCAAATTACAAACCTGGATTTTTCATTTGGATCTTATTGTCATTATTATCCTCCTGATTCACGCAGGTACTTTTCACTTGTTTTTTGATGTCTCAAAAATGATAAATGGGGTAAAGTACATATTGAAATGTCTATAAAGACTAACAGAGTTTGAAAAAATATTGTGTACTATTATATTTTGTACAGCTGTTAAAAACGTATAGTTGTATTCTGGGTTTAAACACCAGGTACAAATATTAAGAACCACATTGACAATGTATTGTGTTTCATGAGCTTTTACACATTTAATTGTGTTTATCTTTTACTACATGTTGACTGTTATATATTTTTCACAATCTTATAATTTTTAATGCAGTAACTAAAACAGAAGGGATCATTATTTTATTGTATTTTCATCAGATTTCTCAAAATCCAAACAAGAGCCAAAGATTCAACAGCACGTCGACAAAATAGTGTTTGTGGGGGAAACTGTTACACTTCACTGCAACAAAACTGACTATGATGATGATTTCACATGGACCGTGAACAGCTCTGTTATTTTCAGACTGAGCACATATAGTAAATTGACTTACTCAAACTTCAGCTCAAACAGGACTTACGTCAACCCAGCAGTACCAAGAGAACTGAAAATACAGCAAATACAAGTGTCTGACGCAGGAAAGTACACCTGTTATCCAGCAGCAATAAGATGGACATTAACAATAACAGGTTGTTACATGATTTCATGGATTATTTTTATTATGTAAAAACATTTATTTCAGCAATGTTACTTTTTTCTTGTCTGCTAGAAATCCAGACCGCTCCTGAGTCACTCAAACTAATGCTACTCTTCATCATCATAATCATCTCATGTTTTGGAGTCATTCTAATTTGTCTGATAATCATCATAAACGTCTGCTTCCACAGGTGTGTTTTAAGTTCTTATTAATATTTCTTACCTTCAGCAACATTGGCAACTCCTCAGTAGCTCCATAATTCCAAGTAAATCCGTACTATAGAAATAAAGCAAGTGACTGTACACTACACGTTATGAACTGCTTGCTTCATACTTGTTTTTTTATGATTTACACTATTCACATGACTTGCAACAAATGATATATACAGTTGAAGTCAGAATTATTAGCCCCCCTGTTTAATTTTTTCCCCAATTTCTGTTTAATGGAGAGAACATTTTCTCAACACATTTCTAAACATGATAGTTTTAATAACCCATTTCTAATAACTGATTTATTTTATCTTTGCCATGATGACAGTAAATAATATTTTTCAAGACACTTCTATACAGCTTAAAGTGACATTTAAAGGTTTAACTAGGTAAATTAGGTTAACTAGGCAGGTTAGAGTAATTAGGCAAGTTATTGTATAACGATGGTTTGTTCTGTAGACTATCGGAAAAAAAAAATAGCTTAAAGGGGCTAATAATTTTGTAAATTTGTTCAAAAATGGTTTTTCAAAAATTAATAACTGCTTTTATTCTAGCCAAAATAAAACAAATAAGACTTTCTCCAGAAGAAAAAATATTATCAGATATACTATGAAAATTTCCCTGATCTGTTAAACATAACTTGGGAAATATTTGAAAATGAAAAAAAAAAAAAATCAAAGGGGGGCTAATACTTCTGACTTCAACTGTATATATATAATTAGTTGAAGTCAAAATTATTAGCCAGCCTTTTAATAATTTATTCTTTTTTAAATATTTCCCAAGCAAGGAAATTTTCACAGTATGTCTGATAATATTTTTTTCTTCTGGAGAAAGTCTTACTTGTTTTGTTTCGGCTAGAATAAAGTTTTTCAATTTTTAGTTTTTAATTTTTTAAAATCCATTTTAAGGTCAAAATTATTAGCCCCTTTAAGCTATTTTTTTCCGATAGTCTAAAGAACTAACCATTGTTATACAATAACTTGCCTAATTACCCTAACCTGCCTAGTTAACCTAATTAACCTAGTTAAGCCTTTAAATGTCACTTTAAGCTGTATAGAAGTGTCTTGAAAAATATCTAGTCAAATACTATTTACTGTCATCATGGCAAAGATAAAATAAATCAGTTATTAGAGATGAGTTATTAAAACTATTATGTTTAGAAATGTGTTGAGAAAATCTCTCCAATAAACAGAAATTAGGGGAAAAAATAAAGGGGGGGGGGGATTTGGGTGGCAAATAATTCAGGGGGGCTAATAAGTCTGACTTCAAATGTATATACAGCTAATATTTTTTTTTCAAAAGTTTACACTTAGCTGATGATTATTAATACGTTTGTTTGGCATGCTGTCCTGGGAGAGAGCCCTGAGCTTATAAGATCCTTAAGCCCTGGGCTCCCTCCCATTAGTAGGGCGAGAAGGGAGTTTGAGCTCATGTCGATCTTGATGAACTCCCCCGACTTATTTCTGACTAATGACAGATATGGGATGGCTAAGGAGTTCAGAAATGTCATCTGGTTTAGTAGGGACTTTAACCAGAGACATTCTTGCTGTAAGACAACAGTGCTAATCACTGTGCAGCCATGTCACCCATCTAGAAAGGAAATGATTTTTAAGATGAGGATACTGAGATAAGCAGTGGTGCCCCCAGAAACTTTTCTTAGGGGTGGCCACCACCCCGCACCAAATCTTGGGGTGGCACACACGCACGCCGGCACGCGCACACACACACACACACACACACACACACACACACACACACACACACAAATTAATTCAGTGTAATGTTATTTTTTTGTTTCTAGTAAATTTAATAATGTGGTTTTAATTCATTTAATTAATTAATATTAACTCTTGAAATATTGCAATTAATTCCTAAAAAAGCAATAAATTCACATTCAATAAAATAAAAAAATCAATATTTAGTTTAAAACTTTTTTCATATATATATATATATGTATATATATATATATATATATATATATATATATATATATGAAAAAAGTTTTACATATACATATATATTATTTGTATTTTATTTATTTTTTCAGTTATTTTTCACATACTTTTATTGTACAGCATACCGCATATGCCGTGTCTAAAATTTATGAAGATTGATTAATTAATAAAACAAACAAATGAACAAAAGACATTACACACACACACTCACTATACAGACTCTAATAATATTGTTTATCCATATTCCTTTTTGAGCCAATATCATTAATACAGCTTCTTCTATTAATGTACCTTAAGGCATACCTGTCAACATTGGGATGTGAAAATAAGGGATACGCCCACCATAATTTTATGCTCATTTAGGACAAAATTAGTTCTGTTTGAAAAAACCCCACCAAGATCGACATCTTTAGATGTTGTTATTATTATTAATAATATGTATAAATATGTCTGTTGAAACGCACCCAAATCCCAGAGTTTCACTCCGCTTCAAATCGCGTGTACAGAATCCATTTGGAAAACAGCGTCTATTTATCATATGGAGCGTGTCAGCTGACAGTCAGTCATATGACTGTTTTGAAGACTGCATGGGAGGGGCGACAGCACCTGTAATGAAAAAGTGAAATGCCTTGCCGTTTTTTTATCCTTTTTTTTTTTCTTGTTTACGTTGTCTCATCCGGCCTTTTACCTGTTACTCTTATTACCCTCTTGAATTACCTATATAATCCTGTTTAAAACTGTTTTGACCATTGCCTGGCTGACAATTCTCTTTAATAAACTGCACATGGATCCTCACCTCTGTTGCCCCCAAACCCTATGTTACAGGTTTACTCATATTGGCATGGTAGCCTTGAACTAAGCCCAGACACGATTGTTCTCTCATGAATTGAGCTGTCTTTGTTGTTCTCTAAATACTTCATTATTTAACAGGAAGCAAAGAGAGAAGATGAACTCTGATTCAGACAAAGACCTTGTAAGTACATTTCCAGTACCAGCTATTGAGCATCTACTGTTGAAGTCATAATTATTAGCTCCTCTTGTTAATTTTTTTCAAAAATTTCACAATTGATGTGTAACAGACCAAGGACATTTCAAAGTATTTATTTTTATATAAATGTATTTTAGTTTGGCTGAAATAAAGGTAGTTTTAAATTATATTTAAACTATTTTAAGCTCGCGGCACGGTGGCACCATGGGTAGCGCTGTCACCTCACAGAGAGAAGGTCGCTGGTTCGAGCCTCGGCTGGGTCAGTTGGCATTTCTGTGTGGAGTTTCATTTGGCCTGAGTGGGTGCTCCAGTTTCCCCCACAGTCCAATGACATGCGATAGGTGAATTGGGTAGGCTAAACTGTCTGTAGTGTATGTGTGTGAATGAGAGTGTATGGGTGTTTCCCATATTCTGGATAAGTTGGCGTTTCATTCTGTTGTGGCGACCCCGGATTAATAAAGGGACTAAGCCGTAAAGAAAATGAATGAATGAATATTTTCAAAATTCAATATTATTATTAGACCACCTTAAGATTTTTTTCCAAAAAACACTGCTAACCAACAACTTATTTAACCTAATTAACCTGTTCAAAAAATAACATGGTTAAGTCTTTAAATTGCACTTTAAGCTGAATACTCATATCTTTCAGAATAAATAGAAAAATATTACCATGGTGAAGACAAAAGAAATTAGTTTTAAAGCTTTTTTAGATTTAAAAATGTGAAAAAATATCATATATTAATTTTGAGCTTTTTCTGTAATGTAGCTGTGTGAACATAAACAACATATCTGAATGTATTACGAAAGTTCAATGCAAAGCAAGATACTATTAAGAAACATAAACACAAATAAAACTTAAAAAAAAAAACACTCTGGACCACCCCTGTAAACAACATTCTGGAAATATTTTTTAAATAATTAATTTTACAGGAGGGCTAATAATTTTGACTTGGAAGACAAATGTTTTTTTCTGTACGTTTTTCTTCAGGTGAAGATGATCTCTGACTATGACCAACACACAATAACAGTTTGTGTAAGTCAGTTGAACTTGACACACACTCACACTCCTCCATAATGTTCACCACAGCATGTCTGCAAAACATTTAGGCACTGTCCACATGAACACGGGTATTTTCAAAACTACTTTTTTCTATGATGCCTCATGATGTCGGCGTGCACATTGTTTTCTACTTTCTGATTGGATAACATGGGTGGGTTCACACCAAACATGAAAGACTTAATGATGCAAACCGCGTATTCCGCATTGTTCAACTGCAGGATGGTAATCCACCTCATTATTGTTACTGTTGGGTCTGCGTTCCCATAACATGCATCACACTGTGTTTTGGTGCTTTTTATGCAAATACCCTTTTACATGTGGACATGGCCTTAGAAACATAATCAACACTCTTGTTATAAGTTAACAGTTATAAATATACATGACAATATAAAATTGCACATCTGAGCTTTAAATGCACATCAGAGCTGAAATGCCTGTTTCTTATGACTTGTGGTTTTGTCTTTGTTTTCATCAGGTCTACAGGCTTCACACAGTTTCATGACCTTGACGTTTTTTCTTAGCACACCAGCACACCAGGGTTTGTGTCTGCCAGTCAGTCATGTTAGTAAATGAACTGTAAGTTATTTTCATGGATTTGCCCCTAAAATAAAATCTTATATAAAAATATATATTTCCTAATTTTCAGATAGTTGATTATGAAGCTTGATATGTCTCTTTCGTGTGCCTAATTACATGATCATTTATTATAATCAGAATATCAAGATGTTAACCATAATGGTTACCATAGTTCCCTGAGAGGGAATGAAACACTGGGTCAAACTGCTGTAGGAACATGTACTGTACATGTGTACAATCAGTCCAATGGTGAGAATGTATTTTACCACATATGTGATGTTAAAACCAGGATGAGACTTTCTGGTTGGTCGAAGGAGGTCAATAAGAGCATGCAGGTAGTATGGCAGGGTGACGGACATTCTCAAATGTCCATATGGTGTACATTGCCCATTCATGTTGATAGCAGCCATGAACCTGGAGTAGTGCCCAAGTCAAGAAAGTCCAAGTCATAAACCATAAAAAAGTGGAAACAACCCGACTGCCTCAGCCCTCCTGCAGGCAAACACCTTGTGGGTATTCCAGAAAGCAGGTTATGTGATATACCTGGGGAAGTTTAAAAATAAGTGGACAACCTCAGCTTTTGGTTCCAAAATGGAGGTAACTTTCGGGGTGTGTAAGTAACCTTAGCAAACCTTTGAAATCAAACGTGACAAACTGCGGATTTGCACTTACCATAGAAAACATTCAGTGCACAGATCTTTGTTTTTGAGTCAGAGCATTTACTGTACAGTGTGACAACAGTGTGTAGAGCCCTCTGTACAGTATGTCTGATGCTAAACTGTTCTATACATTTTGTACAGTTCCTTGGCCATAAACTTCTAGATAGACATTTTCAGTCCACACCAATAGCATAGCATGGCGGAGGGAGTTTGAATCTCACTTCGAGATTATTATTTATTTTTTCTCTTCCTCTTTCTCTGTGCACCCCTCACATTTTTCTGTAGCCTATATGTATAATATTATAAGAAGGGGAAGCTTTATCTTTTCTAGGAAAATCTATCCATATTTTAAGATGTACTCATTTATATGTATACCTTTACACACTAAACACACACTTATAGCTTTTTTAATATAATTTTTTTCCCAGGGTTTCCAAATGTTATTGGGTGCATTAATTGCAGCCTTTTCAAAGATTCTTCAGTCAATAAAGGAGACTAAAATTATATGAATCTGTCCATACAGTTTTGGTGTTACTACTTTTAAACTTATTATCGTGAGGTGGGACCAAGTCATTGTTTGGCAAGCCACAAGTAAGTCTCAATTTATTGCCCTCAAGTCCCGAGTCAAGACAGGCAAGTCCCGAGTCAAGTCCCAAGTCAAAGGCCAACAAGTCTCAAGTCTCAAGTGGTTTGACTTTCGAGTCTTTTTAACAGAAAAATTCAATGTACCTAGATTATGTATGGTTGTAAGTTCTGTATTAAATAAACAAACCTTTTTTATGAAAGAACATTGCTCAGATACATAAAAATACAAATGTAATTTTCTGAAAAAGTGCTGAACAGTGCTGCGTCTCATCTCCACAGCATATTCCACAAGAACGAGTTCCACCACAATAGATTTCATTTTGCCTCACATCACACAGAAATTGCAGGTCTACTGCTGTCTAATTCATTAAGTTTAGTTGTGCTATGTTATGTCTTCGGTGATCAACTTGTGATTAACCAAAATTACATAAACGACTGTAAGATGGCTTTTAACCTCTCCAATATGTCAGATCCTGAGAGCTGATATGGAATTTCATGAGATGCAATAAAAACAATCTCTCGGGTCTAAGAAGATAAGGATTACAGATTTCCCACTGTTCTATTTTAATCACTATTGACCATCCAAACATAGGTGTGGACTGCCAACAGGACTCCGTCTTTCCAGGGGGTAATGCGAGAAAGACCCCCCCTCTCATTTCACCTCAAGCCCCTTCTTGACCTTTAAGCTACCTTTCTCCATAATACACAGTCCACATAAAATGCTCAAGGTTTTAATATGATATATGTTATAGCACTGTATTCATGTTTGGTATCATTTTAAATGTCTCTGTGTGATTGGTAAAGTGGTCTTAATTTCACTATGATATTTCATTTTTATATGTTGATTTGGTTTTTGACTTTGATATAATCTTTGCCAGATGTTTCCCCCCTCTCTAGAGATGATTAACATCTCAAAGTAACCAGGCAAGAGTCTCTGTGACGCTTCTATTGTCTTGAATTTATGACTGTTTGTTCTGAGTGGGTATAAAAGGACAGGTGTGAAACTGCTCAGGGGAACTCTTGTAGTCAAGACCCCCATTGCAGGCACGCATTTGTGTTGCAATGTATTTCTCAGGTCAGGTATGCATCTTTAATTCTGTAATCTATATTTGAGTTAATGGATGTTATATTGTTACAGATATCATCTCTGAATTGGCTTGATGATTGTTTTATTATATAATTGGCATTATACAATTTTACCTGACGAATAAAATGTTAAGTTTTGACTCATTCTGAATTCTCCTGAAATCTTTTATATCCAGTAGATTATGTGAAGTCATTTTCGCTACCTTTATGATCGGCATAATTTTGGAATTTTTTAGACCTATAGATTACACGCAGTATGGCACGCGGTATCATAGAGATCTTTTAAATCCTTAACCACTGGAACTAGCAAGTGCGGATCTTGAATTAAGTGAGATGTTTCTTTTGGCATGTGTTAGTATTGTACAACCAGCCTAATTAAATATTAATTCATCCCGTATCCTCTGACTAATTTCAGAGTGCCGGAATACTGCTCGTGAGAAAAAAACGCAAAACCCGGGGCGTGGAACTCTGTGCGGCGGATTGGCCAGTAATGAACGTATAAATTGAAGAGTATGGGAACAGATAGATCAAAACTCTAAATTAAGTCATAAATGATTATTGTGATCCGTTCCTATAATTAGAAATACAGTCTAAATATTACGATCACTTAAAAATGGAGTCAGATAAAGTTCGGAGCTGGAAATGAGTATAAATAAACTCTAATAAATAACAGAATTCTTTTCAGAAGCACTGGAAAAGGCTTACATGCATTTAACCTTCGACCATGCTGTTAGTTTCGTCATTGGGCTAATAGATGGACTTTTACACGACCTTAATGAGGCAGCAGTAGACCAACAACTCCTGTATGCTGCAATGTAAAATTGAGTGAAATTGGTATTTTGTCAATTGAATCTCCTGTGTGCTGAAGAGATTAAGATGCAAATCCGTCTAGCAGCAATGTAAAATAGTAGCACATATTCTCAATGAAGTAGGCTACTTCATACAAACAATAACGTTGTTTTCTTCACATAACGGTGAAGAACTTTCTCTACGCTCTTGTGTGATTTACGTACCTTGTGTGATGTTCGTGCACCGATTTCCTCTGTTTGTGGACAAAACTGCTTGCGAGCTCTCAAATATACGCTGCTCGCGTGCAAATTTTCTCACTCTCTCAAATATGCACTGCTCACGCACAAAATTTTCTTGCACGTTCTCAGAGATTATATGCAGACTCACAATTTGTGTCTTGTGTTCCTTCTTCCTTTCGTGCTTTTTGATATGATTTATATTGGTGCACTGTTATTAGCAATAACCAAAATACTAAAATAGACTTACATTTTAAATCTTTAATCTAATAAACCATAACATTTTTGGCTGTGTTATATGATGAGATATTTCCAGTTTCAAATACTTAAAGACACAGAGAGTAGACCAGTGGCGCCCCAAGAAAATTTTCTTAGGGGTGGCTTGAAGAGGTCGCACCAAATCTTGGGGTGGCACACAAAACAAAATTATGAATTCAGTGCTATATTTTTGTTTCTGGTAAATGAAATAATGTGGTTTTAATTCATTTAATGAAATACTCTTGAAACATTGCAATTTATTCCACCCCCCACCCCCCAAAGAAATCAATAAATTCAAATTCAGTAAAATAAAAAAAAACATTTAGTTTTTAAACATGTTTCATATATATGAATAACTTTTCTGTTATTTTCACATACTTTTATTGTACAGGATACGGTATGCCGTGTCTAAAATTAATGAAGAATAATGAATTAATTAATAAAACAAACAAATGAACAAAAGGCATTACTATATACACACGCACTCACTATACAGACTCTAATAATATCATTTATCCATATTCCTTTTTGAGCCACATTATTATTAAAACAGCTGCTTCTATTAATGTACCTTAGGGTAAATAATAAATTGCCATTGCTGTCTGTATTGAAGGTGTGTGCGTGCTGTAACAACGATCGGGGAGGGGGGTGGGAAAGTGAATTAGCTACGTTAGTGGCACCAATCAATCCACAATAATTTAGTGGCTGCTATTTATTTATTAAAATATTGTACATTTACATAAGTACATTTAAATTAATAATGCAAAATCATATTGGGGTGGCCACAGGGGTGACTAAAGTTTACACCAGGGCCGGCCCTGTACATTTGGGGGCCCTAAGCAGAATTATTTTGGGGCCCTACCTTGCTCTAAATAGTGGAGTATTGCCATTGCAAACAGGCCCACAATTACTTTATTGCTTATTAAATACAATCAATGAAACAGAAAAGTAAAGCCTGATTTCTTCTACTTAACTCTCTGAATGACTTAGACATTTCAAAACAGCACTGTTTTTGTCAACTAGCAGCTTCAAAAATGAAGAATTAAAGTATCTTTGATAAAGGGAGCAGTGATTCCTTCTTTGCGTCCTTCTGGGGCGTTAAAACATATTCTATTAATTTAGCAAACAAAATGAAGATTCTATAAAATATTCTAGGCTTTTTTTTTTAAAATATATAAATGCCAAAAGCAAAAACCCTGCAATGAAACGACACTGAACAATAATTTACATTACTTAGTAATAAAATATACATTCTGAACACATTAAAAACCAAAAAAAACAACAACACAACAATGGACATTAATAATAAGATTGATCCATAAATAATAAAAGTAATATAAATATGAAAAAATATTAATATAAAAAAACATCTAAAAAACAAAACAAAACAAATACTGGGTTGTTAATAATTGATCACAAACTGTATTATTCCCTTCAGTCTCCTTCCCTGTTCCTTATATTTAAGATGCAGGGTCCAGAGCTTATATTAAACTATGATTAATTCAATCGGGACATAACTTTTATAAACTTGTCTCAGGAAAAATATTACCAGTGTGTATGCCAATGAAAGACACTTCAGTATTGCATTTCAGTTAAATGTGTTTTAGACCAAGTTTAAAAAACCGTGTCTGTAAAACCAGGAAAAAATAAAATGTACACTCAAAAAAATTAATTATGGCTTTAGTTGGTTCAAAGAATGTAACTATGTTTAAAATTAAACAATTCACTTACGTTTGTGTATTAAAACCAAAAGAGTCGTGTTGGAAAAAATGTGAAAAAGTAAGTTTTCACATTCAAGCAGCTCGTTTAATTAAAACGAATGAAAGGGAGTTGTGTTGCTTCTGCAGTACCGCATTTTGGTCAATAGGTGGAGTAATATCTGCACATGCGCAGTTTTAAAACAACACAGGAAGAAAGATTCAAACCACAACGATCCCTCTCGGCTCGTTTAGATTGGCGCCATTATGGGAATCAAAAGATGAAGATTGCAGTACAAATTGAGAACGTGCACAGAAAGTTTTCCCCAATGTGAATACACAGGTGAGATTTTTCACTTTTTATGCATTTATATTGAGGCTGTGACCACATTTGAATCAGTAATGTACTCCTTGTAATACCATGTTGTGTTTGTGTATAGTATTGTTATGAAATTACCATGTTCCCTGTGTCTTGTTCACATTATAGACAGATACATTTATATTTTTTTGCATTCCTGTGAAATTTTACACTTTGGTTAACTTTGATATATATTAAATCCCCCAAATTAAGTTGCAAACGTTGGTAGTAAGGAATAGTTTCTCTATTTTAAATGAGTGTTTGGTGC
This sequence comes from Danio kyathit, assembly GCA_903798195.1. Classification (NCBI taxonomy): domain Eukaryota; kingdom Metazoa; phylum Chordata; class Actinopteri; order Cypriniformes; family Danionidae; genus Danio; species Danio kyathit. The sequence goes on along the minus strand of LR812527.1, from coordinate 11,785,154 downwards.
ATGTCAAGTAGTTTTATCAAGTTTTAATGCCAGTTTTGATAACTTACATAATATTAAAAGGTGGTGTTGTTGGCACATTGTTATTTATTATCTAATGTTATTATTCAAGGCTGTTAACTTCAAAATACACTTGACAATAACATATGTGACACTTAAATAAGATGACATCTAACATGATTAAATATTTAATGTAAGCTTATTTCTTTGGTCATCTAACACATTTAAATTTTTAGTAGTTTGCAGTGTTTTGTTTTTATTTTAATTATTATAAATGTATTATTCTGAATTGTATATATTTATATTATTATTACAAATCTTTGCTCACTCACATTCTTTTTGTCCCTCACAGGTTTACAGCTCAGCCTCTAAAGTCCCATATCTGGCTGTGAGGAGACTGTGAATGATCCAGGTATTATGCCTTTAAAAACACTATACAGGCATTAAAATAATGTAAGGTAAAAATTACTAGTAATAATAACTAATTCTCATTTCATGTCCTTAAGAACATCACCATTGGAAAAAAGGTGTGAATGCATCTTCAAAGCCCTTGTGAGGGAGTACATGGTAAGCTATTGAAATTTTTTAGAAACATTTTGTATTTTTCTCTTAAACCAATTCCTCCTTTCACCTTTGATCTGTTGGTAAATGTTATATTTTTTTACTTGACATTTTTAGGACGCTGGACATGATGAAGCACAAACCTTGATGTGCAGCACTACCTTATGATTCTACAGCAGTTACATTAACATTTAGCAGCTTCTTGTCTAAAGTGACTTACAATTGAGGAGACATTCAGCAATACACCCAATAAGTGCTAATTGTACCAATAGTTTTTTTAAGAATGTTTCTACAGGTGGTTTGTCGAGCCCACTCACTTGTGTGAAGCAGACATCATGCACAATGTTTTTTTTTTTAGATATAGGGAGTGTTTGTACATTAAGTAAAGTGCAAAAAGTAAAGTGTCAGAGAGATATATGTGTGTAGCTATTGCATGTTCTGTGATGGTTGATCTAATTTATGGTGTAGTGCTGATCATGTTACTTTGCTTTAAAATGTTAATTTTCCTTTGAACAACTGAAGTGTTATCTGCTTTCTCAGTGTAAAGAAGGTCCATTATAGTTTAAAAAAGAAGACTTAATTTTTCTAAGTATATTTTTGTAAATCTTTTAGAGGCAGAATATTATTTTTGAATGTTTTTTGTAATATGTGAAAAGTTTTTTTTTGAAAAGTGTATTTTTATTATGTTTTGTAAGCATATTTTTGTAAACCATGGTTTTACTATGGTTTTACTATCGTTTTACCATGGTTTTACTATCGTTTTACCATGGTTTTTCTATGCTTTTACTCTCGTTTTACTATCGTTATACTATCGTTTTAGCATTGTTTTACTATAATTTAGCTATAGTAAAAGCAAACTAAAACCATAAACTATAGTTCACTATAGTAAACTGTACAGTATATAGTTCACTATAGTAAACCATAGAAAAACGTTAGCAAAACCATAGTTCACTATTGTAAGGTTTTATTATGGTTTTACCATGGTTTTACTCTCGGTTTACTATCGTTTTAGTGTGGTTTTACTGTCGGGCTAGTAGCTCGCAACGCATCATGCAAACCCGGCCCCCAGAACGTCCATCGAATCTGACGCATCACAACCCGCCCACTTAAGTGGGAATCAGGCAGACAAAGCACACCATCACATCATCACGATACGATTTAAATGAAGACAACCAAAACAAACAAATAACACGTTACTGTACAGCATTACATTATAAATCGATAGAGGCCTGTGTGTTTTCATTCATTATATTTGTTTAGTCTACTCGCCGACCGACTGTATGGTTTTATCATAGTTTAACTATAGTAAAACCATACTAAAACAATAAAGTATAGTTTAAGTATGGTAAACTGTAGTAACCTATAGTAAAAACCATAGTAAAATGATAGTAAAACCATGGTAAAACGATAGTAAAACCATAGTGAAACCATACTAGGTTACTATAATTTACCATAGTTAAAATATAGTTTAACTATTGTTTTAGTATGGTTTTACTATAGTTAAACTATGATAAAACCATACTAAATCCACAGTAAAACCATAGAAATACCTTAGCAAAACCATGGTAAAACGATAGTTCACTATAGTAAAACCATAGTAAAACCATGGTAAAACGATAGTAAAACCATGGTATTACTAAACCATAGTAAAACCATGGTTTTACTATGGTTTTACCATGGATTTACTCTCATTTTACTATCGTTTTACCATGGTTTTACTCTCATTTTACCACCATTTTACTATGGTTTTACTATTGTTTTAGTATGGTTTTACTATAATTTAACTATAGTAAAAGAATACTTAAACCATACTATACGCTTATTTCACGCGACTGCCATTTTAGAACACGAAAGCGAGGCTGCGGTGGGAAGAAAGCCGGAAGCATAGGATCAGCACTGTAAACATTGCAACAATATGCTGTGTGCTATAAATCTCCAGCTGTTGCTGTGACTTCAAAATGCAGAAATTGTGTAAACATCACTTTAATATCATTCCGTTCAGTTTAATTTAAACAATTAAAATCATATTAGGCGTCAAACATTATCACAATCTCTTTAAGAGTGATACACTTAAGTGTCCTCCTAGACTTCAGTCCAGGGCAGCAGGTAAACACCGTGGGGACGATTCCCTGCTTCAGCCTATGTAACCCGGTGAGTGATAAAACAATGCAGTCCTCTGTAGCACATCTTCGTGTTGTCTTTAACAGTGTTGTCCCGGTACTGAAGTTTTAAAAACGTCAATTTCCCGCTAACATTTAAGCGCCGCTGAGCACGCTCATAAACACCGCTGATTTGCCGTAGTATTCACCAGTGCTCAACAGAATGACTGTGAAGGTTATCAGCTTCCTGCTCTTCACAGATTGAAAACACACATAGACGGATATTGGAGCATTTTAAAGCCGTGAAGATCAGTCGATTCATCAGCGGATCGCTCGGCTGTGTTTGCACTCAGTAAACAGCGGATGAGATGAACTGATGACAATCAGAGTGATTTCTGTTGAGCACGTGAACACAATGGCCAATCAGCGCTGTTTAAGAACTCCATGAACAGTGTCTTAAATGTTAACGAGAAATTGGCGTTTTTTTATATTTCATTACGGAAATTTTGTATCGTGACTAGTCTAATATAGTTAAAGACTCAGTTCATTAACTTGAGTTTGATGAATGACATCTAAAATGTGTGTTTGGGAAAGAAAACGTTAGCTAAGTCGTGCCATTTCCCTTAACTTAGCTGAAAATGAGGTCAAATATCCCTTTTTATTTTCACTATTCATTCAGAACGGACCTTCGGGTCACTCGGAAGGCGCTGAAATCATAAATTTGTGTCACTTTCTCTTCGCTGATAAGATATACAGCCAGGTACAAAACATTCCTGTGTGACTCAGTCTATACTTCTGGGTTTCTTCCCACCGCAGCCTCGATTTCGCTGTTAATAATGGCGGCCGCGTGAAATCAGTCTATAGTTTCCACTGTCGGGCTAGTAGCTCGCAGCGCGTCACGCAAACCCCACCCCCAGACCGTCTCCCGAACAGTGGCGGCTGGTCAATAGAGGGCGCTGGGGCGCCGCCCCCTTCAAGTTAGACCCCTTTAATATGTTAATGTTTATTATTACAAATATTAACAAAATAAATTGATTTAATTCTAACATTTATTGTAGTCATACTAACATTTATTGAAAAAAAATGTATGAACAATATTTTTTTATATGTGTGCGGGGCGCCGGACTAATGGGTGTCTATGTAGGTACATGAACATTTTCAATGCACGTGATATGACAATAAGCTCTAATTGGCCTGTTTTAAATTGTCTTTGGGGCGCAGCGCTCTGCGCCCCGAACCCTCCCATTTTTGTTGTCAGAACGAATCATATTTGTTTTTATATGATTGGCCTTATGTGATTGGACCATTCTCACCAAAGAGCTTAGAATGCATTTTCTCGAGATGAAGGAAAATTCCGTTGTATCTTTGCAAAGATATCCGTTCACAAGGCGTTTGGATGAAGAAAAAAAAAGAATCAAGGAGCTTGGACCAGATCGACCTTCCTTGCAAATTCACCGGTAGTCAAGTGATGGCGAGCGCGCTAATATTCGGGGCTTTTCCAGCACTTGTTATGACAAACGAAGTTGGCTGCCAGCTTATGATGTAAGTCATACCTTTTACTATTTCCGTGTTTGCTGTTTCAAACAGCATGACGCAAGAGAGGCTGAACGCATTGGCCATGCTGTCAATAGAGAAGAGACTAGTAACTGAGATGACTGACTTTAACCAAATGGTCATTGAGAAATTTGCAAGCCAGAAAGAAAGGAGAGCAAAATTTATTTTCAAGTAGTGCAACTGGCCAGTGATTAGGCAACATTTATGTGTGTGGGTGTGTGTGTGTGTTTACTGATTATCTTGATTACTTCATTACTGATAATAAACCCAAATTGAACTAAAATGAACTGATTTGTGATGCATTTACTGTATGCTTTAGTCATATTTTAGTTTTTTGATGCATCACCTGAAAAATGGCTTTTACACTCTTACTTTACCAACAGTTAGATTTTTTTTCTGGTGTTTGCGCCCTCCCCACATTTTTTAACACCAGCCGCCACTGCTCCCGAATCAAACGTCACACAACCCACCCACTTTAGCAGGAATCAGATAAAGCACACCATTGCATCATCACGAAACGATTAAAATGAAGACAACCGAAACAAACAAATGACACGTTACTGTACAGCATTACATTTATGTCTATACGCACAGGCCCATGTATTTCCATTCATTATATTTGTTTACTCACCGACCGACTTGGCATCGTGCATCGAGTGGTCTCGCCACTATCAGAGGGACCCAGCATAGTGAGCGCACCCATCCATAATATAAAACCACAGAAATTCTCCGGTAATAACTCAGTATGAAATGTATTTTATACCATCCTTGTTTTGATTGACGGCGTCAAACATTCAGCCCAAATGCTCCGGAGAGACCTAAAACATATTAATTGTCCCCTAGGCTATATGACACTTAATAGGTAATTCCCCTTTATTTAAGGATGTTGCCTATTATTCGGTGGTCTTAAGTAAAGTGTTAAGTTTTTCAGCACATAAGAGCAAGTAATAAAATATAGCCTATCTTTCGTTGCGCTCAGCAGCTATTCACTAATAAAGCTCTATATTTACAATTTCATTTTTAAATTTTACCACGTCATATAAAAACATAAACACTTATTTGAGGATATAGAACACATATTGTAAGTGCAGTTTTCACCAATGCATTTGTAAAGCGGCGCTGCGCAGGACTAGATGACAAAAAAGAAGGTAGTTTCTGCTTTCACTCACCCAAAAAATGCTCTGTTTGCATGATTTGATTAATATCATCGAATCCAAATACTTTATAAATAATATTTTAAACCTCCGATGTTTATTGTTTTTAGAAAATATTTAAAATCTTTTTTTCAGATAGGCCTTTGTAAAATGAAAGTTTAATATGGCTTTAAAACGGTTTAATTTATGTACATTTTTAGTGCAGTATCTGTACATTTACTCCACTACTTTCTTTCAACCTGCAGTAACTTCTTTATTTTTCTTGTCTATGGGGATTAGAAAAATCAGTCCTGAGATTCCTGTCCAATCCAATCGCACATACCGTAGAAGGTAAATAGCATTATAATGAACCACCTCAAGACGTGTGCACTTTATGATTGCAGCAAACGGTTTGGAAATATTAAAATTGTCCAAGAAGATGTTCAAAATCTTTACGCGCATTGACCCAGAGACTGTTTAGATGCATTTCACTGATGAGAAGATGACGGATGTTTACTGCATGATGACCGAAATGGCTTTAAACACCCAGCAGGCACAGGACGTCAGCATGACGTCTGGTTGACGTTGAACTCTAACGTCATGGGGACTTTGCATTTTGTTTGGAAATGAAAATCGGGTTGACGTCAGAACTCAACATCAGGCCAATGTCAATGTCCAATCTGAAACCAACCAAATATCAACCTCTAATGATGTTACAGCTTGACATTGTGTGAACGTTACCCCTGTGACATCTATCAGACGTTGGATTTTGGTTGCTATACCTGATGAATAAATGCCAGTATTTGACATCATATTTGACGTTGGTTTAAGATGTTGGCTCAACGCTGGATTTTGGTCACTTTCTAACAACCTAAAATCAACCAAATATTAACGTCATTTGACGTCATTATTGGACATCAAAATAACATTGTCCTTAGATGCTGGCTTGACAAATAATTTTGGTCACATGACATTACAACCTAAATCTAACCTAATATTAACGTCTCATGATGTTGTGTGCCTTCTGGGCAATAACTAAATGCACTACAGAATGTTACGTTTACACACACATGCACAAATTACATGTAAACATATCAGCTTTGACAGCATAATACTCACTACTCTTGAGTACTTTTAAAAGGGCTACTTTTTACTCATACTTTGAGTAATATTTACAACAGATACTTTACTTGCACTACATTTTTAGGCAAGTAATGGTACTTTTACTTGAGTATGATTTTTCAGTACTCTTTCCACCACTGGCGATCATAAGAAAAAAAGACCCCTAGCCTATAAGGTGTTTTATGGAATAGCCTATCTTAAACTGACCAGCAATATATTGTTTTGCGCATGTACTCGTGTGCAATTGGAAAACTATTGCAGTGACGGCATGCCATCTTTACCAGACTCGGGCAAAGTCCGCCTCTTCTTTCACTCCGCCCCGAAGCCCCAGCTGGCCCTCTTTGGCCCAAGGTATTCGGCGGGCCAAAAAAGGCCGGCCACTGGCCCAGAGAAAGCCCCGCTTTGGCTCGATCAGGCCCCGGAAGTGACAGTGGAAACGCGACTGGCCCTGGGTCACCCTGGCTTGCCTGCTTTAGGCACGATAGAGGAAACACGGCTATTGCCCTATCCTGTACCACCAGGCCTGGGCCAAAGACTATTTTGATTGGAATTTAGCCCACTCCTGATTTTCATGTGGTGCTGTTAATTTTTGTTGGAAGTTTTCCCATGTTCTGACACGTTGCCTGTGGTCCATTCCTCAGTATATTATTTACTAAAATTCAAGACCTGCTCTGGATCTCAGTGGGTTGCTGATTCTTTTTCTTTTGCATATTCAATTAAAACTTATTGAATTGAACTCCTCTGCTTTTGGGTCCTTTATACAGACACTCCTGACACTCTTACCTCCACCTGTTCCTGAAGGTCTCCATCCCCTCCAGGAGCCTCTGGTCGGTAAGTAAGCTTTGCCTTGTGGTAGCATCACAGAGAGGCTCTAAGTCACTTCCTAAGTCTTCCCATTCCCATGTGGACTGCTGATTCACTGGTGTCATTCATCATTCATTCATTTTCGGCTTAGTCCATTTATTATTCTGAGGTCGGCACAGCGGAATAAAACACCAACTTATCCAGCATATATTTTACGCAGCGGATGCCCTTCCAGCTGCAAACCATCACTGGGAAACAACCATACACTCTCATTCACGCACATACACTTCGGACAAATTAGCTCACCCAATTCACCTATAGCGCATGTGGACTTGTGGGGGAAACCGAAGCACCAGGAGGAAACCCATGCAAACATGGGGAGAACATGCAAACTCCACACAGAATTGCCAACTGACCCAGCTGAGGCTTGAACCAGCAACCTTCTTGCTGTGAGGCTACAGCACTACCCACTGCGTCACCCTGGTGTCATTCACAATATCTAAAAACCCATTTCTTCTGCAAACAAAAAAACAGTGAGTGTTTAAAAAAAAAAACACTCCCCCCTCCTTACACTAGCTCTTAATTCTGAGCACTAACAGTTGCTTTGTATACTGTAAGTAGCACTTCTTGTGTGTATTGCCTCTTCTTGTTGAATTGCTGAATTTCTCGTTTCTAAGTCACTTTGGACAAAAGTGTCTCCTAAATGATTAAATGTAAATGAAATGTTAAAAAAAGAAAATAAATTAAGGAACAAAGACACGTTTCAACATACTTCTTTTCCAGTACTCAACACCAAAATAAAAGTCTTTCACAAAAATATGCAAAACTAAAATTTTATCAATCTTTAATATCTTCACATTACCATGATGAACTGATTTCTATTCTGTAATGTTTGATTGCTTCATTATATGAAGGATACTGATTAAAAGACAAACTGAAAAGTTAGCGAAATAGACCAGGAGTGCTTAAGTAAATTCAGTGAACCACAGGCTATTATTTGGCACAGGGATCTGTTCTCTAATTCTGTGATTGCAATTTCTTTTTTATATTTTCAGCAGTTTTCTTTTTTTTTTTTTGCCTGTATGGTTGACATTATAGGTATTATAGGTCTGACTGTAACAAGCACACAATAACAGTCTGTGTAAGTCAGTTGAACTTCACACTCACCTACACTTCTCTGTCATGTTCACCACAGCATGTGTTTACAGGCCCACAAATGCATCTGCATCCGTCATTGCATCTGATGCAAAACATAACACAAATCAGTGGAAAAAGTCGTATCAGTATACAGTAATAGTTATGTACATCTTATTATAATGGCGCCATCAATTGCTTTATTTTTATCTGATCTACAATTAGCATACAGTTTCATAAACATGAACCTCTGATGACACTTGTGTTTGTATTTGCCAACCATCAGATCAGCATCTCAATATAGTAAGATTCTGTCATTTAATGGGTTAGAAAATGTTTAACAAATAAAACTTACCATCTCAGAGGGCTAGTGAGAATGATTTTTTGTTCCAAAAACAATGTACTGCCTACATTTAATTTCAAAAGAATATGAGTTTTGATCTATGCATCTTTAATATTAATCTATTAGATTGTTTTTTCTTAACTCTGAGCCCACTGCTTTGAACATTTTGCAAGTCTTCAATATTTAACACCTGATTGAGATCATAAGCTTGTTAAAATGTGTAGAACTAAGAGCTGGAGTTTAGAAACACTGTATTTGATCATTTATCATTATTAGACGTTTAAGATGTTGACAGATTAAAAGAATACTGAAAAGATCTGATCAAACAGAGTGATTCACATATTGTTTGTTGAAAAGTACTCAATAATAATTAATATATTAATACATAATATTAAATATTATTTAAAAAATAACCATCTCAATCTCGAACTTCCATCTTAGGAGGTATTCTAGGGTTGAATTGATGGAGAGACACTCCCATTGAGTACAGAGTTTGCCTGGGCAACAGCTTCCCAACTCTACAGGTCTCTCCTCTCCAGCTGGTCCCTGGGTCAGTACCACACCAATCCCTCTGTCCGATGTGTCCACTAGTACAATGAAACATTGGATGAAATCAGGATTTTCAGCACAAAATGTGCACAGAGCCCACAAACAGCCCACAAACCCCAGGAAGAAATGCCCATCCTTCTTTGTCCTGGATCTAGGACTTCGAAAAATTACCTCCATCTTGTCCACCTGAAGTCTGAGTTCACAATTTCCTTGTTAGTACTTAAGTAGTTTGTCTCCTACTGTACTTGGCCCACTCACACTTTGCAACATTCAAGAACAGGCCCAGGCTTGAATCTTCTCCAGGTTCTGCCTTAGGTGTTGTAGATGTTCCACCCACATGTGACTATGAATCTCAATGTTGTCTAGGTAAGCAGCTGGCCACTCTTCACAGCCCAGGAAAACTCTGTCCATCAGCTGCTAGAAGGTAGAAAGTGCCCTGTGTAAACCGAAATGTGAAATAGTATAACCCAAGTATTCTGAAGGTGGTCAGGGATTTGGGTGCAGGATGGAAGGGTACATGGCAGTACCCCTCGGACAGATCCAGTGTGGTGATGTAGGGGGCCTGTCCAATCCTCTCCAACAGGTTATCAATGTTGGGCATAGGGTAGGCCTCAAACCTTGACTGAGCATTAAGCTTATGGAAGTTGATACAGACAATTAATCTTAATTTGTATAGCGTTTTACAGTGTAGATTGTGTCAAAGCAGCTTCACATAGAAGATTATAGTGAATTGAAACAGTTAAGTTTTCAGAGTTTAAGTTCAGTTCAGTTCAGTGTGGTTTAATTTTCACTGCTCAAAGTCCAAACACTGAAGAGTAATCCATCGGTGCCCAGCTCTACAAGTCCCAAACTATGACACATGGCCTAAAGATAGAGAGGAGTTGATGAGGTTAAGAAGAGGTTCTCAAGGATCCATGAATCAGCTCTGATCGGCTTGATCTATTTTGGAATATTGATGGGTATGTATCAAGTATGTACAACTTTAAGTGTGGGTATTGTGTGGAGTGGGAAAGCTTCTGGATTTTGTGTAGTGTAGTCACAAATTACTAGTATGTAACGGTGCCCAGCACTGCTCCTCTCCAGAGGTCCCACAATGTCCATGGCAGAAAGAGGTGGATATGTTTGGCAATGGGTGGGGAGGTACAGAACTGGTTTTCTAAAATTTAGTACATGTGCAGTGTGTCTGAACGTTAGTATACATGGTAGACATGTAGAAACGAAAACTGATGCATGTTCATGTATGTTGAAATGTTCTCCTCAGGAATTGTGTGTGTGGGAATGACAGGATAGGGGTACATTCATCCATAAAATATCACCAGCTTGCAGATGTGAGACACCTTTATACACTATAAGACACTTTTCATCATTCTAGTTAGTGTTATCGGGGTTTTCAGTTTCTACAAAGTGGTTTATGGTTATCATTGTTTTTTCTGCAGTTCAGACATTCTCTAGAATCTACCGGTCACTAGCCCCATTTTCTTTTCTTTTTTTCAGAGAAACCAAAATATCATTAAAACCAAATCAACACATTCAAAACTGAGAGCTACACTGAAATATTATGTACTGGAATATGTGTATTTTTATAATATATGGTAGATTAAAAAAACAAACAAACATGTAAACGAGAATGCATTTTTTCCTCAAACAGTCCTTGGAGTTCAGAATCCTTCTTTAAAGTAAACACTAGACTGAAGTGGTCTGCTAAATGTACATGGCTATGTCATAAATGTTTTCACATCCTCAGTCAAATTATTTTAAGAATATTTTATACAATTATTATTAAGCAGTGGCGCAGTAGGTAGTGCTGTCGCCTCACAGCAAGAACGTCGCTGGGTCGCAGGTTCGAACCTCGGCTGGGCTGGGTCAGTTGGCGTTTCTGTGTGGAGTTTGCATGTTCTCCCTGCGTTCGTGTGGGTTTCCTCTGGGTGCTCCGGTTTCCCCCACAGTCCAAAGACATGCGGTACAGGTGAATTGGGTAAGCTAAATTGCCTGTAGTGTATGAGTGTGAATGAGTGTGTGGATGTTTCCCAGAGATAGGTTGCGGCTGGAAGGGCATCCGCTGCGTAAAATCGTGCTGGATAAGTTGGCGGTTCATTCTGCTGTGGCGACCCCAGATTAATAAAGGGACTAAGCCGACAAGAAGAAGAAGAAGATATTATTAAGCAACTTTATAACCAGGCATTTGTACAATGGTCACAATCTGTGGTCTCCCTGCAGGTTTATGTTAAAAATAGATTTTTATTTTTAAATTCAACCACAATATTGAAGTGAGTCATCGCTGAAGATGGGTGTGACTGGAACCTGTTACCCATACATGCTTCTCAGCATTCGTGAAATCTCCTGGTAGTCATTGAGTTGTGACATAGGCCCTGGTCCAAGTCCCATCATCATGGTCCTGAAACCCGATAGCACCCTCTGTTTCTGCAATGATTTCAGACAGATCAATTAGTCTCAGCATTTGATGGATATCCCATCCTCTGGGTGGAGCTCCTCGATTGGCTTGGCAGGTCCCTTTATATCTTTATGTTTGACCTCTCCAAAAGGGTACTGGCAGAGAGAACACCACAGAGGGAAGTCCGCTTTCAGCACCCCAGAAGCCACTGGCAGTACCGGCTCCTTCTACTTTCCAGCAACTAATTATTTTTTTTCTATTTAATTGTTTTCTACTTTTGATATAATTTCTAGCAAGAAATTAGCCTTCTAGTAGTTGCATATTCACTTAGTTATCTTGCAGAATAAAATAATGTGGCTTGCGCACAATAAATTTACATTACTTAAATGGGTTGCATTGCATCTGGTTTCATTGAAGTCTTTTGTGTGTGCGTTGTTAAATATGGAGTTGTTTTACTGGTTGAAACTTCCACAAATTAAGGGAATAGTCTAAAATTTAAAGCTAAATGAAGCCGAAAAGACACCAGCAGAGGTCACTGACGCGTTCAACAAATAGTAAACAATCGATTTTTTTAAACTAACATTTAACTGCAGTAACACAGATGCAGTGACAGTGATGATGCAATAATGTCAGAAATGTAAGCCAATTTACAACAACTTCAGCTCAACCAATCACAATCAAGAACCACAAATTATAGATCAAAGGTTATACTTTATATAATAAGAGTCGTCAAAGACACATCACTGTAGAGCTTCCATCACAGATTCTTTTTGTTGCAGTGTTACACTGTCAAAGACTGCATGTTCCTGTGCAAATTATCAAAATATCCTTAATGTTTTAATTAAAAATGTGTTGTTAATTTTTGTAATATGCAAATATCAGTTATACAATGAAAATGAAATGCTATACAATAAATATAGTCAATTTGAAATAGGCCAAAAATGTAATTTAGTGCATTCACATTTTTTTCAAAGAGTTTCTTTGTGTGTAGTGTTTGATGGAGTTGTAGAAACCCTGTGTTCTCAAAAGCGTCTCATCTCAGGATGTATGTGGGTATTGTCATGAACACTCTCGTCACACTCTCCTGCAAGGGTTTTTTATTACAGCACACTTTGCCCACATCTTCTCAAGCTGATGATCAATATTCAGATCTGCATGCTCATGTATTAACATAAATACATAATAAATGAATGTAGATGAATTTGCAATGAAGCTGTAGGTCCCACTTTTTGATGGTCCGTTTGTTGAATTTAATTATTTTAAATTAAATTAAGTTACATTACATCTGAATGCCAACTAATTATCATTCGATTATAAGTAGAATGTTAGGTTGGGGTTGGGGTTAGGGTTAGTGTAAGTTGACATGTACTTGCTAAGTTTCTTATAGTCAGTTAAATGTCTGTTAAAAGAGCAGTATCAACAGATATTAAGCAGACAGTCTACTAATACTCAAGTGCACTATCAAAATAAAGTGTTACCAAGCTGTATTCCTCTAACCAGAGTGCAGAAAAACATAACAGGTCAAAGTTACTTTTTTATACAACTCCAGAAGTAGCTCACCTATAACTAAACAGTGTGCTTTTTAAGAGAGCCCAACACTCCTTGTCACAAAATTTGAATTTTAAAAACATTGTTGCAGCCTAATTAAGATTAACAAAGTAATTAATATATTTTTTTGTTATTGTATGACAATTTATGCATACATCATTTTATTACCTTTTCACAAAGTGTCTTGTTGTTTTTGCTCTGGCACGTAGCACGTCTGACTTGTGGGTTAGGTGTAAAAATTTTTCCACTGAACATCTTATACTTGTAAAACAGATGCGTTTAAAAACAACATGATTTATAAATATACCACTGTGCCTAGTGAAGGACATATTTTAATCCAGAGTTAATCAGAGAGTTTTACATACTAGATGCAATACAAAAAAGGCAAAAAGTATAAATATTTATTTATTAAAAAATGACTGTAGCATTTACAGTATTTCTTCTGACTAATCATAATCTGAAGAATCATAGCAGTTTATAAACTATTTTACATCTTGCTTTACAAAAAGATAAGAAAACTCATATTCTAGCAAGAATGGCATGTCTACAAACTGTTGAAACAGTTGAAATCTTTTTCACTGTTGGGTGCTTGTTTGCAATTCATAACATCCAGAGGAACCACTGATGTCACTATGTTTGCACGTATTGCGTTGCTGACTATAATGAAGGTTCTTTTGCTGATTCTGAAATTGTTGATCCTGTGGCTGCCGTTACATCATCCACACCCCTGGTGTTTGTCAAGCTACACATGGGTGCTGCTAGGGTGGGGGAAGTTAGGACGATTCTAAGGGCTAACGCCATTTTGGGACCCCCAGAGTTACTATTAGGGGGCCCAATCAATCCTCCTCCACCGAACACCACTCATCCACGACCACAAACCCAAACCCTCCCTTCGTCGCTCTTCACTTCCGTCTGTGACACCAACCCTGCGCCTACCCCCCAACCCCCGCTCTTTATTTCTGTCCGTGACCTGATCATATAGACACAAAACTCACCATACACAGTGAAAATTCACTGATATCATAAAACACATTTTAACTTAAAAAATAAGTTTAAGTTTGATGACACGGTGCTCAGTGGTTAGCACTGTTGCCTCATGGCAAAAACGTTGCTGGTTTGAGCCCCGGCTGGGTCAGTTGGCATTTCTTTGTGGGGTTTCCTCCGGGTGCCCTGGTTTCCTCCACAGTCCAAAGGCCTGTGCTATAGGTCAATTGAATAAACTAAATTGGCCATAGTGTATGTGTGTGAATGAGTGTGTATGTGTGTGAAAGTTTCCCAGTACTGGGTTGCAGCTGGAAGGGCACCCGCTGTGTAAAACATATGCTGGATAAGTTGACGGTTTATTCAGCTATGGTGACCCCTGATGAATAGAGGGACTAAGCTGAAGGAAAATGAATGAATGAAGTTTAAGCTTTCTAATATGTTAAAGTTTCTTAACGTAGTTTTGCATAGCCAACCCGTCTTTGAATAATTTTCCACTCCAGCTAATTCAGGCCAAGATTGACCCACTTAGGCCCCGTTTACACTAATCGTTTTCGTTTTAAAACGCATAAGTTTTGCTACGGTTACGCCATCCGTCCACACTACGCCGGAGTTTTCGAGCCCCGAAAACGGAGCGTTTTGAAAACGCTGGACAGGTCATTTTCATTCTAAAACACTGCTGCTCCGTCTCAGTGTGGATGGGGGAAAACGGAGACATCTGAATACGGAGGCGTGGCTGCTGAGATTCGCTACATGATTGGAGCTTTTTTTTTCCAGAACCAGGAAATCAGAGCACATCACACCTGTCCTCAGGTCTTTACACTGGCGCCCAGTTACATTCAGAATAGATTATAAAGTACTATTATTTGTCTATAAATCACTAAATGGCCTAGGACCTCAATACATTACAGATATGCTTACTGAATACAAGCCTAACAGATCACTCAGATCTTTAGGATCATATAAACTAGAAATTCCAAGAGTTCAGTCAAAGCAGGGTGAATCGGCTTTCAGCTACTACGCCCCTCGCTGCTGGAATCAGCTTCCAGAAATGATCAGGTGTGCTCCAACATTAGGCACATTCAAATCCAGACTGAAAACACATCTGTTTAGCTGTGCCTTTACTGAATGAGCACTGTGCTACGTCCGACAAATTGCTTACGTTTTTCTCTTCTTTTTCATTTTTTTACAACCTGTTTTAACACATTTTTGTATCTGTTTTTTATTATCTGTTTTTATTTTTATTTTCTCTTATACTTGTCTTTTTTATTCCTGTTTATGTAAAGCACTTTGAATTGCCACTGTGTATGAAATGTGCTATATAAATAAACTTGCCTTGCCTTGCCTTGCCTTTTGGATCATTGCGTATCCTTCCCTTATTTGTCAAGCCCCTATCACATGACTATAACGCTATTGGAAGACGGCAGACCAGCCTTCACTGTAAACAACAAAGTGGACACAGAAATGGTAGCGTTGTTTGCACTATTGTTCGTTTTAGGCAGTTAAACTCTGCCTTTTTTACTACAGCAGCTGCATATATTCGCAAGAGGCAAGCTATTGTTCGAGCACTCGCTAATCGCTCACGTTCATCGTTCAACCAGCGTTTGTTGACTAACAATAACCAAATGCTGAGCGAGACACATGCTTCCTGTTTATACTTGAACGCGCATGCCCAGAGTGCGCGAATGGTTACGTGATATACGTTTTTGGTGGAGAAGTGTGGACAGAGATATGTTTAGAAACGCTAGATGAAACGCTAGTGTGGACGCGGATCGTTTTTGATCTAAAACGCCGTTTCAAAACGAAAACGCATTAGTGTAAACGGGGCCTTAGACAACATAAGAGAGACTGAAATAAAAGATGGCCAAACACTGTTCACCATGTGCTGTGTATAGTTGGACAACGATCTATTGTCAGATACATTGTTTTTGTGTTTATTTATGAACAGCATAAGATCTATATAGTAGTCAACATATGAAGTGGATCAAAACATCAAACTTTCTTCAAAGTTCTCCTAAAACTATTGAACAACGTCCATTCTTGTCTTAGGACAAATCTGTTTCAAATGTTGACAACTTTACACTTCACTCAGAGCCTACAGTAACATTAGACTATTGTGGCAGCAAGCATCAGTTTACATTATGCCTGTTATAAGCATATGTTTTTTATTATTTCTATACTTTGTAATTGTAACGTAGTGGCACCTGGAATCTAATTAGTTCATTTCAATGGAACTTAATATTATCTAAATCTCTCTCTTTGCTACTAAGGTCTAATAAAGACATTTCCTGTTGCTGTCTGTGGTATTTAGGTCAGTTGATTCCAGGGTGATTGGTACCATGAAAACTTTCCAGACAGCATTTTTGTTCCTGTTTTCTCCCACACTTAGATAATATTTACTCGATAGGGGTCTCAAATACAGTCTGGTACAACATGCCTACGGACCACCCACTGTCTGACACACAGAAATGCCAACTACTCTCTGAAAATGGCTAGTTTTAATCTCCTCCATGCACTTTTCTACATGTTGGGTGCACATAAAATGAGATTGTGATCATAGATAAAATAGAATTAATGAATAATAAAGTAAAATTAAGAATTAATCACTATTATCACTTTATAATCACTACATGCTAAATGTTACCCAGGTTGATGACATCAAATGTTTGGACAATCAGAGTTTTGATAGAGATGTTTAACGTACATTTTTGTACAACTGCACTCATACAAATTCATATGAGTTAGCCACAAAACTGACAAAACATAAAATAGTTAAGATTCCTCATGAGAGAATGGCTGGATGACCTATGTATCCTTTTTTACTTCTGCTTCTTAAAAAAAATCCATCACTTTTGGAGGAACAGAAATTGCAGAACTGGAAAAAAAATGGTTTTGCTCATTTCATTGATGTGTGTGTGTACGTGTTTTTGTGACATATCAGGACACAAATCTGTATAATGACATAGGTATGACACAGGTATTACAAAAAGCAGGTGAAAAAAAACCTGAATTCTCAAAAAGCTTATAAATCACACAGAGTTACTATTAGGGGGCCCAATCAATCCTCCTCCACCGAACACCACTCATCCACGACCACAAACCCAAACCCTCCCTTCGTCGCTCTTCAGCTTCCACTTCAACCCTCGCTCTTTATTTCTGTCCGTGACATCCCTCACCCCCACACCGGTGTCCATGCAAATTGTCATGAATAAACTCACAACAGAGGCTGGTTTCTAAAGTACCCTATTTAAACATCGTGGTTTAAAATGTGAAAACAATGGTGTGAAAATAGCACAAACTTGCATAGCGCCGTGCCATATTGCGCAGTGTGTGATAGGGCCCATGGCGTTGGCCACATTGTGTTGTTTTTTCAGTTCATCCCTCCTTTCATTTAACACACAATCAATTAGAAAAAAAAATCGTTGTTTAGACTGCCATAGAATAAACAGGCCTTCTGTTGTGCTTTGGATTCTCAAGATCATTTGATTAAAAAGCTGAATTCTCAAAAAGCTTATAAATCACACAGGATGAGATTTTTCAGGGAGTAAAGCTGTACACTGTCTCCTGTGATAGTTGGGTTTAGGGGTAGGGTGGGGTGAGGGCCATATAATATACGGTTTGATCTGTATAAAATGAATGGAAGCCTATGTAATGTACCCACTTTTCACAAAAACAAACGTGTGTGTGTGTGTGTGTGTGTGTGTGTGTGTGTGTGTGTGTGTGTGTGTGTGTGTGTGTGTGTGTTGTACCACTTCATGCTATTGTAACAGATCTTCCCATAGACGTTTTTGTATATTTAAACAAACAAACTATGATTGGTTCCTCTGAATATCGGTCAGAGAGACTTTTCCTGTGTAAGTGGGTGGCTTTTGACTGGAACAAGGAGCTACAATTGCAATCAGAATTATTGAACCCCCTTTGAATTTTTTATTCTCTTTTATATATTTCCCAAATGATGTTTAACAGAGCAAGGAAATTTTCACAGTATGTCTGATAATATTTTTTCTTCTGGAGAAAGTCTTATTAGTTTTATTTCGGCTAGAATAAAAGCAGTAATTTTTTAAAACTTATTTTAAGGTCAAAATTATTAGCCCCTTTAAGCTATATATTTTTTCGATAGTCTACAGAACAAACCATCATTATACAATAACTTGCCTAATTACCCTAACCTGCCTAGTTAACCTAATTAACCTAGTTAAGCCTTTAAATGCCACTTTAAGCTGTATAGAAGTGTCTTGAAAATATCTAGTAAAATATTATTTACTGTCATCATGGCAAAGATAAAATAAATCAGTTATTAGAGATGAGTTATTAAAACTATTATGTTTAGAAATGTGTTGAATTTTTTTTTCTCTCCGTTAAACAGAAATTGGGGAAAAAAATAAACAGGGGGGCTAATAATTCAGGGGGTTGAATAATTCTGATTGCAACTGTATTAACATGATGTCAAAAAGAACTTTACATTTAACTTTACATTTATTTACAAGAGAACTGCATTTTGAGGACCTGAAAAGGCAAAAGGGTTTCAAAGTGCAAGCTTTATTGCATTATAGTGTTATTACAGTAAAATAGCCATATTAAAGAGCCAAACCATATTACTAAACAACTATAATGTGTAAAACTACAGAACTAAATGCAGACTCCAAAAAAACGTAAACTAGGGCAAATCTCTTGAACGTGGCTGATGACATTTTGAAGTATCACTTCAGTAATTAAGAAAATTCCAGTTGTAAATGAATTATCCTTCATCCTCAATTTTCCTTAACTCCTAAGTTATTGGAGCTATAAAACACATGTAAATGAATTGGGGAAAGCAAATGATTATGCATAAACGAGAAATAATAAGCACACAGTGTCTTCAGTGTTTCTCTACAGGAAAGTAGAGACGAGATCTTTATGTTCTAATCTTTTGAGCTGATCTTTTGTCTATAAATAGACATGAGATAAACAAGTCAATAGTTCAAGATAGAAGTCCATTGCTTTTACCTACTCATCAACTGAAGCAACAACCTTTCAGTTACAAAACAAACTCGACATCACACATCGTAGTGGTTTTTGGTCTGATTGCATCTTGTATTTCTTCTATGACGCTGAGCCACGTGGAAAACTATGCAACAAACTTTGCATGTTTGCTTTCAACTGCTTTGACCAGTGGAATGTATTTACCACACAAACTCTACAGATCTTTCCAGTATTGCACGGAAGATTAGTTAATAAAGCATAACGAGTGCTGTACAGTCGTGGCAAAAGGTTTGCAATTTAAGACGCATGCTTCATTGCTTATATATTTTTAAAGTTAAATTTTAATTGTATGTTACTGAGATAGCTGTTCTGGACAATACACCCATGATACAACATTGTTATGCCATTGACAAGAGCAACTTCTAGCAAATAGAGAACTGACTCTCAAGGTAATCAACAAATGTTCTTCTAGTAACATTATTAAAACATTTATGTGATTTGTAATAATGTTCATTAACATTAACATTTATAGTACACTTTAGACATTCTCCTAACTGTAAGCAACTTGTCAACTGTTACTAGCACTCATTATTGTTTACATAGATTGCTTAAAATCTGCAAAAACTAAAAACTAATGGACAACCTAAATTCTGCAACTTTGCAACTGGAAATCAGCTTTTTGTCTATAATCCTAAGCCTGACTCGGTTAGCATGTAGTTGCAAAGGTACTTGTAAGCCCATTGTTTTAAACATTAAAACAACTGGACATTTTGATTGATCAGAGGACATTTAGTATTAACAATTTATAAACTAGTGTTAGCAAAACATTTTTAAACATATTTTTGGTATCTGGGAAAATGGAAGTTGCACTCATTTCATGAAGAGGTGGTTTGAATCAGAGCTGGAACCATCAGTTTATAATTAGCGTTAAACTGAAGCAATCTTTGGATCCCAGCAATCTTTACATCCCCTTTTAATTTTCACCCACACTGAGAAGTCCATTCAAAACAATGAACATGGTCACTATTAATGGTGGGATAAATTAGAAATATCTAGGCAGACTTGAATAATAAGAGATCAGTACATGGAAAGACATACTATTTTCCTGAAATACCATCATTTTCTCCTTTTTATATAAATCTTGTTTATCAAACAAGAAAACAGAAAAATAGGCAAATTAGAACAAAACACTGACTGCTTTGTAACACATTGGACCAATGATCGAGAGTGGTTGATTTTTTTAACAACACAAGCGTGTTAATTTTGCCTGCGAGTATTTCCAAATAGGGTCGTTTAAGAGCATCTCATCTTAGGGCCGATTCTTTGGGGTTGTAAATTGACATGTAAAACTGTTTCTGTAGAATTGCTGCACTTATCTTAGCCACATACTGTATCTTTTACAAAGATATCAAAACAATTTCAAACATAATATATATTTATGTTTTACATATAATATATATGCATTCTATGGCAGGGGTTTTCAAACTGTGGGGGCGCCAGCACCTATTAAGGGGGGCACGAGAATTTGAGGCGTGCACTCAAGTAAATTATGATGACGATTATTATGTGTTCACTAGAGGGAATATGATTAATGTTAGCTCCACAGCCAACTATCAGCAGGGTTTCCGCAGGGTCTTAAAAAGTCTAAAATTTAAAAATCAAAATTTAAGGCCTTAAAAGGTCTTAAATTCGCTGTTCTAGGTCTTAAATATTTTTGCACCGGTCTTATTTTTCCGATGTCCATGTAACGCTACATCTAATGCTCATTTAAATTCTTTTTTGTTGTTATTGCTTGGTTTTTGTGGTGTTGTAGTCCTTTACTTCACTAGTCCTAATGTAATTTGAACAGATTTCGGGTGAACAGTTTGCGCAGCGCCGTGTTTGATTTGAGTTGAATATGAAACACTTTGAAGAGGTTTTGTCCGAAACATGTATGACTGTACACACATCTTAACGCTCCGTCCATACGTGATCATCATAGAGATAACCAGATGACCAATATTTCTTGGCTAGACATTGCAACAGCCGTGGAAAAGGAGGAAAGTTTTTGTAAATGTTTGGAAAAACCTGAGGGATAAGTTTGTTAAAACAAATAAAAGATGCCATGGCAAAAGTGGAGACCCATGTGGTTAATAGCTACAAACTAAAATTAAGTGACAAATCATGTCTTTGATAACTGGAAAAGAATACAGTATATGAACCTATCAGTTTACAATTTACTGATGCCCAAATTCTGGGCTTTATTGGTGATAATCGTCAGGAATGTTGGACCATTATTGCCTTTTTAGCCTTTATAGGACAAAAACTAGCCTGACAATAATGTGTGAATTGTGGAGTGAAATAAAAAAAAGTCAGTATTTTAAGTGTTTTTTTTTTTTGCTTTTATTCTTGCCATAATAAAAAAATATATAATTGTAGAGCAACCCATTTTCTCTTGTCATTGATATTTAACTTTAATAGGTAGAACTGTTCGAGATTTGAACAAAAGCAAGAGATGGATCAAAGTTTGATTTAAAAAATCTTGAATGGTTTTAAAAATCTTTATAATCATTATAATAAATTATAAAAATAATAAAAAATAATTCGTTTTAAAATCTTGAACGATATTAATGATGTGACGTAGTTCCGGAAACGCACTACATCTCTGTTTATTCGTCTGACTTTATGGTGGGTTTCTTTTGACCGACCCCTGTCGTTTTAAAGAATATCACAACGGCAAACGCATCAAGTATAAACGCCTCTCCGTTTCGTGATGTGCGCGCACAGTCAGCGAAGGTGCGCGATGCGGCGCCAGCGAAAGTATAAATCAGCCTCAAGAGGGTTTTTTTTTTGTAGTTCAGTGGTGCATCTAACCTGTTTTTAGTACTGTTCAATTTAAATACATTTATTTTACCACTAATTTTGTGATTTTCCACTTTCTCTCGCGTGTTTTGATATTGTGATATAGGTCTTAAATTTAACACTTAATGGTCTTAAAAAGGTCTTAAAAAGTCTTAAATTTGACATTATGATATCTGCAGAAACCCTGATCAGGCACCTGTAGAGTTAATGCATTCCAGTAAAATATATAGAAATAAAATGGACCGGGTGCTTTTTAAAATGAATGACGGTGAATGAATGAAAGTAAAACTGGTGAGCGTCTGACAAAAAAAGTGCCCTTCTGAATCAAATCAGCAGCAGGATGCCCTTCTGGATCTTTCACTTACTTTGAAGACACTATACTGTCTACAGTTACATGGACATCAGTAATAGTTATTTGCCTTAATCTGAAGAAGACAATAATATAATTAAGGTGTTACATGAAGTAAAAAAAAAAACTTCCGCATTTCGTGATGTGTGTGTGTGTGTGTGTGTGTGTGTGTGTGTGTGTGTGTGTGTGTGTGTGTGTGTGTGTGTGTGTGTGTGTGTGTGTGTGTGTGCGGTCATTTACTGATAGCCATGTGTGTGGATCTTGTTACAAAATGCGGCGGAAAGTCCTACATGGCGGTAATAATTTGATTGCGGTGTTTACTTCAATAATGCCACTAATATATGCATACTCCACTCTTAATTCCATTTCTTTTTAGTTCAATTATGACTTTAGTCAGATTAGGGTAATCAAAAATCACTGTTTACATGGTAGACTCTTAATCAGAGTATTGTCTTAATCATATTAAAGTATTATTGCCCATGTAAACACTCAATGATCGACTCAACCACACCATCCGGGCTTGCAAAGCAGCATTTTCTGTATGTACGTACATCAAAAGCAAGTAGGCTATATGGCTCATGCTAAAAGTTTGAACACTACTGTTCTATGGCACCTTTAGATTAGTTTAAAGCTTTTAAAATGAAAAGTGCTTCTGTGAAAGAGGCATAAAATTAGTAAGTGGAATGTGCTTTAGTGGTCTGCAAATGTGTTCTGCTCGACAGAGGTCCTAGAATACAGGAAGTGTGTGGGTTATGAGGCTTGTCTAAAAACTTATTACAGAGGCCATATTAATTCACACTGCTGAGTTTCATGTCAGAATCTAAAGTTAATATTAGTCCTGCCACTAAATTAGAATTAAAGGAAAGCACTCTTTCATTAATTATGCATATGGAGGTGACATGATTGGAGATTCATTTGCTGTCTAAAAAGTATACATAAACTTGTTCCCAGGTTGAGATGTTAATTTGTTCTTTCATTGTAAAAAAAATTAAATAAAATCTTGCCACCTTAATTTTTTTGCTAAATGAATATTTCTAATAATCTCAACTTACATCATTCAAGCTGACTAAACTATTAAGTTAAACTTTGTGTAACTTAAAATGTAGTTGAAACCTGATCAACTTAGTAAAATAAGTAAATCCTAATGAAGAGTGTTCATTCTTTTTGTCTTTCAAACATGGCAGTAAACAAGTTTCAGGTAGTTTTGAAAAGCTGACATGGTGTGACATTTTGTACTTACAAATAGTTATAGTTTATTCAATTATAATACATGCTGATTTTATGAGTTTGCAGTAAACGGCTAGGGAATGTATAAGGAAATGTTTATATAACCACTTAACTTTTGTTTTTATTTTTAATGGTTATCCTAAATGATGTGAAGACTTATAAAAATGGTTAATAGATATAATATTACCTGATGTATTCTTTATGGTGTCTAAAAAGAAACATTATGTTTCTCACCCTGATGATCACGCTGTTTTCTTGAGCAAAGTGGTTCTCAGTGGTGTCCCACTCTCATGTAACCACTTCCCCTTGTTCCTGTCTGCAGACTCTCAGTTTGATCAGAAGTGTTAAACATGTTGAAGGGAGAGCAACCGATTCATTTCTGCCTTCTGTGATCATGGAGGTCTTTCAAACCAGGATCCTGCAGCTCAATGTGTGTGTGATCTTTACCTTGCTGACATATTTAGGTATGTTGCAACATTGTTTTTTGTTATTGTGTGTTATGTTTTGTGCAGTGTGATGGCTTTTTGTGTGTTAGCGGTTGTTGAGAACACAAGCAACAAGTGACTCTCATCAGCTTTTGCATGTGTTGTATAAAATGTAAGTAATTGTGATTTTCTGCGTCTTTTCATCAGATTATTGCAAATCCAATCAAGAGTCAAAAATTAAGCAGCACATCAGCAAAACAGTGTTTGTGGGGGAAACAGTTACACTTCACTGCAACGAAACCACATTAGATGATGATTTTACATGGATAATGAACAACTCTGTTATTTTTAGACAGTTTTCTGTGAAGAACAGAACTCACACAAACTTCAGTTCAAACAGGATTCACATCGACCCAGCAGTTCCAAGAGAATTAAAAATACAGCAAATACAAGCGTCTGATGCAGGAAACTACACCTGTTATCCCGCAGAAATAAGGTGGACATTAACAATAACAGGTTATTCCATGACTTTGTTTATTGATTAATTTACAACTAGCTCAGTGAATAAAATTAATTTTTAACTAATGACTATACCAAGTGGAATCCTGATTGACTGATATCATCTGTGTCTGACTTTTTTTTTTTTTTCAGAAAAACAGACCGAACCAGAAGAACCCCGACAAAGTGCCTACATCATCATCCTCGTCCTCATCATCATTGCATCTTCTGGAGTCACTATAGTCTGTCTCATAATCACTATCTACATCTGCAAACACAGGTGAGATACACTGACTCTTGCAAAAGTAATTCATTTATTTATTCCTGGTTTCATTAACCATCATGTGTGCTACATGTGTGATAAACAGTGACCTCACTTTTGTGTTTGCATTTATTTCATTCTCCATTTATTTATGTGTTTATTTATTTATTTACTTCTTTACTTATTTTGTCTGTTATTTGAATATAAACTGATATAAAAGTGATCATTTAAGTGATGAAAAGCTGAAAAATGTGAAAACAATAAACCTGTTTTGAATACAAAATGAAGGCTGAAGCTGTGTGACTTTTTAAATTGAAATGTGTTATGTTCTATTTAAGGAGATGTAAAAACAACACAGAGAGTCAACAACAGAGTCACAGAGAAACGGTACAGGACTTTCTGAAATGTCTACCTTGGTGAATAGTTTACATATATAAATTATACTGATATAAGTTATAAATTATTATTTTATAATATATATTATAAAATAATATACATTATAATATATAATTATTATTATTTTTTTATTCCCTTAATGAATTTATTAATTTATTAATCATTTTGTTTATCTTTTTCTTTTTGGCACTTTATTCACAGGCACCATCCAGGGGAAGGATACAAACTCAAAGGAGTCAGTACTTTGAGAGATACAACTCAGTGTATGGACAAATATGATGTAATTCTTTGTGTTTGTTTAGTTTTTCAAAGTTGGTTTCTGAAATGGAAACCAGGGACATTTTCTAGTTATTGGTCAAAATTCCATTTAAAATTTGTAGCCATTTTTTTAATGTTTCTTCAGTTTTAATGGTGCCATATAGTCAACTGGTTGTATATATTAAATTGTTATCTGATATCTACATAGTAGCAACAGTATGTGGCTTAGGTAAATGCAAAAATTCTTCAGAAATTCTTACAGTATCATTTATAGTTATACTGCATGACAGTGTAATTGTATTTGAACATAGTATAAACATAACACATATACACTCTAAAAATGGGAGTTAAATAGCACCAAAAGTGGTTCTTTGTCCCATAATCATAGGGGAACCTTTTTGGTGCTGTATAGCACCTTAAAAAATAGGTGCTATATAGTACTTTTGTTAAATGGTGCCATTCAGTACCTTTTTGGTGCTATATAGCACCTACATAGTTAAAAGAAATCCGTTAAATTTAAAGAAAAATACAGCTGTGGTTACCAGAAGTTTTCTGTAAGTTTTATGGAACTGTTTAAATTTACGGAAAATAACCGTATTTTATTAACTGATACAATGTTCATTTATAAACATTTGAGATTTTTATTTTCTGAAGCTAAAAATTTTATTACTAATTAAATCTGAATTACTAAAACTTAATTTAAACAACTGTCATTTGCTTTTAAAATAATATTTTTAACATTAATAATGTGAGCATATTGGTATTGAGTACTGTTATAGCTCAGTTCACAAAAATGTAAAGTCATTAATGTGTTCATGTGTGATTGCAATTAGCAAACAGGTTTTCACTGCATTAGTAACTACACAGTTACCTTTAAATAAAAGAAGATGCAGCATAACAGTAGATGTTCTTACTTCATCTTGGACTTGAACACAGACGCTACTATCCTGCAAAATGGTGACACAAAAAGGTTTCAATATTTAGCTTTTTTTTTTTTTTTTGACTTTACGGAAAAATACCGGCAGCTGTGGTTGCCAGTAATCTACTGTTTTTTAACATTTTACATTCGTAAATTCAATCTACTACAATCAATCTACTATTTCTGTTAAAAATACATTCCACAGTCTGTATTATTCATCAAACACATTTAACCCTTTAAATGCCTAAGCACAATCCTCACTAGTGTCCTCACTACAGAGGGTTGAACACTCAGGCAGTGATGAAGTTAAGGAGATAATTAAGAGTTTATTTAAAAGAGGATTGAGAAATATTGATGAACAACTGTTAAACAAGCAGAATCACTGAAGGAAAGAAAAACACAAATTACAGCCAAAACCAAAGATGAAATTAACTGAAAATAAAACTCTAAATAAAAAGAATAATTAATAAAAATAATTACACAATAAAAATGTATTTTCTCAAGATCTCAGCAGAGATCATTAAACAACTCCACAAACATCAGGAGCTTCACTTATTACAGAACTTTGATTGTATTTCTGTCACATGAACAAAAGCTCTTCATTAAATTTTTGTTGTTCATTTGAAATCACCATGATGGAGGTCTGCTTTAGTTGGGCTCTTCAACTTCTTATTTTCAGACTAGTTGTTAATTTGGTTACTATAATTAATTGTGTTTATCACGCTATTTGTGTTCATCACGCTATTTAGCCAAAAGAAAATATAAGAATCAAACTGCGGTCACACTGGACTTTTCTCCCCATAGACTTCCATTCACACACACGCGAATGCAAGCTCAAACTCTAATGTGACCGCAGCTTCAATCTGATGAGATTAACTATGACATCAAAGCCACTCTCACCTGTTTGTGTACTTATTCAATGTCTTTTTAGCTCTGTGTGAGAAACGAATAATAGGTAAATGAAACCACTGGAGCACAAGGCCTAAATACACCTTTCACAATGAAAATGTTTGATATAGCAGAACTTAAAAACACACTGACGTCAACAATTTCTTTTAATTCCAACAATGGTGACAAACAAAAAATTTTAATCAAATAAAAATCAACCCAGAAAAATACAAAACAATCTACTGAAATATTACACCCCAAGAACAACATAAAATAAAGGCAAAAAAGGAAATTGTAAGGACTTTTAGCTGCATATTTTACTCATGCTGGGAGTTTTGTATATGCTGGCACCCAGCATGCATTGTGACATGAATTATGCAGCTTTTTACTTTTAGCAACCATGGTTGAGATTCATATCCTGATTCTTGATGTCAGTGCGTCTTAAACGTGCTGCTGGGGCTCTCAAGGTTTTGTGTATGAAACTCTAATTATAAATTAGGAATTTGTATTAATTCCTGCTGGTAGACCCTCCATGGGAAGCTGTAGTATTGTCTCAAACAACATCACATAAATATGCAATTTTTTTTTTACTTAAGTTGTAAAATACTAGCAATTATATCTGTAACAAGTGAGTACGTAAAGTTTTTCATTGCCTATAAACCTCTGTTAATTATCAAATATCTTTAAAAAAAAGTCTAACTGTAATTAGTGAAGCTGGTAATGCTGTTTGTGGAGTTGTTTAATCCTCTTTTAATTCAGTTGGTTTGGTGTAATGTTGTTGCTGTATAGTTTTACTTAAGCTGCAGTCACTAGAGTTTGAGCTTGCGAAATTCCGTCATACGGCGATGCGAAAAAGGGCGGGATTAAACAAAATGATTAGACATTAAATAAAGCGAGCGATTGCTCCATGTTTTAAATTTCTGTCCAGAGAGGTCATGTTTTGATCCTGGATTGGTGTCACGCAATTAAGTGATGCGATTTCGCAGGTCAGAGTTCACCAAGCTTGAACTTTGCACCACAGCGAAATGCGAAACTCAACGAATGACCCTGCGTTTCCAGTCTGACGCATTCGCGTGCGTATGAATGGAAGTCTATGGGGAGTAAAGTCCAGAGTGACCGCGGCTTTATTCTTTCCTTCAGTGATTGTGCTTGTTAACAGCAGGTGTTCATCAGTGTCAGAATTCACACATTTGTGGTCCTTCACATTGTCTAGTGGACTAAACTAATCAACTAATTTAGGGACTAGTGAATGAGGGTGTATGATTAGATTTCAGACACTTATTTTCCGTATTTTGTACAGAAATGAGCGGTTAATCGTTTAACAGGTTTTCACTTTAGATTGTACTTCACTGTAACATTCCGGAGGTAAAATTCCATTATGACCCCAAAAAGGAGTCTGGGTTCCTTTCTGCGTGAGTTTATGACCCTTGGTGCCAGCAAGTCTGTTACTCTGTGACACCATTATTCTAACAGGACACTTAGCAGATTGCTTCAGCCCTCACTGTTTGGGCTTCAAAGGAACACGGCAGATAAGAAAAAAAAAGGAGGGAAACCCCTCTCTTCGCCTTACCTCTGCCTACACAAAGACATTCCAAAGAAAAAAAAACCTCCAACCCGACACACACATGCACCCACACACAGACACACACACACTTTTGAATGGACTCAGAAGTCTCAAAATTTAACCCAAATTACATGTAATGTGTTTGTAAACTTTGTATTTTCTTCCTGACTTTCTTATTTTATATATACACCTGTATATGCGCTTTCAAGACACTAGACAAACTAAGCATGCCTGAATTATGTTTCATGTACTTCTAAACGTGTCATGTCTGGAATCATTCTGTTCCATACATAATCCTGCAGCTCATGATCTAGGAGGCATGATCATAATTTATACGACTTACATTCTTTAATGCTCTGAGTTAATGTCTCTTCGTATGTTTCGGGAGGACCCTCATTATGCATATCAACGGTTCACAGACAAAGAAAACCTCCCGCTTAAAACTTTGCCATGAAACCAGTCAGTCAGTAGAAAATGGTTGTGACTTGACCCATAGTTAAAACCCATTTACGCCCCAAAATCGGGGCAGAAAGGTCCCGGCAAAAGGTCTCCACAGAAGTGCTCCTTAGGGGGCAGACAATAATAACCTTTATTTAACCAGGTAAGTTAATTGAGAACCAGTTCTCATTTACAATGACGACCTGGCCAGGAGGCAACATAAAAAAGCAGTTACAGTATAAAGCAGCAAGGACACAATACAATAACAATTTCACAAAGTGCAGATAATAACATAAAACCAACGAAAAACTAAAAACAAGCACAGTGATCTTGTACTATTGACTGGATTGAACTTTTAAAAGATGATAGTGGAATGAAAGTACTGAGCTTTAAGGTCTGCTGTAGATGATTCCAAGCATCAGCAGCAGAAAACTGAAAAGAGTAGCGACCAAATGAAGTGCGAACTTTGGGTGTGCAAAGGTTAATAAAACTACTAGAGTGCAGATTGCGACGTGATTCCTGAATGTTAAGAAGTGACTGTAAATATAGTGGCGTTTTTCCAATAAGAGTTTTATAAATGAACAGAAACCAATGAATTTATCGACGTGATTGAAGAGAAGGCCAATTCAGTAAAGAATACAGTTGACAGTGATGAGTATTAAATGGTGCACCAGTAACAAAACGAATTGCTGCATGATAAATAACATCCAGTTTGTGAAGGAGAGTTTTTGAAGCTGATCTGTAAATTAAATCCCCATTATCCAGAATTGGTAAAACTGTTAATTTGACCAAATGCTGCTTTGAAGAGTGCGTAAAGGAAGATTTGTTTCTGTAAGAAAACCAATCCGGGCTTTAACCTTTTGGAGCAGTTCATGTGAGTTTCAAACGTCAGTTTCCCATCTAACCAGATACCAAGATATTTGTAGCAGTCAACATAATCAATCTCAGTACCGTCCAATGAGGAAATTTTAGGAGGAAACTACATGTGATAAATTTCTATTAAAAACCATGCATTTTGTTTTATTAGTATTTAAAACTAAATGAAGATTGGTAAAAGCATGTTGGGTGCTTAAAAAACTGGCTTGCAGTGAAGAAAGTGATGTAGTCAAAGAGGAACTAGCTGTATAAATGATGGTATCATCAGCATATAGATGAATATAAGAATCACCTGCAGCAGAAGCAATATCATTAACATAAATGTTAAAAAGTGTAGGCCCCAATATGCTACCTTGTGGGACCCCTTTCTGAAGCAGCAGGGGATCTGACAGAAGCCCCTCCACCCTTACTGATTGTAATCGACCAGAACAGTAGTTCCTGAACCAGACAAGACAGCTCTCAGATAGTCCAATATATCTTAGCCTATCCAGTAGAATTTCGTGGTCGACAGAGTCAAAAGCTTTTGCCAGATCAACAAATGCAGCCACACAATACTCCTTATTGTCAACGGCACATATAATATCATTAAGAACCTTAAGTGTAGCGGTTACACAATTATGACCAGATCTAAAACCAGACTGAGCATGAATAAGAACATTATCCCCCGGTTTCACAAACAAGGTTTAAGGCTAGTCACGATTAAATTGCACGTTTGAGCTGTCTCAACTCAAAATAACTTGCAGCGAGATGTCTTAAAATACATCAGTGTAATTTTTTTTCTCCAGGTGCACACCAGTAATATATTTTTCCAAGGCCATTTTTATAAATTTGGCTTAAATAGCCTAATTTAACTAAGGCTTAGTCCTGGCTTAATCTAAGCCCTGTTTGTGAAACTGGGCCTATGTGTCTCCAAATAATAAACGAGCAGCTTATTGACCAGCTTCTCTAGTATTTTAGAGAGACAGGGCAAAATAGAGATGTGTCTGTAGCAATTTAAATCTGTTTTATCACCACCTTTAAAAAGTGGAGTTACAGCAGCAGATTTCCAGTCTCTTGGTAGGACGCCAAGACCATGTTTCTGTACCCACCTGACTTTAGTTTCTTATTTTCCGGCAAATTAAACTCAGTTTACAGTTGGCGTCTCGCGCAATCTCCGATCTGCATCGCAAACTCCATGCCAATAAAAGACTTCTTAAAAGACTTCATCTTCCAAGCATCTGAGAAACCCGCACAACGAGAGCCAAAAACAGGTATTTAGTCAAGCATTTAAAGCCGTACCCCTTTATTAAAAGGTGTTTTTATAGTCTTGGTGGTTCTTAATAATTGTGTGGAACTGAGGTAGATTTGCCATTCTTTTAACTAAATTCTTTCACTTTCTCGCTTTCTTTTTTTTTCTGTTTTTGTTGCTGTGTTTTGTACGTTTATTTGTTATATGTTAGACTAGTCAATAAATCACGCTATAACCACGTTGGATTGTCTTTGTTTTGCCTCACAGAGAAGGTCAATTTAACGATAGAGCCTTGCTACAAGCTACAACCAAGTTTATTAAAACTGCTAAACTATTCATCTACTTCACAAGAAAAAAAAGTTATAATTCCCTTTCTAAATAAATAAATATTAATAGTCCGCTCAGACGAACGGGCGAAGTCATTGTTATATTTATTTTGTTAAATTAACTATGAAAATTCAGAATATTTATAATTAATAATAACTTGTTATTATTGATCATTATTATTCATAAACTGAGCTAATTTCGCTACATCACTGTAGACTTTTACTGTTAAAATCACAGACATTTTTTACAGTGTACTTTTAAATCGAATTGTAGCTTTAAAAGGTTAAAAATCCCATACTAAATGCTTACTGAATAATAACAAACAATACACTTTCAAAATATTTCATTGATGTGGAAGGAAGGTTTTTATATTTGTATATTATATTAAGGAATTTAATGTGTATAGCCATACATTCATGGTGCTTTACAAAAATAATTGGTAACACTTTATTTTGATGGTCCATTTGAGTATTAGTAGACTGTCTGCTTAATATCTGTTGATACTGACATTTAACAGTCCTTCAACAGACATTTAACTGACTATAAGAAACTTTGCAAGTACATGTCAACTTACACTAACCCCAACCCTAACCCCAACCTAACAGTCTACTTATAATCTAATGAGAATTAATTGACATGTAGATGCAATGTAACTTATATTCAACAAACGGACCATCGAAATAAAGTTTGACCTGACAGGATGATGATTTGTGTATTTTTTCGTTTATTCCTTCCCTTTTCTGCAAATATTAACAAACATCTTAATTATAAGGTGAAATATCTGAGCCCTCGCGGGAAAGATTTGAATTTAGCATGTTGACATGCTAAATATAATGTACATGCTCACGTCATGCACTAAACGTTGTAAATTCTATCAAATTGCAACTGTATAATTCTATCATTCTATCTACGTATCAAAGGGTAAACTGACGTTGTACGTTACATTACCTCACGGGAAATATGAGCTTCATGTTAACTACTTTAACGTGTATGTAAACTTACCAGTTTTGTTTGTGAAGATGTCCTCATCTTCGCCCTCAGCATTTCCCCTTCGTGCCTTTGCCCGGGTAAAATGCATGGCAGCGCTATTTGGCGCACTGCTGCCAGGTAACGGCTGGCGTAGTATTGAATTCGCTTGATCAAACATGTGTATGCTTAGAGTTGTAAATAAAGACCGCTTTCTCAAAGTAAAAAAGAAGAAGAAGACGAATATATTGCTGTGGCGTTACCGCTTACCATCCGAGTACTTGGCCAATCAGATTTAAATGCTACGAGGGTCAGATGTCAACTCTAGCCAATACAACGAAAGTGCGCCAATTTTTAATTTTTGGGATGTTGTTGATGTCGGCTTGATCTACCGGACCGGTGCGTGATGCATTTAGTGGAGAGAAAACTTTTGACTAAAGTTTATGTTAAAGAAACTAAAAAAACGACTTTAAAATGAATAAGGTGGTTGCAAAAGATTGGATTGTTGAAACACAAAATTAAATGCAAGAACTGTGGCCATAAAATGAACATGGTTGCCTCCCAGACAACGGATTACTGCATTTGGTAAGAATATATATAAATATGTGTTCATATTTTGTATAGCAGTAGCTATAACTTTACGGATCCATAAATTGGTAAAAAATGTCATACTCCTCTTGTAGGAAGTCATCAGGTTCTATAATGTTTGCCAAAATTAAATTACCTTTGAGTTCTTAAATGTCTTTGATTAAATACAAATTTAAATTTAAATGTTGTAAAGTTGTTCCCAGAGATGGGTTGCGGCTGGAAGGGCATCCGCTGCGTAAAATCGTGCTGGATAAGTTGGCGGTTCATTCCGCTGTGGCGACCCCGCAAGGGACAAAGCCGACAAGAAGATGAATGAATGAATGAATGTTGTAAAGTTTATAAAATGTTCTAGTATATGTTTTAAATGGTATTTTGGGAAAGCTATAATATCATTAACATTATACAGTATTGCTTGATGTGTTACACTTCAAAATATATATGTTGATGTGAGTTCAGTGTGTGATTCCAACATGCAATTTTACAATTTATAATTAATAACAATATAACA
Organism: Danio kyathit; assembly: GCA_903798195.1. Classification (NCBI taxonomy): domain Eukaryota; kingdom Metazoa; phylum Chordata; class Actinopteri; order Cypriniformes; family Danionidae; genus Danio; species Danio kyathit. The sequence goes on along the minus strand of LR812527.1, from coordinate 11,751,417 downwards.
CCTTTGCAATTTTATTCAATCTGATAATATTAATGTAATTGGTTTTATTCTATAATCTACAGACAAGATCTCCAAATTAAAAATAGCCAACATTTATTGGCAGACATCCCAAGTCTCCCCTCTCCACCGCATCCCTCCCCTTTGCTCTTCACACACGTCGCGCACAACATTACATTTTACTCAAAGACATACCCTAATAAATACAGTAAATCCAAATAACCTGAGGACCATCAAGTTCATTTTTTCTGAATGATAGCAAATGAGCTTTATGTGTTATGTTAATGTGTTAATATGGTCATGAGCTTTGGGTCATGACCGAAAGGACAAGATCTCGGATACAAGCGGCCGAAATGAGTTTCCTTCGAAGGGTGGCAGGGCGCACCCTTATGGATAGGGTGAGGAGCTCTGTCACTCGAGAGGAGCTCGGAGTAGAGCCGGTGCTCCTCCACATCGAGAGAAGTCAGTTGAGGTGGCTCGGGCATCTATTTCGGATGCCTCCTGGACGCCTACCTAGGGAGGTGTTCCAGGCATGTCCCACTGGGAGGAGGCCTCGGGGAAGACCCAGGACACGCTGGAGGGACTATGTCTCTCAGCTGGCCTGGGAACGTCTCGGGATCCCCCCGGAGGAGCTGGAGGAAGTGTCTGGAGAGAGGGAAGTCTGGGGTTCTCTCCTAAGACTGCTACCCCCGCGACCCGGCCCCGGAAAAGCGGCAGAAAATGAATGAATGAATGAATGAATGATTGCTATTTGCCATTGTTATTTTGAAGTATAACAATGTATACCACATCGCATGTGGTACTATTTATTTAATTTGATATTTGGTATGTGTGTATCTGTTTGTTGTGTGTGTATTGAAATATAAATATTAAAATGTCTCTTTATCATACGATTTGATGTAACAAAACTTCCTAGGGAGTGTCGACGTAAAAAATGTGGACGAAAGAAAAGAAGTGTTAGGTCAACCTCGCTCTTCTCACAATCTCACTGCAGTCTATTCACATGGATGAAGTACATACATAGGTAAGTGATGCAAGTCTATAACATAAGTACTAGATTTCATATTTTACACTGTGTAAAAAATTTTTTTTGTAATGCATACAACTCAACTGCACTTTGTTATAGTTTACTGTAGGTTGGCATAGATTTAAAAAGATAGTATCTATTTAGCGTAGCATGCAAAAATAAGTACTCTTATATGTCACCATAGTGTTTCATGTTACAATACCAAAAAGTAAAAAATCAAGTTTTTAGAAAATGTTATCAGAATTTAGAATTTAGTTTTGTCAAGTTTTGGACAAATGTGGTGACTGCATAGATGTGGCACTATGTTGCTGTGAGCATTACTTTTTATGAGGTGCCGTGTATGATTTAAATCAAACTTCGCTTATCAACACACTCATAAAACACGCATGCATGCAAACATACCTGTACACACTCGCATATACATATAAACTCGATCCTTGCAAATAAACCCACAACACAAACTCACTGCATGCAAACACACCTATACTGGCATATAGCCCCAATGCCTGAAGTCAATGCGTGTTTAAACACCCAAATAACACTTGCGCAAACCTACAAAATAAAAATTACAAATATATTTATCACGAATCAGGTTATTGCAAAGCTTATGAAATAGAAAGAATGCGATTAATAGAGGTATTAAATCTTTTAAATTATAAACCTATGTTATATAAAATAATATAAAATATTTGTCTATATAAATGGACTATATAAAATATATAAGAAATATTTTTATTTTAAACCTTTTAATTTTATTAGGTAATATAAATGGACAGATAGAAACCTTAAAGGATGTTCAAGTTGAAAGCAACCAGAACTATAAAAACTATACTCAAACAACTAAACTTCTCTTTTCTATTGCAAATGTTAATGTAGCCTATACCCTTTTTTTATTTTTTATTATTATAATTATTATGCTTTTATATGTTTTACGATGTGGATGTCATAATTGCTAAATTTTGGTATCATTTTAATATTTAATTATTCAGCATATACAAAAGAAAAAAACGCTGATAGAAAGTCTCTGTTCATCATGTTGGTCAAGTTAACCCCCACGGAAAAGCTTTATATCATCTGGACACTGCTTTTCTGTTTAATAACTACTACTTACATTTTTACAGCATCTGGCATCCAGCGTTTGGTGCATTAGCCTGTTTATTGGTGACAGGAAAACCCACTTAAGTGCATTCCTGCCCCCTACTGGACATAAGTGTGTATGGTAACTCATAACGAATAGAGACACCAATAATAAAACAAACATGAAAAACAAACATATGTTAAACAAACATATTTAATTCTAAATAATAACTTATGCAACCTTATATTTATTAAACCCATATCTTTCTAATAATTTAATTTTGCAGGAGCATTCCTTAGCATTATCTTTTTTTTTTTTATTATGATTAGCATAATCTATTTTCATTATTCAACAGATGTAATTTCTCTATTAATCACATTATTTCTGTTTCTTAAGCTTTGCAATAACCTGATTCATGACAAATAATGATCTTGTTCATTTATGCTCAAATGACTTTTATGTTGAAATTAAACTACTTCCTTTTAAAGTGAAATAACTTTCTTTCACACTGAGAATTCATGCATATACACATATGAAATCAATTGCATATATGTATATACACAACTAACTGTATATATGTTTGTGAATTTTATTTTGTATGTTTGCACGAGTGTTATGTGAGTATTTATCCACACATCAAGTTTACATTCATATGTGAGAGTTTATGGGTGCATATGCATAGATCAAGTTTATATGTGTGTGCGTGTGTGTATAGGTGTGTTTGCATGCAGCGAGTTTATATGTTTGTGCATGTTAATGTGGGTGTTTATGCGAGGATCGAGTTTATATGTATATGCGAATGTGTACAGATATGTTTGCGTGCAGCAAGTTTATATGTGCATGTGTTAATGTGGGTGTTTATGCAAGGATGGGGTTTATATGTATGTGCGTGTGTATGTGGGTGTATGCATGCGTCAAGTTTATATGTATATGCGCAAGTTTCATATATGTTGTTTTTCACATCTAATAGTAAAGGTGTATATGCGAGCTATTTATAGGTGTTTATGCACGTGTTTTATGAGTGTGTTGATAAGCAAAGTTTGATTTAAATCCTACACGGCGCCTCATAACTTTTAGTTACTTTACTACAGTATACTGCATTAAGTCAGTTATGGTTTGGGCACAAAATGTGTTTTTATGACTTATTTGCTTTATGCTTTGTAGCCTATACAATTTAGTAAATCATCAAATTTTTTCTTTGTGAAAACTTACTGTTCTTATTTAATGATAATCATTTTTATTAATCTGTTCTAGATTTGCACAGGGTTTACATCTACGGCAAGTAGACATGCTTCAAGATGGCATTGCAAAAAGCACAACAACTCTTTCAATGATGTCAAAGAAACTCAGGAGAATTTGTGTAAAAAGCCTGGGGAAAGCACAGAATGAAGAAGAAACAGAAAGTTGGTGGAGCTAATGTTGTTGTTCACATTGATGAGAGCAAGTTCTGCCATAAACGCAAGGTAATGTAATCCAAACTAAACATGCAATACACTTGATAAAATGTGTTTATTTTAGTAGAAATCGAATGAGCTGATTTACATCATAATTTACAATTATAAAAATGTATAGAATAATTTAAATGGAAAAAAAAAGCAGTGGGAGTACACACCCCTTTTCCCAAAATTAAATTATAGTTTAGTTAACTTCCTTTCTAATTTCTAAGTATTTCTTTTTTTCTATGTATATTTTTTATTACTTAGAATTTTAAAAAGCATTTGGATAAATTGGTATTTACTGTATGTAACTAAAAATACATTTTTAGAGGGTGAAGTGGTTATTTTGGTTATTTTCTAACACTGTTCATGCTGTTTTGATAGTATGCAAGAGGACGCTTTGGGAACACCTGGAAAAGAAAGCGAACTTGGGTGTTTGGTATAGTTAAAATCAAAGCTGCAAGCAGACGTCCAATCCTTCGCCTTGTGAAGAAAAGGAACAAGGAAACTCTTATTCCAATCATCAAAACACATGTCAAAAGAGAAAGTCTAATTGTAAGTGATGAGTGGAGGGCATATGCCAACCTCTCCCAGTATGGCTACAAGCATGTCAGAGTCAACCACAGCCAGAATTATGTAGATCCACAAACAGGACTGCACACTCAAAACATAGAGAGAGCGTGGCAGACATATAAGAGGGAAATTTGGCGTATGCGGGGAAATCGGTCTGAAAAGGACTTAAAAAAACAGCTCTGCTTCATTGAGTGGACATACTGGTTAGCCAAAAGATATAAACATGGCATACTTGGACGACTTCTCAAAGACATAAAGAATGGTAACCACAAATGCTGATAATACATTAACTCAATTAGCATACCCCTACTGTCATGTTAAGTATTATTTATTTAGTATTTTGTTATTAAGGTAAAAATAATCTGCCAAAAAAGACTGAATACAGTCAACAGGTTGTTAACTAGATTAAAGTTGTTCCTTTGATTATGCAGTTGTTGTTAAATGGTTTTTCGTAAATAAAAGGGCTGTGGCTGTTGTTCAAGTTGGTAAGGCATATGTGCAGTATGCATTTTTTTTTTTCATCTAATGTTAATTAATATAAAGTCTGTCACACACAAATCAGACTGTTTAGATCAGTAATGAACAATGCATTGTTTAAGTATATTGTTAATAAAACAACTTTACTCTAAATGTCCTGCATATTATGTTTGTTCTGTTGTAATTCATTGTCGTAATTTATGATATTGACCTCATTTTAAATGGTATTTTGCACATAATTAATTGTATGTATTCTGTTGATAGCTTATAGTCTTTCTGCTGATATCAACTGTTTTTCACTTTATTTGGATAGTCCTAAAATACATCTACAAATGCTCAGGTGAGAATGCCTACTAATAGTCATTTAATTGTAAATATTTTTTTAGTTGAAAAGCATCAGATAAGTAACCTACCTTTAGTTGACTATCAACATATATTAAACTAGTAATAATAATAACAGTAATAATACAAACTGAAAGGTTAATTACCCCTAGATTAAGGATGATGGAATATGATCTTGGTCAGACATTCAACTAATAGCTTATAGTCTTTCTACTGATATCAACTGTTTTTCACTTTATTTGGATAGTCCTAAAATACATCTACAAATGCTCAGGTGAGAATGCCTAGTAATAGTCATTTAATTGTAAAATTCTTATTAGTTGAAAAGCATCAGATAAGTAACCTACCTTTAGTTGACTATCAACCAGCCTGATCTCACGAGGAAATGTAAGTATTTTACGTTTTGTCAGTTTAGTGGCTAATTCGTACGAGTTCAGTCGTACGAAAAAGTACGATTTAAAAAAGGAGGCGTACGTGGCACCCAACCCCACCCCTAACCCCAACCGTCATTGGGTGATGGGCAAATCGTACTAATCTGTACGAATTAGATCGTACGAATTCATACGAATTAGCCACTAATCAAAAAGTTACGAATTGGCCGTGATATAGCGTTGCTATCAACATATATTAAACTAGTAATAATAATAATAATACAAACTGAAAGGTTAATACCCCTAGAGAAAGGATCATGGAATATAATCTTGGTCAGACATTCAACTGAGAGACTGTATTTGAGAACATGGATGATTGTAACATTCTACAGAAAGTTAGCTGACTACTGGTTAATAACCTGTTGTGAAAGAGATGTAGACTGTCAACAGATGCTTTTTTTGTAAAAGTCTACAGATCAGAATCTGAAATGCACCTTATAATGTACAGGCATTCAGTTGAATGTAAGTTACTTGTCTGTTGAAGCGGTCTTGTTGAATATCAACTGATGCTTTGTTGACATGCTACTAAATGAGTACTGATGATTAGTAGCATATCAACAGATGGACCATCAAAATAAAGTGTTACCACGGTTTATTTGGCCTACACTTACTCAATGACATACTAAAAACTATACTTATGTATTCTAAGCATACTTGGCATTTAGGTTTTATTGAGTGGCCTATTTAAAAAAAAAGGCAGCGGCTATTTGCACTAAGTGCTTATAGAATGTATATGCCATTTACACTTCGTTTATAGAAGGTAGATGCTATTGCAGTGTTACTAAAAGTATGATGTTTACACAAAAAAAATTAAGTATACAGTTTATTTAGCAAGTCAGTGTAAACAATTTTAATAATTGTTTTTTGTCAATACAGTTAAAAGATGGTATTTACACTACATATTAATAAGCAGTAAATGCTGTTTCCAGTACACTTGTGTTAATAGATGGTAGATGCTATTTACACTAAGTATTAGCAGTATATGCCATTTAAACATTGTTAGCAGAAGGTGCATGTATGATATTTATACTGTATTAATAAAAGGGATATATTTGCACTAAAAGCTGAAAGAAGGTACACCTAAATGTTGCACTACATCTATCTACTAAACAAACTAAATATACTAATCAGTGAAAAAAGTGCAGGATCAATTACCGTGGTATAATTTACAATCCTTGAAGACATCATTATATTAATTGTTCTAAAACGTACAGAAACATTATAAATTAAATCTATATAGAAACAGACATGACACATTTTAAAATAAACGGTTTATTTATTTTTTGTCATTCTTGCCATGAAAAGCATCATTGTCTGCTGCAAGGCCTCTCCATTCTGGAAAACATTCAAAAAACAATCATAAACATATAAATGGCTAACTTGTAGTTGTCTCTGCAAATTAGACTAAAACAACATTAACATGAAAAACTCACTAATGCACTTTCCAATCTTCCAGTATGTTTGTGTTCAATGTATTGCAACACATCTATGTCTTTCTGCTGGGTGAATTCATTTATTTTCTTTCTGGGAAAAACAATGGATTTATTTGTTAATTAGTTGTCTCTACACTGTTAGACCTTACCAGGCTTTTTTACAGTAGAATACTGGCAACACTGGTGCCAGTTAGTCACTGTAATAGTTTGGTTACAGTAAGTAACTGGCAACAGTGTTGCCAGTTAATTACTGTAATAGAGCAGTAGCGGTAACTAACTGGAAACTGCTTACCAGTTAATTACTGTACTGTAGTGTTACAACTTACAGCATTATACTGCATACACATTAATAGTATGTCATATATAGTTATTGTAGTGTTCCTAAAATTAATCAGCATTCTTAACTTATTAAAAATAGAAAGCATATAAATTCTTTAGACAAATGTATTTTATTGTTTTGGCAGCAAACAAATATACAACAGAAAATGTCTAACAAAATTAAAGCAGCATATATCATCAATACATTTTCTATTTACAATGAAACAAAAAGGTTAAATTAATAGACAACAGCTGAAGTGTATATAGCACAGGTGTCAAACATTTACATATCATCTTACATGCGAAATTCGTACGGTGCTTCGAAAAGGAGTGGGATAATTAATAAGATAATTAGAGATAAATAAAGCGAACGACTGGTCCATATTTTAAATTTTTGTTCAGAGAGGTCATGTTTTGATCTTCGATTGGTCTCACGCAATCACATGATGTGATTTCGCAGGTCAGAGTTCACCAAGCTTGAACTTTCCAACATCTGCAACATTCGCATGTGTATGAATGGAAATCTATGGGGAGAATAGTGCAGTGTGACCACAGCTTTAAGCTGTAACTCTAATTACTGATCAAACTAATTGAGGCTTGTTAGAAATCTACAGGTAATGTTGAAGCAGGGTGGGAACTAAACTCTGCTGGGCTGCAGTCCTTCACGTACTAAGTTTGACCCCCATGGTATATAGCATACTTTTAAAGCAACTGCCAACATTTATCACAATCACATATCCAATAAAAAACTAAATTAATTAATTAATTAACAAGCTCCATCTAAAGCAAAATTTAAAAAAAAATGTTCAGCACTGATCCTCATGTTGCTCCAAACCTGTAGGAATAATAAAAAACAAAACAACTTATTTATGCATTTATTTAAGAAAGCCTTTAATAACTATAAATACAACTTGTACTTACTTCATTTGAAGTTTTTCTGTCAACTTCATAGAACCTCTGCAAAAATGTATGCAAGTGCTGTTTAAGATTAATTTAAAACACATTCTTAGTTATTTTGCAAGATACTAATATTCAGCTTACTATGCAATTTAAAGGCTTAACTTGGTTAATTAGGAAAAGTAAATAAAGTTATTAAAAAACACAAAAATGCTGCATGTGTCACTCTCTCCTCAATGCTGACTGTGCATACAAAAACTGAACAGCAAAAAACACAAAATAATAATCTGTATTAAAGTTTCATTAAAGTTTTCATTAAACACACACATACTCTAGATATGGTTAGAAACATGTTTGTCAAACCCAGGCACATACCATATGTCAATTCTCAATAAAAAGGTTTTAAATATTTATAAAAAACAAGTCTGCAACACAGAGAATCCAAAGGATCCAATCTTTTAATATTATAATTATTATTTACTTAAAAAATCTCAATACAACAAACTTTTCTATTGCCCCAAATATAAATTCATATGTGAAATCACAGCTCTGAAAAATACTTAGCAACAAACCTGGGACCTGACAGTGGAGGTTTGCGTGTGGATGTCTATGTGTATCATATTTTTTTGTGATTCCCTGTGATGATTTTTGTACACATGTTACCTAACTGAGGTGATGAAAAAAATGTAATGATTTTTATGTGTATAAAAACTGCTTGGTGGCCAGAAAGACGTATTTTTCTGTTAGCATCTGTACATTATGGCAATATGCAATATCCAGTTAATAATAATACTTAAATAAAATTAATGTAGGACGTTATATGAGGAGAGGCTAACTAGCTAACAATGTAGCTTTCAAGTACACAGATCAAGATAACAACAATATAACTTAAGCACAGACTTATTTTAAAAAACCCTCAAAAATATTTGAACACTTACTCATTGTAGAATATTTAAGACTCTACATCTGACTTGATAGACAGAGAATTGAGCACACTCAGATGTAAACAAATCAAACACCTGGCTCCCTTAAAGGGCCAGCATTTTCTGAAAACTTTTTCTAATAACTTTGTGTTAAGGCCTAAATCATTGTTTTCTGTCTTAAAATAAATGCACTGCTCTATAAATAGCAACAAAAAGCACCAGAGTAGATGGGATAGTAATGGCTGAACAGTAATTTACCATTTATTGTCACAGTTACTACCTGTAATGAGTACATAAAGTGAATTACTGTCATTTATTCTTTGCACTACACAATTTCATACAAATCCTACTTCTTTTACAGTAAAATACTGCTTCCTTTCATTAAAGCAAAACAATGGCTATTTTACAGTTATTTACTGCACGACACAATTTCATGCAAATCCTGCTCCTTTTACAGTAAAATACTGTTTCCTTTTATTACAGCAAAACACTGGCTATTTTACAGTTATTTACTGCACAATCTACAGTAAGGGTTAACTGTGTACATATTATGTTGCATTAAAACTACCAACAACATTGTAACATGTTCCTGCTCCTGTTTCAGTGGAGAGCTAGGGGCTAGAAATGTCCAACAACACAAGCAACAGTGACCTTTGATGACAAGATGAAGGCTTGCCTAATGATGTGATAAGTTGAATAATGTTTGTACACTAGTACTACAATAGATAGTACAATCACATAAGCGGAATGTTACTTAAACAAGAAAATGGTCAAAATATAATATCAAGTTGTATAATATAAAGTTCTCATTAACTTACAGGTGCATTTAAATAAATTACAATGTCATCAAGAATAACTGAAATTACAACTTTTTTAATTAAAGAAGTGAAACTCATATATAGATTTATTACACATAGGCTGATATATTTCTGTTTACTTCTTTTAATTTTGATGATTGTGGCTTACAGCTAATGAAATCTCAGAAAACTGTAATATTACTTAAGACCAATAAAAGAAAAAGGATTTAACATAGAAATATTGAACTATGAATATGTACAGCACTTAATACTTGTTCAGGGCTATTTTGCATGAATTACTCCAGAAATGTGATGGTTGGTGGCACTGCTGATGAAGCCCAGGTCTCGCTAATAGTGGCCTTCAGCTCTTCTGTATTGTTGAATTTGGTGCCTGATTTCTTTCTCTTCAAAATGCACAACAGTTTCTTTCATAAGAGTTTTTGGTCGGGGGAGCTTGCTGGCCAATCACATACAGGGATACCATGGGCCCTAAAACACATACTTTTTGCAGTGTGGACAGGTGCCAAGTCCTGCTGGAAAATCAAATTAGCATCTCCATAAAGGTTTGATTTTTCCAGCAGGATTTGGACACCTGTCCACATTGCTAAAAGAACTAATACCTGGTTTAAGGACCATGCTATGCCTGCATTTGATTGGCCAGCAAACTCACCTGACCTCAGACTCATATAATCTATAGTGAACGGAAAGATGTGAGACACAAGACCCAACAACACAGAAGAGCTGAAGGTTCTTATCAGAGCAACCTGGCATTCATAAGACCTCAGCAGTGCCATAAACCCACTTCCTCCATATCATGTCACATTACTGAAGTAAATCATAAAAACAAGAACTGATTGCTGTACTTGTTCATACCTTTCACTAGTCCAACATTTGTGTTACAAATACTTTTTATATTGGTCTTAAGTAATATTCAAATTTTCTGAGATACTGAATTGAGCTTTCATTAGCTGTAAGCCACAATAATCCAAATGAAAAGAACAAAACACTAGAAATAAATCAGTCTGTGTGCAATGAATCTTTGTAATAAATGAGTTTCACTTTTTTAAATTGAATTACTGAAAGTAATCATCTTTTCGGTGTCATTCTAATATATTTAGATGCACCTGTATATTATTTGTGATCACATTTTCTAAAGAGATGTCTAGACATGCAGTGTAGAGTACCATTACAACTAGACTAACACTAGAAATGTCTACAGGAAACCTGAAGTATAGAGACAAGTGACATTTTAGGTTTATGTGAAAACAAATTTAAAAACGCAGTTTACCTAGTTAATTAGTTAATTTACTCACTCTCAGACCATCCGAGGTGTAGGTGATTAATTTGGCTTTGACTTTCCAAAAGATATTGACCATCAATTTGTATCATATGAATCCCTAAGAACCATGGGTAAAAATATGTTTTACTGTCCCACTGGAGTACAAGGTAACCTACGGCTTGTGGCCTGAGGATGAGTAAATTAACAGCACATTTGCATTGTTGGATGAACTGTCAATTTCATCTGAGATGAGCCAAAACAGCTACAAACCTTGGATTTAATTTTAAAGTAAAACATTCTTTCATTCATTTTCTTTTCGGCTTAGTCCCTTTATTAATCCGGGGCCGCCACATTTAAATGAACCACCAACTTATCCAGCACATGTTTTACACAGCGAATGCCTTTCTAGCCACAACCCAACACTGGGAAACACCCATACACACTCTTGCACACACTCACATACACTACGGCCATTTTAGCTTACCCAATTCACCTATAGCGCATGTCTTTGGACTGTTGGGGACACCGGAGCATCTTGAGGAAATCCACGGCAACACAGGGAGAACATGCAAACTCCACACAGAAATCCCAACTGACCCAGCCGAGGCTCGAACCAGCGACCTTCTTGCTGTGAGGCGAACGTGCTACCCACTGTGCCACTGCGTTGCCCTAAAATAAAACAATAAAAAAAAAAAAAGTTTAATTCTACATGGTATCATCAATTATTTGTCAACTAACCATTTGCACAAAAACACCACACTGACGCAGCAGTTTGTAGCATGACATAAATTGAACTCGATGTCCAGCCCTCCTGGATTTCTATTAACAAACAAGCTCGTGTCATTGTGAAATTGCTGTTAGAAAGAAAAAGAGTCATTGTACAGCACTACAGTAAAATTACAACAATTAAGAAAATCACACACACACAAACCAAATACTAAAAAAGTATACAAACTACATTTATTTTGCATGAATGATTAAAAAAGAAAACTAATGTACTGCATACATGTCATGTGTTCACATCTGATAACAAATGAAGCAAGAAAGGAGCTGCAAACTGTCTTAGGCCTGATTGAAAACCCAGATGCAGAACTAACATACACTACAAAACCTTGAACACAGTATAGCACATAATACATACCACCACTGGAACAGGAATCCACGTTGCTTTGCTGTACTTTTGGGTGAATTAGGTAGAAAGACTTTGTGCTCTGGAATGTTGAAAGCACTGAACCTGCACACTGGTAGTAAAGCTTATTGGAAATCCTGAAATTGCACCTGTAAAAAATGATTTAAAAAAGATTTGTATATCCAAAGAGATTATAGATGGAAAAGAGAAAAAACTATATAAATTATTTGCCTTATCATATATCCATGTTTTATAGTCTCTTTTCCTCCAAAATTGCCCAAGGAAACACTGAAAGTCTCTGATTTTGAGGCCAGGATGTGCAGATAAGCATGAACAACCTAAACAAAAAGAAACAAGGTCAATAGTTATTAAAGTACAATCAGTACACATTTGTATTCAGTATTAGATTATGAAATTATTAACTTAATATTGAATAAAAGGTAGTACAGATATTAAATTAAAATCACCCAGCAGGTGGCAGTATGACTCTATTTAAGGCATTAATGCAGGGATGTCAAACGCAATTCCTGGAGGGCCGCAGCCCTGCACAGTTTAGTTCCAACCCTAATGCAGTCATCTATTAGCCGTCTAAATGAAGACTATAGTCTAATCTTGGGCTATGCATAGACGTCTATTAAATTTTCACTATGAAAAGTATGATATGAAAAGTGAGCACAGTGATACGACAGGACATGTAGAACAATATTCTGGTGGAGTTGGCAGAAAACAATTTGATTTTATTTTTTTATTGTTTTTCTAATATGACCGTACAGTAAAAACATTGTATTTTTCATGATTTTAGCGCGCTATTATTAAAATATGAAACAGTAATATGATATGAAAAGTGAGCACAGTGGTAACATAACAATTGTACAACAACATTTTTTTTTAAAAAATATTTAGCAACATTTCACATGAAAAAGGGAAAATATTTACCGAAAAACACAAATAAACCAATGAAACAATCATAATAATGCAGTAAACACGTAAATAGTAGGTTGTAAATATGAAAACGAATGTGAATAGTTATGACAGCCGGGTAATGACTTTTAAATGCTATTAATTTAGTTTTTTAAGTCGCAAATAAAACACAATTACAGCAAAACAAAGAGAAAATAGCATAGCCTACATGCAAAGTCATGATTATTATATATCCAAACATGAATAAAAGTGACCATTTATGACTATCTCGCATTTGAATTCATACGCGAATATAAGTGAAACAAGATTAAAACTGCAGCGCATTAAACACACGAGTCTTTAATCTACCGCGCAACACCGAGTAGAAGCGCACTGCAATTTGAAGCACAGATCGTCTCAGAACGAGAAGGGTGTTTCTGCACAACTGGAGTGGTTATACTTTCAGGACCGCATCTGTAGGACCCTAGTTTTTTGTGACAACGCCACTGAACGGATTGGATTATAGACGCTTTAATAAGATGGACGACATGGATGACAAGGAAAGTGTGAGTACCGATTTTCTATTACGTTTTATTATAAACTGTTAAAGCATGTGTTTAATTTGTACTGTTACTGTTTTATACTGTGCAACGTTAATGCAGAAATGCCCAATTAGCCCGCACGATTATCCAACTTTCAAGGGTCTGGGACAAACTTTACGCGACGATTTTTTTTCTAGAGGAGGAGTAAGATATATTATTGAGTATGAGGAGGTTTACACAGCTTAAAGTGAGAGCTGCTAATTATGAATTAATGTTCTAGAATTCGTTCTAGTTTTATTAAATATTACGACGTTGTTCAATTGTGGCCATGGTTTAATGTTGATTTAGTGGCTTGTTGACTAAATGTGCACATTAATTAAACAATGATAAAAGCACGTTGATGTGCGAAATGTTTCAGATTTACCTATATTTTATTAGTGTGAAAACTTCCTCTACTCATTGTTTCATCACATTAGCACATTAAAAACTGTGCTGACTGCCTGTTTGCCACACAATATGTGTTATTAGTCTGTTTTTGTCATCGTTTTGTAGTGATGAATGGGATGTTTTGCTGTTTTTATAGTTAGGCTTATTCTACAGGCCTTGAACAAATAGATTCTCATTGTTTATCACTGTATATAAATGTCTATCAGGTAGGCTTATTTTACCTGGCCACTATGAAGTGATGGCCAATGTGATTGGATTTGCTTAGGTTTATTGTAGAAAAGAAAACAAACTATAGGAATATTTTCATTGAGATGATCTATTGGGTAACACTTTATAATAACTGCATACTATAAATAAATTATTAAGCATTAACAAATAGTTAATTTATTAATTTATTATTTGTTTAGCATTTACTCTACATTAATAGACATTGATAAGCAGACATTGATAAGTTTGTATTTGGATGATGCAGAGCAGGTTGCTATAGGTTAGAATATGATTTACATTTTGCACAATGCTCAGAGAACCTTTTTAATTCTGATTTTTATGTTAACCCAACATTGTTTGTTCTCTGTTTCAGTGAAGTAGAAGAATTTAACAGACAGATAGACAACCAATTGAGGAAAGAAGGGAGACCATTCAATTGGTGGGTATTGTTCCTATATACTTAAAAATTTGAAGTTTGGAGTTAGGTGTCCTGTTTGATTCTTCCAACAGTGCATAAGTTTAAACCAGAATAATATATTACAGTTAAACATGGTAAAGCAATTTATTAATTTAATAATTGCACAACGGTGTCACAGTGGTGCAGCGGGTAGCACCTCACAGCAAGAAGGTCGCTGGTTGAAGCCCCAGCTGGGTCAGTTGGCATTTCTGTGTGGAGTTTGCATGTTCTCCCCATGTTGGCGTGGGTTTCCTCCAGGTGCTCCAGTTTCCCCCACAAGTCCAAAGACATACACTCTCAGAAATAAAGGTACGCGAGCTGTCACTGGGGTGGTACCTTTTCAAAAGGTCCATATTGCTCACTCAAAAGTATATATTAGTACCTAAAAATTTTAAAAGGGACATATTTGTACTTTTTAGGTACTAATATGTACCCTTGAGGTATTAATATGGACCATTAATATGGCGGGGTCGCCACAGCGGAATGAACCGCCAACTTATCCAGCACGATTTTACGCAGCGGATGCCCTTCCAGCCGCAACCCATCTCTGGGAACTTCCACACACACACATTCACACTCATACACTATGGACAATTTAGCCTACCCAATTCACCTGTACTGCATGTCTTTAGACTGTGGGGGAAACCGGAGCACCCGGAGGAAACCCATGCGAACCCAGGGAGAACATGCAAACTCCACACAGAAACGCCAACTGACCCAGCCCAGCCGAGGTTCGAACCTGCGACCCAGCGACGTTCTTGCTGTGAGGCAACAGCACTACCTACTGCGCCACTGGGTTGCCCCTATATATATATAACTTAAACTTGATTATCTCTTCCTCTTTCTCGTTCACAGGAGCTGAAGTCTACAGCCAGCCAGTCTGAATGCTGCAGCTGATTAAACCGTGGGGTCATTTTTGTGCTGTTGTATTGCATTAATGCAAAAATGAGTGTGTGGATATTTATATAAACGTACATTCTTGAATCATTCTTGTGTCTTGACTCTCTACATTCTGGTTTTAATTTAGTAACTGCAAATGCTGATCCAACTTGGTTTCAATTTATTTTCCATAATACTGAGCTAATTAATTCAATCTAAGCGTGTTTTTAAATATACAGTATTTTTAAAGAAATATAAGACTTTTAAGGGACTCAGCTTTTTTGTGTAAAGTTTAAACAACATTTTTCTTTTATTTTTTAGGTGTAAATGTATTTGTTTTAATGTAAAATGGTTACTCAAGGCAGGTGTTTCACACTTTAACCTCTGGTGCATTTTACATAAACCACGCTGTTACAAAACTACGGTCCTGGAAATGCAGTTTCACTATATCATCTAATCAGGTAGGTGGCACTGGAAAGGCAGTCCTGAAACTGAAGTTTCCGCTAATTCATCCAATTTGACAGGTGGCGCTGTTACAAAACTATGGTCCTAGAAATGCAGTTTCACTATATCATCCAACCGGGAGGTGGCGCTGCCGCAAAAAAACTAGGGTCCTATAAATGCGGTCCTGAACGTGCAGCTTCTCCACGGTGTTGTGGCCAAATCTGTGACCCATCGAAAACTGTGACCAGAGGGCGCTGTTCAGTAAATTTTTCACTCGGGAACGTGCTTGTCGCTCATGCACGCGACTGTGAACGCGCAGACACTCAAATCAAGCGATCAGCGTCGAGCGGTGCTGTAAAGGATGTTTTAAATCCTGGGATCATTTTATACAGTCATTGCCAGGGATTCGGAAAACAAGTTCATTGGAGAACTTTAATGTAGTCGTGATATTTTGTTGCTGTTGTCTCCTGGTAGACTGGTAAAACCAAACATTTAGTTATGAAATTGAGTTGAAAATTCGTATTTGTTCATTACAAATGTTAATTACTTTAATTACTTAAATTAGTTTAAATTACATGTGATAAAGGTAAAATTCATAGACATAGAAGTGTGTTATCCTTGTATAAACCTGATTATAATGTTTAATAAATTGACTCATTTTGTGTCAGACCTTCTATTTTATAAAACATCGATGACCAGATAAATTCAATAAATTAGAATGTCATTGACAATGTGATTAATTTCACTAATTAATTTCAAAAAGTGAAACTTGTATATAATATAGATTTATTACACAAAGATTAGTATATTTCAAGTGTTTATTTGATATATGAATTATATTGAAATAGTGAATGTAAGAGCAGGTTATGCATAATTCATTTGTGATAATAATTTAGTTAAAAAGGTTAAAACATGATGAAAATTAATATTTAAATATAATAAGAATTCATAGTGATTGTATTAGGCCTATCTAAAATGCATAATTTAATAACTAATACAATTTAAAAGCTTTTACTTTGGTATTTTTGGCTTCCGACAGTAATACGTCATGAGGTCATTACTTTGTACGTTTAAGTCAGATTGCAGTTATGGATGTTGGAAGCAACACAGTTTTTTGACCGAGCTATATTGAGTCTATTGTATCTTTGTATTTTTGTTTGCATTTCCTCAGTAAACACTTTTTAAATGAAGATTCGGTCGTACTCGCGTGATTTCAAATACTGGTTGTTGGAATAGAAGCTGCAAAAGGTGGTACATAAGGATGTGCACGAAAGGTGTGCCACTACAGTGAAATTAACTTCAACTTTTTGATGACAATGTAATTTATTGAGATGCACCTGTTTTTATATGTATATAGCTTGCTGTAGAGTCACTGAAAATAAGTCAAAAGTCATAGCCACTGAAATATGTAGGCTACCCCATTTGTTGACATAATATTTAGTAAAGGGATAAAGGTTATGTGTCAGTCATCTTCCTCTTTTATAAAGCAATATTGACCAGACTCATTTATTTTTACATACAGTTGATCTGATTTTTAGGTCACTGAATACGATGGGTAAAAACAGATTCACCCCAAAATGAAAATTCTGTCATCATTTACTCATCTTTGATTTGTTCCAAACCAATATTTTGGTATATTTCCAAACCAAAAGTTTCTTCTGTTGAACACAAAAATATGTATACAGTTGAAGTCAGAATTATTAGACCCCTTTGAATTTTTTTTTCTTTTTTTAATATTTCCCAAATTATGTTTAACAGAGCAAGGAAATTTTCACAGTATGTTTGATAATATTTTTTCTTCTGGAGAAAGTCTTATTTGTTTTATTTCAGCTAGAACAAAAGCAGTTTTGAATTTTTTTAAATCCATTTTAAGGTCAGTATTATTAGCCCATTTAAGCTATATATATATATATATATATATATATATATATATATATATATATATATATATATATATATATATATATATATATATATATATTATATATATATATATTTTTTTTCCGATAGTCTACAGAACAAACCATCATAATACAATAACTTGCCTAATTACCCTAACCTGTCTAGTTAACCTAATTAACCTAGTTAAGACTTTAAATGTCACTTTAAGCTGTATAGAAGTGTCTTGAAGAATATCTAGTCTAATATTATTTACTGTCATCATGACAAAGATAAAATAAATCAGTTATTAGAGATGAGTTATTAAAACTATTATGTTTAGAAATGTGTTGAAAGAATTTGCTCTCTGTTAAACAGAAATTGGGGAAAAAAATAAACGGGGGCTAATAATTCAGGGGAATAATAATTTTGACTTCAACTGTATATTGAAACTTCCAACATTCTTCAAAATATCCTATTTTGTATTCAACTCAATACTAAAAAAAAACCCTCTCAAACTGGTTTGAACAAATAAAGAGAGAGTAAATGCAGATATTTCATTTTTGAGTGATGTATTCCTTTAAGTCAAACCGAAATGTTTTACCATGTTTATTGTCTATGAATGCTAGTGTTTAATAAAGGGTCTCTTGTTATGTGTCAGTTCACAATTTTTCTATTTTATGAAGCACATTCACCAGATAAACGCATAGATACAGTTCATCTGATCTTTATAGATACAAGGTCTCTGAACCATACTCTTTGCTCTAAGCCTGAAAATAAGGCCATCAAATCCATTCAGTTGATGTAAACATGCTGTATGACATGTATTTTTTGTTAACTGACTTAATCATTTCCAAAGCACAAAAATACCCATTGCGCTTTCATGAGTTTAACCCACACTTCCTAAAAATTATAAAAGTATTACAGTTTTTCTCAGTGGCTTTGGTGCATTTCTCACAACACTATTTCCATTTGCACAACAGTTCATGCATTTCTCTAAACAATTAGTACAAACTGCAAAACCTAGCTGATAACCTGCAAAAGCGTGTCACTTGCTCAAAATGGAGAGCTCATTCCTCAAAAGCAAGTATTGACGTCAATGAAAGTGTCAGTGTCATCAAGATGAAAAGTCCTGACACCATTGTTTATGAACAAGTTAGTCAAATGGCTTTGTCATGTTTTCATTATGACAGTGTACATCATAACTCTGTACATTTATTTCAATGCAAAAAAGTCAGATTTTGGTGACACGTCCTTAAAATGCTCAAGACAGCACTATATACTATTAGCACAGCCATTTGAAAACTACAGTAAAGTTAGACATCACTGCATTTAGTGAGGTATCTGAGTACAACACACTGAATATGAATGTTTCACATGTTTACTGCATTTGCTCTTTGCAATTCTAATTTATCCACAGCATTGTACAAAAGAATAAACACACCCTTATTTACAACAAACATAAACTTCCTTTGGGTAGAGCTGTGCACAACTGTGAACAATACTGCAGTACATATTGGAACTGAATCTACAACATACACAGGTCTGCAAATCATTCATCAAATTGTTCATTTTAGGAGACATTTTCAGAAAAAAAAAGATTTAAATTTTTTAAATAAAATTTCCTTGTCAGATTTTGACAACTAGTTCAACATTTTTGTATGTAATGACTCCAGTAATGAAATGAGGACTCTTAGTTTAATATGGAATGACTATTCAGCATCCACAAGTTTAGTTCATTTTGACTGACATGACATAAGCAAATGATAATGTTACAAACAGCAGAGAGTTGTATGAAAGCAATTGATGCATGTCCAAAAGCATTCGCAATTTGTTAGAAAGAATGAGAAACTGCTACTATGATGTGCACAAATGGCTAATTGTTTTGAGAAATGCATTAACTGTTGTGCAAATGTAAATAGTGTTGCGAGAAATGCACCAAAGCAACTGAGAAAAACTGTAATAAGTCAAAGTATATTACTGTTTGTGGCATCAAGAGACTGACCTTAAAACAACCATATCCCTGTTTTCACATTTTTAAAAAAATGTAGTTTTATTAGGTCTGCCCAGAATGCAAATAATCTGTTTTACCCATTGACACCAGTCTACCCCAGATATTTAAAAAAATGCAGTGATGATTTTCAATTTTATACAATAATGAAATAGTGTTTGATTGTGAAATTGTATTGTAAACTTGAACAGTTTAACATTGGCTACAGTACGTATTAGGCGAGAGAACAGTTGTAACACTTTCTGCAATTCCTTGTATTCCTTAGAGACAGTTTTTGTGTCTCCCATTTAGCCTTTATCCCCACTCTCCCCCACTGTATTTATTTTATTTATTTATTTATTTATTTTTTTGTAAAATGATGATCTATTATGAGGTCTGACACCAATCTTCAAACACATAAGTTACACAAAGCCTTTAGTTTTCTAATGTGATTTTTTTTTCCATTTACTTTATATCCGTTGTGTTCAACTTTTATAAAGACAGTAGAACTTTACCCATGTAACAAATTTCTACCTTGTAAAATTATTATTTTCTGTCTAGCATAAAACCATCTGAGAGAATATCAGTATCATTTAATTGTTACTTATACCAGTTGCTGACACATAAAAATAAATGCAAATTGTAGTGTGCAAGATTTCTGTAATGTCTAATGCTAATTTTGACCTTGCTGTTTCTCAAAGACATCAAAATTGCATCCATAAGGAAAAGGAAAATGATTGTGCTTAGACAAAGAGAGATAAAAACTAAGCATATATTTTTATCTGTCAGAAGGAATAACCTTTATAAAGATTTCAAAATCAGATCAATATATATGGAGGAGCGTCATGAGTCATTTTATTAAACATTATAAACTAAGGCTAAGGGACTAAGGCTATTAATTTCAGATTTAGTGACTACACAATTTGTAAATAAATAATATGCTTTAGAAAGATAAGATATGGCATAAAAGTTATTTTATTAAACATTATCAAATCAGGGAGGGATGGCATTTCAATAGATATGAATTTCAGATTCTAGACAGTTTATAAAATGTATCTGGTCAAAATGGTATATAAACAGAAAGAAGATTGCCTGACTTTATTAAGCATTATTATTAAACATTATAATCTGGCATATACAGTAGAATATTTAGATGGCTATGAATGTTACCTCAGATTCCGTGTGGCCAGTCTAGTGTCAAATGTTAGTAATTTGAATCTGCAATGCACAAACTATATTTCATAATGAAACCTACAAACTACAAGTCTAACAGGAGACAACAACAGCGACAGATTAAAATCTTTATTTCTTCTTTGCAAAAATTTTGATGGTGAAAATATCACGACTACATTAAAGTTCTCCAATGAACTTGTTTTCCGAATCCCAGGATTTAAAACATCCTTTACAGCACCGCTCGACGCTGATCGCTTGATTTGAGTGTCTGCGCGTTCACAGTCGCGTGCATGAGGGACAAGCACGTTCCCGAGTGAAAATTTTACTGAACAGCGCCCTCTGGTCACAGTATTCGACGGGTCACAGATTTCGCCACAACACCGGTGTTCCGGTGTCATGAGAAATCGGGTCCCCCCTGACAATTGGGTCCGCCTAGGACTCTGGGTGATCCTATTGGTTCACTGGAGTTGTATTAGGTATAGTTTGTAGCGCCTGATTAATATATATATATATATATATATATATATATATATATATATATATATATATATATATATATATATATATATATATATATATATATATATATATATATATATATATATATATATATATATATATATATATATATAATGTGGCATGTGTTGTGGCATGGAGAATTCGTCTTTCGTGCTTTTATGTTAGATAAACTTGCTACCATTTCTTATGTAAATATATAATGTTACATATAAATACATAAAAACATCAAAAAGGCTTCATTAAATGTTTAGAACCGTTTCAATTATTTTAACTATGCATGTCTTTAACTTGTACTTACCAATAATAATGTTATTAATATGATAAGTGTTGTTAAAATAATGTTACTAATATATAGGTGTTGTTAAAATAAAGTTACTAATATGATAAGTGTTGTTAAAATAAAGTTACTAATATGATAAGTGTTAAAATAGTGTTACTAATATGATAGGTGTTGTTAAAATAAAGTTACTAATATGATAAGTGTTAAAATAGTGTTACTAATATTATAGGTGTTGTTAAAATAAAGTTACTAATATGATAACAGCGCATGCGCAACTTTACGGCTGATTTTATGTACACAAATCATGACGTCATGAATTCGCTTCGCGTTCGTGGTTGTTTTGCTGTATTTGCGTAAGCCCAGTGTTTATTTCATCACAGATCTTATGAAATTTTGTAATTACTTGCATGGACACCCATGTCTATTGTATTTGTTGTTGTTAGCACACGTTCGCTAGTTTCTTTCAAACAGTTGCCTTGTCGAAAAAGATAAACGATACTACACTGCACAAATTCTAGTGTGTTTTATTTCAAATAAACTTGTGTTGTTTTAAAAGACATTTACGTGTCATGGGGGGGTGGGGGGTGGGGGGGGACAAGTAGGCCTAAATGAAAAAGGATGATACATTAAATGAGTTTACTGTTTGAACAACCCTACACAATTTCAATGTTACTTATCACCACACACACACACACACACACACACACACACACACACACACACACATATATATATATATATATATATATATATATAAACAAACAGGCAAAAAACTAAACTAAAAATCTTTTAAAAGAACCAACCAAAAATATGTACACATTTTTCAAAAGTGTTTAAAGCAAGCTGGGGAATGATATTCTTCATTATAGGCTGCACAATATATCTTATCAGCATTAATATTGCAATGTGCCCATCTGCAATGTTGAGCAGCACAGCAGTTCAGAGTACATGTGATTTGTGGAGTCACTGCAGATTTTAACCAAAATTAAGTTAAAAAGTATCATTTGCATGTGATTTTAAAGAGTTTAATACATTCAGGCACAAGAACTTTTATATCTTAAACAAATATTAATTGTATTAAATTTTTTATAAGGAAGACTAGTGTTATTTTACATTTGATTATTTAATTTCTGTACTGAATGCTCCACAAAAAAAAAAAAAAAAACATAAAACACTGTTTATCTCAGTTTTGTCTTTGCTCTATTTATCTATGCTTGTATATTGTTTATGCATGATTGAATCAGTCCCCTACAAAATCATGCCAATCAATGTAAATTAATGAATTATTTCCAAACAGAGCTATTCAACCTATCTGGTGAAATTGTATTTATATCACAATATATAAGGCAGAACAACAAAATATTGCAATATCAGTTTGTTTTTTGTTTTTTTCAATATCGCACAGCCCTACTTCATTCTGCCAACACATGACTGGTGATAACCTGGCACACCAATCACAGGCAATCTGAAAGATCATGTAGGGTAATTAACCACAATTGCCTCGACATTAAAATAATGTTGAACAGCTTATGTCAATTTAACAAGAACCAAAGGTACAAAAACGGTTTATAATATAAAAGTAACCATTTACCCAAGCAGGTGAATGTATATAATCATTGTGTAGTCCACAAAAATAACATAAATCACTGTAAATACACTTTTCTGAAAATATAAGAGTTCAGACATAATTATACCATTAAAAAATGTTACCAGCATCACTGTAGTGTCCATTAAATCCACAAAAGGTAATATATAGGGGTTAACACTTCCTTGGGCCTTGCAAAAGAATCTGTCCCCTGTTTTAGTGTAAAGAAAAGATTCTTTAAATAATAGTCATTAGACATAATTATTCCATTAAAACATGACCAGCACCACTGTATTTTGTTTTGTATTCTAAATATGTAATATGTAGTGGGGAAACACTTCTTTGGGCCATGTAAAAGAATCTGTTTCCCATGTCATTTCAATGTTAACACCGCTTTATACATAGTAAAGAAGTTTTTAAAAGTTAATAAAAACATTTGAGTTTATCTTTTAATCGTATTCTGTGCTGTATCCATAATGATAGTATAAATACTCTTTCTGCAGATGAAAACTGTTAGATACAATTATGACATTAAAAAGACATTATTGTATTGTTGTTTTGTTATTTAATCCAGGAAACTATAGAGGTAAAGTTGGTTTTATATTCGCACATTCTTTTTTTATTTAGAAGTCTCTATATTGTTTAGCATGTTACTTTGAATATTCAATCGGAATTAGCATGCAAATATGACTTCAAAACAGCATTAACACTGTTTATTTGACGGTGAACAATGTTGTACTTTGATAGTCATTTGCTGCTTATATGATTTCCCTATTTAGAATTTGCAAAGAATACTTTTCTGAAATTATATTATTAAGGAGAATGTCTGAATATCCGAATATAAAACCAACTTTACCTCTATCAGGAAACTTCCCTGGCTTACAGAAAATCTGTTCCCATGTGTTTTCATATGCAGATAAGTGACAAGTGTTTACATGAATAGCCTATGCAATTTTAAACATTACAAGCATCATCGTGAGTTACCTAAAACAACAAGGCTTATTTGAAAGACAAGGCTTGTTTGAAAAAGAAACACGAGAGAACAGAACACGCACACGCTAACGCACACATTAACAACAAAACAATCAATGTGTGCGTGCAAAAATTACAATTACAAAATATAATCCAAAATTGTTTAATGCAACCAACATTGGGCTAATAATACAGCAAAACCAACACGAGCTGATTCACTAGCGAAGCGAAAGCATGACGTCATTATTGAGAAGTTGCGCATGCGCTGTGAAGGGGGAACAGGGGGAACTGAATTCTCCGGAACACCGGCAGTTTTTTACTGGTCGTCCTTTGTTGTAGTTATGGATGGCGTATCTTAAAGTTAAATGCGTAAAACAGCATCTATTTTGGAGATCCAAACTCGTTGTCTTCCTGTTTTTGTTTTTCTTCATCTGCGTCAGAATATTAGGTGAGTACATACGTTATCTTTGTAGTCTATCTAAAGTGAGAGAAGACAACCAGCTGTGTTGTGCTCGTGATCTTTCAAATGTTTACACCGATGGTTGGTTGGACATTTGCCATTTGATATTTGACAGATTCAGCCTCTGAAATCTTCAAAAGTTCTTAAGCGATTTAGTACAATGACACGAATACAGTGTTCTATCTGTCTTAAAGTATAGAAGAGAACAAACAATGCGTTTTGTTGGTTTCCATCTCTCTTAAGGTAATACAAACAATATATCTTATATGTAATAGCGCAAGATAGGTGCGTATGCAACGTGCGAATCCAAGAGTAAAAAGCACAGTTATTCCATCTAAATGCTGCGCTTGTGAAACGTAGTCTCAAATCTGAAGGGTGTCTTCCCAACAAACACACAACGTTGCCTCAATGTAGCATAGAGGTAAAGTTAGTTTTATATTCGCACATTCGTTCATTTAGACGTCTCTATATTGTTTACCATGTTACTTTGAATATTCAATCGGAATTCCCTGCTGAAAAATCCAGCTTAAACCAGCCTAAGCTGGTTGGCTGGTTTTAGCTGGTCGACCAGCCTGGTTTTAGAGGGGTTTTGGCCATTTCCAGGCTGGTTTCCAGCCATTTCCAGCCTGGTCTTAGCTGGTCAGGCTGGAAAATGACCAGCTTAAACCAGCTAAAATCAGCTTGACCAGCCTGGTTTAAGCTGGACATAGCTGGTTTTGGCTGGTTTTAGCTGGTCAACTTCCAGCCTGACCAGCTAAGACCAGGCTGGAAATGGCTGGAAACCAGCCTGGAAATGGCCAAAACCCCTCTAAAACCAGGCTGGTCAACCAGCTAAATCCAGCCAACCAGCTTAGGCTGGTTTAAGCTGGATTTTTCAGCAGGGTTAGCATGCAGGTATGACTTCAAAACAACATTAACACTATAAACACTATCTAATTGACTGTGAACAATGTTGTACTTTGACAGTCATTGGCTGTTTATATGATTTCCTTATTTAGAATTTCCAAAGAATACTTTTCTGAAATTATATTATATTAATAAGGAGAATGTCTGAATATCCGAATATAAAACCAACTTTACCTCTATCAATGTAGCGACCTTCCTACAACGTTGTATCACCCTTGCAAAAAGGTTGAGGATTCTACGTTGTTGCTAAAGGTTGTCACAGCGATGTCATAATGTTGCCATTTAAACATGATGAGGGCCGCATGCTTTAGGTTGTGCTTAGGTGGCGTGGACGACCACTGTACAACATTTACTCGTCACAGCTGAATCAGTTTAAATTTCAACAG